>JARGCV010000026.1:1130000-1722500 GCA_034064705.1 Bothrops alternatus
TGAACCGGCCAATATTCTTTGCAATATTTTCAAGCTGCTTTTCTAGCTCAGTGGTGCTAGCAGTTAAATATTGAAGCTAGCAATAACCATTGATAAATGGCACAGAACAACTCTTTCAGAGATATTACCCAAGAGTGTAAAATCAAACAAAACTTGGACAATTTCACAATCCCAACTGAATCAATTTGGAAAGAGACATTCGTGTGCCTGGAGAGAAATTATTTAAATTGTGCATCTCACTTGATTCTGCACTTGAGTCTGATAGGCTGATTTCTTTTAGAAATCCTATTTGTTTTGTAGATTCACTTGAACTGCCCGTAAATTGTAGCTGGAAACTGTGTATTTGCATACCTGGAATATTTTCCACGAGGCGTGAAAAATGGAGGAACACGTGCCCCCTGTCTAGTTTGCTATACATATTAAACCTACAATTCAGTCTTGCAAGGTGGTATTGTAAACAAGTATGAAATATTAACCACTAACCTCTCTGTTGATGGAGTTTATTAAATTGCTGTGTACCCATCATTCTTCCTGTCTTGTCTGGGAGTGGAGAAATTATATTATTTTTATTTGCAGATTACTTGAAAAACCTGTGCATTTGTGTGTGTGTGAGTGTGTGTGTGTGTGTGTGTGTGTGTGTAGATGACAGAGAGAGACAGATGGATAGAGATGATAGATAGATAGATAGATAGATAGATAGATAGATAGATAGATAGATAGATAGATAGATAGATAGATAATGAAAAAGTCAGTTAAAATTTCTTCTTGCTCAATTCTCTTTTAAAGGGTTTTAACTGGCATTTATGAGTCTAATTGGTAAGGTTGCAGCAAACGCCCACAGAAAGACAAAATTAATGCTGCCTTTCCAGTTGTTTGGCAACATGTGGATTAAATACGCAAAACTAAAGTCAGTAGCAAAGATCACGTTGCAGCCTGGGAGCTCCTGACTTCCTTCCGAACATTTGCATCCTGTTTGCTTCCCACACTTCTTTGAATACGTCTCTCTGTTTTCTGCATCCTGACCAAATCTCAGAAGGCCAAATCTATTTGTATCTGATCAGTTACCTCATGGGAGGAAGGGAAAAACAGATTTCAGGACATTATATAGAAGAAGAGAGAGAACAGTCCGGTGTAGTAGTTAAGGCACCCAGAAATTGGGAGACTGTGAATTCTGGCTTGGACTTTGGCACAAAGCTAACTGGGTGGGCTAGTCTCTCTCTCTCTCTCTCTCTCTCTCTCTCTCTCTCTCTCTCTCTCTCTCTCTCTCTCTCTCTCTCTCTCTCTCTCTCTCTCTCTCTCTCTCTCTCTCTCTCTCTCTCTCTCTCTCTCTCTCTCTCTCTCTCTTTCTTTCCTACCCTAGGAAGTGGGCAATGGCAAGCCATTACTGAAATCTTGCTAAAGAAAAATATAGGAACTTATCCAGGCAGTTACTAGGAATCAACCCTGAGGAGGAGGAGGAGGAGGAGGAGGAGGAGGAGGAGGAGGAAGATCAGAGCCAGTCTTACAATTATCATTGTTGAGTCACTTGTCTCATTGAAAGGGACCCAAATCCTTTAAGCTCATTTTACCAGAAATACAAGTAAACCATATTTTAATCCTAGTTTCCACCCTTTCCTGTAGTAGCCTCTGCTTTCTCCTATTTCACATGGGGCAATTGAAATTCTGTATGTTTGTATCATAAAATAAAATCTTACTTGAATTTCTAGTGGTGATTTCAAGGAGACAGCCATGTAGTTTTATTAATTTGCTATTGCCTTCCTCTTTGGATTTTTTTTTTTAACTTCTTAATCTAACCCAGAGCATTTCTCGTCATTTCACAGCCAAGAGCTAACCAAGTCTAGTTCTGCTTTCCATTTTTTAAAAATTAGTCAAAACTGGCTAAGATCCACTGTGACTGCATCCTGAATATAGTTTTCCACATAAGGAAACATTTACGTTTACGCAGTAGTGCTGTCATGATAATTATTTAATTTTGAATTCACTTATTTATCCAGCAGCCAACAACAAATTTTCCACTTTCTCCCCATTACTCAAGACATAGAATATTTTTCTCGGTAATAAATATTACAGTGTAAGTCCTATCGACACATTATATGATATTTGGGGAATTGCTACTTCATAGTCTTTTCTGACTGGATTATGATTGCTATGATCAACAAACAAACCAATTCATTTTTTTCCCCAACAGAAAATAATTAGGTATTCTTGGCACTTCCCAGGCACATCAAAATGTAAGCACACATGAGTCCCAGAGAACAACAAAGTCACATTTTTGTCTCACTGGATTCACTAACTTCATGGGACACAAAGGCAGGATTGTCATATCCCATCTTTGCCTTGGCTTTAGCATCCTTCTCATTGTAGAGGCAAAAAGCACAATGTGGTGTTTCCACTTCTACAGTTTTGCTGAAGTTGTGAAAGTCCACCCTGTATTTCCCTTCCTTGGTCTTAGAAACAATGGGGGCAAAACGATAGCCCCACAGGACTTCTTCAGCAATGTAAGATGTTCGGACTTGGCAGGTTGCACTGGTGGATTCTACAGTCCCGTCTAGAAACACCACCAGCTCAAAGTCATGTTGCAGGAGGGTGTCCGCTGACATGTGAAAGAAGGGGCTGTGCTTGTCGATGACATGGTAAATTGTCAAGGGGGAGATGAAGAAGAGGTTCTCGTTGCCAGCATCCACCATGAAATTGATGTTGACTTGATCCAAGATGATCGTCTCTCCTTCAGGGGTGATGGTGGTCCTCAAGAGTTTGCCATAGATATGACTTCCGATCAGCAGGCTTTTCCTCAGGTTGGCCACCCGGATGAGAAGACACAGTTTTCCACCTCGTTTACTAATCACAGCATTTTTGCTAAAGGTGATAGTTTTTGCTCTCTTTTTGGGTCTGGAGATTTTGGCCAAAATGGCCCCACACATGAAGGAGTTTATGATAACTCCTAGGATAGATTGGAAGATGAGAAGAAAAATGGCCGTGGCACACTGTTCCGTAACACACCTGAACCCGTAGCCAATTGTGACCTGGGTCTCCAGGGAGAAGAGGAAAGCTGAGGTCAAGCCATTGATATTATCTACACATGGTGTGTGATTTATAGAAGGGCTGAACTCTGGCAGATCTTTATGGATATAGGCCACTACATACCAAAGAAGACCAAAAAGGAACCAGCTGCCCAAGAAAGCTGAAATAAAGATGGTCATTTTGTACCTCCACCTGAGATCCAGGATGGTGGTCCAGATGTCGATCAAGCAAACAAATCTTGACTGTTCTTCAACATTCCCAAATTCTATGTTACACCTTCCATCTTTGGACACCAGGCGTGACCCTCGTCTCTTGCATTCGACCCAGTGCTGTGTGAAATGTTTCTGGAAGTATTTAAACATTCCCAGCAGTCACTCTGGATTAAAGGAGAAATGGGAGAATTATTACAATTTCTGGTAAGTGATTTTCTTTTCTTAACGAATTTAGAATTTATCCGTGTGGAAAAGACTCCAGTCGACTCTGAGTTATGGGACAGCCTAAGGATGCATTCCAAAGTGGTACTTAACTCTGGTAGGTAAGACTAATGGCTTAAATTCTACCACATGATTGTTCTTCAGAGCAGCTAGCAGTGTATTTTCTCCACTTTCATGCCGGAACCAATAAAAGTTACAAGAAGCTCTTACAGTAACACAGTTACCACTAGCGAGTTGATAAGTACTTCGTTTGTGATTGCTCAGTGTAGATTTGACCGTGGTGACTGTGTGTGAATGCATGAATTAACTCTGCAGAAAAAAAAAACAACTCTCACGGCATGAGAAATGACAGAGAAATTTAACCTGTGGTGCATTATGACCTATTTTGGGATGCAAAATGTCACGGGATGGTGGGCAAAGGGCCAAGGGAGGAATGCACATGTATAAATCAGGGCTCAGTGATGCTGCCATCACACTGGAGCTTTCTGCAAATGTTCTGCTTAGAGTTTTGTGACTCAAGCAAGTGCTAAGCCCAAACCCTGTCATGGTTCTGCTTTAGAGACATATGGGGAAGGTTTGGAATGCCTCCCAACTGGGAAAACAAGCATGGATTTTGAAAGCACAAAACATGAAATTGTCACTAGGGTATGAAAACAGAACTGGAGGTCTCTTCTCCAAGTTGAAGGCACCAAGTATCTCCTGCTGTTTGAAGAAATGCAGCACCACATACATGTGTTACTCTTGAAAGTGACCCAAAACTCATGGCTCCTTTGAGGCTGAACATTCATCCGGAAAGTTGTCCGACCTGGATATAGAAGATGAACCTATTTTTTTTCCTCACACACAATGCCATAATTTATGGTGCAGAGCAAGAAACTGCTTTTTACGGGCTGGGGAGACAGGTTCACCTTATGCGTTCCTATGGTATGGAAGACCTTGATTATGAGAGTGGCATGCAGCATTCAGACACACATACCACAGCACCCAAGACATATGATTCTGGAGTGCTCCAATTCACGAGGAGGGACTATGTGAGAAGTGTTGTTGCCTAGGCAATACAGGGAAGGAATCCCTTCTGTTTGCCACTCAATACAAAAGACAGATTAGGGTTGCTTCTATTCAGACCATGTTTCTATTTCACCTGGGATTTAATTTTCATTGGTGTTGGATTACGGGTAAAAAAAACGAAACAAAAGCACCACCAACTACCAGAACTTGTTTTTTTTGGCAGAAGAAATGAATATACAATTGCAAAACAAGGCAGGTATCTGGGTACTTTTGCTGCAACATTTCTAATAAAAGCAAGAAATTTGTTCAAAACTCTTCACTTGCTTGTTCCCCCCCCTTTTTTTGATGCCTTCCAGTCAATGTTGACTCCTGGTGACAAATCCCTGCACTTTTCTTGGCAGGGTTTCAGAAGTGGTCCGTCCTTGCCTTCTTCTTTCGGGGGATGAGAGAGAAGGACTGGCCCAAGGTCAACTCAGCTGGCTTCGAGCCCAAGGCAGGACTAATCTCCCGATTTCTAGCTTGGTGTCTTCGCCACTATCCCAAACCAGCTCTCACTTGCATTATCAGGATACATTTTTTTTTCCAGGCAAACCACATCCATCAGGACGGTCGCCTTTCAGTTTTTCAGGGGTGAGATTGAGAAAGAGTAGCTTGCTTAAGCCTGTTGAGTGGGGGTCATGGTGAAAGAAAAACTCAGGCTTCCCAGAGGCAAGTTAAGCATCTTGACCACATGGTATGCATGTGAGCCAAGCTTGGGAATTGTTGGTCACCTCATTCATTCATTCGTTCATTTAATTGTATTTACAATAATCAACCACTCTCAAAGACTCTGGGAAGCTATACATATTAAGCAGTGGTGGGATTCAAATATGGGAACAACTGGTTCTCTGTGTGGATGCTGCTTCTGGAAGTCCATTCTGTGCCTGGGCAACAAAAATTAGCTACCAGTTCTGCCAAACTGGTACAAACTGGCTGAATCCCACCACTGATATTAAGGCTCTACTACTGCATCAAGAGCCTGCTCTCAGCTGCTCTCTTATAACTCTAAACTGCTAATTTTATCTCGAATTTTGGACTGCAGGCAACGGGGAGAAGGATAGGAGACTGGCACCTCCCAGCTTCAGAGTTCCTACTTCAGAGATTCCCATTGGAAGGCTGTGGCAGAGATGATCCTACATCACCCTATACCCCTAGATTTAATTCGCGTAATGCTTGGTTTGGCTTAACATGTGGGAATCCAGCTATTATGGATCTTAGACCATCTGCAAATTCAACAAGCAGTGGTTAAAGTATTATGCCAGAACCCTTGTAAAAGGGAAGGAAGGAAGGAAGGAAGGAAGGAAGGAAGGAAGGAAGGAAGGAAGGAAGGAAGGAAGGAAGGAAGGAGGGAAGGAAGCAGAAGGGAGGGGAGACGAACAGTAACTTCCATTTATAATCTCTAGAAGATGTATTGTGGGCAATGCTTTTTTTTCTAAAAAAAAAAAAAAAGGTGCCAGAACTCACACATGTCATACAACCCGCCTTGCCTATTTTACAAGGTTCCATCCAAAAAAGGTCATTCTATGAGGGAAAAAAAGCCCTGATTGTGGGTAATGATTTGTTGCCCTCCCTCCCCTTTCCCTTAACAATTTGCAGAAATAGGGTAGTGAAATATGCAATGTGACATCTTATCACCAAGGCATTTGAACAAGATTGGAGCTTACGAGATCCCATCACAGCCATCCCTCTTCCGAATATCAGCTCCAGCCATGGAGGGGATTCTACTCCAGAAAGTGCTGTCATCTTACTTTCTTTCCCAACAGAAATTCCCCAGTTTGATGTTATTGGGCAGGCTCAGTCTTTATAAACCCGGATGAAGCTGAGGTGGCCTTCCAAATTTGCTTACTTCTAAAGAATCCGGGGGAGAAGAGGGCACTTCTAACGAACCTCTGCTGATCCTTCCTCATTTTTCCCTGTTCTTCTCTCTCTCTCTCTCTCTCTCTCTCTCTCTCTCTCTCTCTCTCTCTCTCTCTCTCTCTCTCTCTCTCTCTCTCTCTCTCTCTCTCTCTCTCTCTCTCTCTTCTCTCTCCTTTATGTGTTGGAGTCAGCTGTTAGAAACATGAAAAGATAGCCGATACCAGAGGATGTATTTTACTCTACCGTAGTCCATCCCGTCCTTTCCTCTAATCTTTCAGCAACAACTTTGAACATGACCCTGAAAGTCACAAGAGAAAAAGCACCTAACATTTATTATTGGGCAACACACATGAAACACGCACTAGCTACCCAACAGTGCTGATTTCCATGTCTGCGGCCAGCTGCAAAAGGCCCTATAGGCATTCTTGTCCTGACTTATTCTGCTGATGATGGTCAACAGTGAGAGTCCAGTTAAACTTTAAGCAGGTTCCCCAGAAAGGGCACAAGGTCATTTTTCCTCAATTTTGCCTCCTTACATTCCCTTAATCTGTTTGCCTCGAAACACACACACACACAACCAGAGCTCTGGATTTAATAGACCATTTGTGGTAATTTTCCAGGGTTGAAGTTCTCGTTTCTCCTTATTGCTTTCCCTTCTTCAAGTCTCAGAGGTGAAACCTTTCACATTCTCCTTTGCATCACTTGTGCTGGGCCATCACAGTCCTGTTTTATGGCTTTCATTTAGAGGACACCCCCTCTCTGCCACTCCCAAGGGAGCAGAAATGTTAAAGCAGAGGGCAAGGAAAACGAACTTTCACCATTGTGTTTCTTCCCTTTTTCCCTCCAAATAAATGACCACGAAATTCCATACTTTCAGATGTAAGGAAGAAGGAAGGATCTCTCTAAACCACAATGTGCATGGAGTCATGTAACAATGTGGGTATTCTATTCTAGGTCATCCAGGTCATAGCTGTCCCCGAGGTCCTTTTTCAAAAGGCAATTGGACTTTCTTGCTTTTTTTTTTCTTTGAAAACATTTCACTTGTCATCCCAGAAGCTTCTTCAGCTCTGACTGAGTGGTGGAGCATATTCGCAGGAATATAAATCCTTCCATCCTGCTCCCACTCAGTTAGAACTGAAGAAGCTTCTTGGATGAGAAGCAAAACATCTTCAAGGAAAAACAAAGTCCAATTGTCTTTTGAAAAAGCACCTTTGGGACAATGTGGCAAAATACAACTATTGGACTATGACTGAGAATGACAATTTTGAATCTTCTTCTGGTGTGAAAATAAAAAAAAACAACCAAAATTAGCACAGAGGAAGAAAGAGACGTGTCCAAGCCAATCTACTTCCTTCGTTGCTACCTGCAAGGAGTTCTATATTTAAAACAATGCAAGAAGATTGAAGCACTTTGAGGAAGTAGCATGTAAATGGCATAGAGTACAAATTAAGAGACTAAATTTGGATCTCATCTTTTCATTTAAAAATATGTTGTGCAATAGAATGTCTACGCAGGTCCCTGTCTGAGGTTAATCATTACAATCTAATCAAGATCTGAGCATTGTTCTAGTCTTCCTTTAAAAGAATAAAAGGTACCTTTTTAGAAAAACAACGTGTGTTGTATAACAGTAAGCGGTTATAAAAGAAGTCTAGCTTAAATCCGTAGGAATCTGAACCAATCTAGTCTGGTTCAGGAAGGACATAGCTCTTAATCCCCCTTTGAAGAAAAGGATATATAACCTATTGTTGTATAACAAAGAATTCTCACAGTGGGAGAATTAAATCAGCAAAAAACAGCCCCTCTTGTCATAATCAGCTAATTTACCAAAGTAGATTGGTTGAGCAGAAGGAACAAACACTGCAAATGTCTGGTTTTAAACTGAAGAAATGTCTCAACTTAATTCCTTGGAGGAATACAAAACCCAAATGTCATTCATTACCACTTTATAGATAAAGTTGTTTGCGCTGCACTTGCCTGCAGCATGAGAGAGAAGTTGTGAGAACTAAAAAGCACTTTACATAAAACAATTACCGTAGGAATACAGGAAGTCCCTTTATCTGTCTAAGCCCCAATATCTAAGGAGAGGGGGTCAACCTATCCTCCAAAGCACCTGAAGGCAGGACAAGACACAATGGATGGAAACTAATCAAGGAGAGAAGCAACCTAGAACGAAGGAGAAATTTCCCGACAGTGAGAATAATTAATCAGTAGAACGACTTCCTTCCAGAAATTATGGTTGCTCCAACACTGGAGGTTTTTGAGTACAGATTAGGCGACCATTTGCCTGAAATGGTGTAGGGTCTCCAGCTTGAGTAGAGGGTTGGACTAGAAGACCTCTAAGGTCACTTCCAACTCTGTTATTCTGTTATAAGACCAGCATTCAGCTTAGTTAACTACCTACCAAAGATTTACTACCTAGGGCCCCTTGAAGGATTGGATGCAATTTCCCAAAAGCTTCTAGACGTTGCAATCAGATTGTCCTTTTTAATGTGATAGGAGGATATTATCAACAGTGAGACACTGGTGAAGCAGGCACAGCAGCGCCTGCATTTTCTCCGTCGCATGAGAAAGGCACATCTTCCTTCCCCTGTCCTGACCACTTTCTACAGAGGGACGATCGAGAGCATCCTGTCATACGGCATCACAGTCTGGTATGGAGGCATCACTGCTTCAGACAGGAAGACGGTGCAGAGAGTGGTGAGAATGGCCAAAAAGATCATTGGCAGTTCCCTCCCTCCTATCCAGGACATGGCACAGAAGCATTGTTTGAGCAGGGTCCGTAAGATTATCTGGGACACTATACATCCTCTTCACGACCTGTTTCTCCTTGTTACCTTCTGGGAGGAGGGGGATTCGTGGTATCCATAGCAGAACATCTGGATTCAGCCATAGTTTCCTTCCCTACAGCATTAACCTTGTGAACTCTCAAGCTTCCTCCTTCCGTTATATATTCAAGATGGACAGTATTTAATATTTATTTGCTACATACATGTAGGGATGTGGGTCTATACATATGTTGTTCATAGTATGTTTAGGTGTGTGTCATGTATGTGTTTCACTTTGAGAGCGGGCAACTAAATTTCATTTTTGATGTGTGCCATTGTGCCCACCGTATAAAAATGACAATAGTTATCTTATCTTATTATTAAATACTGTACTTAGCATGGCGAAGGAAGCCACTGTTGGCTCAGCAAAGTCTTGCATAGGGTAAGAATACTTTTATTTTCCTCCTAAAATGATTCTCATGACTCATCCAGGACATCAAGTAACCAGAAGGGGCTTCTAATGAAACCGGTTGACTTTCTGGGGTATGAGGTGGAAGGCTTTAACACTTTTGTCAGAAACATCTTCAAACTGGCGTGCAAACTTTTGAAGCTTTGCATAGGCCTGCTAAATGCACAGTTGGAGAGAAATCATATTATGTATATTTAAACTGTGGATTTAAAAGTGGATTTTTTTTCAAGAAAAAAAATCATTTTTTATCTCTCCCCACCCATTACTTTGGAGAGTGGCAAATCTGTTTCTTGGGAGAAAAAAAAGTGGCACGCTTCAGAGCTAGATTGTTGGTTCCTGCTTCACGATGTCAGGAGCTTTCCAGAATTTCTTTTCAAGTCTGGATTTTGAGCCCGGGACCCTCTGAACGCAAAGCAAGTGTCACAAAACATCAAACATTCTCCGCTTAAAGATTCCTCTGAAAATGCTGTTCTGCAAATAAGGCTCAGAGCTGGCACCACTGCAAAGCATAATGAGGCAGCTGTTTAATTTGGCAGTGTCACAAAGCAAGCTATAGCATGCTGGGTAGAGGTAATGAGAAGCCCAGTAAATCTGCAGGGCCCAGATTGGTGAAAACAGCTGGGCAAGGACGCCACTGGGAGGGAGCTATGAAATGAAATGGCACTTTCAGATTTTAAACCCAGACGCAATTTCTCCACAGTCACTTCTTCAGAGTTGGAGAACATCAGCCTTCTCAGATGTTTATTCAACACCAACCGATGCCACTGGGATCCAGTCCATAACCTTTAGGTAGTCTTCAAGTTATGGAAGTAAAGGAGGTAGTCCATCACGGTTGCAACTTGGGACAACTGCAGTGGCGTTTTTTTGTTTTTTGTTTTTCCAATAGTGCTTAAGCAAATCACTACGATTGATCATTAAAGTGAATCCACAATCATTATTATGGGTTCATTATGGATAGAATAGACTAGAATAAAGCTGGAAGGGACCCTGGAGGTCATCTAGTACACATACACCCCTGCTCAAGCAGGAGAACCTACACCATTTGGGTGTAGGGTGTGAAATAAATGCTGGTTTTCTGCAAAAACGTCATGGTCGTGTGGCTGTAGGATGCTGTAAATTCAGCTCGGTTGCCGAATACCTGAAGTGCAGTCACATGATCAGGAGGAGGGGCAGGGGGGATTGGAACTTCAAATCTGGGTTGTAAGAACATCCCAAGTAGATCTGTCAGAACTTCAAATGGTCGCTAAGTGTCTGGCAACAAGTCAAGGACTATCTGTGATGTATCTACTGATCACATTCAGGCACAGTTCACCCTTTCCTAATTTCTGCCAAAGGCAGAATGCGTTGGTCCATTTGCACATATGCATGAGTTTAATTGTCCAGCCACTAATCTCACAATCAATACAAAAGCTACATGTGGCACAAAGAGCCATGGAGAAAGAGACAGGCTCAGCATCACAAGACAAGATAGAAAGACCTGTGCATGGATTAGAGCAGAGGTCCCCAACCTTTTGGGCACCAGGGACCGGTTCCGTGGAGAGAGGTTTTTCCATGGACCAGAGGGGGCGTGGTTTTGTGTGCTGCCTGCATCCTACAGATGAGGCTTTGCTTGTTTGTGTGGACCGGTTGCTGGCATGCTGCGGCCTGGTACCAGTCCATAGACCGGGGGTTGGGGACCCCTGGATTAGAGAACAAACAAAAATATATGATGCCATCCAAACAGTAAAAGAATAGAATTGGAAATGGGCTGGCCCTCCGCAAGAAGGACTGACGGCAGGTGGACCGAGGCAGTCATAAAATGGATCCCCCTTGATCAAAAGTGTCCAAAAAAGAGACTTAAAACAAGATGGAGCAATGACATGAGCATCGCGGGCCCAACTGGCAAAAGAAAGCCCAGGACTGTATTGGTTGGAAACATGCAGAAGAGGCCTTCCTCCTGCAGTGGATAGACAATGGCGAGGATGAATTGTCCTGCCTATCTAACTTATATGCAGAGCACATCATGAGAAAGGCAGGGCTAGATGAATCAAAAATTAGAATTAAGGTTGCCAGGAGAAATATCAACAACCTAAGATATGCAGATGATACCACTCTAATGGCAGAAAGTGAAGAGGAACTAAAGAGCCTCTTGATGTGGGTGAAGAAGGAGAGTGCAAAAGTAGACTTGAAACTCAACATTAAGAAAACCAAGATCATGGCATCTGGCCCTCTCAATTCCTGGCAAATAGATGGGGAAGAAATGGAGGTAGTGACAGATTTTATCTTCCTGGGCTCCAAGATCACCGCAGATGGGGACTGCAGCCAAGAAATTAAAAGATGCTTGCTCCTGGGGAGGAAAGCTATGGCAAATCTAGACAGCATACTAAAAATCAGAAACATCACCCTGCCAATAAAAGTACATATAGTCAAGGCCATGGTTTTCCCAGTTGCAATGTATGGCTGTGAAAGTTGGACCATAAGAAAGGCTGAGCGCCAAAGAATGGAGGCCTTTGAACTATGGTGCTGGAGAAGACTCCTGTGAGTCCCCTGGACTGCAAGGTGATCAACCCAGTCAGTCCTGGAGGAGATCAACCCTGACTGCTCTTTAGAAGGCCAGATCCTGAAGTTGAAACTCAAATACTTTGGCCACCTAATGAGAAGGAAGGATTCACTGAAGAAGAGCCTGATGCTGGGAAAGATGTAGGGCAATGGAAGAAGGGGATGACAGAGAATGAGGTGGCTGGATGGAGTCACTGAAGCAGTAGGCGTGAGCTTAAATGGACTGCAGAAGATGGTAGAGGACTATTGAGAAAGGCAAGGAATCCATGAGAATTCCACAAAAACTGAACTTCCAATAGTTGTCTATTTATTTTAATTAATATCTATTTTAATTAAAATGGAGAGTCCGTGGTATAATGATACTCACTTGTGCTGTTCTGTCAACATTGGGACGTTCTATCTTGTCTCTTGTAGGACAATACTTAGGGAAGTAAGGGAGCTGTTAACACACCTAACACCTAACTAAAGATTTGCTTTTGCTTAGATAAAAAAAGTAAATGTTTGTTCAAGGAAACTAGCAAGGATGTAATGACTAACTAAATGGCTTTCATTAACAAGGGAAGTATCTTTGAAGTATGGAGGTATCTCAGTACAAGAGATCTCCCCTTAGAGAAGAACCAGCCTAGTGTTATTCATTTAGTGCTCTGGAATGCTTCAGATTCACTTCCAAAAAGATGGACCCTCTGTCAGTGACTCATTAAAGCAGCTGCACAATTCTGAAAGAAACACAGCTGCTTTAAATAAACTTGGCTCTACCACCCAGCTAGCTTTCATGACTAAGGTGCAACTAGAACTCATAGTCTCCTGGTGATTGGCCCTGACTCACCCAGCTGCTTTCATGACTAAGGTGCAACTAGAACTCACAGTCTCCTGGTTCCTAGGCCAGCACTTTCACCGCTAGGCCAAACTGGGTTTATTTCTTCATTTAGCTTGGTTTCAATCACATTTCTAAAGCCATGCTAAAGATTAAAAAAAAATCAAAGCTGCTTAGATCAGAAACATTCTACAGTTCTGGAGAGTGTTGTTTTCATCATTGTTTTAGCTTTCAGATTTTATAGGGCACAATAATAACACAGTGAAAACTTTAAGATGAGAGACTTTTCAGAGTTTTTTTTTCTGGGAAGCTGGACTTTATTGAAATAACCCAGCTATGTCTGTTGGATAAAAAAAAATACTTATTTTAGAAGTTAGGCCAAAAGAAAAAGCCATCCAAATTCACTGCTTTTCCAGAAACTTTTGGCTGCACAATTGCGGAGGAGATTTCAGAGAATTTTCTCTTGAAAGCATGCTGAGGTGGCAAATTAAAATATTCTAATTATTTTTTCATGGCTCAGAATTTTCCAAGCATGTAGAAAAGTTAAAATCCAGGGCATGATGATAACCACAGCCAGTTCACAATCAGATCTGGGCTCAAACACTCTGAGCAATCAAGCCACTGGTTCATTGTGCTGACTTTCAGCCTCAGAAAGATGCAAATAATCCCAGAATCCTGGGGGGGGGGCTTTTTCCCTCCCTCAGTCTTTCCATCTTTTCAAACCAAATAATAAAGGAGATATGCTTATATCTGATTTAGGAATGTTCATGTCAGTCATAATTTATAACCAAGCATGAGGAAGAACAGAAGTATGGAAACGAAAAACTCATCAGGTCACACATTATAATGTCCATGAAATGCACCATCTCATTCAAGACTCACTCGTAAAGGCAGAAGTAAAACAGAATTCTTAGCAGTGGAGTACCGGCATTTGGGGTTAATGATTAAAAAGCCAAAAAGGACTCCATGAATGTAGAGTCATGTGAGAGATTGTTGACTGCCTTGTCTTCCTCGCTGCTTTTTTCCTTCCATTATAAAATGTGAGAGTGAAGAATTAAGTTAAAATTTATTTCTGTAAAACCAAAAAATAATCATCTTCTTCTTCTTCTCCTTCTTCTTCTTCGTCTCCTCCTCCTCCTCCTCCTCCTCCTCCTCCTCCTCCTCTTCTGAATGTGTGATAGGTTCACAGCACACATGTCTGCAAGACCAGCTATGAAGTGCAAGACTAAGTCAATGTTTTTTCTTGGGTTAATTCTTGGGGAAATGCAGGATTAACTTCATGAATCACTCTTCCCCCATGGCAGATGCAAAATCTGAATTCCCTTCATTGTTAAGAGTAGATGTGTCAGTACCACAATGAAACCACATTCTCCTCCAATATGTTCTTCTTCCATGAATCAACGGCTTGTAAAAAGATACAGATTACTGACCCAGAGAAAGAATGAAGAACAACCTCTTTCCTTCTTTACGTGTCTGTAATTTTCCATTCTACTATCTTATAAATTCACGAGCCAGTATTATACTATGCAAATAGGGGAAAAAAACAAAACCCACGATCTCTCAAATGTTTTATCACCAAATTTCTTGAGGCATCATTTTCTTGGCAGAACTGACTTGTTTTTTTGGTGTTCTGGTGATTACAATGTTTCCTGAAATCAGTTGTGGCTTAAAAGAGGACAGCAGAGACCGAAAAAGAAGAATACACTCCACTCATCACTAAAAGACTTTTAGGAACATTCTTGCTCTGGCTGATAGGAGGCTTCACCAACGGTTGAATTTGGAGCATCATAAGAGAGTTGTTAGACTATGGGTTAAATTGCAGTTATGGGGGATACTTTAAGGATGCCTCTTTCTTATTTACAGCTTTCATGCCAAAGGCAGGACTAGAACTCACCGTCTCTCAGTTCCTAGCCTGGTGCTATTCATCTAATTTTGTGCCCCAGTGTGCCATCTGAACATGGGTTATTATCTTTTTTTCTATTGTTAAGTAGTCATTAAAGTAAAGGTAAAGGTTTCTCTGTCCATGCGTGTCTGACTCTAGGGCAGAGGTCCCCAATCTTTTGGGCACCAGGGACCAGTTCCATGGAGAGAGGTTTTGCCTGGACCCGAGGGGGCATGGTTTTGTGTGCTGCCTCCATCCCATGGATGGGGCTTTGTTTGGGTGTGTGGACCGGTTGCTGGCATGCCGCGGCCCTGTACTGGTCCATGGACCAGGGGTTGGGAACCCCTGCTCTAGGGAATGGTGGTCATCTACGTTTCTTGGCTGAAGACATTTTCCATGGTCATGTGCCAACATGGCTATATGCTAGAAGCACAAAGAATGCCATTACTTACTTTCAGGGAAATGAGAGGGTTGCAGATAGAGTGGTAAAGCAGATATCAAAATATGCAATCACACAGAAACTAGCGGACTTGCAAAGAGCTTTTTAACTTTCTACGTGAAGGGATGCCTCTTTGAAAACGATGCCACAGACATACTAAACCAAAGGAGATATTCCAGCTCATCATTTTGCTACTTTTTTTGTAATGCCTGCACAAAGCTTCTTACAATACAGCATGACTTAAATCATATTTAGCATGTGCATCCTGTTCCTTTCCTTACTGATAATCTTCACTTAAAAACACCTAATTTGTATTTCTGATTTCTTCTCTAAGTCACGTTGAGTTATTGAGTTAGTGTCTCTGGACACTGAGAACAGCTGATGGAAGAAGAACTGATGCCTTTGAACTGTGGTGCTGCCGTAAATAATTGTGTATACCATAGACAGCCAGAGCAACCGACACAGAGGTACTGAATCCTATGAAACCAGACATATCACTAGAAGTCAAAAGTCACAAGACTACGTTTGATTGACTTTGGCCATGTCATGTGTGCCAAATTCATTGGAGAAGGCAGTGATGCTAGGAATGGTTAGTGGATCAAGAAGAAGGAGCAAGCAAAGAACTCGCTGTCTTAATACCATCAAAGCTGATACAAAGATGAACGTCCAACAATTGAAAGAAGCTGTGCTTGTCAGAGTGGCATGGAGACCACTTGCCTATAAAGTCTTCAAGAGTCAGACACAATTAAATGGTTAAAACACTATTTTTTTCTTTAAGCATAATTGATTTGCAAAAGGTTGCTGATATTTCAAGCTACATTGAGTGAGCTATAGAACCAACATATCAGGCTGCTGAGGTGAACAGACACCTAAGCAAATGAGATGCAAAAATCTACTTTGCATGGCGCTTTTAAGAAGCAATATTTGTAACTTTTCTATATGATGCCCTAATAATACATGTTGCTTTAATTTCATTGCATTGGCCCACGCTTATCCATAACCCAGCCTTGCTGGAGATCCATTGAACTTAGTTCTGATTGTCCTTGTTCAATCTAGAAGGTGGAGAATATTCTTCCATGCTGAAATACTCTGAGCCTAATCTCTAAAAGGGAGATATTGATAGAGGGAATGTGTAATTATTTACAGCTGATTTAAAATGTTCCATTAGAGGATCAAAACTTAATGGATTGGATCCAGCTATGTCATCCAGAAATGAGAAATAACCATTCCATTGGTTGGAGGTGGGTTTTGCTGACCTAATTTCTCCTGGACAACCCCACATTAGCTCTGTTCTGCAGTTGCTCAATGAGCAGCAAAGGGGAAAAATGGTTAGTAAAGAAACATGCACATTTTGTTCTTGATGATCTAGCATGTTCCTGACCTTTTAAGCACATCACTAAAATTATAACCATTGAAAATAGTCTGCACATGTATCCAGGTGTGTTTATTGTGCTCCCATAAGTCAGCATTTAAAGAAGGGCCGCAGAACAGTGGTAGTACATATGCTTTGTGTATTAAAACATCACAGTGTCAATTCCTTACCGGATTCCATACAAAGGACCTCAGAGGAGACTTGTAAGGCTCTACTTACAATGCTTTGCTGAGCCAATTTGGTGTGGTAATTAAGGCATCAAGCTAGAAACCAGGAGATTGTGACTTCTAGTCCCTCCTTAGACATAAGGCAAGTTGGGTGACTTTGGGCCAGCCATTCTTTCTCAGCCCTGGAAAGGAGGCAATGGTAACCCATTTCTGAAAAACTGCCCAGAAAATTATAGGGACATGTCCAGGCAGTTCCAAAAATCAGAAGGAGAAAGAATCCTTGGAGAATTTCCTCAAATAGATAAGATTCTGGTTAGATGGGTTAATTGTTGAGACAGTAGGAAACATTGTCATCTATTCAGATTTATGCATCTCCCTCATATGTCTCATTTGCTTTTCCTTTTAAGAAAAAACAATGTAAGCTGAAGATCACAATTATTTCACCTGTTCCAACAATGGATCTCTTAATATGGCCTTTAGAAAAGGTAAGTGAGAAGCACAGGCAACTCTGCCATTAGGCCAAGTGAGTCAACTGCCTCAAATAACAAATGTCAGAAAAATGGTAATTCTAGCACATTGCTCCTGAATCTGCAACCATTGCTCTCTGATAGAACCCTAGGACTGTATCAGACTCCTAATCTCTCCAGAGCAACTGACCTCACCAGGTCTGCCTGGTGAAGGATGTTATCCCAGGTATTGAAAGATACAGATACCATATTATCCTTCATCTCAAGCAACAGCATGTCTTGAGTCACCCTTATGGCAAAAAGGTCTGTGGTCAGCAAAATCAAAAGTACTCTTGCTATATCCTCTTGCTCTTTTGGAGACCTGGACCTCATGGCCTCTGGGATTAAAGTCTTATTGAGAACTGATAGCAAAGGCAGGAAAAGCATTCCTGTCTTCTATAAACTAAGGCACACCACTTTAGTTGAGGCATAAAACAACACTTTCTAAAGGACGGACCAAGGACATCCTGGAAGCCTTCTCAGCTTCTCAAGCTGTGCACCAGAATTAGATCGTTTGTTAGGCATGACTGATCTGAAATATTTGAACAGTCCAAATGAATGTACCTCCAGGCTGCTACAATATGGCATACTGCATATGCTATGGACAGCTATAGAAGGAGAAAGGTGTGGCTTTGGTTATGGTAGCAGCAAAGGTCAACTTTCTGGCCTCACCATCATATTGCCCATCTTGATAGGAACATGAGCTGGTAATTGGCACCAAAACATACATATATATGTACCTCCCAAGACATCTAGTCAAATAGAACTGCTTTGGCACAATTTATCCAAGCAGAAGATGGTGGTAAAATCTGACTGGTGGAATTGCTGATTTCATAAGGGTTTAGAGTAGACTTCAAGCAACCTGAAATTCACACCATTTGGTTCAGCATCAAATGCATGAATACTAGACTACTAGACTAGATACTAGAGAAGCAACCTGGAATGAAGGAGAAACTTCCTGACAGTGAGAACAATCAACCAGTGGAACAGGTTGCCTCCAGAAATCGTGGGTGCTCCATCACTGGAGATTTTTCAGAAGAGGCTAGACAGTCACCTGTCTGAGATGGTATAGATTCTCCTGCTTGAGCAAGGGGCTGGACTAGAAGTCCCTTCCAGCTCTATTCTATTCCAATTCTAGACCTGTCCCTCCCCTGCAGAGTCTGAGGTCAACCCTACTGAGGAGAGGAAGAGTTATTGTAATTTGTTTTCTATCATCCTGACTTGCTTTCCTTTATTCAGGCATTAGCACGCTTGCCACAAATCTTACATGGCATGAAGAAGCTGAACAGAGCGATTATTCTCTCCCTCCAAACTCTAGAACTGGAGATTGATGGATGAAGCTGTTTTGAAGGAAATTCAGGTCTTGCAAAGCGTTGATACCAAACAGTATCAGTGGCACATATGAAACTACAAACATGGCAATTGTCACTAGCTTGGATGGATGACTTAAAAGGGAATTGGATAAATTCATGGAGCTCACAGTCTGCTTTGAAGGTTCAAAACATTACTTCCAGGATGAAGGCAGCATGCTTCCAGTTATAAGTTGCAAGAAATCAGTAGTGAGAGAGAATAATTTCTCTATTTCTTCTTGTGACAGCCCAGAGGGATCTGGCTGGCTACTATGAAAAACAAAACCATAAACTAAAATGGATCCTAACCTGATTCACCGTTCATGAGCTATTCAATGTGTTCAAATCTCATATACACAAAATGTACGTGGGTGTACCTGTACGCTCACGTCTTTTCTGTTCCTGTGCATGCAACCTATAAAACTTAATCTGATACTTTATATTGAGTCATTTTAGAGTCAAGCAGCACCGAAATCAAATCCATTAAATGAAACTAAATTAAGTTAAGATGTTTTTCCCACTGCAATCATTGAGGTGTGTCCCTGTCTATCTTCAGATTGACAATGGCAGAAAGCAGTTGATCATATGTACCAGCAATTGACATGATAAAACCCACTCTGGATATTATGCTGTAAATAAGTTGCCACTGTTAATAACAATGGAAAACATCCTGACTCTCTGCACCCTCCAGGGCTTCAAAAAAAAAAAAAGCTTTCAAGCCAGTTTGAAAACAGCTGAACCCTGTAGTTAGAAGCTATGAATCTAGAAGGTCAATAAATGCCTAAGTGCTGTGCTTTGCTTATCATAAGATTGTAAAAACCTACCAATAAGTTTAAAAGATAAGACTTGCTGAGCCTCTGAAATCAGTCCCATTACAATAAATTGATAGCAGCTCTTAAGGATTCCACCCAGGGTCTTCTCAGCCTGGCTAGGAAAGCGACTGAGAAGGGATTGATCTTAGTGATTGATCTCTGTAGGCCATACAGATTCTCTGTTTCCAAGCTACACCTTTTCCCTATCATTCCTTAAATAAATGGATATCATGGGGCTTAATCCTACTTGATCTTCAATAAGGTTTTGAGATGGTTCTGTGGAGAGATAGCAATTAACCTAGAATCACCATATGGCTAAGCAGGAATTTAAAACCAAGTCTCAGTTAAGCTTTTATTCATTACCCCTTGCTGTCTCTCCACCTGTCTGTCCATTCGACAGAACCTCAGCAGAAGAAGCTTTGAACTCAGGTAAGAAAGCCCTGAGCCCAAGGAGAGGATATACACTGCACAATATGTGCTTAATCTGCTTGTTGAATTATTCCATATTCTAAATTTGCACATTGCACGGAATCATCAAGTCGTCAAATGGTTTGTACATCATCTCAACCTCAGAAAGAAAAAAGGAACAACAGTCAGTCAATCAATCAATCAATCAATCAAAAAAGAGCAGGAAGGGACCTTGGAGATCTTCTAATCCAACCCTCTGTTCCAGCAGAAGACCCTACACCATTCCAGACAAGTGGCTGTCCAGTCTTTTCTTAAAAACCTCCAAGGATGGAGCATCCACAACTTCTGGAGGCAAGCAGTTCCACTGGTTAATTGTCCTCACTGTTAGGAAGTTTCTCCTTAAGTCCAGATTGCTTCTCTCCTTGATCAGTTTCCATCCATTGTTTCTCGTCTTGCTTTCTGGTGCTTTGGAAAATAGGTTGACCCTCTCTTCTTTGTGGCAACCCCTCAAGTACTGGAATACTGCTATCGTGTCCTTTTTTTCCTCTAGACTAGCCATAGCCAGCATGCCCAACAATGCACAACTTCACCAAAGTTCAAGCTATCCAAGCTGAACATGTTCTGCAAATGTTCAAGGAAATGCATCACGTGAGCCAAGTCTTCCGAGTAATGTTTAGAAATGAATTAACTTTTCTCGTTTAAGAAATCAACATATAATTGCTTCTCTTACCTCTTTTTCCTCCCTGCTAAACAGTAAAGAATGTTGTGAGAAATGTAGAGGAAAAAGCCGTCCCACTCTTTGCTAGATCGGCAGGATCTAGCTTTTGGTACTTGCAAAGTTGTAAAGTGAATTCCTGGATTGCTTTGGTCCGCCAGTTCTTGCATCAGAGGGCAACCAACTAAAGGCCGCTTTGGCATTTATGAATCAATGTCTTAGCTCAAACCACCTGCCAGCTCATCTATATGCAATAGCACAATTAGGAGTGTGGCTTATTATATAACCTCTCTGAAAAGAGAGAGGAGTGGCTATTTTAAAAGGTTTAAGAAAAGCAACGGTGTCGAGCATCCAACACACAGCATTTAAAAAAACAGTCGGGCAAAGAATATCCAGAAGATAATATGACTCTTTGGCAGTACTATCTTCAAAGATCTTTGTAAACATTAACTCAAGACACAGGTTGATCTGTGGGGTCAAGAAAAGAGAGAGCTTTCTGTTTAACATCCTAAATTTAACATCCCAAGTAAGATCAGCCACTCTCAGCTTAGTCATGCTTGTGAGAAATCCTCAGGATTGAAATCCAAAACACCTAAAGACACCAAAATATGAAAAACTGGCCTAGGTTCCAATTGCTCTCACTCACTTACCTCCATATGAATATTTTTAAAAATGGAAAGCAGCTCTTCTTAATGCTGCCCATCAGCAAGTTGAAGCAGCTTGTTATAAGGGATAGGATGTTCTTGATGCTGGCAAGGACTGGATGGTACTTCAACTTGCTGGAGATTCTGCAGTATCCATTTTTAAGTGGTGGGGAGTCTTGATTGCCTGCTGTGACAATATATTTTCAAGGCACCTCTGGAGCTGCCACTAAAATGAGTTGATTCCTTTGTTCAGCTCTTTGGGATCTGAAAAGTGTCTTAGTTGGGCAGTTGATAGGGCCCAGCAATCAAAGCTAAAAATATATACATTGACCATCTTAACTGGCAGCAAAGAGATATAAAATAGCCCAGGTTTTCACTGCCATTTTGTGTCCACCTGAGATCTTGCAATTCAGAGTTGGTGGCCATAAAATTTGAGGAGATGAGATGGAACAGGACTCTTGAAATAAGCAGATTTAGCTTGGGTAGTATTCTGTAATGACAGTTATGGCCCATGTGATTACAGTGTTTTCTTCCTAAGAGTTGTATAGTTGAGTTGATGCCAAAGGGAAGAGAAAAAGAGAAGACCAAATCCTAAAAGTTATTGAAACTGTTTAAAATAGACCTTCCTTACTTTGGCAAACCCTTTGCTAGACATGAAACAATATTTTATGGAACCCTATGTTTCTGCAAGAATTTGGTGGATAAGATACTACAGGATAATCCTTGACTTACAACAGTTCACTTAGTTACAACAGTTACTGATCAAAATGACTTATGACCATTTTTCACAATTTTAGGACCATTGGTCACATGATCAAAATTCAGATGTTTGGCAACTGGTTCATACTTATGATGGTTGCTGTGTCCCAGGGTCACGTGATCACCTCTTGCAACCTTCTAAGAAGCAAAGTCAATGGGGAAGCCAGATTCACTTAACAACCAGGTTACTAATTTAACAACTGCAGTGATTCACTTAACAACTGTGGCAAAAAAAGTCATAAAATGGGCCAACACTGAATTAACCACCGTCTCTCTTAGCAACAGAAATTTGGGGCTCAGTTCTGATCCTAAGTCAAGGACCACCTGCAATGTTTTTTCTATGTGCATAGATACTTTATATGAATGGGGCACCCCTACTTTGAAACCCACCAAAGAAAAGCTAACAGATAATCCATAATGAAGAATAAACATGTTTGAACACTCTCTGCTCATCAGTTAAAACTAAATCCAGAAAAGAATATGGCTGTGAAAAGGCAAAGAACTTGTTTAATCATTATGCGCATCTTCTTCTCTAATATTTATTTTGCAAAGCAACACCATGGTAAATCCCATCTGTTTTTAAAACAATCCTCTTGACTAAAATGTCATCCAATAAACTTTACTTTTCGTTTTCTGAAAGTGTTAGAAAGAATACGAGCTCGAAGCAACTTACGTGCAACGGGGGAGGCCGCTGTGGCTCTGGGACCATGTACGAAATGGATTGTCTGCAACGTGTTCCTGACTCAGCCCATCTCCGCTGACCGCCAGTGTGGAGTTCTGTAAATACATCTTGCTAGATTATCTCGAAGCACCTGGGCTGGATGAAGACTGACTGACCAGGGGAATCTCATTTGCCTATGAGCAATAGAATTTCATCTCTGCTTCCAAGCCAAATCTGTTTTCATTGTTCTGTGTGCAGTCTCAGAATCAGGCATTTCTGCCAAGTTACACTACAGCTCAGAGAACTTCAAAAAGCTCAGAGAACTTCAATGTCCTTACCGGAGAGAAGACACTGAATCCACAGTTTAGCAAACAATCTTTAAATTTCTGGGAATGGAAAGTGTACTCCAGGATGACAGGCAGAGAGAAATCTGTAGGGTCCTTGGTCCTCTCTGTGTTTGTTTGGTTGTTTGCTTGGAGACGTTTCATTACCAGACTAGATAATAATGTACTGATGATGTTACCTAGCTGGGTAATGAAATGTCTCCAAGCAAACAAGCCAGCTCACAGAGCACCAAGAACTGCACAATTCAGCCCTGAGCTACAGATATTCTCTTCTATTAGAGAATAACCTTTTTATATTGTTCTACTTTTTTGTTAATTTGTTTACGCAGTGGTCAAAAGTTTTCCACTGGGTTTTAACAGAATTTAAACTTGGACCTTATGTCTGCCATTTGAAACAAAAGGATGTGGAATCCTTTTGTCAGAAATGATCTGGCTGGTTTTATTTTTTCCTCCTTGATACACTCATAACGTATGATATACTCATACATTATCTAGTCTCAGAGTTCTTTGATAAGATCACAATTTCCTGCAAGAGGTTTCATTTCCCACGTCCGTAATAAAACATGCAGATGAGAGAAAGGGACAAAAAAAGAAAAGAAAAGAAAAACTCTGAGTGTGATGTTAATGAATGGCAAACAGAAGGAAATGGGACTGCCAGAAATAAAATACAATGAGGCATTTTCTACTACAGCTATTATTCCTCCTACACATAGACCAACTCTGCTGCCTATAACTGGAAACATGGGGATGTGAATTGTTTTCAAAAAGCTTTCTTCCACCATCCTTACCTGTCTCATTTTGCCAATCTTCTTCAACCGAGATGCCTTCTTTTTTTATTTATCCAATCTCAGCATCAGAATCAGGTGGTTCATGGCAGATAGCCATTCAAATGTGAAATCAACCCTCTCTGTCAAAAAGAATTATCCCGGTTTATCATTTTGGTGAAAAAAAGCGAGGGGGGGGAGGGAAAGAGCACTTTGACCTGCAGGAAGAATCTCATAAGGAAACCCATCTATTTAAGCTTGTAAGCATTAGGCCTGGCTGGGCTAGCTTTTAAAGTTTTGCTGCTTACAGGAAAAGACTTAATCTTTTAATCCCATGTAGCCAACAATTGAATTTGGACAGTCCAGATATGGTAGCTATTTCTCTACAAAGAAGGAGTTCGAGGCAGATCATGAATAATGCAAGACCTCGTGAAATGCAATGCTGGCTTGAGGCTAAGCCAGTCAATTGAAGGAAAAGTGGGATGGTACCACAGTTCAGCCACAAACCATTGATTGTGCACCAGAACCTACATCCTAGAAGACCTCCGGGATCAACACTGTATGCTTTCTGTCCTGTCTGCCCTCTGGTGAGGACTTTCTCCCAGAACAGAGATGATAAGCAAAGCTGAAGGTTACTCAGACTCTTAGGAAGGAAGAAGAGAAAGAAAAAAGTGCATTGGGGAAGAGGGAAATTGAAGAGAGAGGGGGTGGGGGAAAGAGAGGCAGAATGAAGGAGAAAGGGAAATGCCACATGCCTCATTTTCCTCAGATACATGAAGCACTGGGGACAACTGTATATTTAAATGCAATAAGAATGCAGCTTGTTCCCTCTGCCATCCATCTGGTAAAACTTGCAAGATTCATTTGTTGTTTTTTTGGCCATGCACATGTATACATAATCCGAACTAGACTGTGTTGTTTCTCTGTGTCATATAATATCGGTGGGTATGTGCCTAATTCTGTATTTATTTATTTATTTATTTATTTATTTTTGTCATATTTATGTAGTGGCTATTGGAGGTGACCCTTTGAGAGCTGTATGCAACAAAATTTCATTTTAATGTATGCTGATTAGTGCAGGGGTTCCCAACCCCCACTCCGTGGACCAGTACTGCAGCATGCCCACAACCAGTCCACACAAACAAGCAAAATCCCATCCGTGGGATGTAGGCAGCACACAAAACCACACACTTTCTGGTCCGCAGAAACACCTTTCTCCACAGAACCAGTCCCTGGTGCCCAAAAGGTTGGGGATGTCTGAATTAGTGTACATTCCAAGTGACAATAAAGTTTCTATTCTATTCTATTCTATTCTATTCTATTCTATTCTATTCTATTCTATTCTATTCTATTCTATTCTATTCTATTTTATTCTATTCTATTCTATTCTAGCCTAGCCTAGCCTAGCCTAGCCTAGCCTAGCCTAGCCTAGCCTAGCCTAGCCTAGCCTATTCTATTGTAATAAAGTGGCTTACATTCAAATAAAGGGTACCATAATTTCTATGTGACTCTCTAGTGACCTCTGCCGGTGTATCAAGATTATATTACGATTCACAAATTTACAGGCTATCGGCTGGATTTGCAGCTGATCTAAATCCTTATCATTGCTGTACCAATGAAATTGAGACAAGGCCTATTCAATGTCCTCCCAGTCATTGCAACTTTCTGTTCTTGTTGTTGTTGTCTTTACTGTTTTCACAAAATAATCTCTATTGGCCCAATCATAGTCATCACCTTTTGGATAGAACTCTCTCTGGTTTCTCTTTCCACCCATTTTGGGCCCTCAAAATCCCATCTATGTGGCTTCAGGGTAGGGAAGGGTGTAAAGTTAAATGAGATGGAACAACAACCCGGTGAGGTGGGTTGGTCTGAGAGAGAGACTGGCTTAAAGTCACCAAGCTGGCTTTCATGCCTAAGGCCGGACTAGAACTCATTCTCTCCTGGTGATTAGCCCAAAGTTACCCAGCCAGCTTTCATGCCTAAAGCGGGATTAAAACTCCCCATCTCCTGGTGCCCTCAGAATAATAACCACCACCACCACAATGACCTTGAGTTGATAGGTTGGAGCAGAATCCCATTTTCTTTTACTGGTACGCAATCCAAAATCAGGAAATACTACACTGATCATAATATGGCTCACTCGTCTCAACACTTCACTTCCTCTGAGTGGTCGCCAAATCTGTTGCCTTTGAAAATGATTCCATGGCCTCCTGCTATCAAATGTCTCCTGTATTTGTCATGTTTAGAAGCCGAAAATAACACATTGTAGGAGTCTGCTCTTGAGAAACGCATGGCCTCATGAAAATCAAAGGCAAATTAAGATGTTGGACCAGACATTTGTTCTAGCAAAATGTCCAATGAGAATATATATATTTTTATCCCTTCTTCCCTGCTGTATACTTATGAGATTTGGCTATAGTTTATTTTAGAGGGAAGATAAAATAGGTATGGTATCTAGATTAAACGCACACAGTACATCATACATTGAGATCAAATTGCGATGCCAATTCTGGAGGCTATCAACATATTAGGCAGCTATCACACAGTATACAGCTTTCTGTTGAAAGAAAGCAGAGATAAATTTGGCCACCTTCATCAGAAACCTTGAAAAATAAGTTACAAATTATTGTGTATACTATTTGATTTTCCCCACTTTAGGTACAGTAGATACATGGTACCAATAAAAAAAATTAGCAATGGATAAGAGAAATACCCAGATTTTGCATATCTAGAAAAAAATAAAATAAAGTTTAGGATTAGATAGATAGATAGATAGATAGATAGATAGATAGATAGATAGATAGATAGATAGATAGATAGATAGATAGATAGATGGATGGATGGACGGACGGACGGACGGACGGACGGACGGACGGACGGACGGACGGACGGACAGACAGACAGACAGACAGACAGATAGATAGATAGATACAAACAGACAGAAGTTTTGCAAGGACACATCTAATCCAGCCTTAGTGATAGGCAGGCAGGCAGGCAGGCAGGCAGGCACACACACACACACACACTGCAAAAAAAAATTACAATATTATAAGCTGGACAAAATCTCTATAAAGAATTTCGAACTCAAGTCTTCCAACCCTGAAGACGAGCAGAATCCTGCCCACACTCTGTGGCTCTTCATTTTTTCCCAGGGCTTTAAAAAATGTTATTTAGATCAGCCAAACAGCTGCTCTAAATTTCCTTCTCTGCCAAGTACATAATGGAAAACTGTGGTCTTAGGACACTTTGGATGCTCAGCCCTTCCCTTGCTCCCTGTTCAGTTCTCAACAAAATGAATAACAGCAGAAAATGGAAGCTGACAAATGAACGACATAGTTGCATGCGCAAACACTTGATAAATGTTTGTGCAAACCACACTATCAAGCTGACATCAGCCTACCTATTGCACAAAACACAGTATTAGCTGACATTAACTGACCTATCTAAATTTCTCTGGGGTCACAAGCAAAGTATCCCTGAGTTTTGCAATTCTCATATGCAGGGTTACGAAAGATGGGGAACAGAAATTTGCTTTGAAAGCTTGTCCATGTTTCCAATGTCCCTAGCACCAGCCTAGTTGTGATCTGCACAACTTTTGTAAACCTCCCATTTAAGAAAAGAAATTTTATACTGAAGGTCCTAGTTCTATTAACCCTGATGCTAAAGTCTGCTTCGTTTTTGAAGCATCAGGTCCTTAATGAACGGGCTAAAATGTCAACATTGTTTGGTCTCTAGCAGATTAAGGTCATCAAATGTCACAGTTAAAGCTGCTGGCAAACAATTAAAAAAAAGAAAATGTAAGACATAGATCTTGGCTCAGTCTGCTGCTGGTCTCTCTCTCTCTCTCTCTCTCTCTCTCTCTCTCTCTCTCTCTCTCTCTCTCTCTCTCTCTCTCTCTCTCTCTCTCTCTCTCTCTCTCTCTCTCTCTCTCTGTCTCTGTCTCTCCCATCCCCAGTGTTTTCAGAAATGTGAGATTAAAGAAACATTGAGTGTGACAGGACAAACTAAGGTCTATGCCAAGGCTGGTCAACCTTTCAGCATCGGGGTGGAGGAATAAAAGATCTGTCTGTCTGTCTGTCTGTCTGTCTCTCTCTCTCTCTCTCTCTCTCTCTCTCTCTCTTCAATCTTTTTTATTATTTTTCCCCCAATATATGTTAATTTTTCCAATCAACAAGTTGTCTGAAATATGCTAAACTAATACATGTTCAATTCCTAATCCTTGCTTCTTTTCTCTAACCAAGTATAAAATAAGTTCCAAATTTGATAATAGTCTGTGTCTTCTTTGTCTTTCAGCCTCATGGTTAATCTGTCCATTTCTGCACATTCCAAAATCTTCCTGATTATTTCTTCCTCTGATGGCAAAGCTTCATTCTTCCAATATTGTGCAAAACTTATTCTCGCTGCTGTAGTGATGTGTAAGATTAAATATAATTTCTTCTTATTAGTCTTTTCAGGCATAATACCAAGTAAAAAAAGTTCAGGTTTAAAATCCACCTGTTGATCCAATATTTTTTCTAACCACATATGTATATTTTTCCAATAAACCTTTGCCTTCCCGCATGTCCACCAAATATGATAATACGAGCCTATATTATGTTTACATTTCTAACATCTATCTGACATATTTTTAAACATCTTTGCTAATCTTGCTGGTGGAAGGTGCCATCTATAGAACATTTTGTACAGATTTTCTTTATATGAAGTTGACATTGTCAATTTATAGTTTCTCTCCCATAACATTTGCCATTTTTCTAATTCTATGTTATAACCAAAAAATTTTGCCCATCTTGTCATTGTTTCTTTCACTTGTTCACTTTCCATATCTAAAATTAACAAAAAATTATACATTTTCTTAATCAATTTCTCATCTGTGGCCAACAAAATCTTATCAAACAAATTTTGATCCTTATAAAATCCATACATTTTTACATATGTACGGTACTGGACGTACAGCACCGGACGTACAGCACCGGACGTACAGCACCGGATGTACAGGACCAGACATACAGGACCAGACGTACCAGACGTAAACACCATACGTACAGTACTGGACGTCCAGTAGGAAAGGAAAGGAAAGGAAAGGAAGAGAGGAAGGAGGGAAAGAAGGAAGGAAGGAAGGAAGGAAGGAAGGAAGGAAGGAAGGAAGGAAGGAAGGAAGGAAGGAAGGGGTGAAGGGATGAGAAGGAAAAGGAAAGGAAAGGAAGGGAAGGGAAGCGAAAAGAAGGGGAGAGGAAGGAAGGAATTCTTATTATTTTTTATTATTATTTTATTATTATATTGTATACGTCCGGTACATCCGGTGCTGTACATACGGTACATCCGGTACTGTATGTCCAGTCCTGTATGTACGGTACTGTACGTGTGGCACTGTATGTGCAGTACTGTACATCCGGTGCTGTACGTCCGGTACTGTATGTCCAGTCCGGTACGTCCAGTCCTGTACATCCGGTGCTGTACGTCCAGTACTGTACATATGGTGTACGTCTGGTACGTCCGGTCCTGTACGTATGGTGCTGTACGTCCAGTACTGTACATACGGTACTGTACGTCCGGTCCTGTACATCCGGTACTGTAGAGTACAGTATGTATCAGACAGTATAGTATGTACGGTCCTTTATGTACAGTCCTGTACGTCCGGTACTGTATGTCCAGTCCGGTACGTCCGGTGCTGTATGTCCGGTCCTGTATGTCCAGTGCTGTACATCCAGTCCTGTATGTCCAGTACTGTACGTCCGGTACTGTATGTCCGGTCCTGTACAGTACAATGCTGTACAGTCCTGTACGTATGGTCCTGTATGTCCAGTACTGTATGTACGGTACTGTACGTGCAGGTCCAATGCTGTACATCCGGTGCTGTACGTCCGGTACTGTATGTCCAGTACTGTACATATGGTGTACGTCCGGTACGTCCGGTCCTGTACGTATGGTGCTGTACGTCCAGTACTGTATATATGGTACTGTACATCCGGTCCTGTACATCCAGTACTGTACAGTACAGTATGTACCATATGGTATAGTATGTACGGTCCTTTATGTACAGTCCTGTACGTCTGGTACTGTATGTCCGGTCCTGTACAGTACAGTGCTGTACAGTCCTGTACGTCCGGTCCTGTATGTCCAGTACTGTACGTCCGGTGCTGTATGTCCGGTCCTGTATGTCCAGTGCTGTACATCCAGTCCTGTACGTCCAGTACTGTACGTCCGGTACTGTATGTCCGGTCCTGTACAGTACAATGCTGTACAGTCCTGTACGTACGGTCCTGTATGTCCAGTACTGTATGTACGGTACTGTACGTGCAGGTCCGATGCTGTACATCCGGTACGTCCGGTCCTGTACGTCCAGTCCGGTACATCTGGTCCTGTACGTCCCAGTACTGTACAGTACAGTATGTACCATACGGTATAGTATGTACGGTCCTTTATGTACAGTCCTGTACGTACGGTCCTGTACATCTGGAAAGGAAAGGAAAGGAAAGGAAAGGAAAGGAAAGGAAAGGAAAGGAAAGGAAAGGAAAGGAAAGGAAAGGAAAGGAAAGGGGAGGAAGAGAGGAAGGAGGGAAAGAAGGAAGGAAGGGGTGAAGGGATGAGAAGGGAAAGGAAAGGAAAGGAAAGGAAGGGAAGGGAAGGGAAGGGAAGGGAAGGGAAGGGGAGAGGAAGGAAGGAATTCTCTCTCCCACCCCTAGTGTTTTTGGAAATGTGAGATTAAAGAAACATTGAGTGTGACAGGACAAACTAAGGTCTTTGCCAAGGCTGGTCAACCTTTCAGCATCGGGGTTCATACTTAATATAGTTGGAGGAATAAAAGATTATGGTGAAAGGGCAGCGATGCAAATTGAATAGTGCTGTGTCACAACTCAGTGCAAAGAAGCCAGTATGGTCCAGTGATTAAGATAGCAGTCTAGAAACCAGAAGACCATGAGTTCTAGTCCTGCCTTAGAGATGAAAGCCAGCTGGGTGACTTTCAGCCAATCACCAGGAGGTGGTGAGTTCTAGTCTTGCCTTAGATACAAAGCCAGCTGGGTGACCTTGGGCCAGTCACTCTCTCTCAGCTTGAGGAAGACGGCAATGGCAAACCACTCCTGAAAAGCTTACCAAGAAGACATCAGTCCAGATGGTTGCCAGGAGTCAAAACTGACTTGAAGTCATAGAAATTTTTTTTAAAAATGTCACAAGAAGAACACTTTCAGAATTTCCTGTTTGCTTCCTGGATTGCAGAGGACAATTCTTTGTTTCTAAAATGACAGTTCTGGAAAGCTTCTTGCCTAAACCTGTTAGGAAACCACTGATTTCAGCAGCAAGATTGGGGGAAGTTCAGCAAAGGGTTTCAAGAGCTACAGGTTACCCTGAGGTTGCGGATTACTCACCTATTTTGATTTTTTTTCCCCATGGGAAATTCTGCTTTTAAGTCACTGGAAGCATTTAAGCCCAGATGCAGGTCCTCTCTAATGTCATCCCACAGTTCCTCACAGCAGGAAGCATCTCCAGCAAAGCCCAGGTGAAAACTCATCTGCTGGGTTGCTATAGCCCAGCCTCCCCACACACACACATTTGTTCTAAGGAAGTGGCTGCAGCTGAGCTTAAATGTAAGTGTGCATCAATTCCCTCCTGCAAACTGGAAAACAATAATTTCTGGAATAGAATAGAATAGAATAGAATAGAATAGAATAGAATAGAATAGAATAGAATAGAATAGAATAGAATAGAATAGAATAGAATAGAATAGAATAGAATGGAATGGAATGGAATAGAATATGGAATGGAATGGAATGGAATGGAATGGAATGGAATGGAATGGAATAGAATAGAATAGAATAGAATAGAATAGAATAGAATAGAATAGAATAGAATAGAATAGAATAGAATAGAATATGGAGTGGAGTGGAGTGGAGCGGAGCGGAATGGAATGGAATAGAATAGAATAGAATAGAATAGAATAGAATAGAATAGAATAGAATAGAATAGAATAGAATAGAATAGAATAGAATAGAACTGGAATGGACCTTGGAGGTCTTCTAGTCCAGCTTCCTGCTCAAGCAGGAGGACCTATACCAGTGATGGCGAACCTTTTAGAGACTGAGTGCCCAAACTGCAACCCAAAACCCACTTATGTATCGTCGTGTGCCAGGTGGACGTGGCCCGTTGGATGGGTGTGGCCAATTGGGTGGGCATGGCTGCCGTGGTAACAGCAGACTGGATGGGACTAAAAAGTTCAATCAATCAATTCCAACTTTGCGAGATCTTTTTTTCCTGCTAGAAGTTGAAATTGATTGATTGAGTGACCCTTTTTTTTTGTACATGGCAGCGGAGACCTAAAGTGAAAAGGTTTTATAAAACCCAGCTGAAGGCCCAGGACTGGGGCGATGGTGCGCATGACCACAGAGAGGGCTCTGTGTGCCACCTGTGGCATGCGTGCCATAGGTTCACCACCACAGACCTATACCATCTCAGACAGGTGATTGTCCAGTCTCTTCTTAAAAATCTCCAGTGAGGGAGCACCCACAATTTCTGGAGGCAAGCTGATCCACTGGTTAATTGTCCTCACTGTTAGGAAGTTTCTCCTTAATTCCAGGTTGCTTCTCTCTTTGATCAGCTTCCAACCATTGTTTTTCGTCCTTCCCTCTGATGCTCTGGTGAACAACCTGGCCCCCTCTGCCTTGTGGCAGCCCCTCAGATACTGGAATACTGCTATCATGTCTCCCCTATTTCTTCTTTTCTTTAGACTGGCCAAACCCAAGTTCCACAGCCGTTCTTCGTATGTTTTGGTCTCCAGGACTTTGATCATCTTATGATATTAATGTGTCAATGTCATAATATCTTAATGTCTTAATATCATCTTAATGTCTCTCAAGATCTTTATACAGTGGTTATTTGTGAGGAAGGGAGGTAGGAAAGGAAATCTCTACAAATTGGTGCCTCGTTATGGTGTGGCTGTGTGTTTGTGGACTTGGGTACATTTGAGGGAGATAACATTGCTTTTAATTTCAGCCTGATGGTCAATTTTGTGGACGTATCTATGCCGTTTCCTGGCAAGCAGTACAGAAATGTTTTCTTGTTATTTTCTTCCAGGAATTTTTTTTTTTAACTTCTCAGTCTAGCTTCCATCTGAGGATTGGGAATATAGGAACATAAAATCTGATCAAAAGAGCTACCTTGATTTTCAAGAGGCCAATCAAATAACAGCAGGAAGCCCCTTAAGCAGGACACCTCCTAGTAATAGCTTAAAAGTTGACAGTGTTAGCTTCATCCCACATACCGGTAGATTCTTCTCCTCCAGCTTCTCTCTCTAGTACAGAGGTCCCCAACCTTTTGGGCACCAGGGACTGGTTCCATGGGGAGAACTTTTTCCAAGGACTGGAGGGTGCATGGTTTTGTGTGCTGCCTGCATCTCATGGATGGGGTTTTGCTTGTTTGTGTGGACCGGTTGCTGGCATGCTGCAGCCCGGAATTGGCCCACAGACTGGGGGTTGGGGACCTCTGCGCCAGCACTCTTTCTCGGTCTTTATAAGCTTTTGTGTTCTCTCAGCTTTTCTACTTTCTCCATTTCTTTCCAAACCAAGGATCTGGCATGCTGCCATTTTCTCATTTATTTTATTTTTACAAGCAGCGACATGGATGAGACGAGATGGGAATGCCTTCTGGACTGTAGACCTCAGATCTTCACTCAGTGATCCAGTCCTAAAAGCGTCATTGAAGAATCCATCCTAGTGATTATTCCAGAGCCATTGAAAGCCATGCCCTCAGCAATCAGGTGAGGGGTCCAACCCCTTTCTTTGTTTAACCTTTAAAAAAGGTTATTGATAAGAACAAAAGGGTTGGACCCCTCACCTGATTGCTGAGGACACTGCTTTCAATGGCTTTGGAATAATCACTAGGTGGATTCTTCAGCGACACTTGTAGGGTTGGATAACTGAATGAAGATGTGAGGTCTACGGTCCAGAAGGCATCCAACCATCAGCCAAACACTACAAGAAAGTATGGAGACATTTATAGTCCACCAGCATCTCAATGGAAGTCAACACGGGCCTTTGAAGTCTGCAGATTTGGTTCCTATTTGGGGGGGATTTTTCAGAGCACCATTTCTGTGGGCCCCCTCCCCCAAGGGAAAATTCCTTCATTTATCTAACCTTTCCTATCTGCCCAGCTTGATATTAGCATATCAAAAGCCATGAAATTGGAACTTCCCCATTATAATGAAACAGGGAGAAATGAAACAATTTAATTCACAGAGAACTTTACGCAATTTCTTCTTCCAAGCTGAACTTTCTTAATCTTGCAAGCAGAGAATGGTGGGAGAGGTAGATGAAAAAAAAAGAGAAAAGAAAACAAAAAAACAAAAAAACAAATAAAACCCTTGAAGTCGATTCAACTTCACCATGTACCGGATGAAATGGATTCCTTCCCCCACCCCCCACCCCTGGCATGAAGGATTTGGATCATTTTCGAGGGTGATTTACTGATTTACAGAACTAAGTTTTAAAAAGAATACAAAGACAAATACGGAGTTTAATCCCCTTTTGTCCACCCAAATAGTCCATACACTACTGGGCAATAAATTCTGGAAGTTAAGATGATTGTTCTCCATCTTTGTCAATTCCTTTCTCTTCCCTACCCAACTATGCATCTCCCTTCTGCAGAACTGCTATATTCTCGTTTCCTGTTACAGTAAAAAAAATCATTTCAAATCTTATTATAAGGGTTTCAGCAGCAAGGGAACACAATGCCTGTGTTTGAAGGTGATGTTGTCTTTGTTGTGAGGAAAACTGCTTCCCATTTTCTCCTATAGTCAACTCTTCCTGGAGGTTTAACTGATTTTCAGACCCTAAAAGAAAGATAATGACAAAATTCCTCATATAGTAAATAATGAGTTATTTGAAAAGTGTCTTTCCTCCCCTCTTTCCCTCCCTCTCTCCCTCCCTCCCTCCCTTCCTTCCTTAGATAAGATAAGAGATAAGATAACCTTTATTGTCATTTTTATACGGTGGGCACAATGGCACACATCAAAAATGAAATTTAGTTGCCCGCTCTCAAAGTGAAATACATACATGACACACACCTAAACATACTATGAACAACATATGTATAGACCCACATCCTTCCTTCCTTCCTTCCTTCCTTCCTTCCTTCCTTCCTTCCTTCCTTCCTTCCTTCCTTCCTTCTTCCCTTCTCTCCTTTGGGAGTGGAATTCAAACATGGAACTGATTATCTATCATCCATCTAGATTACATTGTCAAGCTAGCCAATAGATAACACTGAAAAACCTTTGCTCCTAATATCTGAAATTTGACAAAAGAAATTTATCTCTGGAAGATTAATTTTACAAGCAATGTGATATGGAAGAAAAGATTCAAAAGACTGAAAGGCTTATCTAGGTGAATGATTCTGTTTCGTGATAATTCACCTGCGTTCTTTTAACTCTTCATGTTTATCTTCGCATTCACATCTGCCATCCTTCTCCTGCAGGGTACTGATGTTCCCCTATTCCAAGAGGCATAAATGGGGAGGACATCACTTTATCCCTGCTTCTAATTGCTTCCTTTGGTGATTCCAGACTGACCATTAACCATCCATCTGTTGCTTGGGATATTCACTGGCATGGCTACTTCCAGGCCAGATGTCCACTCCTTCCCTTTTTATTTCTCCCTCTTATTTCTGCTGACCTTCTTGATTTCGTCTGACATTTATGAATTCCTACACAATGGGAAAATGACAACTCTGTTGGCCTCATCATAAAATTTCCGCGAGAGAAAATCCCCCAGATGCTTCATGTTGCCATTTATTTCGCATTTTGCCTGACTACTGTCAAAGCCTCACAAGCTAGCGCTGCCCTTGTCTCCATGTCAGATGTCATTTTCCCCCTTAAAATTATTCAGACCCTAGCAGGAGCATCTTAATGAACACTTCTCTTGTGAGTTTTTGTGTCTGTCTCTCTGTCCTGTGTGTGTGTGTGTGCATGTGTGGTGGGGAGAGGAGGTGTTAAAAAGCCTTGTTTGGGCTGTTGCTTTTCACAAGTTGAATTTAACACTTCTTCTGATGTATTCATTCATTTCCTGCTAGTTTGTCCTTTCCTGGAAATTAAATCAGCTCAAAGAATGACAATGATGTAATAACACTATAGCAGCCCTGTTAGGGTGGAAAAGAGGATGGAAAGAAGTTGTGTATGTGTGTGTTTTGTGTATGTGTGTGTATTTTCCTGCTGGTTTCTCAAACAGCCAGTGAAGTCATTTAATTAGGGTAAAATATACAGAACAAATGGGAGGTTTTTGTTTGGATCTGAATTGTTTTAAACCTCTTCTCCATAGTAGGAATATAGTTTGAGGAGGCTTTGGGGTTTTTTTTTCCTTATTGCTCCTTCAAGAGCTGGTAGCATCCTGGCTAAAAGAGATCAAAAGTACATCCATAAAGCACCTGAAAATTTCAGGACTCTTGGCTAGACATGGAGATAAAACAGAATATCATATAAAGAAGCTACTTCTTCACTGCTGCCCAAAGAGAGTCATGAATGCGTCAGTGAAATCGCCAAGAGAGGAACTCAGCTTGCGGGTGTGTGAGCCTTGGATCTTTGCACTGCTTTCAATGCAAAGGCCCATTGAAGTCAAAAGTTTTCACTTCCACCTCTTCCTCACCTCTGTCTTTATCTGGAAAACTGAAAATGCAAAAACATGCTCTCTGGCACCGCTTGAACAGTAGCAAGAGGATACAGCAATACCAACAGCACTTAAATTTATATATCGCAACGTAGTGCTTAGTTTACAACCTTCTCTAAGTGGTTTACAGAGTCAGCATATTGCCCCCCCCCAACAATCTGCATCCTCATTTTACTGACCTCAGAAGGATGGAAGGATGAGTCAACCTTGATCCCTGCCAGGATCAAACTCCAGGCTGTGGGCAGAGTTTGCCTGCAATACTGCATTCTAACTACTGTGTCACCCCGGCTCTATGTATCTGTATGGCAAGGGGGAAAACACGAATTAAATATTGTTGTGTTGCAAAATGTAAAGGAAAGAGGAGTGCTGGGTTTACCTGATTTGAAACTGCATTTTGCATTTTGGTTTGGATGAAAGAGTGGGTGTGGCCGAGAAACAGAAGACTTTCAGAGTTAGAAGGACAGGACCTGAGATTTGGGTGACATGGAATGATTGTGGTACGATTGAATTAAGCTTAATGTAGATTTTTAAAACCACTATGTTAGCTGTGCCCTATTGAGAAGATGGAATAGATACAAATTCAAGCTGTGTCCCAAAACACCTTTGTGGGTTTCTGTAGAAATGTGAACAACAAGAAGGATGATTTTATCTTGTTTGGTAGACGTGCAAAAACGCTAGAAGATTTTGGATTTGAATGCTTTCACTGATTCAGAGGATTTTAAATATTAATATAGCACTCAAACCAGAACTTTTCCTCTTGGGACTGATGGACAAATGGTTGGAAAAAAAAGTCACGGGGCTTTGTTTTTATATATAGCTTTAGTGAGATTATTGTGCACACAAAGATGAAAGGATTTGGCAATATGTACTGCAGAGGAATCGTTGATGAAGATAATGGAAGTAGCTGAACTGGCCAAACTGATCTGTTTGATTAGTGAAAAGACAATAGCTACAATTATTGCTGACTGGAAACCCTTTGCAGAGTTCTTGCATAGAACAGGGAAAAAAATGAATTTATAATCTATGTTTTTAACAATTGGGTAGGGTTGATTATAGAAAGAAGAGATTTACCATGTAACTTTAGAGAAAAGGGTAAATTTGCAATTTATACTTGGAAGCCATTTCTTTATATCTTTTTTCTTTATTTTTCTTCTCTCTTTTTCTTTTTTGCACCTTAGCTTTTTCTTTTCTTTCTCCCTTTTCCCTTTTCCCTTCTGACTCTATTTTAGTTTGTGTCGATGTTGACTCTCCTTCTTAAAACTGTCAATAAAATTATATTTAAAACAAAAATGTGCTCTCCCAGCAAATGAATAGAAGGTTTGAAAACTCACCTCTTTTAAAAAAAAAAAAGGACTTGGAAGCTGGTCTGAACTAGAGTCAAAACGGGGGGGGGGACTTAAGCACCGAAGTGTAGCATTATTTTTGTTTCCAAGAATGTTCCTGGGCCAGAAAGATATTTTTACAAAATGGAAATGGTGGGTAGTTGCAACAGCACGATTCTTTCTTTGGATGTGTGCCCAAAGAAAGCTGGAGCAGAATATCCTAAACAATAAATTACCGGTAGTATTTGGGGAAGGCCCCACAGAGGCTGTATTGCAGCTTATTTTGGAGGTGCACCCATTGGACCTATTTGTTGTTGTTAGTTGTGAAGTCGTGTCCGACCCATTGCAACCCCCATGGACAACGTTCCTCCAGGCCTTCCTGTCCTCTACCATCTTCTGGGGTCCATTTAAGCTCACGCCTACTGCTTCAGTGACTCCCTCCAGCCACCTCATTCTCTGTCGTCCCCTTTTTCTCTTGCCCTCAATCTTTCCCAGCATCAGGCTCTTCTCCAGTGAGTCCTTCCTTCTCATTAGGTGGCCAAAGTACTTGAGTTTCAACTTCAGGATCTGGCCTTCTAAAGAGCAGTTGGGGTTGATCTCCTCTAGGACTGACCTGTTTGATCGCCTTGCAGTCCAGGGGACTCGCAGGAATCTTCTCCAGCACCAGAGTTCAAAGGCCTCCATTCTTTGGCGCTCAGCCTTTCTTATGGTCCAACTTTCACAGCCATGCATTGCAACTGGGAAAACCTATATATTCAGTCAAAAGTGAAGAAAGTTCTTGGATGAGACTTCTTGAAGGAAAAACAAAGAAGTCCAGTTGCCCCTTGGAAAAAAAGCACCTTTGGGGCAAACATAACCTGGATGACTGAGAATCTCCATAGATATTTGTCCAAGAATTATTATTCTCATTTTTTTTTTTTTAAAAAAAGACATTTCCAGTGCCTGTGAACTAAGTGCAAATCTCCTCTCTCCCCTTTGCTTCTGGGTCATTGGGGTTTGTTTGTTTTACCCTAGAACTAAGATCATTTGACACAATGAGAGTGTTTACAAAGAGATGTGCTATTCAGTACTCACCTCCTTATAGAAATCCGACTTTGCTCTAAGAGACTTGTTTCTGAATATATGTGGTACAGTAGAAAGTCATATAGGTTTAATATTGGCAAAGAGTCTTAAAAGAGAGCCTGTATTTCCATCATTCTTAATTATGTCTGCAGTGGCTTCCAGATGAAAGGTTAAAAATAATAATATATCATTTGGCTTTTTATAGTTGAATATAACAACTCACTGAGTCCATTTAAATGTGTCTTGAAAAGCGAAGAATCCAAGAAGTCTACTGAACAGGAGCACCTTTTTTTTAAAAAAAAATGTATCATGGTAATTTTATGTTTTTATGTGTCCATTCTCTCAAAGAGAGAAGCAACCTTGAATTAAGGAGAAACTTCCTGACAGTGAGGACAATCAACCAGTGGAACAGCTTATCCCCAGAAATCATGGGTGCTCCATCACTGGAGATTTTTAAGAAGAGACTGGACATTTACCTGTCTGAGATGGTATAGGTCAGCAGTTCTCAACCTGTGGGTCACGACCCCATTTGGGGTCGAAGGACCATTTCACGGGGGTCGCCAAACACCGCAGTCCGCCATTTTTTCCCCTTTTCCCCTCGGCTGGCGCAGGGGGAAGCATCGCGCATGCGCAGGGTAGCATTGCACATGCACGATGCGGGCTGTCACGCGCGTGCCATGCAGGCACGATGCGGGCCGTCGCGCGTGCACCATGCATGCACGATGCAGGCCGTCGCGCCACACATGCGCGATGTGGGCCGTCGTGCCACGCATGCGCAATGTGGGCCATCGCGCTGCGCATGCGCAGTGCAGGTCGGGGTCGCGCCCCGCATGCACGGTGCAGGTCGGGGTTGCGGCCTGAAAAAGGTTGAGAACCGCTGGTATAGGTTCTCCTGCTTGAGCAGGGGGCTGGACTAGGAAACTCCAGGATCCCTTCCAGCTCTATTCTATTCCAGTTTTAGTCACCATATCATAAAAAAAAAGATGTTGAGGAAAGAGTGCAGAGAAAAGCAACTAAAATGGTCAAAGGCCTGGAGACTAAAACATATGAAGAACGGCTGCAGGAGTTGAGTCTGGCTAGTCTAAAGAAAAGAAATAGGGGCGACATGAGAGCAGTATTCCAGTATTTGAGGGGCTGCCACAAAGAAGTGGGGGTCACATTATTCACCAAAGCACCAGAGGGCAGGACAAGAAACAATGGATGGAAACTAATCAAGGAGAGAAGCAACCTAGAACTGAGGAGAAATTTCCTAACAGTGAGAACAATTAACCAGTGGAACTGTCTTGCCTTCTGAAGTTGTGGCTGCTCCACCACTGGAAGTTTTCAAGAAGAGATTGGACAACCATTTGTCTGAAATGGTGTAGGATCTCCTGCTTGTGCAGGGGGTTGGTCTAGAAGACCTCCAAGGCCCCTTCCTGTTATTCTGTTATCTTACATGTGTTTCTTTTGTTACTCTTATTTTATTTCATCCAATCTGTAGTTGCCATGAGTCTCTTAGAGGGAAAGATAGAGTACAAAGTCAATTATTTGAGTCTTTATAAACGATTAGTCCAAGAGAACTGTTGCTGCTCTCCTCTCCAAATAGACTAAGAAATAACAGCCATAAAATGCAGCCATAAAATTATGACTGAATTTGGGAGCGGGATGGACATTAGAACATCCTCTGGGACTGGGGGAAAACATTACTGTAATCTAGAGTAGGAGTATTTCCCATAGCAACCTTTGATTCAAGTTCATTTTAGACTCTTCTGTTCCTTCCCACATCTGTCATAAGCATGTAACAGCAGTCTCCAGGCTTCACCAGCACCTGATCTGCATATAGATGGGGGAGAATGGACCTGACTCTAATTCTCAAACATAAAGAACTGAAGAGATGCTTCTTCTTTCTGTGTAAATCCTCGGTTGCTGCTTTATGATTTATAATTAAAACCCTTGAGTCGGGACCTGGAAAACGTCTTATATGGAGCCCTGTGATTAAATAATTATGCAGCCACATGTACTTGGGCATACATTCCAAAATCTATGCAGCACTAAGGTTAAAGAGTTAGACAGGCTAGAAAAAAACAGATTCAAATATGGACTTTGCAATCAGGTTGACTAGTTGACTTCTCACTGTCTTCATTTGTCAGCCAGTGGCAATGAGAAAGCAAAATGAGGAAAGAGAAGACACCTTAAGCTTGTCAGAGAAATCCAACTGACATAAATATATTTGTAAAATGGAGCCAAATGCATGCACTCAACTGAACAGCAGGTTACCAACAGCAGGGATTAAATCAAGGTTGTGATGCTTAAAGGTTTATTGCCCATTCCTGCAAGTTTCTTAGGAAAATGTGAGGTAGCAGTTAAGATGCTGGATTAGGAATGAGGAGAGCCAGATATGGAAGGATGTCTGTGGTCCAGTCTTCTGAGGCCAACATAGCTTGCAGGATTATTCTTGTAGGAGAAAAATAGGGTTAAATATGCTGCCTAAGTCATGTATGAATGACAGACAAAGATAATTAGGAGACTGAAGGCTAAAACATACTAAGAACTGTTGCAGGAATAGAATAGGATAGGATAGGATAGGATAGGATAGGATAGGATAGGATAGGATAGGATAGGATAGGATAGGATAGGATAGGATAGGATAGGATAGGATAGGACAGGACAGGACAGGACAGGACAGGATAGAATAGATGTTAGAGAATTTTAATTTCTCTATTGGTGAAAAAAAAATCAGAAGCTCTCACAGTTGACTGCATTTAGCTGATTCAAAATAACCTTTTTATATTCATATCAAAATATTTACGATACCATACATCAGCGGTTCTCAACCTATGGGTCGCGACCCCATTTGGGGTCGAACGAACAATTCGCGGGGGTCGCCGGACACCGCGGTCCGCCATTTTGTTTTTGTTTTGTTTTGTTTTGTTTTTTTCATCGCGCGCGCACCGCGCATGCGCGGTTTGGGCCGTCTCGTGGGCAACGCGCATGCGCGGATTGGCCCGGCGCGGTCCGCCATTTTGTTTTTTGTTTGTTTGTTTGTTTTTGTTTTTGTTTTTTTTCGTCACGTGCGCGCCACGCATGTGTGGATTGGGCCGTCGCGGTCCGCCATTTTTTTGTTTTGTTTTGTTTGTTTTTTTCATCACGCACGCGCCGCGCATGCGCAGTTCGGGCCGCCGCGCGCGCGCCGCGCATGCGCAGATCGGGCCATCGCGGTCCACCATTTTGCTTTTGCTTTTTTTGTCGTGCGCGCACCGCGCATGCGCGGATCGGCCTGGCGCGTGCCGCGCATGGGCAGGGCAAGTGGGGTCTCAACCTGAAAAAGGTTGAGAACCACTGCCATACATTCTTCTTTACAGCAATATAGCACAATGAAGACTTCTTACAGAGAGATACAGAGACAAACCTGAGACTGGAAAAATCCAGCTTCTAACTTAATCCCTTTTGCACAGACTCAGTAGCACTTTCTTCACATTGGCTGACTGAGTTATCACATCCTGTTCATGAATATTCCAACTCTTCCTGTTCATGAATATTCCAACAATAGAATAGAATAGAATAGAATAGAATAGAATAGAATAGAATAGAATAGAATAGAATAGAATAGAATAGAATAGAATAGAATAGAACTGGAAGGGACCTTGGAGGTCTTCTAGTCCAGCCCTCTGCTCAATCAGGAGAACCTATACCATCTCAGACAGGTGAATGTCCAGTCTCCTCTTAAAAGTCTCCAGTGATGGAGTGCCCACGATTTCTGGTGGCAAGCTGTTCCACTGGTTTATTGCCCTCACTGTCAGGAAGTTTCTCCTCAATTCCAGGTTGTTTCTCTCTTTGATCAATTTCCAACTGGTCAAATTGGGGGTATATCTAGTTTAATGAAAAGAAGGACTTGGGGTGACATGATAGAAGTGTTCCAATATCTAAGGTGCTGCCAGGAAGAAGAGGGGGTCAACCTATTCTCCAAAGCACCTGAGGCAGAAGAAGAAACAAGAGACGGAAACTAATCAAAGAGAGAACCAACCTAGAACTCAAGAGAAATTTCCTGACAGTTAGAACAATCAATCAGTGGAACGGCTTGCCATCAGAAGTTGTGGGTGCTCCAACACTGGAGGTTTTCAAGAAGAGATTGGACAACCATTTGCCTGAAATGGTAATAGGGGTTGGACTAGAAGACCTCCAAGGTCCCTTCCAACTCTGATATTCTGTTATCCTGGATATTGGAAGCCCTGGTATTTATTTTCTCCATGCAGATGTTCTTCCCAGCCTCCTTCTTCCCTCTTTGCCTGGACTTCTTTTATTGGTTGTTTGCAGTAACCAGTGGGGATCTACACTCTTTTTCATGGACCGTGTCAGCTTCAGCTTCCTCTCCTTCCTTCCCTTTGTTTTCCCAGAGACTCTCTTGCTAAGTAGAGCCAAGCAACAACCTCTGCAAAAGACAACTGAACTAGAGGTGGGGAGCACAGACCCAAGGAGATGATTGGAGGTGCTTGAAGATGCAGCCTTGGCTCTCAGGAAGACTCTCTGGGCAAACAACAGGCATCTGGGTTTTCTCAAGGTGATGGATGCTGCCTGCCCCATATTTGTCCTGTTTGTGTAGCCTTAAACACCTCCCCCAGCCCCTCCTTCCCTTGCTTACCCTCCCTCTCTTCCTCCACCTTTCCTTTCCCTTCTTGTTCATTCAGAACAGATGATGCTCCGATCACATGGAGCCTGTCTCCCTTCCTTCTCATCCTTCCACCCCTTTAAATAGCTGTAATACACAGAGAATTCATTTGTACTATACAGACGGAGAGGGAAGCAGAAGCAGCAGCAGCAGCAGTAGCAACAGCAACATAAGGCTCAGGGAGGGAAATTTAATAGGCGACTGAGTACCTCAAGATGAAGACCAACCATTCTAACTGAGAGAACAAGGCATGGCTAAGAAGAGGGGGCGTGAACGGAGGCTCTGCCTGCATCTTTTGTTACAGCAAGCAGAGAGAAAGAGGGAGGGCATGAAGAGGCTGGGATGAGAAGACCCCGGCATGTTTCTGGCGACAATGGCATGGATCAGACCCTCACAGAATAAGTTAGACTTTCATTCTCCTTTGGTTTCACCAAGAGCTGGCCCCGGAGGGACTCCTTAGCTACTTCCCTTGTCAGGTAAGTTTGGCTTCTTTTTTTTTTTATTTTTTCTTCCTTATTTGGGGTTGATTTCTCTCTCATGTTTCTGGAGGTGGAGGAAAATGGGCGAGTCAAAGAACAAGAGCAGGATGGTGATCGTTGAAGATACCAAGGACCTTGTTTTCAGGTTGTCCACACGTCAGAGGAGAATGGGGTCAGTCCCTTTAAAAAAAAGAAGAAGAAAAAGAAGAACAGCTAACTTCTGGCGGAGGGTGCTGGGAGGCCCAAGCAATGTGAAAAAGTATCAGAAGTCATTCTGGATTTTGCCTTAGTGAAAGGATCCGGGCAAATGAAGAAGAAAGTGGAAAATGGGTTTGAAATGCAGCTGCTGTTTTAATGAGAAACATGCACAGTGTTAGGTGAGATGCTGTTTTTTGCACAATGGAAACCACACATATTCTGTTTGTTTTAACCCCGCAAGATGAGATCAGTGTTGCAAATTCTGGATAATGTGTAGGGATGAATTTTCTGTTCAACTGTGAACCAAAGCAGAAAGGAATTAGAAGGACCATTGCAATCTCTCTCGCCTAAATAATGTTTTAATCTGAACATCTGAATTCAAATCTACGTTCACCTATCCAGGATGTGGTCCAAGTATCCCTTCAACTCATCCTTTCCATGTTGCTTTTGATCTAGTCTGAATGCTCACACTCTACTGAAATTATTGCTAATTGCCTGTTTGAATTTCTCTGTATTTGCTCACACTTGTTCCATGTTAACCTTTCTGATTGCCTCCAAACTGGGCCCAATTTAAATATCAAACATTAAATATAAATATGCAGTTTGTTTAAATCCAAGTCTTCCTTAATTACATAGAGGGGAATCTGATTTTTTTAAAAAAGAAGGCAGATATCTTCAGATCGAAGGAACTTAGCATGCCAGGGCCCCACAAGTTTGTTCCCCCATAACTTCCTTCTTGTATGGGTATTTCTTCTTATTAACATGCCTAGAAAAATAACTATATTTTTAATAGGCATGAGGGGAAAATTTTAATGAGGTCACTTAACTATAGGAAGCTTCAGCTGCCTCTAAATGCCTCTTTCATCCTAAACAAACAAACCCTGCCTTGGAAGATCTAATGAGGCGTTACCACCAGCAAGAATATTGTTTTCCTTTCTCCGGTTGAGGACAGCCAGAATTCAGGAAATTTTATCTATGGTTTGGCAAAAACTCATATTCCTATGGTCATAATCTAGAATCTTATAATAAATATCTGGGGAGGAGAATTCCTTCCTTTAAAACAAACCTTGTGGTGACTAGTATAGTAAGATTTCTTTGCAAAATGCTGGTTTTATTAGCTCACCTGCATTTGTTGTGATGGACAATTCCTTGCTACTTTGTTAGATACTGTGGTTTTCTAAACACAAATGAGGAGTTTTATTATAGCCAACTGTCCAAAATCTTAGCCTATGTCCAGCTACTAGCTATTAGAGCCCTGAAATTTAGGAAGTTTCAGCTCCAACGCATGAGGAAGATACTAGAGCATAGAAAGTGGTTTTAGTTTTGGTAACGCACTGAAGCATATTCATAGATTCCATCTTCTCCATCATGTCCCCAACCCTCAAGAGTGATCAAAAGGACCTACACTTAGAGCAGGGGTGTCAAACTGCCGGCCCGCGGCCAGTTTCATCATACCAAAACTGGGCCCACGTCGTGACACGTCATGTGAGGTGGTGAGTTTGACATTCATGACTTAGAAGAAGGCTGTGCTTGAGGCAGACAAAACATCTGTTGCTCCTTGATTGTCTTCTTCCAGCTCAAGACAGCAGCATGCATATCTTCATCTTGGTAGCCAAATTCTAGGCCTAATTCTGCAGGTTGTTCGGAGTGGAATCAAAATGGCTCCGGGCACACAGATACCATCACAGAGAGAGCTAGGCAGCTGAAGTCCAGACAGGCAGCTGAATGGATCAAGAATGTTGCAAGGGGGAACTTTGCCTTGACATGCCACCCAACCCAGTGCATCATCTAAAGCATCAGCCTTTTACATCTAAGATAGCTTCATCACTTCCGCTTATCAAGAAGGAATCTTCAGCAGGGTATCTGCTGCAGCCCACATGTAGTGCTGATTGGTTTTTTTCATCAGATGTGCCAATCCATTGCTTTGGAGCCAGTGAGTTTGATGGCCAAAGGCTGACCTAAATGTGTAGGAAATACTCTTGCTATTTCCTGTGGTTGCCAGTCAGGAACACAGAACTTAGATCCCATTCGCTTTCAGTTGAAGACAAGATAATGAAGTGCTGCTTAGTTTAGGGAGGTGCTGCTTAAATCCCATTGAAATTAATAATTTTTGTATTATGCTAATCCAGTACAGAAGAGTCTTTTGGAGCACAATTAAACCAGCCAACAGTCAAAATGGATAGGCGATGTAAAGGATCCCTTTTGAACTAAACGTTCTGTGGAATTAAGTAGAAGAGACAGCAAAAGATGTTGCTCGAAAATGTGTGTGAGAGAAGAAAGCAGATTAAAGCCAATGAAAGAGCAGATTAAAGTAAAGGATCGCTGTTTACTCAGACTATTTTCAATATTGGTATTGGGAAAAAAGGTGACTTACGATCAATCCTCGCATTTATTTTGCAACATTCCTGTGGTCATGCAATTGTGATCCAAGTGCTTGGAAGCTGGTTCACGTTGACAATGGTTGCACCATCCTGGGGAAAATATGATCACCATTTCCAGCCCTCCCAGCCAGCTTCCCACAAGCAAAGTCTATGGGGAAGCTGGCAGGGAAGGTTGTAATTCACTATCATGTAATGTCTCGTTCAACGACTGCACTGCTTAGTGATACATTTTCTGGTCGAAATTGCATCCAGTTTTGGTCACCACAATGTAAAAAAGATGTTGAGACTCTAGAAAGAGTACAGAGAAGAGCAACAAAGATGATCAGGGACTGGGGGCTAAAACATATAAGGGACAGTTCCTGGGATTGGGTAGGCCTAGTTTAACGAAGAGAAGGACAAGGGGTGACATGATAGCAGTGTTCCAGTATCTCAGGGGCTGCCCCAAAGAAGAGGGAGTCAAGCTATTCTCCAAAGCATCTGAAGGCAGGACAAAAAGCAACGGGTGGAAACTAATTAAGGAGAGAAGCAACCTAGAACTAAGGAGAAACTTCCTGACAGTTAAAACAATTAACCAGTGGAACAACCTGCCTCCAGGAGCAGTGAATGCTCCAACACTGGAAGTTTTTAAGAAGAGACTGGACAGCCATTTGTCTGAAATGGTATAGGGTTTCCTGCCTGAGCAGGGGGTTGGACTAGATGACCTTCAAGGTCCCTTCCAACTTTATTAGTATTAGTATTAATTATAGTTGTAACTTGAGAACTACCTGTATAACATTACAAGAAAGCCAGCAGTTATCAGTTGGAGTCCTATTAAAAGAGGTGGGAAGTCTGCCCGGCTGCTTTAGTCAATTACACTCTTCATTAGGTCTGGGATTGCATTGTAAACTGGCACTCATTTGTCTCTCTCCTCTGTCAGAAAGTGCTACTACCAAGGTAACAAACAAACAAACAAAATCCCAACAAGCTCTGAATGTGAACTTCAAGCAATTTCCATTAGTTTGATTCTGAGCCAAGGTTAAATTTTGAATAGAAACAACAATCAAATCAAATCAGTTTATTATAGCCATATGGCCAGATACAATAAAATATCCAATAGTAGAACTTTATATCAATATCTATGACATAAAGATAAAAGTTTCTCCTGTCCAGATGTGTCTGCCTCTAGAGGGGCAGTGCTCATTTGCTAGCCAAGGGAGACAGCATTGTCCAAAGAGATTTCCATGGTCTTGTGGCCAGCATGACTATGTGCCGAGGCCACACAGAACACTGATACCTTCCCACCAAAGTAGTACCTCTTTATCTACTTGCATTTTCATGCTTTTGAACTGGTAGGGGAGCAGGAGGTGAGGCAAGTAACAGGAACTCACCCCATCGCACAGTGCTTGGGTCTTGAAACTGAGCTGTCATCTTTCCAGTTGACAGTTGAGTGTCTTTAACCACTGAGCCACTGCATCACAGAATTATGACATAAATCTACCTATCCAAAGTTAATTAGTGGTGTGGTGCACTGTACAAACAGTAGCACAAAACAGTAATTAAAACTGGGCCGAAAAATGGAAAAGTTCTTATATTTTGCTCTATTGCATCCTACAATTGATCACACTTATTTTTATTTGATGGTGATCTTTTATTTGCAGCAGCTAGGTATAAATTGCAATGACCAGCTGATGCTGGAGCCAAGCCTATCCATGTATGGTTTAGCATGCTGCATGAATCCAGCTATCCTGAACCCTTGGCTTGTCCACAAGTGTGAAGTGATCCCCACCAACTTTTTTTTTAAAAAATTCTTTTATTAGAACAATCAACATTGAACATAAAATTATGGTATGCATCAATCATCCTAGCACCTGATATACAACACTAAGTATTAATCTTTATAAACGTCTGGTTTGATAAACATTTTTCACTCCTCACGTCAAGCCTCAACTATACGCCTGTTGCACTTTATTTGATTGGTGTTTCTCTTTTCTATAGTCTATCCACTGTTTCTAGTCTATCACATATTATTCATCTCAGTATTAGTACAGTCTTTTATGATCCCTAACAAAAAATCCTGAGGTAGAAATTTGATAACCTGAGGTAAATCTTGTATATGGTCTATCTACTATATCTAGTCTATCACCTATTGTTCACTCGCGCTTCAGAATTAACTTCGTCTCAGTAATAGTGCAATCTTTTATAATCCCTGACCCGAGATCCTGAGGTAGAAGCTTCATAACCTGGGGCAGAAATTCAATCCGCTTTATCAATATTAAGGCAGATCCCCACCAACTTTATGACGCCGTGTTCACACCAAAACATGTGCCCATCCTTCCAAACAGTGTTGTTGTTGGCCACCCAAGGGCTGCCACCCTAGTTTGAGCCTGAGAAGGAATAATCAAGAAGAGATATGATTGTGATGTTAAAATATCCATGAATGTCTTCTTCAGTGAGGATAAAACCAAGCTCAAAAGGACTGAAATGTAGAGAATTTTACACATTTTCCGAACAGCATGGGCAGTTTGACAATACAACAGACTTCTGCTGTAGCAAAAGCAGTCAGCAGCCTTTCATTGGATGTGTGTAAGCGAAGCTGGATGGCCAAGTGAGAGAGATGCTTTGATTGTATTCCAGATCATCTTTGATCACTATTGAAGTCCATCCAACTCTATAATTCTAGTTGATTTTATCTGGAGAGACCAACTGGCCAGAACAAGTGTGGCAGCTTCACAAGCAACTGCCCAAACAGGATTGATTTCCAGCCATTTTTGCTTCTCAACTCTCAGCAGAGTGCATTTAAAATAACTTCATTTATTATATATGAAATAATTAAAGTACAGCTTCTGATGAGTGCAGCACATATTTTTCCGAGATAGGTTTTAGTTGTTTCATACACATTATATAACTGATGTAAGTTACTTAGGGAGATGATTGATCGTTCGTTGTCCTGGCCAAATGTTTCCTGGACTAAGGTTCTGCCCACTCTTAATGTCATGAGACTCTGAATCTGCTCTCCTTGTTTCGTTTTTCAGACAGAAGAAAATGCATAGGAGAAAAGTGCCCCATTTAGCTGTTTACCCTCCCTAAAGTCTGAGATCATTTCTCCAAGTAGAGTTGAGAAAGTCTTGGATTCTTTGAGAATTTGTCATACTGTCTCTCTTGGGTTCTGCCCTGCCCATAGTCTGGTGCCCATTACTTTTCATGCCAAGGATATCCTGCTTGTCGTACTAAGGTCTGTCCTTGTTTTTTGACTGTGATGCTGGGAGAGACAGGCACTCTTCAAGATAGGGGCAAGGTGTTGGCAGAATCTAAATATGACTCAATCCAAACTAAATCTCATAAATGCACTACTGCTGATATGATTATTCTCCATGTATTTAATTACTTCCTCTCTTAAATCGCATTAACATTTACAATTCGGCAGCAAGTTTTGGATGATCGTTAAGTATGCAGAGAATAATCCTCCCAAGTCTATTTTGTCTGCTTATTATCACTGGCATCGCCCTTTTGCCAGAGTCGGTGGTCTAAATGCTGGAACTTTCTCTGCAGCCACATAGAGGGACCAGTAGCAGTTCCATCTGGATTTAGCTCATTCACCTTGAGCAAAATGTTGGGCCTTTTTTGAGGTCATTCCTAACCAGCCCCCTTTGGAATGCAAGTAAAGCTTTCTGATAGGAGGAAGGCTGATAAAAAGCCTCTTTGTGTACTTGATAAGAGGGAAAAGATTAGCCTTCCCAAACTCCATTTTCAGCTACAGCCAATTTTGCAGTCCGTCCAAAGGAACAAGCGGCTTCATCCATAATAGTGACATAATTATTCTATTATTCTATTCTGTTTTTACAAAGGCAAGAGTAGCTCAGGAAAAAAAACACTAACCTCTACGGTTGATGAACTCTGCACAATAATAAACAGGCTCACAGATTGCCTGATATATTATAAAAAGGATCCTTTTTTGGGGAAACACCCTTTTTTACCCACTATTTCATGTAGAAGAAAGAAAGAAAAATCAGTCTATCTTTTTGGCAATCAGGGGGGAAAACACAGAGAGAATATTTTTGAATTGGCTTCTACTAAATCAAATCTTATTTACCAATTAATTAATTTGACAAATACCCTGCCTTCCCCTGAGGCGAGCTGCATAATAGATCACCACTAATAACCCATGAAAAATACAAGTTGGCATTTTGTAAAGTTGGCACAATAACTTAAAACTCGGTTCCATGTGTGTATTCCAGAAGAGAGATCCAGGGCATCATAAAACTGAGAAGGTCTTTGTGTCACCAACTATGCTTAAACAAATCAAATACAGATTATGGTTCACCATGAAGGACATGTGGATCTCCCCATTTCAAGCTCATCTACTAAGTGGAGCTACTATTGTATTACACTGTATGTAAGGGAGCTTTCTCTTTTGTAATTGGGCACAGGCTGAAAGGACCTAATTTATAAGTAGGAAGCCTACAACCTTGTGGAGGTTACTGAAGTAGAATTCTTAACATTGTTCCCTACAGGTGGTCCTTGACATGTCACGGGTACTACAGCAGCCATAACTTCAGGACAGAGTCATAGGTTTGGCGGGAGAGGGTCCACTGTAACTTCAAATGGCTGTTAGGTGACCAATTGTTAAGCAACTGGCTTATTGGATACAAGCCTGCTCTTGTATCTTAAAGGAAGCGTTCACTGGTGATTGGATGTCATTTCTCTACCAAAATGATAGGCTGACCCAGGGCTTGTTAAAAAGAGGCGAAATCTATCTCTTCCGTGACTCATTTTCACACATCTCTGTCTTCTGTGTACTTGTATCCAATTTGTTTTATCTGGTATTGCTTCACACTTCAATTATTTTTACGTGAAAAATCAAAGCCCATTACACACTCAGACATTAGGCTTGGTAATCAATAGAGCCCACATTCTTGTGACTTTGCAATCTCCTGTTCTGGTCTTCGCAGCCGCTGAAGGGAGACTAAAGGAGGAATGATCGCATTCAGTCCATTTAGAACGTCAATGACTCGGAGAAGCTTCGCATTCAGGAGTTTAAGAGTCCAAGCCAATATCCTATGCCTTGTATCACACTTCCTCTCATATTGAGGTAAGGAAATATTTCTCATGTATATACTCTGCCTGGCATTACTCTCAGAGTCATTTCAGTTTCTCAAGTCAAATTGGCCACTTATTTTAACGCAAAGTATTTTCAAGGTTTTCTCTTAACCCAATCAAAAAAACAGTTGGAGAATTGCTGGTCCTGTTTTCCGCAGGATCTGTACTATCCTTCCTTGATGTCGCAATTTACATATTTATTGGACTTTAGGTTCTTGAGCCATGCGGTGGCTTAGAGGTGAAGATGCTCACACACACGCACACACACACACACACCGCATTTGGAAGGTTGAGAGTTCAATCCTAGGCAGCGACAGATGTTTCTCTATCAGGACACAAAAGAAAAAATATCTACTGTGAACTCCGCAAAGGCATCAGGAAGGGCATCCAGCCAGTAAACACTCAGCTCCTTGATTCGTCTGCCATTTTACTTGGGCACTTATTTGTACTTTTCAAAAATAGATTTCTATAATTTATTTTATGCATCTTAGTTATATTAGTGTTTGTGCGTGTGTTTGTGTGCCTGCCTATCTATCTGCCTGTGTGTTTGTTTCTCTGTGTGTCTCTATGTGTGTGAAGAACTGGTGAGCAGTTCTCCGCAGGAGCTCCTCTTTTGTCCAAAGACAAACAAAAGGTTTCATAACATAATTTCTTTTTATCAGAAAAAATTTCCATTAAAATAAGTGCAAAATCTCCTGTGTTTTTCAAATACTGCGTGTTTACTGGAAGAGAAACAGGCGGAAGTGGGGAGAGTTAAAAATTCATTTGCACCTATCTTATGTATAACACAAGGTAGAGATAAGTTTGAAGAATGTATAAGAAAAAAATAAAAAATAAAGAAATAAGAGAAACAGTCCAGGGAGAGGAGAAGGCATGAGAAAGAAATTCAAAATAACCCTATAATAATAAAGCTTGCTGTCTCTTTCTTGATTTGGCCTATCTCAAAGAACTGACATTAATTCTATTTAATTTCTTTTTTGGATTCTGTTATTAACTATTTACAATTGTTTTTTTATGATTGTGTGTCTCTCAGAGCAGTGCCCACCCCCCCACCCCCAATCTTTTGGGCACCAGGGACCGGTTCCATGGAGAAAGTTTTTTCCGTGGACTGGAGGGAGCGTGGTTTCGCATGTTGCCTGTATCCCATGAATAGGGCTTTCCTTGTTTGCATGGCCTGGTTTATGGCATACTGTGGACCAGTGCCAGTCCACAGACCAGGGGTTGGAGACCCCTGTCTCAGAGTTTCTGGTTTGAGATGGATGGCTATATAAATTGACTGGATATATATATGGATGGATGGAAGATGATAGCTAGATAGCTAGACAGTTAGAAAGCATGAGCATATACTTTCCTGTGTGCATAGGCAGAACCTCCATTGGAACCACCAATGCTGCAAAGGGTCTATCCATGTACATCCCTGTGGAGACAGCTAGGAAGAATTTTCAAAGCAGCCATTCAGTCTTTGCAAAAGATTCTGAGATATGCTTTGTTCTGCCTAATGCATTTTGCAAAATGCTTCTTTCAAATGTCTTGTGCAATTTTACTGAATAAATCCAGATAGATTTTTTGGGGGGGAGGGGGGAAGGTGGCGGAAAGGGTACTTCTGACACTTCAATGTGTAAAAGTTAAGGAAGCAAAAAGAGGGAGGTGGAGATTATTTTATGGATAAAGTGAATCATCACCGTTTAAGTGCCCATGATAATGTACTATAATCACCTGAAAACACTCATCGAAAGATTTGGATCCACTTTCCCTGAACTGCTATTGTGCAAATGTTTCGGATGTCAGTTACCATAATTATCAGCCCATGTGGCTTGTAGTCACAAATATCAAGAGACAAGTAGGTTGAGGAAAACAATTCTACTTATTCTAATAAGTCAGTAGAGTTACGTTATTTGTTTATTTTTTCCTGTTCTGTAGCCCAACCATGGCTGGAGATTCAAGAATCTTCATGAATCAAGATATGGAGATTGCTGTCACCCCCAGAGAACAAAAGAAGATTCCCAAACAAGCCCGGGATGATGTCCCCATTGCCACGGACCGAACACGTCTTTTGGTTACTGAAAACAAGAAACCCCGCCAGAGATACATGGAAAAATCGGGCAAGTGCAACGTTCATCATGGAAACGTCCAAGAAACCTACCGATATCTCAGTGATCTTTTCACCACTTTGGTGGATCTCAAGTGGCGCTATAACCTGCTTGTGTTTACCCTGGTTTACACCATCACTTGGTTGTTTTTTGGTTTCATTTGGTGGCTCATTGCCTATATCCGGGGAGATTTGGACCATGCGGAAGATGAAGATTGGATCCCTTGTGTGGACAACATCAGTGGGTTTGTCTCCGCCTTTCTGTTTTCTATTGAGACCGAGACCACCATTGGTTATGGCCATAGGGTGATCACTGAAAAATGTCCTGAGGGCATCATACTGCTTTTGGTCCAAGCCATCCTGGGCTCCATAGTCAATGCTTTCATGGTGGGGTGCATGTTTGTGAAGATCAGCCAACCAAAGAAGAGGGCGGAGACCCTCATGTTCTCTAACAACGCTGTGATTTCAATGCGGGATGAGAAATTGTGTTTCATGTTTCGGGTTGGAGATCTAAGGAATTCCCACATTGTAGAGGCATCTATTCGAGTCAAGCTGATTAAATCCAAACAGACCAAAGAAGGGGAATTCATCCCCTTGAACCAAACGGATATCAACGTGGGATTTGACACAGGGGATGACAGGCTGTTTCTGGTATCCCCACTCATCATTTCACATGAAATCAATGAGAAGAGCCCCTTCTGGGAGATGACACGTGCCCAGTTGGAGAAGGAAGAGTTTGAAATTATTGTCATTTTAGAAGGAATGGTGGAAGCAACAGGTAAGGCTTCAGAGGGTGGGTGCTATTTTTCCTAAAGGTGATGTCAAACATTCAGATGCTAAAGGAGGCAACGGTTGATAACTTGTAGAGATATGTTTGTGTTTTTCCATTTCCATTATTTTAAGATTCTGGAGACTGGGAGGCATCACTACAATTCATTAATGAACTAATACATTTTATTTTTGTTACCTTTGTTGATATAGTTCTAGGTATTCATAATCCTAGACAGATAACCCATAATTTCATAGCAAGTAGGAATAATGTGAAGAACATTCTTTGTTGGCCACGCATGCACTAACTGAACTGAAATTTAATTTAGTGGATTAGCCCGTGTATTGGTTGGTGAAGACCAAACAATCTTTAGGGTGAGCTATAAGATACATCTATTTGTGAGTAGCATAGAACCATCTCATGACCGCTATTTTAAACAGGATGCTAAATTAAATTAGCCATTTATTCAACAAAGATGTTCATAACTCAGCCCTTCAAAAAAGGTTTCTCGGAACTCAATATTACTTTGTTGGGTGTGGGTCTTGCAGTCATAAAGAGGTTAATGCTATGTCCAAATCAATTACCTTTATTTCTTTGGCATTCTGGAATATTAATAAAACATTTGTCTACTGATGACATTAATTGCAGATTCTGTCTTTGACATTTGCTGGAATCAGCTTGGGCTGCCTGTCTTTGCTGATGAGAGATTAAACTATGAACTCCTCTTAGCAATCCTGACAGCTGCTTCTCTTTTTATCTGGTGAAACCATTTTAATCTTGGTTTTCTTCTGGGTGATTTTCAAAACCTTCATTATCTGAAGGCGTTGGATGATTCTATGTCCAAGGATATAGAAGCAGTAGTAGGTCTAACTTGGAAATGAAGTACTATCTTGTTTCAAAAAAGAATAATATCTTATTTTCCTTTATTTGTAAATCTAATAAAACAATTCTCTGAAATGTTGTTGATCCAGAACGAATAGTAGCCAAGAAAGCAAGGTGTTACTTGAGGGACTTCCTTTGCATTCTTCTATTGGTCATCAAGACTTAAACCATAATTGGGTGTCAGTATTTTGGTTTTTGAGAAGTCAATTCAGGACAGCTTTCAATGCAAACAATGATCCTATGGAAATACCTCCATCCCATGATGTCAGTATGTCAGAGATTAGAATAAAAACAACCTTAAATTAATCTTGGCAGATTCATTTTCTAATTTTACTATTCAGAACCTGCTTTCTCAAATCTGCCCTTCATGTTTTTGAAGTGTAATTGGAAAGAAGGCTTTCCAGGCTACTTAAATGAATGTATAATCATAAGCTGAATGAAAGCCGAAGTCTTATATAATTTACCCAGGAGAAAATCGCATCGGATTCACTGGGATTTACCTTGGAGTGAAAATGTGTTGTGCCATATTGAGGACCGTTAAGTCACTTACCGGATCATTTTTGTGTGACAATTACTCCCTCTAAGAACTTCGCACATGCTGTCTGTCCCTTGAAGATCCTTTTACACAAGAAGCTGGATCTGAATGTCAGCAGTCGGACGATCTGCCAAATATCTGACAAGCCAAAGAATGTTTGGAGATTTCAGTGAAGGCAAATTTTCAAAGCTTTGTTGTAGAATATTTAAACGGACTCAAAACCCACGATCCTTTGGAACATTGACACCTTCTAACAAAGTCTGTGTATGTGTGTGTTCACATTTGATGACGTCCCTTTATTTCAGGGTTCCCCAGGAAATAGAAGAGCCCTTGCTACAAGGGGGGGAAAAAGACATTATAGAGGTCATTTAGTGATGGTTCAAAGTTACAATGGCACTGAAAAAAGTGATTTATGACCATTTTTCACTTACGACCATTGCAGCATCCCCATGGTCATGTGATCAAAATTCAGATGGTTGGCAACTGGCTCATACTTGCAGTTGCAGGGTCCCAAGGTCAAGAGATCACTTTTTGCGATCTTCTGACAAGCAAAGTCAGTGGGGGAGCTAGATTCAGTTAACAACTGCGTTACTAACTTATCAACTGAAGTGATTCACTTAACAACTGTAGCCGGAAAGGTCATAAAATGGGTCAAAACTCACTTTTAACAAATGTCTCGCTTAACAATGGAAATGTTGGACTCAATTGCAGCTGTAAGTCGAGGACTACCTGTAAAAGCAAAATAATAATTTAAAAAAAAACCAGAGAGGCTGTGTGGCCTGTATGTGTTCCACTTTGTCTAAGTTATTCGCTTCAATTCATCTGAGTTACATAATGAATGCATTGGCTGATTCAATTATAGAACATTAAAAAGTATAATTTGGGGGCAGCTCTTGCTCGCTTTTCTTCAAGCTTTCAGAACATTCTTTGTTGACAATTGGCCACTCACAGATTTATTGCTTTTAATTTTCAAATAACGGCCTTGAAACACAGATTTTTTGGTAAGGCTTTTACTCCATGGAGGATTTCTTTTGATTGCAAAGGAAAGCAAACATTAATCAGTTTTATAATACAGCAAGGCCCTGACTATGAGTTTGCCTGCCTCTTGTCATGTGCAAAGAATCAGGATCAAACGTTAAGTTCCAATTAAGCTAATCTATTGCTCTTGCCTATACACAAGAATCTAGTCAACTAATGCTCAGGGCTAAGCTAGATAAGAATTAACAGAATTCAAGAGGGTTGGACCTAGGACATAGGGAATGTAATGACGCTATGCTGATTCCTCTCTTGACTCCATCCACAGCCTCTTTCTGTCCTTCTCTTTCCCCTTGCTGTTACTATGGCATCTTTTTTCCCCTCCCCCCATTCGGTCATGTCCGATTCTTGAAGACTGGACCCTGCAGTTATCTTTGCAAAGATTTTCAGATGTAGTTTGCTACTGACTCCTTACATGTTAAACTTGCCAAGTTTGAGAAACAGTGGTAAAATGTTTTGGTTCAGGTACAGAAAAAAAATTCATCGATGTGTACATTATATTTTTCCATTGTAGCATCAGGGAAGGCTATGCTTTTAGTATTCACTAAATCTACTGAATCTCTGTTTTGTTTATTTATTCTGTCCTACAGGGATGACTTGCCAGGCTCGGAGCTCCTACATGGACACAGAAGTGCTTTGGGGGCACCGTTTCACCCCTGTCCTTACCCTAGAGAAAGACTTTTATGAGGTTGACTACAACAGTTTTCATAGTACATATGAAACCAATACACCTTCTTGCTGTGCCAAAGAACTGGCTGAGTCTTTCAATGAAGGACGGCTTCTCAGCCACCTATCAACCACGAACCTCCTGAATGGAGTGGAAACCGAAGAAGCAGAAGAGGAGAAAGAACAGCGGGAAGAGATGGAGAAAGAAGACAACAGAAATGAGGGCCTAGAGGCAATTGAACTGAACGGAAACAATGGAACAGCAGGAGAGATGAAGGAGGGCCTGTTTTTAAAACATTAAGACTTGAGAATGATAGGAAATTCAGATTCCCTTGCCACAGAGGAGGCAGAAGAAGAAATGGGATCACCTAAGTCTAGAAGATGATGTTCTCACTCGCATGGATATTATTGGATTGAGCTGTACCCTTCCATATAATTTGAGTTTCTCCAACTCCATTCTGGAGATTAATATAAGGATTTTACTCACTGTTTTGAGGACGTGAAAACTAACCAGCTTAAGGAAATATAATGGCAGTGTAGATGATCACATATCTTGAAGCTCGTTGATTTTTCTGTTTCTTGCAATGTGCATCTTTTGCACATTTTGAAAGGAAGAAAGGAAATTTGATGAAACAAATGTAGCTATGGGTTTTTCCCCCTTAATGTATTGGAAATACTAATTGATGAATAAAAAGAGGGAAAGGGTAATGGGGTCAGGAACAGGCCTTGTGTATTTGGCCAAATGTCTATTGTAACTTCTATGTGATGGGATATAGATGTGATTATTTATCTTTGAGGGTTCTGCCTACTGTGAATTCAGCTAAAATATGAAAGAATATCATTTAGTGCAGGAAAGGAACTCATTTTCTGATCTGAAGTATTAGGGGTTTGGTTTTTGTGAGAGTGAAACAAAGAGTATTCATATAGTAGCTTCAAATGAATAAGAAACTCAATGGCTAACTGGCTTTTGGATTGTCTAAAGGACATTTTAAAGAAGGTTTCTTATTTCTTAGATTTCTATCCTGCCTTAACCCCAGGTATTCAAACTAACATCCATAACATGTCCTCCTTCAACAATTCCACAGACACTTTCATCTACCTTCTGGACTGGTGAGAGAGGGAAAGAGAGAGGGAGGGATAGGTGGGGAGGGAGAGGGAGAGAGTGGAGAGAGAGGGGGAAGGGAGAGAAAGGAGAGGGGGAAGAAGAGGGAGAGAGAAGGGGGAGAGGAAGAAGAGAGGGAGAGAGAGGGAAAGAGAGGGAGAGGGAGGGAGAGAGAGAGAGAGATTCCAAAATCACAGTCACTGAAGCTGGACCTGAACCACAAAATGAAGGTTTCAATGAAATGATCAAATCTAGTTTTCCAAGATTTACATTTTATTATGTTAATTGTAATGCTAATGCAATTAAATATAATTAATCTTAGGTTTATTCATCATATCTACAGTATGTTGGCCAGATTGTCAGAGGACTGAATTGTAAGAGGAAGGCATCAGCTACCTTGGGAAAGCATAAGGTTGATAATTCACCAATTAATCAATTTCTTTTTAGTCCACTCAGGATAAGACTCATGATCAGATCCTAATCAATTATTGGGGAGGCAGATAGGAAAGGTCTCAAATGGTGGGAACTGGAAGACTAGAATAAAAAAGGTGAAAGACCTGCACAGCAACACAGGCACTGTACCATCTGTTCCTTAAATGCCGTTAAAAAAAAATATCCGACTGCTTTGATGCAATTTCTTTCTTGCATTTCTCAACAGACCTGTGTGTTACACGGTCCTTTTACAGCAAAGATTTCAAAGTGGGGAGAACTTCCTTGAAGTTACTTTGTAAAAAATAAAGACTGAACTGGACTTTGAATGAACTTTTGTGTCTATCAAATTCGTCATGCTATCCACCACACTCTTCTGGTGTCTCCTATGATTTTGTGGTCTTTTCCCAAATCCCAATATTCATATTATTTTTCAGAGGCATCCAGTCATCTAGTATCACACCTCCTTTGAACAAAACGACACCGTCATTGCAAATAAGGTAGAACTATATGGATATATGCTGCTGGTAGTTTTAGGAATAAGAGGCCAAGAAAGCTTAATGAAATTTCACCCACTAAGAACTTTCTCACACCCTTGAATGTGCTCAGCATTGAGTTCCCAAAAGGGACCACAATACATATTTCTATCCATATTTTGACTCTGAATGTGACTGCTAATTTTGTTTTCACTTTCCGTCAAGGATAAAGAAATCCAGACTGTGTTTGCCCAGATGCAGTTTGTATGTACATAAATTTATTTCCCCCTTCTATTTCCCCCTTCTGTTCCCACCTTGTCATGTTGCCCTTGGTCTGCTCCAGTCAAATTCAGTTGTTTTTCTCTTTCTTTGTTTGAGGTTCAACTCACACAAGTGGAATCCAAAATCTGTCTGGAATCTTGAAGGGACAACAGAGAGTTGGTGAAAGGGAATAATAATAATAATAACAATAATAATAATAATAATAATAATAATAATAATAATAATAATAATAATAATAATAATAAAATTGGAAGGGATCTTGGAGGTCATCTAGTCCAACCCCCTGCTCAGGCAGGAAACCCTATACCACTTCAGACAAACGGCTGCCCAGTCTCTTCTTAAAAACTTCCAGTGTTGGAGCATTCACCACTTCTGGAGGCAAGTGGTTCCACTGGTTAATTGTTCTAACTGTCAGGAAGTTTCTCCTTATTTCCAGGTTGCTTCTCTCTTTGGTTAGTTTCCACCCGTTGCTTCTTGTCCTACCTTCAGGCACTTTGGAAAATAGCTTGACTCCCTCTTCTTTGTGGCAGCCCCTGAGATATTGGAACACTGCTCTAAGAGGCAGAAACCAATTTTAAAAATAGCAGATTAAAATTGTGATAGATTAAAAACTGAGCTTTCCAATGGCTTTCCAAGGGAATCCACAGGTCCAATAAGATTTTTTTTCATAGAGAGACAGGTTAGATTTTTTTTCCAAAACTTTCAGAACTTTTTCTTAACTTTTGGCTAGAGAGACTGGCTCCATTTGTCTTCTTTCTTTCCTGGACGGAGGAGAGCTAACCCTCTTTCCCATAATTTAGGGGATAATCTCATGTTTTACAGAAGCACCACAGCAGAATGTTATCAGCATTCTACTGATGGTGTCATCAGGTTTTCAAAATTTTACAACAGCCATATTGACGGTTTGAGCTACTGAAACCTTTGTTTCAAGATGCAAAGATTTAAAGTCTTTGCATTGAGAGACACTGAAAAATGATTCAACCAGCCTCATATCTGTGCCTTTTTCTATAGAATGGGACAATCTTCATATGAAGATATATCCTTTGCTTTGGTAAGCAAATGCCTTGGTAAGACTACACTTGGAATATTGTATCCAGTTCTGGTCATCACGGTATAAAAAAGATGTTGAGACTCTAGAACAGCGGTTCTCAACCTTTTCCAGGGCTTGACCCTGCGCCGCGCAAGTGTGGCGCGACCCTGCCCCCCCCAACAAAAATGGCCGACCCTCAAAAAATGGCAGGCCCGCATCGCGCATGCACGGCGTGACAGCCCGCATGGCAAAGGGGAAAAAAATGGCCAACCCAAAAAAAATGGCCGACCAAAAAAAAATGGCCGACCCAAAAAAATGGCAGGCCCGCATCACGCATGCACGGTACGATGGCCCGCATGGCAAAGGGGAAAAAATGGCCGACCCCCCCCCAAAAAATGGCCGACCAAAAAAAAATGGTGGACTGCGGTGTTTGGTGACCCCCGTGAAATCGTCGTTCGACCCCAAATGGGGTCGCGACCCACAGGTTGAGAACCGCTGCTCTAGAAAGAGTGCAGAGAAGAGTAACAAGGATGATTAGGGGACTGGAGGCTAAAAGATGAAGAACAGCTGCAGGAATCGGGTATGTCTAGTTTAATTAAAAGGAGGACTAGGAGTGGCATGATAGCAGTGTTCCAATATCCAAAGGGCTGCCCCAAAGAAGAGGGGGCCATCCTATTCTCCAAAACACCCAAGGGTAGGACAAGAAGCAATGGATGGAAACAAATCAAGGAGAGATACAACCTAGAACTGAGAAATTTCCTGACAGTTAGAACAATTCATCAGTGGAACGCCTTGCCTCCAGAAGGTGTGGGTGCTCCAACATTGGGAGTTTGGACAACATTGGACAACCATTTGACTGAAATGGTAATAGGGTTTCCTGCCTGAGCAGGTTGGACTAGAAGACCTCCAAGGTCCCTTCCAATTCTGTTAGTCTGTTATTCTGCTATAACTAATTCTAAATACAGAATGTCCTTCTTGCTTCCCCAGATACTATACTTCTCACTGCTTCTTATCACCCATGTATTATTTAGCATTTTCATTAGCAACAGGAACACTGAACCACAGAGATGAGGCTACAGCAAATGTTATTTGTGCTGGGGGGAAAATGGAATATCCGATGAGAAGCTTCCTGTGCAATGTTGCTGGTAGACTCTGGAGCCAACAGGATAGCAAAAGATGGCACGTCGTCAGAAGAGATAAAAGCCATAGTTTGGCACCTGGTTGGGAGGTTAACGTAATTAAGAAGCGAGGAAAATTTAAAAGCTTTCAAGCTATTTATAACGGCATCTCCTCTGCCTAAAATCAAGGTCCTATGAGAGAGAATCAAAGTGTAGGAGCTGGGCTGTCATTGCTTCTTTGCAAACAAGGTGAAACAAGCATAAGTTCATCCAAATCAAAATGCATGTGAGGCAGTAAGAACAAGTCAATGGCACTCATAGAACTGAGCTGATCCTAGAGGGGAAATTTGCACCTCTGGGTCAAGATGATGAACAACCCATAGCGTGTGGGCCATATGATTCACTAAAAACCTGCCGGCAAATTCTTTTCATCAATTTTCTCCTTCAATTATAGTAATAGCAATGATATATATGTAATGAGATCTCCCTCTTAAAGGCTGCTGAAGCTCAGATTTAACACTGGTCACATTGCAGCTAGATTTACACAACCCCTTGAGGATTTGGGGGAGCTGTGCATATTATTTTATTTTAAATAATGAAATAAAATGTGGTTTAATGGTTCCAGTTTAGTGAATTGCTTGGCCTCAGCCACTGTGGTTGTAATATAAATCACCCTGTTTTATGGCTAATTCTGGGTCAGTTAATAGAACAAGAGTAAGTAGAACACAGATTGGTAGAACATGTAAACTCATGGTTCCTTTACAACCAGTTTGTGGTTTTAAAGTTATCCCAAGGGTGCTGGTTCATGAGGCAAAGAAGCTTCTAAAGATGAAAGAGGAGTGAAATGTCTTCAAAGAAAAAACAAGAAAGTCCAGTTGCCTCATGAACAAGCATCTTTGGGATAACTATGACCTGGATGACTGAGAATCTCCATAGATATGTGGATTTAAAGGTGAATATGACACCAGTGTAAGCTTTCTTTCTTTGTTTCTTCTCTTATAAAGTGCAAATAATTATCTTTTCTACTTTCTACCAATGAAGCCTCTCTGGATTCATGTCTACCCTTAGCAATGGATACGGATAAATTCCAAATTTTCATTTTTCTGTGGGGGGAACATTCATGCTTAACATTATCTTTAAACCAAGCATGTTCTAAGTGAACATGAAAGGTGTACTTAAAGGTGTTAAGCCTCATCAGATGAACTCATCAGAGAGTCGTGACTGATTTGCTTTCACCACTGAATGAGTTGAAGCTGAAAGTGCCCTTCAACCAATCATTCATATTCCTGCCTACCAAGTTACAATAAATTATTGCCAACAGAATCCAAATGTTGCACTTTCACGGTATCGACCAGCACATTCATCAACTCAAACTTCAATGATAGATTTAAAAGCCTCCATCCCTAGAAAATTGATTAAGCTCAGATTACAGGTGCTCTGCAAATGGCCTAGATTAACTGACTCCCATCTCCTTGCACCAAATGAGAAAAAAAAAGAGTTCAAAATGAAATAGTCCTTTTTGGATGGCATTTCAAGCCAGCTGTCATTTGTATTTTCAGAGCAATCCATTACAATTTTTTCTAGCAAAAAAATGTCACTGTGTTCTGCTGTAATCAAGGTCGAAGTCATTTCAAATGTAAAACCTCAACAAAATGGAATGTCACAGAGCTGGTTTTTTTTTAAAAAAAAAATCTACTCTGCACCTCCACGATGTAAAAAAAGATGTTGAGACTCGAAAGAGTACAGAGAACCACTGCATTCTAACCACTGCGCCAACATGGCTCTGATATAGTTTGCCCATAGAAGAGAGAGGATTATGCTGGGGGGGGATTATTGGGCAGATTTTGAGACTACAGTGAGCTAAGCAGACATGTAAATAAAAATAAGATAGTGTCTAATAAATGCATATGAGAGCCAGACAAATTCCGTCAACACATACTCATGTCTACGCACATTCCAGATGTCAATTTTTTCTTAAGTTTCTTGATAACTTTGGCAGTAGCAGCATTTGCAGGCGGCATCAGTTATTAATGTGGTCCATTTTTCTATTCCCAGGAAATGGTTGAAAAAAACAATTCCAAGGTAGGACCTAATCTAGAGCATCCTTAGAAATACTGTACTAAGTATTCATCTGCTGCTTGGGCCACTATGCTGAAGAGTTCCAAGCACACCTGTGCAGATATAATGTATTTTTTTTTCTTTTTAAAATGTAGTGCTAAGATCTAGGACAGCGGTTCTCAAGCTGTGGGTCGTGACCCCATTTGGGGTCGAACGACCGTTTCACGGGGGTCGCCAAACACTGCAGTCCGCCATTTTTTCCCCATTTCCCCTCGGCCGTCGCGCGTGCGCCGCGCATGCGCGATTTGGCCCATCGCACCGCACATGCATGATTTGGGCCATCACACGCACACCGCACATGTGCGGTTCGGGCTGTCGTGCCGCACATGCGCAGTTCGGGCCGCCGCGCATGCGCGGTTAGGCCCGTCGCGCCGCGCATGTGCGGTTTGGGCCGTCATGCGTGCGCCACGCATGTGCGGTTCATCCCATTGTGCTGCACATGCACGGTTCAGCCCATCGCACCATGCATGCGCGGTTCGGGCCGTCACACGCGCACCGCGCATGTGCAATGCGGCCCGTCGCGGCGCGCATCCGTGGCGCAGGTCGGGGTCGCGCCGCACATGGGCGGCACAGGTGGGGTCTCGCCCTGAAAAAGGTTGAGAACCGCTGATCTAGGAGCTCAGCCTGGCTAGTTCATCAACATTTTTTTTTCATTTCGTTCCCTGGCTGAGTCTTCCTTGCCTTTCAGCATAATTGCTAATTTCATGTTGTTCAGCACCAAGGACAGGGTTCACACGTTCATTTCTTTCCCCTGCTTAAAATATAGGAAATCTGACGGCAATAGGTCTAAATGCAATTTTGAGAAAAAAATCCCATTTCAATCTTTTTGTTATCCAAGTCTATATATTTAATCATCTCATTCTCTGGTGCTAAAATTCAGAGAGATGGGTTTTCAATCAATGATGTTGATTTACTGCTACTTGTAATTGTGACACATCTCCCCAACCCGCAGCCCCAGCCTTCCAAATTCATTTCCCATGTTTTATCCGGCTTTTTTTGTCTTCCATGCTTCTCTCCCATGTAGGGCCAAGAACAGCAATGCAGTTCTACGCTGGCAGTTTGGTTCTCATTTCAAGCAGAGATGTAATATCATTTCCCAGCTTTTTCAAAGGAAAACTTGCCATTGCTATTGGAAAATAAGGATTCTATTGAAGAGCAGGAGAGGGAGAATTTAAAAGATAACGTATTCAAAGAATATCCCCCTCAAATACCTCATTTATTTATTATATTGGTACACCACTTCCAGAAATCCTGAAAATCTTATCCCAGAGCTACTTCTGGAGCAGTGGTGGGATTCAAATATGTGAACAACTGGTTCTCTATGTGGATGCCACTTCCGGAAGTCCATTCTGGGCCTGGGCAACAAAAAATTAGCTACCGGTTCTGCCTAACTGGTGCAAAGTGGCTGAATCCCACCATTGTTCTGGAATCACTATCACAAATTTTGAATATTTCAAATACAGGGTGTAGGGCATTAGCAGGCATCTCCTCACCTTCATCTATTCTGTTCTTGTGAATGTCTTTCAAACCACACTTATTGTTCTTTCCTCATTCCTGTCATCTCAAGCAAGGTTTTCTACCTCAAAAATGCCTCCTGCTAGTTCATCTAGGTAAAGAACACAAGGATTTTCCTAAAGAGTAAATAAAAAACAGGGTTATAATTTTTTTCAGGTCCTTAACTAACAACTAGCCTAGGGTGGGCAGGGCTTGGCTTTGCGGTTTCTAGCAGACTACGACAGATGTTTCAATTCCTCAAATTGTAAAGCTGAGCTCAAAGTGTCAGCCATGTTTATTGCTTGTATATATAAAGGCATCACTATCTTTAATTAAACTTTTTTTTCTGGCTTAGATACGACCTTTGGAAGACTTTTGGTAAACGTTGCATTTAACATTGATTTCCTGTCTGCTGATTTATTTATTTCTGCTAAATCTCTTCTCAGTTTTGACCGCTTTTGTCTCCCTAAAGCAGGGGTTCTCAACCTTGGCAACTTTAAGACTTGTGGACTTCAACTCCCAGAATTCTAGTTGAGTCCAAAGCTGGCTGAGGAATTCTGGGAGTTGAAGTCCACAAGTCTTAAAGTTGCCAAGGTTGAGAACCCCTGCCCTAAAGCTTGATTTTAGGAGACTATTCCTACATTTCTTTCAATGGCTTGTCACATTTTTATCAACAAATTTCCAAGGGCCTGACTAGGTATTCAACCTTCAAATTGTACTTATATTATATGATGGCTAAGGGAGATTATTTTGTATTTCTATCCAACCTACAAGCTTCTCTCTCTTGATTTTGAGTGTAGACAATGTATCCCTGGTACACACACCCGTTAGAATGTTTATTTCTATTCAATATAGAGAGCATTTTCCAACTATTCCTGGACTTTTCATTTTGTATTATAGAACTCGAATACAAAGTGGACACTGTAATGGTGAAGTGGACTCTATTCAACAACAACAACAAAATACTTTAGGAGAATCTTCATGCAAGAAGAGTGAAAGAAAAAAATAGAATGATGTCCCGCAAGATGGATGGACTTAATTAGAACAATAATAAATTCATCACTGAGAGACTTCAAAAGTTAGGTCAAGTATAGAACATTCTGGAGACAGTCTCTCTATGTGGTTGCTAGGAGTTGACCCTGTTGTCATTACCACCACCACCACCACCATCATCATCCTCATCCAGGAAGATCACCTTCCTCTCTTTTAACTTTTTACAGGCAAGAAGATTTTTCATATTTGCCTAACTCCTAGGAAATGTTAGATTTGTAACAAGAATCATAGCATATATTTTATTAGATGATACCATCTAATAAAATATTTAGCTATATGAGGAAAATAACTCACAGGGATCAAAATGGGGAAAGGATTAGTTTACAACCCTCATCTATCAAAATCCAATGAAACTATTTATTTATTTAGATTTCATACTTCTTAGCAGACTATCTCTCTTGGAGAAGGGGCTACTTGGAAATTCATTTCTAGATTCAATAACTGGCTGATGAGCAAATTGATAAAGTCAAAAGACAGACAAAGGAAAAAGGATTAAACTTTACTTGCATAGTTCAATAATTGGCCTGCAGATTCACTCCAATAATTTGAATGTAATTTTGGATTTATCACTGAAGCTGAATGTCTTGGGTTTCATATGGCCAAGAATGTATTTCTGTAACTAATATTAGTGTTCCAACTGTGCTCACTCTTGGACAAAGTCCAACTGGCAAAAATGACTCATAGTTTAATTGTATCCTCTTTAGACTACTAAAATGCTTTTGACATGGGATTGCCTTTGAAAAGGGACTAAACATTTAACTGGGACAGAAAGCTTTGGCTAGTGATAGGAAGCAAGTCCTGAAGTTACTATTACTGTAACTTCACTAAATATGTTTGATTAATCAGGCCATCTTTTCCATAATCTAAATTTAATTGTCAAATATAAGTGAGAAATCAATTAAAGCTGCTAATCCAGATAGATAGATAGATAGATAGATAGATAGATAGATAGATAGATAGATAGATAGATAGATAGATATATTCAGTTATGCAAAAGCAAATTATAACTTAACATGCTGTGTAACCTCAATTATATGATAGATGAATCAACTGTAAGGTCTTTAAAAGGGTTGCACAAGCAAAAGACATGATGCATTAAATCACTAATAAGTGAGGCTTTGAATAGAAGGGGAAATTAAAATAAAGTCTTCTGAAGTATATTTATGTACTTCCTCTTTTATCATGGAAAGTCAAGGGTGGCTTATGCAATATCTATAGGCACTTAATTAGCAAGTAAGAAATTGAACACAATACAGTTTTGCCTTGCTCATAACATGTTTATTATTGTTTTCGTGTCTGTCTACAACAGCTACTAATTTACTTTGCTACAGCAGTTGCTAGGGCTTGTTTGTGTAACAGACTCATGTAAACTTTCTGATTAATACTGCAAATGAGCAACACTGACACATATGCACAAATACAGACAATGCCTTCCATTCTAATTAATAGTTTCAAGGGAATGAAAGCAATCTGCAATTCCTACCATTTTTCATGTTTGTGAACTAAGCATCTCTGTACAGCTGAGATTTCCCCCACCCATCTAAGAAGAAGCAAACTGGAATGGGGGAGAGAATCAGAGTGGATATTACCTCCACCAAATTTTGTCATAAACTTGGCGGCAGCAGGAATCCGACAATAAAATTAATTTAATACTGTAGGATTCCTGACTGCCAACTCTTTTGATTAGAAGGCCAGACTAATATATGGGGTGTTGCAGAGTAAAGCAAAATTTATAGCACAGTCCTGAGAGCTCCAAAGAAGCAGTTATTTTCAAGAAATATTTGCTGGAATTATTACAGAGTGTGGCAGTCTGGGGTTTTTTTCTTCTTACTCAGTATAGTCCTTCAGAATTCCATGTTAGGAATTCTAAACAGAGCCATAGCTAGTGATGGCTAGGTCTAGGACCATTTTCTCTGGATTTTCCCTCTCCCCTAAAATGTCACCATGTCAAGTTCTTACTTTTTCCCCATCACTTCTTTTCAAAAGAAAAAGAGAAAGGAGCCTGACATTGTGATGACCAAGAGTGACAGAGAACCAATAAAGGAGAATATTTGAAGTTCAGGATTGAAATGAGGGGGGCTGTTTGATGCTCTCTCTGAGCTTGGTTGTTTTCCAGAAGACATTTCATTACCCAGCTAGGTAACATCATCAGTGCTAATAAGGAATGGGATTTGCTGTCAGTTTATATTTAGGGAAGAGACAGAGAAGCCTCAGGTCACACTGGTTTGTTTGAATATATTTCCAGACGGTCACTTGTTCACGGTTTTCTCAATCAACTCAATTTTCCAGTTCTTCACAAATCAGGCACGTTGGTTTTGCACATGTTCAAAGAAACATTCTTTGGATATCAACATGAAGATGGTCTAATGAGGATCCCTGGACGACTTTGAGGTGTTAACAGGACTGCTGGTCTTCAGTTTCTTTCACCCTTCTTATCAGACCATGTGTTTCCTAAATTGGAAAGTCCTTCACAGCTGCGCTGGAAGGTGCAAAGAGGAGTCAAGAGCAAATTAAGTGTGAACAAGAAGGCACCAGCTAAACTTTCCACAAGTTATTAAATCCCAGTAAAAAAAAAAATAGATGCAGGCAGGTCTAGGTTGCAAATGTCAAAGAAATTCAACTTTAGTTTGGGTCTCTCTTAAGTCCAGCACTGCATCTATCTTTCAATAATGTGATGGGTGCTCATTTCAATGCATTATTGAAGTTGGAGCAAAAGAAGTGAGTGGGTTCAGGAAAATCACTAAAATTGATTTGAATGGGGTTAATGTGAAGTCCAGTGAACAGCCATCCTATATATTTTACCACTTTCTATCTCAGGGGTAGGCAGCCTTGGCTCTTTTATGACTTGTGGACTTCAACTCCCAGAATTCTGGGAGTTGAAGTCCATGAGTCATAAAAGAGCCAAGGTTGCCTATCCCTGTTCTATCCTATCAAAAATTTTGGAGGAGAAAACAGAGGATTTGGGATTAAATTGATTAAAAGGCCATGACATTGGTTAATTTTTTGAAGGGAACTACTACATGATGAACTTCTAGAGCAGGGGTATTCAAATTTGGCCCTTTTATGATTTGTGGACTTCAATTCCCAGAATTCCTCAGCCAGGCATGCTGGCTGATGAATTCTGAGAGTTGAAGTCCACAAGTCATAAAAGGGCCAAGTTTGAAGACTCCTGTTCTAGAGAAAACTTGGCCAAAACAGCGTGTTCCATATGATAGATGAGGGCTCATGAGTGAAGTACTGTTAGGCTCACACTGACTACTCCATTTATGTCAGCTGGGCAGTTTTGATTTAGCATTGCTGGTTGTCTGGATAAGATCAGCAATAAAATATCAAATTAGCTTTTGGTGTTGTGGGTCGAAGTCAGAGAAGTGCTGCACACAAACACTGGATCCTGCCAGGACAAATTGCAATCAATTCTCATACCTTATCTTCGAGTCATCCAAATAACACATTCTGGTACTAACAGTGTATAGAAAATACTGAGATTAACAGAGTGAAGCACAAGCAGTGCTATGCAAAAATGTTTGGGAGGGAGGGAGGGAGGGAGGGAGGGAGGGAAGGAAGGAAGGAAGGAAGGAAGGAAGGAAGGAAGGAAGGAAGGAAGGAAGGAAGGAAGGAAGGAAGGAAGGAAGAACATCTTTTTCCTGTTTTGATGAAACTATTTCTGGGTTTTTTGCACTGACTCTTTTTAAAAGGAGATTGAGAGGATAATGGTGCTGCCTTCTTAACTGCCTAAATTTCAGTTTCAAAGGATGCTTTCCAATCAGGAAGTAAGATCAGCCAGAGTAATTGCAGAGTGGTATACAGTCATAAAAACAGGTCAAGACACAAAGAGAACACCAACAATAACAATCTGAAAAATAAGCCAAAAAATAAATGTCTTTCTTATAGGTCACAGGGGTTCTCAACCTTGGCAACTTTAAGACTTGTGGACTTCAACTCCCAGAATTCCTCAGCCAGCAAAGCTGGCTGAGGAATTCTGGAAGTTGAAGTCCACAAGTCTTAAAGTTGCCAAGGTTGAGAACCCCTGTTATAGGAGAAGAAAACTTTCAGAACGTTGGAAACAATTTTGCAAGGAAGGAAATGTAAGTGCTCTTTTAACCTGTCCACGATGAGAGAAAAACAGATAGACCGAGGGCAGACATCATAAATGTTTCCCAGCTCTGGATTTAGAACACTACACCAGTGCTTATATTCTAAAAGAAATATAATAATGCACTCTGGAAATATGGGGTGTCAAAACTTGTCAAAAACCTTTTACAGTATAGAGAATAAAAATCTTGGAATCAAATCTTTGCAGAGAAAAAAACCCATTGCTGTCAGCTATATAGCTATGGAAGGAAGAGAAAGAGAGAGAGAGAGAGAGAGAGAGAGAGAGAGAGAGAGAGAGAGAGGAGGGAGGGAGGGAGGGAGGGAGGGAGAGGGAGAGGGAGAGGGAGAGGGAGAGGGAGAGGGAGAGGGAGAGAGGGAGGAAGGAAGGAAGGAAGAAAGGAAGGAAGAAAGGAAGGAAGGAAGGAAGGAAGCCCAGCAAACAAAAGAATAAGGTGCTTTGTTCAAGCTAATATTCTTGCTACACTGCTCTGCAAAATCCTTCTGATTAAGATATATCCTGGGACAGAAAAGTCTCTGTGGGAATGAGGTTTACTCTTGGTGCATTTTCCAAGCAGATGATGCTCTTCCTCTACCCAGCATCTGAACCTTTACTCTACCAGGGGAGAAAGGAGCTGTACCTAGAGATGAATGGCAGCAGGCAAAGGAGAGCATTGATGATGGAAGAAGAAAGTGAGGGAGGGAGGAAGCTCCCTGCTAAAAAACCAAAATGCCTGCAGGAGCCCTGGGGAAGCTGTGCATCCATTTAGGCTTGTTCTACAGGCTGTTTATTTCTGAAAGCAGCAACAGAGCTTTGATCCCAGGTGACCAAAGCAGAGGAATGAGCTTCCTGTTCTGGTTTCCTGGGATACCGAGTGAGTTTCAAAGCTATCAAACAAACTTTCATAAAAAAAAAAAGCAGTGTCTAGCCCATGGCATCTGGTCCTGCACAAGGTGTGCCATATATTCAGAGCTGTTTTGTGATAATTAGACCAAGGGTGTATTTAGTCAGAGTACAGGTTGTCCTTCTATAAGCGGGTCTAAAATCAAAGCCCATCTGGAATCGTTAGCTGAGGGTAGCAAACATTCTGTCTGATGGAGAATGTTTGGAAGCCCGTGGGGTGCGTAGACAGTTTTATTTTGCGTAGTCTTATTTCTCTCCTATCCCGTCCTTGCCCATCCTCGTAAAGAGGCGTGTAGTGAAGTTCTCTGGTTATTTAAGAACAGGAAAATCTTTGGCTGACCTGGCTGGCTAGGGAAAATATCCAGAGTGGATTGATAGCCCTTGCTAAGGCATATTGCCTTTTTATTTAATGCGTTGAGCAAAGCTAGTCATCGTTGGTTTAAAGACATGATTTATGACTTTAGCATTTTGTGTGAACCCAGCCATAAGCTGTTACTCACAGTTTATACCTTAGCGTGATGTGTCTATCCAGCAGAACCTAGCACAATGTGGAAGGGACAAATGAGAAGGAAACTAGGTGCATGACCTAAAGACAAGAACATGGGGTCCAACGATGCACAAGGGTGGAGTTAGATGGCAATGGACTCTTCCCAGAGATTGAAAGCTGCATGTATGCCTTTCTTCCCCACGTTTGCAAAAATACAAAATCTGTGAGCAATAGAAAGTATCAAGTCGATCAACACGGTGTTCTGCAGATGCATTTTTCTCATCCCTTCTTAATCTCTTGACCCCGTCCATTTCAGAGGATAAAGCCGAGGGAGCAGGCATAGAAGAGACAATCAGCAGAAATTGCTTTCTTCTCTCAAGAACACTTGCCACTCTCTAATATATATATGAGTACTGCTGATAACAGCCCTCTGCCAGTAGCCTTTGGATTAAATTGACACATTAGGCTTTTTGGAGAGGGAGGAGAGTCTTTGTTCAGATTTGCGAAAACATATCCTCACAGTTTTGTGCTAACTTCACAGGGATTCATCCAGTTTGAGAGTCCCAGGCCCCACAGTTTGTCTTCTTGGGTTCAGATTAAATTCAGGAGTCTATGGAGATTCTCAGTATCCAGGTCCCGTTTGTCCCAAAGGTGCTTTTTTTCAAAAGGCAATTTGACTTTGTTTTTTTCCTTGAAGATGTTTTGTTTCCTAACCAAGAAGCTTCTTCAGCTCTGACTGAAGAAGAGCTGAAGAACTGAAGAAGCTTCTTGGATGAGAAGTGAAACGTCTTCAAGGAAAAACAAAGTCCGGTTATCTTTTAGGGGAAAAAAGCGCCTTTGGGATTCAAATTCCAGTGATCCTCGATTTGCAACTGTTTGGTTAGTGACTGTTCATAGTTACAAGGGCCGAGAAAAAAAAAGTGACTTTTGACTAGTCCTCATATTCATGACCATCACAGCATCCCCACCGTCACACAATCAAAGGTTGGGCACTTGGTGACCGGCATATATTTACAACAGTTGCAGCCTCCTGTGATCGTCATTTGCAACCTTGCAAGTCAGCTTTTGGCAAGCAAAGTCAATGGGGGAAGCCAGTTTTACTTGTGATTCATTTAACAGCTGCAGTGATTCACTTAACAACCATGGTAATAAAAGGTCATAAAATCAGGCACAACTCATTTAACAGCCTTGTTTAGCAATGGAAATTCTGGTCCTAATTGCAGGCATAAGTTGATGACTGCTTGTATGGAGATGGCTGTCTGCATAGTTCTAATGGGCAGGCTGACAGGTGCCCCAAATGGTTCAGAGGCACCTGATTGGCTATGCCAAAATACCCTGGGGGGGGGGTGAGACACTGACACCAATTAGACACCCTTTTTGGCAGAATATTCATTAACAACCTAACATAGATTTTTTTTTAAAAAAAATGGTTTTACCTTCCGTATTTGACAGCTTGTATTAGCAACCTTTTCCCTGGGAGCCCAGAAATTGAAGCGACAGCATCATTTAAAAAGTGTCCCCCAAGCATTTTTAGCTGCCCTAGTTCTGAGCCATTTGAAATATTTTTCCCTTTTCCTACCAGTCTTTAGCATTAAACACTGAAAACCATTTGTAAATGGTAAAAAAAAAAAAAAGCTGAAAAGGCCAGGCTTCAAGGGAATTTTTAGTCTGGTTAAATGATTATCCACTTTGATGGTCTTTACAAAACAATAAAATAACCAAGAACTTCCTTTAAAAAAATGTTTAACAAAAGTCAAATGTCTACAATATATTACACAGACACCGTCTACCAAATCCAGACAGCGAAATGAAATTCTTTGCCTTTCAGGGGAGAATATTATTGCTTAGATTCATCTATTAGTTACCATTTGCTTAAGGGCTTCTTGGGAAACTTAAAAAGCTGCTGTCACCCCTCTCCAAAATGCAACCTTATTTCAGTCATAGATTATTCCAGACAGGTTTAAGCCCACATCATTAATGCCATTCCTGTCAATAATACCTAAATAAAAGAATCGCAGTGCAAAAGAATCGAGCACAAGAAAAGTGAACACTGCGATAAATTCACAGCATGCCAGAATATAAAAAAAATCTTGTTGAAAAAGGAGGAACCAAGATGGCGACACACGACCAGCTTCTAAAATAAGAATGTTGTTATTTTGTTGTTGTTGCTGTTACCAATGCATGTAGACATGTGAGAACATATATGGTGTTTTTATTTGTTTGAACCCCACCTGGAGGTAAAATGAAATTTCAGTGGGATGAGTTCTTCCTTCAGGACGAGAATGAAATCATAGCTTATGTGGGTAAGGTTTGGTTGTTCCCAGGAAGCATGGGTTCAAACCCCCTTGACTATACAGCTTACATTTCTGCATTCTTGGACATATGCTAGATCAAAACAAAGTGACAATGCAATCTCCTCCAATCTCTTCCATTTCTGTTCTAATTACCTCAGTTAACAAAGACAATGATTGGGAAAGTGACCTACATCATCCAGTTTTCTGTCCCTCAAAGCCAACCAGATCATTTGGGGAATCCCTCAAGTAGGACATGGATGCACCATGTCCGGCCCTACTAAGAAGGATGAGGGGTGACATGATAACAGTGTTCCAATATCTATAGGGCTGCCATAAAGAAGAGGGGCTCAACCTATTCTCCAAAGCACCTGAAGGCAGAACAAGAAGCAATGGATGGAAAAATAATCAAGGAGAGAACCTACCCAGAACTAAGGAGACATTTCCTGATGGTTAGAACAGTTGATTAATCCGTTCCAGCACATCCTACATGTGGCCACCAACTTTTTGCATGAATGGGAAAGTGGCCTATCTAATCCAGTTTTCTGTTACTACCTCCATCAGGACATGGGTGTGCTAGCATCTGTCCCTTCAGGCCATCATCTTATTGCATTATTGGGGAGGTGACCAATCTCATCCACTTTATGTTTCCACAGAACAAACCAAAGGCTTTAGTGAGTCCCACAAGCAGGACATGGGTGTAACAAGCACCTCCACTTGAGTTCACCAACATCTCACATTGACAGGGATGTTGTCTCATTGGGCGAGCTGATACATAGTCATCACAGCTAGTAGCCTCCAATATCCTAGTCATCTCTAAACCTGTTAGGCTGCTTGAATTGTTGTCTTAACTGTCTGTTATATTACCAAATACATAGGACAACTAAGCATTAAAAATCCATTTTAGCTATCATAATATCCAATATTCTAATCCAGAGGTCTGGCATTATTAGGAAGGGATAATCTTATTCTTATCCAATTAATCTGCAGCATGCAACATTTTTGTTACTCACTGCTTGCAGAAGCAGGCCTTAATATTCTCAACCATAGCTATTTTGATGTGATTTTATATAAGATTGCATTGTAAGGAATTATTAAGTCCAACCTCCTGTTGCCAGAAGAGATTTAAAAAGACGCCTCTGAGAAGCATTGCATTATCTAGTTGATAGCGGAACATTCTTGATATTGATATGCTGAGCAGAAATCGGCTTTGATAATAGTTTATTAAAACTGGGTCAATACAAACAAATCCCTTGTACAATGACTGAGGCATCATGGCAGAAATGGAGTCTTGATTAATTTAAATATGGATTTTTAAGTCTTGAAATCACATCCTGAGTGATATGTGTACCATATCTCTGCATTTAAAAAAAAAAAGAGGTTGGGAACACAGGTATTCCTTGACTTATGACCACAACTGAGCCCAAAATTTATGTTGCTAAGTGAGACGTTTGTTAAGTGAATTTAGCCTCATGTTACGACCTTCCTTGCCACAGTTAGTTAGTAAGTTAGTAAGATGGTTGTTAAATGAACCCAGCTTCCCCATTGACTTTGTTTGACAGAAGGTCACAGAAGAGGATCACATGACCCCAGGACACTGCAACAGTCGTAAATACCAAGCAGTTGCCAAGGGTCTGAATTTTGAGAATGTCAATGGTCGTAAGTGTGAAAAAACGGTCATAAGTCACTTTTTTCAGTGCCGTTGTAACTTTGAACAGTCACTAAATGAACTATTGTAATTTGAGGACTAGCTGTATCTACCACCAACAATGTACAGCATGTGCAATCCATATTTTAATCCAAGTACAATGGAATGGAATTGTACTGATGGAATATATTCCATAAGTAAGAATATACGGAATATGGAATATATTCTGTAAATAAGAATATATTAAGAGTTTTACTGGACCCTGCCAGGGGCCAATCTAATCCAGTTTCTGTCATGTAGTAGCCAAACCTGTACATTTAGAGATGGCCAAAAAAGACAACATTTTCAGTATAATGCTGCATAGCTTGGTGGGCAGAAAGCCACATGTTAACAGTTGCTGATGGTGTGCCTGGAGCAGTTAGTTTGGTCCAGCCATTAAAAAGACTCTCTATGGTCTTACATAATGTAATAGTAGACTTTTTTTAGGGGGATGTTTCAACTACAGACCAGGACAGATTGCACTGAAATACAAAATTGGTTGATTGACATCATTGGACATAAAAATTACCTCAAGTGGAGGAAGGTTATAGACCCTCTTTGTAGATTGATGCAAGTTAGAATGTGCAGGCAATTGGATATTGCAGCCGGGTATTTGATTGGCTGTAATGTATCATGTGCCCTGATGAGGTTAGTCAGGTAATTTGGCTATACCTATGACTAAGGGGGAAGGACTACAAAGTCAACGGGGTTTATTTGATCTTTTAGATCAGGGGTCTTCAAACTTGGCCCTTTTATGATTTGTGGTCTTCGACTCCCAGAATTCCTCAGCCAGCATGCCTGGCTGAGGAATTCTGGGAGTTGAAGTCCACAAGTCATAAAAGAGCCAAGTTTGAAGACCCCTGTTTTAGATCTTTTATTTAGTTAAGTTTATTTGATTTTTATCCCACCATTATTACTTTTAAGTAGTAACTCAAGCCATGAACATAAAGTACATCATACTCCTTCCTCCTGCTATTTCCCCCACAACAACAACTCTGTGAGGTAGGTTGGCCTGAGACAGAGTGACAAAGTCATCCAGTCAGCTGTCATGCTTAAGGCGGGACTAGAACTCTCAGTCTCATGGTGATTGGCCCAAAATCACCCAGCTGGCTTTCATGCCTAGAAACACGAAACTAGAACCTACAGACTCCTGTTTTTTAGATCAGCACTTTAACCACTAGACCAACTTGCTTTCGGCCTTCTAAATGTTTTATGGTTAACCCTGACATTGTCCTTTCCTGGGAAAATGTTTTGGGTTTTTTTTTTTTTTGCAATTTTCCAATTTGACACAGATAACAGAATTAGCATTTTTATTTTCCCTGAGAAGATGTACTTCTGAGTTAGGGACTTTTAACCTGAAATAAACCCCTCAATTCTCCATATGTCTCTGATGAACAAAACTATTTTTTCCTACACAAGTGACATGTTTTGATGGTGAGGCGATTCCTTGCACTGTCCATTTTCCCAGGTGCTAAGATGTTGCCTGCCTTACAGTAAGGCAGTGAGAGGTTCCACTTATGGACCACCAGAATATGAACCCATTACCCCCAGCTTCCATTATCTCTCAGGTAAAAAGCTTTTAAAAATGGAGAGTTTCCTGAGAGTTGTCGGACGATTTTAAAGATTTTATAGGTTACTTGCTCCTGCTAATTTAGTTGTAGTTAAATCTATAAATTATTAATGTGCTGCTGGGATGATTACGGATCAGAATGACATTTCTGGATTTATATCTTAATAATTCAAAATGTTGAGTAGTTTCACGCCCAGAGCTAGTTTACTGCTGTGACTACAGATTTCCATCTGGTTTCAAAGCCTATGTCAATATGCACAAAGGGCAGCTGTCCCCCCCCCCAAAAAAAATATGTCGACAGCAATCGAAATTCGGGTGCATATTAATATCATTGCTGCAACAACACATTTGGGGAACCTTCCAGTTTTCAGGTCTGCAAAATCAATTCAGTGTAAAATCAGTTAATTTCACAATACTTGACATCAGCTCTAGCCTTCTGAAAAAGTCAGCCTGGATGTTTACCCATGAATTTGTTTTTCAATATGCTTACCATATGTCTCCATGGTTCTTTCCTTTATTTGTTATGCATGGCCTGTGTAGAGATAATCAACAAATAAATTTCAGTTGAGGCTGTCAATGATACATTCATTTGGTCCTAATCTATTTCATTCCCAAGTGAGGCTAAGTACTTTGTGGGGGAACTCAGACTGCTTTCTTGTTTACCTTGTTCTAGTGCCTGGTGCCTGACTATGTGTGGGGAAGCACCCGGTCTGGCAGGGAGGAGGGATCAAGAGTGGAGTTAACCTGGAGTCACTGCACAATCACAAAAGGGCTAGGACCCTACATTCCTTGGATCCCTATTTAATTGTTCCCAAGAATAGGCTATAGGAGGTGCAGTGGCTCAGTGGTTAAAGATGCTGAACCTGTCAGCTGGAAAGCTGAAAGCCCAGGTTTGAGACCTGAGCACTGTGTGACAGGGTGAGCTCCTGTTACTTGCCCCAGCTCCTGCTCACCTGGTAGTCTGAAAGCATGCAAATGTGAGCAGATAAATAGGTACTACTGTGGGTGGGAAAGTAACACAGTTCTGTGTTCCTTTGGTATATAGTGATACTAGCCATATGCTCATGGAAGCATCCTTGGAAAATGCTGGCCCCCTTGGCTAAGAAAGATGAGCATTAACTCCTAGAGCAGGGGTCCCCAACCCACTGTCTGCAGCCCAGTGTTGGGTCACAGCCTGCTGGGAACTGGGCCACAGAAGTGGTGGGTGAGCATGCACACATGCACCCCTAAAGTTGGATACGACCTTTCCCTCACTTTTAAGAGTAAGCTTCCAGTCTGGGGAGATTCTTGTATTGTAGGCAGAACATAATAGAGTAGTTGGCTCAAACTCTGCACAAGTGGGTGTCTGATTGTTCATACCTGACATTATATGGACATATGTCCTGACACCCAACTTTACCTGCAATAAAATTTGTGACCATAATTGTGAATCAGCTTCACAATTATTGTTTCAGCGGTAATTCACATTGGACTCTCCCTTAATTTAACAAGAGACTGCTACATGCCAGGAGTACATGATTGAGTTAACAATAGGCAACATAACAGATTTCTCCATAGCTCTCTCCAGTAGCTCCCTATAATATGCAAACTAGCACAGCTTCTTGTTGCAAATAACCCCCTGGTTATCAATCAAAATTTGGCCACAGTTATGAGAAAGTGGAAATAATAAGCCCTAAAATGCCATTAGCTCAGCAACACTAAATTAAAATGAAAAGGCATTTTCATTTTTTCCACTGCAGAATTAATAATGCATATGCTTTCAGTCACTGTCCTACTGTATTATGGTTGCTATAACTGTGAAACCAGGGTGAGTTTTCATAACTGAAAGATTCGCCGGTTTCGATGGCCCAAAATGAAAAGCAAGCATTAAGAAATTATTTCACCAAAATAGATTAAAGGGTTAATGTAAACCAAGAGGATGCGTAATTCTCATTCAGACAAATGAGACTCTAGAAAGAGTACAGAGAAGAGCAACAAAGATGATCAGGGGACTGGAGGCTAAAACATATAAGGAACAGTTGCTGGAATTGGGTATGTCTAGTTTAATGAAGAGAAGGACGAGGGGAGACATGATAGCAGTGTTCTAGTATCTCAGGGGCTGCCACAAAGAAGAGGGAGTCAAGCTATTCTCTAAAGCACCTGAAGGCAGGACAAGAAGCAACGGATGGAAACTAATCAAGGAGAGAAGCAACCTCTAAAACTAAGGAGAAACTTCCTGACAGTTAGAACAATTAACCAGTGGAACAACCTGCCTCCAGAAGCAGTGAATGCTCCAACAGTAGAAGTTTTTAAGAAGAGACTGGACAGCCATTTGTCTGAAATGGTGTAGGGTTTCCTGCCTGAGCAGGGGGTTGGACTAGATGACCTCCAAGATCCCCTCCAATTTACTACTACTACTACTACTACTACTACTACTACTACTATTATTATTATTATTATTATTATTATTATTATTATTATTATTATTATTATTATTTGTGGCAATCCTGGCGGATCTTGGCATCCCCAACCAGGCTATTATTTTATTTATTTCTAAATCAGGACCAATCATGATCATATTGTTACCATCAAAAGGAATGTTTATGCTTCGATGAGACTATGGGACATTTCCTTCCTTCCTCTGTTCCATTTTGAAAAAATTGACATTGAAGCAAGATGTTGGTACATGTTGAATCACTTCCAAATCAAATTTACTTTGTACAGAGCCACAAAAATGTTGGCTCTACAAATTTTAATCAAAACTCATCCTGTTATGAAGTTTCCAGATGAGTTGCTTTAAAAACTGGGCAATCTTGGCAATGTGAACTGTTCCTGATTAATGCTCTATATTTGTTCTACTACAGAAAACATAATGATTTCACCATAAAATATGTATCCACAAAATTCTTTATTCATCATAATGCATATGGAAAAGAATCTGATATGTCATAAAATGGAAGAACAATTGTGGAACGAAGTGGCAACGATCTCCATCAAGGGAGGCATCAGCTGCTCAAAACAAAATGTTACAGTGTAATATCAAAAATATTTCAACATTGGTGGATTTTGAATATGTATTTTTCCAACAGTGTAAAAGTACATTTAGTGCTATTCTGGGGGAAAAGACTATAGTACTTAAAAGATATTGTGGTAAATGGATTTTGAAATCATTTGATAAGTTAATAGAGGTGATGGATGAGCCATGTGTTCAAATTGCAATTATCATAGCTCTTTGATCTTATCTTTAAGAGAGTATGTGAGATATCTTTTTGTACTAGATGAAAATGAGACAATTCGATTATTAAAGCAACTGTAGGATTAAGGGAAGATATCCGATGCATCAAATTAAACATAGGAAAGAGATTTAGATAAAAACATTTCAGATAAAGTATTAAATTGAATGAAACATTTTCACTTGAAGGAAAGGTTGATAAGATTTTGTTGAGAGATGATATTTGTTTCCTAAGAAACTAAGAATTTCCAATTTTTGACCACTGCTTGAGAAACATCTAATGCAGTGGTTCTCAACCTGTGGGTCGCAACCCCATTTGGGGTCGAATGACCGTTTCACGGGGTCGCCAACCACCGCAGTCCGCCATTTTTTCCCCATTTCCCCTCAGCCGTCGCACGCGCACCACGCATGCGCAATTCGGCCCGTCGCACTGCGCATGCACAGTTCGGGCCGTTGCGTGCACCGCCCATGCAGGGTTCAGCCCATCATGCTGCGCATGTGCGGTTTGGGTCATCGCGTGCGTGACACACATGCGTGGTTCAGCCCATCGCGCCATGCATGCGCAGCGCAGGTCGGGGTCGCACCGCACATGGGCGGCGCAGGTGGGGTCTCAGCCTGAAAAAGATTGAGAACCACTGATCTAATGGCATATATATTTCAGACGGAGAAGGAAGAGGCCCAGAGACCGATTTTTCCTTCCAGGTCCATGGAAAAAAAAATCACAATATTAACTCTCTGAAGTTGCAGCTCTGATGTCTGAAGGAATAAAATGAGTTAAGTGTACGGAAGTGATGCTTGACATAAAAGTAATGGTATCTTCATAGTCCCAACTATGAATCCAAATGGGGAAGAGAATTTATGGAACACCAAAGGCATCTTCTTTCATGTCTCAAAAGTGTTCTATTCCCCTTGTCTTTTTGTATTTTCAAAGTATATCTTCACTAAATAAAAAAGGGAGACGTGGAGATGGTTGGCTTCAAAGTAAAGCATCTTTTTCTAGCGTTATCTTTATTTCCAAAATTGGTTCTCATCCTTGAATGGACCACATAAGATTTCTTAAAGATTTTTTTTTAAAAAAAAAAAGCTGGTTGATGCTCAATTTTTTTGTTTTAAAGAATGTGCATCCCCTTTCCCAGAAAAAAGGGAAAGATAAGCATGGTAGGAGGAGAAGTTGGATGGGAAGTAGACGTCTGAGAAATGGGTGTTTTTAATTGGTTCCTTGCAACCGCTTTGGAAATGGGCAAACTGCCTTAGCACCGAGTTTTCAACAGTTCTACCAATTCTACCTTTAAACTGTATTTGCAAAAGATACATCTTGCACACAGGCACCACTGCTAGGATAAGAAAACAAGGAACTTGTTTAACTTCCATTTAAATTAGAAGTGTTAAATTAACCATGACTTGAAGAAGAAGAAGCAGCAGCAGCGAGAGAAAGCATGTCTGGCTAGTTGCTCTCCGTGGTGCTGAAGAGTTGAAGCAATCTGGGAGTTGAAGTCCACAAGTCTTAAAGTTGCCAAGGTTGAGAACCCCTGAACTAAACCATTAGAACTGGCACATCAAATTATTTAGTCCAGTTAATCCTTTAGAACAGCATTACTTTTAAAGTTTGGACTTTTGAAGCCCTTTTCTCTCTTCTAAAATATCCAAATACTGGTTTTCCAAAAGGCAGTAAACAATATCCCAACCAAGGAACTATCAACTCAAGCAGGCAATCAAACAGTAAACAACAGCCTAATCAAAGAACCATTAAAAACACTCCCACCAACCCTGACAGGGCAAGCCACTTGAATATAAACAGAGACCACACCTCACTCTCTTCTTGCACTGATATCGTTACCTAGCTGGGTAATGAAACATCTGCAAAAAAAAAAACCAACCAAATTCAGATCCCTCCATTCAGTCCTGAGTTACAAATATTTTATTGTTTCCAGAATGAATTGGGTGGTTATTAACCACTTGACTATGGATACAACATTGCAGAACTTCCTCCTGACTCCCTCCAGTCTTCTACAGAAGCATAAAAGGCACATAGTTTTGCCCACCAATCCTGCATATAAGACATTGTGAAAAGTACACCAAAGGACAACACATAGGCCTAGAATCTAACATGACCTACCTTACCATTCTTAATCCTCTGGATGGATGATGTCAAAGAAGGCCAGCCTAGGCAGTTCCTTTTAGAAGTGCAGGGTCCACCCAAGAATCACAGCTATTCTTAACGCAGTAGGCCTTTAAAAAAAAAGATCTGATAGTCAATGCTGGCTGGGGAATTCTGGGAGTTGAAGTCCACAGGTCTTAAAGTTGCCAAGATTGGACATCTCTAGTTTAGACAATAAAATCTTGCCATTCAAGGGTGCTGGTTAATGGAAGAATGTTTAAAGCCAATCTTATCCTTGTTTCTTTCATAACCAGGGTTTCCTGAAGTGTGTTTGTGCCACTGTTGATTCCTGAATCTTACTGTTGGCCTATTTAAATATATCATGAGAAATTGGCTTTTGTGGCCAGCCCATCTAGCAAGCTGCTTTAGCCAGCTTGGATGCAGTTAGCTTCTGGATTTGCATGCTGCACTAAGCTGAAATGTGATTTGTTTTCTTAGCAAGTTACACGATCCCAGCCATTGTAATTTTGAAGCTGTAGATTATAGCTTGGTGCAGTGGGTATTCTTAGCGGACTATAATTTGATTTTTGAACTAATCCACCTATGGCTTAATGAAAGATATAAAGTTATAAACCTTATTCATGGCTCAAACCTGATTTGCTTGTTTGTTATATGCTTTATTATATGACCCCAGCTGTTATGATTTACAAGCAATGTGCTTTATCCAACAAACCATAATTAAGCAGGTCAAAGCTTAACATATGGCTTGCATAATAATTATAAACATTACCCAGGTTGATTCAACTTAGTTTTATTCAGATGGAAAATGCACACTTATTTTACAATCTAATTGGTGCATATGATGAAAAAGCTGGCGCAAAGCTGTTCCAATTCCCCAATGCTTCTTTATCACAGGTGCAGGCTTGGACATGTTGCTAAACCCTAGTTGATGCCCTCCCATCTCATGTGGGAAGGATTTGTTGTTTTCTCAAATCAGCCCTCTTGGTAACCCTTTTGAAACGTTTGCCCCGCTGAGTCAATAGTACCATCGGATCCCTGTACAACGGGGAAAACTTTGGTGGTTGATCCTGAAGAATTCATGGTAGCCCCTTCCCCATTCCGATCTGATGTCAGACAATGTGGCTTGCAATTGTGCCTGCTTCCGTTTGCTCCTCCCAAGAGCCACCATTGCAAGAAGACCCACACCAGGCTCACTTCTCCTTGCCTTGCATTGTTCTAACCTTGAAATATGCTTCCTCTTGGTTTCCTTGGTTACTGATCTCCACTCACCCTACCTGTGTTCACTGTTTCCTTGCTTGTGCATTGAAGCTTCATCCTGCACATAAGGACACACAATGGCAAAAGGGCAGGAGGCTGAGGTCTCTTCTCCTCTTGGTGCTTTCAGGAGGGCAAAGGATGTTTCCCACTCAATAAAGTTTGGAAGAAGTGTCAGGAGAAACTTACTGGTCTCCACAAATCCTATAATCCATTTAACTGTTTGTGAAGGGGGGTGGAAACATTGTGGCTGTGTTTGAATTTTGCCCCAGGTCTTCCTGACCTTATAGTCCAACAGTCTGATAGCAAACATGAATTGCAAGTCTAGATGGCAGCAGAGCTAGGCAGGTAATTTTAACTCTTTGTGTCCATCTAGTGGTCAACTGGAGTGCTGAAAACCAGCCTAATAGCTGTGATGGTTATTGAGGTGAATAGAATTGGTTGCTTCTTTGCTACACTTTGTGGGTTAATAGATTACATTTTATGGCAGAGCCCCAACAGAATAAATTTCCATTAATGCTACTGCAGCGTCATATATTCAGTGAAATATTGAGGGAGAAAAATGCTCCTTGGGCTGATTTTACATACAGGGGATCCTAAATTTAATTAATATCTTCTTGAGAGGAGACTGAGAAAGCGGTCTCTGGAGAACTGCTGAGTTCACATACCATTCTTAAACCATGGGTTACTTTTGTCTTATGTCAAACACAATTAGCTGGAATTATACACACTGCTAAGCCAAATCTATGACGTATGAAGATAATGGTTGGATTTGCATATTATGGTAAACTACAAACCATGGTTTACAGAACAAGACAGGTTTGCAGACAAGTTAAGGCTTCTTTGTAATAGTCCTTGCTCTGTGAAACACCCTTTCCCCAAGGTACTAGAGAGCTTAACCTTTCTTTCTTTTCAGAAGTTACGCCAGTATTATTCAATCCTGCATTTGACTCAAGCTGATTACAGATACCGTCTCTGACGGGATTGCTTGAATTAGCTACTATGATTACTTTGGATTGCCTTGCACTGGGTTTACACATCAGGCTAAGTGACAAACCATGCTAAAACCAAAATGAACGCAATCACTCAGAATTCAGAATATTCTGGCCTATCCTGATTCTTCTTAAACCTTTTTGATAGACCTCATGTCTAAGGAATCAACACAAATAGAAATATTACCCAGGCAGAAGGCTTTGCCCAGTAGTGAGGATCTCCTGTGACTGTCCTCCAATATCCATTCACAATCCTTTAAAAAAAAAAAAAACCTCACCATTCAAAGTACTCAAGGTTTATGAATCCACATCTAATGTAATTTGTGTAATTGATTGCTCATGAGCCATTTATCATCAGTCAGCAAGCTATTTCTCCAGCATCTCTGAACAAGTACACAGAAGAAAATTAACAGATGTCCTTGGGCCCAGAGGAGCAATATATTAAAGAAATAATCATTATTTGGAAGTCTTAGCTACTTTCAAAGGAAATAGTGTCATGATTTCACCCATGTTACATCCACCAATATGCCCCATCTTGGATAGATAGCCCCCTACTCTACCGCATATTTAGAATAAGGTCTCCATAAGTACTGGAGATAAAAGGAATGTGAGAAGACTATTCTTTGAACTTGAGCTGTTTCAATCTTAGCATTTTTCCACTTCAGTACACATTCAGAGCCTGGTAACTCGCCCATGTTTGCCATCTGTCTAAAAATATCCCCGAATCTCACTGGTATGTCACAGCAGTGATAACAAGAGAACTGCAGCCATCTCTGGCCAGTGGACATTGCGCCAAGGAGGAGCCTGCCTTTTGCCCTCTGAAAGTTGCTTTAATGGAAGAAAAAAAAAAGGGTGCCAAATTTTGCTAGTCTGATTCAGTGACTGCATGCTTTCTGAGGACAAGGTGTCAATTATCTATGTACACCCATTGTGTTAAATTGCCCTTCCCAATTGGAACACTGCCCAGTTCTCAAGCTTAATTGTATTCTAAAAGGGGCATTTGAACATGGAGAAAGTGGCTGATCAGACCAGGTTTCTTTTGAGTTTTCAGTTCGGCCCATAGATTATTATTTTTTTTCCTGGCTCTTCAATGTTTCTTCCAGCTTCTGTTGGGCATATGCCAGTGATGGCGAACCTTTTAGAGACCGAGTGTCCAAACTGCAACCCAAAACCCACTTATGCATCGTCGAGTGCGGGTGGGTGTGGCCCATTGGGTGGATGTGGCCCATTGGGTGGATGTGGCCCATTGGGTGAGCGTGGCTGTGGTGGTAACGACAGTCTTGGTGGGACTAAAAAGTTCAATCAATCAATTCCAACTTTGCAAGATCGTTTTTTCCCACGAGAAGTTGAAATTGACTGATTGATTGAACTTTTTTTTTTTTTTGCACATGGCGGCGGAGGCCTAAAGCGAAAAGGTTTTATAAAACCCAGCTGAAGGCCTAGGACTGGGGCGACAGTGCGTGTGCCCACAGAGAAGGCTCTGAGTGCCACCTCTGGCACCCGTGCCATAGGTTCGCCACCACTGGCATATGCCAATAATCAATGGCTATGTTAAACAAAACAGTATCACCACAAGGAGAATGAATCCCTAAAGGTCAGAGGAAGACATTTGCCAGAGATTGCAATTTCCCAGCCCCAGATTCCTCAAGTGCATGACGACAAGTTGATACAACTGAATGTGTTGGGTAAGAATGCTTGCACGGGATGCTCATGGAGCCTTCTCTTAGCAAAACCAGCCCTACCTTTCCAGCATTCCCTTGTTGACTGGATACTCATAGGGATATGTGGAAAGCCCTTTACATTTGGCTTGCTGAGGTTTACATCTGTCAGGCCAGTCAAACAACAATGTAGAACAGTCCAGCCAAAGTTCAGTTCTTGATTTGTTCAGGCCAAATAGACAGAACCTTGCCAGACTAAATCTATATACCCTCAGAGATTCCAGGGAGTGCCTGTTTACTCTTTTTCCTATCCAGCTCCTGGCTGTGTTATGTCTTGTCTTGCCTCCCCACCTCCTTGGCATGTGCTCCCTCCATCCTGGGAAACTGTTGCTTCATTGTAGTTCACCACATCACTTTCCCCTTCAAAGGCACACTCCGCCATACCATCCTTCCTCCTTAAGGGTCCAAAACTTTCCCTAAACAACCAGTTTTCCTTCCATCAAGACGAAGCTCTGGCAATAAATATGTCAAGCAATTAAAAGTCAGAAATAAGTGCTGGACTTAACTCTGCCGTTTGTTGGCGGCATCCATCTGTAGCGGATTGGCTTAGAAAACTACTCAAGAACAAACGAGAAGGCTAAGATCAACTTTGAAAAAACCGGATGCGTTACCCTCGTAGTCCTTAAAACACAGCAGTTGTCTCATCCCAGTTCAGGCTATTTTTCCAACTGGCCAGATGTTATTATATCTGTTCCAGCAGGCCGATCTCTTTTTATTAACTAAAGTTTTCTGTGGCTAATCCTGCCAGCTTCAACCTTCAAAGCAGTCGCTTAACCACAGACTCTTTGTTTTTCTTATTTTCTGCAGACGTTTTCTCTTTTGTATTTGATCAATTCAGGGACCGGGTTCACACAGGCCACTGAAGTCATAGCTTGTTTAACCATGTTTCACTGAATCAGCCCCACCTATTCAGACTAAGGCATAAATTGTAATCTGCAAGCTACAACAGCTGGATTTGCAGGATATGCTAAACCCAAACCAAGCAAGCTACATATCAGCTTAAAATCAAATCAGAGATTCAGCCAATCGTGGCTCACTCAGCAATTTATGGTTAAGATGACCCTGGTTTAGGACAGCATGTGAACCCAATTCACAGTTGGATCCACTGCAGATTCACGGTTTTCTGGTGGTCAAAGCAGCCTGTACAGTTGTGATGTACAGGAAACATTTGCTACCAGTTTTCACCATGGAAAGAGCAGGGAACATAATGTAATTGGACCAGTAAATCATTTCAAATGTAATTCAAGATTTAGAGTGGGAGGAAAGAGTGGGGCCCTTGGGGGTCCATCGCTCAGCTTTTTGGAGTCCCAGCTACACAGTTTCAACATTATTTTGCTATCTGGGTATAACGATTTGGTAGGCCTGAATGAAACACCTCCAACATCTAATTAAACTGAGCCATTGGGATGCACCAATCTTGGTCATAGATATTTTTAAAAGGCAAAGAGCAAAAAAAGTAGATCAAATTATAAAGCCCCCCTGATGGCTTCAGGAAGCAAGAGGAACTCCCCTTGCGTTGCCAACTTTCTAAAGAAGAGATTAAACTTCTTCACAGCAACACCTCCAAGGCTGTTAAGAATGTGACAGTTAATGCAGATGCAAAAATAACATTTTAAAAATTTGAGGGAGCATTGTCCTGCTATGTCATATGACCCGTCATCTCCTTTTTAGGCAAGGAATCTTTGAATTTCCAAAAAAGTCCTCTCTGAAGATCCAGAAATGAGATGATGATTTCCTGGAGTTAATATGCATAAGTTCTGGATGCCCCATTTAAAAAGAGAAGAATTATTTTGCATCTGGAAAAGTACAATCCAGAAGAGCAGCAGTTGGACCAAGTCTCTTATAAAAGAATTGAGATACTTTGGTGTAGGGGGAGAGCACAAAAGCAAGAGATTAGGCAGAATGAAGGAGAAAGGGATTAAAGTAGAGTGAAGCAAGTGTAGTCCTCAGATGTTGCTACGAATGGATTGAAACGTTTTCTCCCCTCTCCCATCTCCAGTAGTACTGAAATGCAGCCCCAATTGCCATAATTTTCAAAATGAGTTTACGGAACTCATTGGCATGACATTAGCCTGCAGCCTATATGACTTTAAGACCCATTCATGAAGTGTACGAGTGGAGAAGGAAGGAAGGAAGGAAGGAAGGAAGGAAGGAAGGAAGGAAGGAAGGAAGGAAGGAAGGAAGGAAGGAAGGAATAGGAAGGGAGGGAGGGAGGGATGGAGGGAAGGATGGAAGGAAGGAAGGAAGGAAGGAAGGAAGGAAGAAGAAATAGACAAGGAAGGAAGGAAGGAAGGAAGGAATAGGGAGAGAAGGAAGAAGAAATAAACAAGGAAGGAAGGAAGGAAAGAAGGAAGGAAGGAATGAAGGAAGGAAGGAAGGAAGGAAGGAAATCAAGGGCTTTCTTCATCTTCCAGCTTCCAATTTTTGAATACTGAGCTTGAGCAATCTCCTTGATGTTTAGAGCAGGTTGAGGTTCATCAACTGGAGATTTTTTCAAATAATTTCCTTTCTCCCAGAATCTCCAAAGTACGTGTCTAAAACTAGTACTCTCAATATCACTTGTTATTTACTCCTCCTGGTTCAAGGATTCGGAGGACGGAATTGCTAACCTTAACTAATTTATAAAGCTCTTTTTATGCTAGTAAATTCCTGTCTGGGTGACGTGCAGCAACAGACCATCTTTTTGAGCCCGTGGGCACTCGCACAAAATGGCTGCTACAGGAGGCCTCTGGGTGCACAAAATGGCTTGGCAGAGCGGTCATTCCCCAGTCAAATCTGTCTTTGTCACTTACGGATGAGGTGAGCACACTTCCATCAAAATACTGAGCCGGTTCCATCTATCATTTGTATTTCCTAAGAATACTAATGAAGCTTCTGCTTTGTTGCATGCCAAGTACACGGAGAAAGGTTTTAAAAATACCAGCATTCCAAATTCAAATCTTCTTGGTGCTTTCTAGATATTTTGGATATGTGCCCCCAAGTCACTGCCTTTGTTTGGAGGGTGTGTGTGGCAGGAGGGGAAATCTAGGTATCAGGAGTCCCCACCCCCCACCCCAAGTTGCCTTCCCATTCTAGCATTTATTTTGAACTTCAATTTGGCTCTTTATGATCCAAGTAAAGGAAAAAAAACCCACCCATATTTCATGTGATAAAGAAACTATGTCTGACACCTCAAAGCAAATGTCGTATCAGCTGTTTAGCCGCACTCAACAGCTTCAGCCTCTTAACATCACCTCAGTTGAGAGGCTTATTAATAACCACAACAATCCTGCTTTCTGACAGCTCCTTTTGTTGTAACACCCGCAAAGTGACAACATTCTATAGATCACCAAGGCCCGGGGATGATTCAAGCTAGTGTCTAGCAAAAGACAAATGATAACTCCATAAGGCGAGCCTTCCTTTCTCCCTATTAGTATCCTCCCAATTTAAATTTGGGAGAATTCTTAATGTTAAATTTCCCTAGACCAGTGATGGCGATCCTATGGCACGGGTGCCAGAGGTAGTACCTCTCTGTGGGCACACATGCCGTTGCCCCAGCCTCGTCTCCCCCGCAACCCCCTCCTCCCCAGCAGCCCCCCTGAAGGAGCGTGGCCCACTCAGAGCAGCGCAACCAAGGACATGGCAGCCAGGCAGTGTAGACAAGACTCTGCCCTCACACCCCATCATGCACAGTTGATGCTGCGGGGCGCGGGCAGAGGGCATGACCGCCATAGCGCTGCTGGGCTGCCTGGGCAATCTGTGGCGGGCCCTGGAGGCGGTGAGTGGCCCTGCAGACAGGTGGGGTGGGGGACAGGGGGCGGGGCAAGGGTTAGAGCGGGGGGGGGGTAGAGTGGGGCAGGGTCAGTTTTTGGGCACTCGGGTCTCTAAAAGGTTCGCCATCACTGCCCTAGACTCTAAAACTGAATGGGAGCACAGAGAAGTCATCAGTTTTCAAAAGCTAGGCTGTTAAAAACCATTGGAATGAATATTTGCAACCAGCTTTGTTGTCCCAAGCCCCTCCATACAGGAGGAGGAATGGAAGGATACTCACAATCCTTTTTTTTTTTGGAGTTGCGAGCCAAGAATGAGTTGAGGATGGCTTGGGCAGCTACCCAACATTAAAGGTCCCACCTTTTGTGTCCTTTAGGAACAGCAAAAGCTTTTGGCGTTTTCACTGGTACACTCAAGTTGAAATTAAGATGGGTGGTCAAACAAAAGGAGAATAAAGGGGGATTGTGGCTCAGAAAAGTCCTTGACTTACAACCAGATGGAAGCAGAATTAATTAATGAATAGGTTGAGGTCTACCAGTACAGGGCTAAAGTAAATATTCTGGGATGGTAAGCCCTTCCAATAGAGAAAATGATGTTGCAAGGGTGGTAAGTAAACAGGAGAGAGAGACAGAGATGGAGACGGGGGGGGGAGAGAGAGAGAGAGAGAGAGAGAATATAAAGGAAGAGTTTCATGCTATTCTTTGGTTTTAGACAGGACACTCAGAAAGCCATCATTGACAGAACACTCTATCAAACATTTTCAACCATACTTTTCTGCATATAACCCACTTGTATTCATTAAAACAAAAATAAAACCCCAAACCATGACCTGCATATGCCCAAGTTTTAATGAGTCCCACTGAATTTCAGGGGCCTCCAGTGTCACATAAAGAATTGCAAAAGGGAATTACTGCCCCCCAGTGGGAATAATGAGTATTGGCTGCTTTTTATTCCAAGGGAGTCTGCGCTGTGCAAAGTCTATTATTCTAAGCAGGGATTAAGTCACTGCCTTTGTGCGTTCTCTTCCAAATTCCTTCTTAATCAAATTCACTTTTAAGTGGCAACCCGTCTAGGCTTGCTAATGTGCAATAGGAATTGGCAGCAGTGTAGAGACCCCAGCAGAATTTGGGGATTGCTCAAACCATTACAAATTTATTTATTTATATCCCGCCTTTACTACTTTTACAAATAGCTCAAGGCAGCAAATATATCCAACGCACCTTCTTCCTCCTATTTTTCCCATAGCCACCCTGTGAGGTGAGTTGACCAGCCCAAAGACACCCAACCTGCTGGTTAAGGCAGGACTAGAACTCAGTCTCCTAGTGATTGGCCCAAAGTCACCCAGCTAGCTTTCATGCCCAAGGCGAGATTAGAACTCAGTCTCCTGGTGATTGACCCAGGGTAAAGTCCCCTAGCGGGCTTTCATGGCTAAGGCAAGACTAGAACCCGTGGTTTCCCAGCTTCTTGCCTACTGCCTTAACATCAGATCAAACTGGCCTTATAACTTGAGTCGTTGTATTTTGTGGCCTTTTCCAGCAGACTGTTGCTTTTCCCCCCTCCTCCTCTACAGGGAGCGATGGCTTTGTATAAAGATAATATGAACAAGCTTATTTGGTAAGGGCAAGAAATGTATTCAAATACAGGCCATTCTTTAAAAACTAATATAATACTAATGCTTTCTTCTCCCCTTCCGTTATAAACTTCAGCACGGGAAGCCTGCGGCCAACAATTTCTTTCGCTGGCTATTCTTATGCTGTTTGGGGAGCATTTTGGCTGAAGAGGGGGGTAAAATATGCTTGAAATAAAAGCAGGTTGCAAAGAGTAATTTGATTTCCTTCACGTAAATAGCAGTCAAGAGTTCCTGCTTGGAGGGGTGATGGCTGGGGTGTGAAGTACATAACTAATAACCACGACAACCACATTACTAGGTCATGGCCCTGAACACAGATGCAGTTAAGTAGCACATACGTTATGACTCATGTCGCTATCTGCAACTCCTTAATGCAATTATCTAATGCTCTGGAATCGAAAACCTCCCTGTTTTTTCTCTTTTTTTTAACGAAGTCTGGTTAAATTAGATACGCCATAAAGTTCAAACAACAAAATTAGTGGATTTGGGCAAACCGATTCTTCTTCTTCTGGGTAATGTTTCCTTCTCCCATGAGAGGAATCTGATAAATTTCCCAAGAGCAGCAACTCTCTCCATGTATGGTGAGCGGTGGATCGTCATTAAGGAAGAGTTTCATGCTATTCTTTGGTTTTAGACAGGACACTCAGAAAGCATTAAGACGCCAAAACTGTAGGAAGCTTCAACAGAGTTGAAAGCTGGGCATTTATTTTATTTTATTTTTTTAGTTCCGTTTTGGGGGAGTGTTGTGGAATTGAGCAGCATCTTTGTGTATCCCTTGATGTGCGTTTCCATAGCTTCCATTTTTAAAAAGTGATTGTAAGGTACTGAAATAAAGACAAAGGAAAAAATTGTATTGTCTAGAAATTTAAAAAAAGGTTCAGTATTGTACTTCGTTGTTAATTGTTGACAGCTGCTTTTATTTATTAAATTTAGATGCTGCCCAGCTCTCCGATAAGGTGACTTTGGGTAGCTTAGAACAGGGGTCCCCAACTTGTGGGCTGTGGCTGATTGCAACCAGACTGTGGAAATGACAGGCGAGTGTGCACATCCTCATTTGTGTAAGCAGCAGGCGAGCACGTGCGCTCCATTTGCAGCAGGCATACATGCACACCCCTTGCACAAATGGAGCTGCATATGTGCACACGTTTGCAGGCCACTCAGTGGGAAACATTCCCCCCTCCCCCCCACCGTCCACAAAGCTCGAAACATTGGGGAACTCTGTACCAGAACACAAAAAGATAAATAGGAAAGCAATTAAAATGGTAAAATTATGCAGAAAAAAAACCCCAGAACCAAGAATGGTTTTGTTTCGCAAAAAAAGCTTGTGGTTCCTGTTGTGTTTACGCAATATTTGCTCAACTGTAATTTGGACTGATGGATCCTTGAACCTCACTCGCCTTTTTAAAAAGGGCTTCAGGTCAGTAACAGGTAGGGGAGAAAATGTTACTTTGAACCACTCTTCAGTGAAGTAGAAAAGATCTGTGGGATGATGGTGATGTTATTTCAATAGAGTACCAATCGTTTAACAAAGAAAGGCCAAGCTGTATGATGAACGTAGAAAAATGAAAACCAGTGGTTTTTAGCTCCGATTTCTCATGTTGCATGGAAAGTATAGATGCAAATGTGAATGTTGGTGTTGATGGGATTCACTTATGTGTTCAGGATAAGAGATAAACCATTGTGTTTGGAAAATCATAGCGGTGTTATCTGTCGTGGGCAATTTTAACGGTCCAAACTACGACTTTCTCTCTATGAACTCTGTAAATGAAAATACAGGAAAAATAACGGAGACCACCACAACATAAGACTTTAACCTGGCTTCATTAATTGCTGAGTTGTACATCTGAGGTTTGTGGGACTGTTAGGTTGTTCTGTTTTGTTTTTAATAGCACAAGACACCTGAAGTCTGGTCATAGCATTACAGTACAAATTAAAAATAAGAATAGTAAATGAACACATCCGCCCCCGTACAGCGCGGAGAAATGAGAATCTAAATATTTACAAAGGAAGGGAGGAAGTGGGATGCACAAAAAATATTTACATAAAAGAACATGAGCTCGTCGGCATATACATTTTATACCAGTTCTTACGCACAAGAGTAAAAAATAAAAATAATAAAAAATAAGACACTATATAAATTAAAAAGAGAACACTCGGAGAGCTCTCCCATCTTTCCGAAAGGAGTCTCTCAGGTGGCTCAAAAAGACAAGTCAAGTTTCCACAGCAGGAAAATAAAACCACACAACAATCATTTCTTGTTCGTTTTGCAACGCAGCTGTACAATATTAAACTGACTGGAAACACTGAAGTTACTGAGCACATGTTAAAAGTGTACCATGCCCGTTGCCTCAGTTTCCACAGCAGAAAAATCTGGAGAAAATGTCATGCCGAAGCCACCTTTAAAAATTAAATTCAGAATCCTCTAAAGTCTACAATACCATTCCCAAACGCTGCATTGTCAGGCTAGTGATGCTTTTTTACCATCAACCTATCGAATTGAAACGGGGCGCCTGGGAGAACGCATACAAGGGGGGACCCATCTCTCTTGGGCTGAAGGGGAACATCGCTTCCAGCAAATTTTGTTGCCTGTGGCGGTTTTGGTCAGAACTGTGCAATTCTCGTGACCCTCCCTTCAAGTGGCAAGCCCCCCCTCCCCAGATTACGTCTGCAAAGACCTAGGCACAATGTTTTTCACTATCGTCTGCATAAACTTTTAGCCCTGATTAAAACTTGTTTTAAAGTTAGGAACAAGGATGCAGGACCTACAAAGGCCCGCTAATGCTATCAAGGGAGGAAAGGCTTTCCTCTTAAGCACACATACAAACCTTGATTTAGATGGGAGCACATTCTACAGTAAGACTCTGAAGTGTCATCCATAAAAGAAAAGAAATTTAAGGGAACAACCGCTGAGGAGTAGTTCCCATCCTCATCAGACTCCTGTTTGGGGTCGACCAGTTGCCACAACTAATCAGAGCTAAGGTTTGATGGCTGATCCGATGAGCATGTACTTTTAACCACCTCAACCCCAGTGTTTACAGAAAAAGATGAACAACACTTACTCTTCCTACAGTGTGGGAGTGGAGTCTAGATTAGATTTGTTAAAGAAGAGAGAGATGTCTCCTTTAAAGTTCAGTATTTCAAAATCAACCAGGGTATGTGAACAGGCCTGCATAGTTAATTCTATGGCTTTCATGGGGGTGGGAAGGAAAGAGGGCTTTAAAAAAATAGTGATAGAAATATAGGAGGAACAGAGCGATTGTCACAGCTCTTTCAAGATCAGGAAACTTTGCTGAATTGATGCCATTAAACTCTTGGGTTTTGAGCGGAAACCTGGTAGGGCACTTTCCCAACCGCGCAGAGGCCCCATGCAACAGGTGACAATATTCAGTGAGTGAACGCTAAACTCCATGTTGAAATTAGTTTTGGTTAAATGCTTTAAGGGGTGGACAGGCAAGGGGCCCAAGGATGCAGCTCAGATATTTATGGCAATAATTGAAAACGGTATTTAAAAATTAAGTAGAGTGGGTTCTTCCTCCCCTAAAAAGAGATGAGAGATCATATATTCATCAGTACAAAAGTGACAAAAACAAGAGCTACAGACATTAAAAGAAATCAGGCTGGTTCTGAGCAGCAGGTAGTGTAAGGCTGATGTAATGGGAGAATACAAGGAAAATGAAGATAAAGGTTTGAACTCCAGGTCTTGCTACCCGAACCTTAATTATCCCAAAGACAATGGTATAACCCTGCCCTAATCCTAGAGGAAAACTCAACAATGTAACTCAATGGCTGGAAGCCACAACGGCCTTGTGCTACTCGTGGGTTACAACTGGGCTTGCTAGAAGGGGCAAGGAAAGACCTTGGCAAACAAAAAATAAAAAAAAAACCCTGCTTGCTCCAGACATTAAGTGCATTGGAATGTCCCTTCCTCTGTTTATCACTTATGCAGCATAAATAAACAAAAACAAATAGGGGTGTGTGTTGTTTTTTTTAAGGGGGGGAGTAAAACAGATGTAAGCTTAAATCATAGTGAATTTTCTGACCCCTAAATCTCTACTTAAGACAATCGGAACTTCAAAAGAAATATGCATCAGAAAAACCAAGAGAATGTAATCTGACTGTAGCTAGGGGACAATCTGAATAACTGATATTATGCTGGTTTTGAGAAGCTTCTGATACCCTTATGAGATACCTCAAGGCAAACCTGACGTAGGTAGTATTCTGGGTTCATGGCCATCAACTATGCTGTAACAAGGGCCCAGATAGAGATAAATGACACAGATGCTTCCCACGGGCCTTATTCTAACTTTACATTGTTGTGGTGATCTCAAAGCAGAAAGCACTTTATTCCTGGGATAGACTCTGGCCACTTTGGAAAACTTTTGTAGCGGAGCATTTTGTAGCCTAGGGCAGTATGAAAACCCAAGGCCCCTCTGCGCCTCAGCTCTGGCAAGGACACGGAGATTAAGAGCCGTGCGTATTTATAACTTCTCCAGAAAAACAATTCAATACATTATCCCCTTTCAATAGGCAAAATAAAAATTTAAAAAGTGGGAGTCAGCTGTGTACTCACAGGGCATGTACTGCACACAGGTCTCCCTAACAGTATGGGGGAGCAAGGGACTTGCTTCCATCATCTGCTACCAGTATCATGCTGGCTGGGACTGGTGGGAGTTTAGAGTTCAAGTACTAAGCACCCATCTCTGTCCTATAAACACTACACAACAGGTGCATGTGTGCTGTGACCTATTACACTGCCCCTTCCATCAAACCAACTGGAATTTTCCTAGATCTGTAGTACCTTCACCGTTTTATAATGATGACCTTATCATGATCAGTTGATAAGCAGCACCAACTGAGCTATCAGAAAGAACATAGAATTGTTTCCTAGACCACTGTTGGTTAGGCTAGGCACAAGGCTACTTAATATGAAGTTGAAATAAGATTTCCATTGTTGAAACAACAAAATGCATCACAATTCTCCTATATCCATGACTGGGGGAAGGAACACAGCATGGTGTTTTTCAATGGCTCTCACTCAGGAGAAAATCCCTGGATATTCTGTAGTTCAAAAGCTTTTGAAAGCTTTTGCTATGGATAAGATGTTCAGGAAGATTATTCCCTTTATGAGATAATACAGGCACCACCTGGAAAAGCAAAGCTCTGTTTATAACATATTAATGGTTCCTTACTCTCATACCCCTAAATTCTCAAATATACGAAACAGCTTATTACAGATGTCTTCATGGGGAAAAAGACCAGGTTACATGCTTTAGACCCCACCACCTTTTTATAGATACCAGTTGCCCAATTTGTGACTGGCTTGCACCTTGACAAATTATGAAAAGCAAAATTTAGACAAAAAAGATATAAGAAGAGGTGGTACAATTAAAGGGAGAACTACACACGATGCGAAATCATCATTATTATTTTTTTCCTAGAGTTTTGAGGCATAAAACCTGAAAGGACCAAGTTAAAATATTTACTAAAGCTTGGCATTCCATAAAACTTCCTCTAAATGGTCACATACAAGGGACTTTTGCCTGGAGAAGAAATGTCTATCAATACATACAACATGCATGTGGCTTGGAAGGACGGTGACTGTGAAGGGAAATGCCATGGTTTGAAATCTACGGAAACTGAGACTCATTCACAGTGCAACTCGTCTCTTCCTTCTTGATTCTGTTCTTCCTGGAGATCGGTTGCGTCTTCAAGTTTAACAAAAGCCTGTATGGTTGCTGCACGCTACATTTAAACAATGGAATAAAACTATACATTTAGTGTTAAACAAAAGAAAGAAAAAAAACAGTCCCTATAAGCGGCATGAGGACTAGACAGGGCAGAAACTCAAGAGGGCTAAAATGGAAGGAGTTGCTTTGTGTGTTCGTGTGCATGTTTGTGCATCATTGAAAAAATAAACCAGTCCACTGTCCAGCAGAGGCTGCTTACACTCTATCCCTTAGGCCCCCGAGCTCACTCTGCATGGACTTCCGTCTCTGGCCTCTGAAGGCAAAGCTCTGACGGTAGGAACGCTCCTTGGCCCAAAGCTGTGGCGTAAGTCCTACTATGTGGATGAGTAAAAGAAGGTGCAACTCTCCCTCTTTGGTGCTGAGGCATAGTATGGTAATCATCCAAATTATCATACTGGGATACCACAGTTGTACTTTGGCGTTTGCCAAGGGTTTGGTATGGGTACAGGAGACCGGCATCCCGTGGTGTGCTCTCAGAATGCTGGAACCGGAGACTATGGCTCCGTTCCGGCTTAGGTGGTGGTCCCGGAGGATGTCCATAGTGCTCACTCTCTTTATAGCAGTCTCTGGAGTGCTTTTCAGCCGGAGCAGCCGGGAGTCTTGATCGAGCCCGCTCTCCATCCGGCCTATCCTCAGCCAGCTTTACCTCTTTGTGGTTCAGTCTCAATATGTCATGGTTAGCTGGGACGTATTTTCCACCCGAGTGCTGATACGTCAGGGATTCTGTGGGTTCCGATGGGTGGCCCTTTGGTCGGTAATCGGGATAGGAAGGGGCATTTTTAGCCTCCAGCGGCTGCCTGTGGACTGCTTCATGTGCAAGGTGCATTCTGTGCTCCATGGAATTACAACCGACCTCGTGCGGTTTTCTGCTCCTGAGACTGCTTTGTTTCTGAGGGAGCAGAGGTTTCTCTGACTGTCCGTTGCCATAACCCCCACGGTAATGGGCTCGGTCAATGTCAAGTTCTGGCTGGGGCCCGTAGTAGTGTTCCTCTCCCTCAGGTGCCCCTCCCTTGCCTAGGTATCTCCCTTCTTTCCCATCAGCCACAGTCAAGAGTCCAGTTTTCCCAGGATCAGATTTGCTGCGCAAGTGAACGATGTCTGTAGCCCGCACCTCGTCTTGCAGCAAAGGGGCTACGTTGTCATACTGGGACATGACCGGCCCCTTGACTTTCTGACGAGCACGACTCTCTCGGCGGATGGACTGCATGCAGTATTTCTCCATATCTTCCAAGTCCCAGGAGACATACATGGGTTTGGCATCAGGGGCAGGCGGCACATCCCTGCTGATGAAACTATGTTCTTTGCCTGCTAGGTGCCCAGGGGGACCTCCCCGGGAGTAAGGTGGTAAACCAGAACAGCGATAGAGGTTCTTGGTTGGTAACTTGGAGTAGGATGCAAAATCTCTGCCTGGGAGAGGATGGAACTGCCTCAGCCTCACTGTACCGTAAGGGTCCAAGTCGTAATATCCACCTTCGCCGGTGGTATAACAAGAAATGCTGGAGGAACTGGAGTAAGGGCTGTATCGGTAATGAACGCGGCCGTTCTCAAAATACGGTTGCAACTGAGTGACGTGATAATCGCCATGGGGCTGATATGACTTGTACTGGAAGAGGGGTCTTGGGCAATAAAGGGGATCGTCGTCGGGAGGCACCTCGGTGCGGGAGATAGGAACGGATCGGATGGCGGAAGGGGTGGACACGTGCAGGGAATGCACCCTTCGGATGGTGGGGTAGGGTGGAGCTTCCTCCGCACAGCTGCTGCTCCTCATTGTTGGGCTTAGGGAAGACAGATATTCAACCCGGCTGCGAGGCTTGGCGTAATGGACGTACGAGCTCTTTCCTTGACTGGCATGAGCATTATATCGGGAACTCAGGGGAGTCTCCGACAGAGAAGGATAGCCTGGATGCTGCTCAGACTTGCTGTGGAAAAGGTGGGGCTGGCTATTTTCAGCCCTGTATTGATGAGTCGAGGAGGGTTTCGGATGCGCTGAAGGCTCTGGCATGCTTTCCGACTTGGAGGGAGGGAAGTAGGCAGACGGAAGGGATGCCTGCTTAGACAGGTTTGGTGGTTCCAACACATCTTCTGCTGACAGGGGCAATGAGGAGGAAGCCATAAAAGCATGGAAATTGGCAGGGTTTATCGTATCATTGCTGTTGGAATGCATGGCGGCTGCCAGTTTACTCTCCATTGTCCTCACAGGTGGTGCTGGAGGCATAAAAGCATAGGACGATTGAGCTGGGACAGACTCGGACCTCATCTGTACAGGCGGAGCCCTGATATTTTCTCGGGGTTTCTCCAAATGTCCCTGGTGAAACAGAGCCACTGGGGTAGCCGAAGTGCACTGAATTGTAGCACTGGTCTCAACGCCTGAGACGGGAGCCGGCTCAGCTGTTCTAGGCTCCAGCAATTTGTCTGGAGTTGCCTCTCCTTGTACCTGATAGAAGAAAGCACAAAGATTAGTTATAACCCCAAAAGGTTGCCGAGATGAATATCAACTTCACTTACAAACCAAAACTAGCTTTTTTTTAACTAGCAACTCAACAGAGCTTTTGCAGGAGTGGGGAAAAGTATAACTTTTGATGGCAGGTGATTTATTCACAGCCAAGACATCAATCAACTTTTTATTCACATTTCATCCATTTCAACGGGATGAAAGGAAGGAAATAGTCAAGGAATTTATAAGAATTAATACTTCAAATTTGGGGTGACCTTATAGAAATGTAGGCTTTTTCAAGTATTCCACTGGTACAGGTTGCCCATATATAGTACCTTCTATCCCTGTAGGCAGGAGAATTTAAAAACCTAGATCTTAAGCAATGTTCATGTATCCTTCGCTAACCATATGGTATGCATTAGTTTACTACTGTCGTGTCATTAATGAAAATGGGACCAAATAGCAATGGAATGATTTGGTTCAAAGTAGGTCCCTGTTGAACACAATGATAGCTGCTTCTGAACAATCTTACTATAGTTAACTAATGTGTGACAGAACAGCACCCCCTACTGCTATGCTTAATTTAGTACTACAGGTTGTTATGACCACCCTAAACTTCATCCAATGGAAACCAAAATGTTCTACTTGACCATTCCTAGAACATCTCCGTCAGAGCATCTTGCTAACATCTTGCTTTCCTAGGAGGAATCGGCAACCAAAGTCTCAAATGTTCCATTTTCTCCCAGGAACAACTAAAAGACCCTGGAAAAAGTTTGAGCACCTATACTGGCCTTAAGGAATGTGGGCAGAAGGAAAGCAATGAATTAAAATAGGAAAGAGAAGCCAAGTAAAAATCAAGTAAACCGAGGTGGGGAAAGATAGGAGTAGATGCCAGGTCACATTTGAGGGCAGAATTTTTTCCTGAATTACTATGTACAGAAAAAAAAAAAAGAGAGAGAGAGCAGAGAGAATGGAGCATGGAGCCCAGTTAACGTTTTACCTGGCTGAAGCCTCCTGAAGGTTTTGTGGGAGGAGTCTGTCCCACGGCCGGCTGGTCCCCTGGTCTTATGGGTAGAACTTGGAGACTTCCTGTAGGAAGAACTGCTTCCCCCCATGTGATGTTGCTGGTGCCTGTGGAAGGCTGAGGTGGGATGTTTTGTCTGGACGTACCAGGATTAGACTTGGCAGCTGCCGAGTGGTTCTTCATGACGCAGGCCAGATCTGAAGGAAGGTGAAGTCTGTCCTCCATTTTACAGATGGGAAGATGAATCCTGTTGGCCTGGACCTGGTTCTTATCCAAAGGGACACCAGCATGCAGAGGAGGACTTTCCACTGGTATCTCCGCTGTAGATGATTCTGCCTGAACAGTTCGTTCAGGACAGGAATGAAGATGACTCTGATCTTCTGAGGCAAAAGATTCGGTAAGAAGGTGCGTGTCCCCCACTGTACATGGATAGAAGTGGGAGTGGTCCCAGCCCATGTTAGTCCCCAGCCCGTGAAGGTCTCCTGCCATGTTATTAGAGAAAGTGGAGTGGTCCCGATGTTCAGATGTGCCAACATGGAGATGGTCGTCGCCTTCAGACGTGCCACTGCTTTGGGGGCCTTGAACTAAAGGCAATCCGCTTCTTTGAGGATCCCCAACCATCTGAAAATTGAGTGGGTTCTCTGGCAGAGAAGCATAGAACTGGAGCCTTTCCACAGCACAGCCAGGATATGGGTGGAGCTTTTCTAGAGTTCCTGCACTCTCACTTTTCCCACAGTTGCTACAATCTGAATAAATATCTGGCTTCTTCTGGGATTGAACTGAAGCTTGTTGGGCAGATTCGGCCAGGGCAAGAGCCAGGATTCGTGCAGCATTTTTTGGAGGTGGAGGAGGGACAACAGAAACAGAATTGACTGGAACAGAATCCTGGGGGGTGTCAAGGGCAACGGCTCCTAGTGGGAAGAAGAGTAGAAACAAAACAAAACAAAACAAAAGAGAATGGTTTACTTTATCCTGCTAAGGAGAGTGAGCAATTCCTATAGATCATTATAAAAAAAAAATAAGTTTTAAAAAAATAGTCCAACATTTCACCAGTGGCCACTCCTCGGCACGACAAAGTGAGTCTTCTGTCATGCATGCAAAACAGGATAGCAGTTCGGTGTGGAAAAAGCGCAAGAGATTGTCTAAACGTTCCTGATGCAGTCCTAACGACTAGGGCAGTAGATAGTGCAGAAAGAAAATGCCAGATCGCTTGATGGGATCTTTCGCACAACTTAATCACGGGTTACTCTGGGCCCGTGGGTCCCTCCTTCGAGTGCAGCCAAATTTATTTATTTATATGGTTAGTTATAAAAATATAAAGTTTTATCAAGGAAGCATTTTGATGGGAAGACATCGTCTCATGTTATGAAAAAAGTGAAGAGAGACAGGGCTATATAAAATATTCACAGGGTTGTGGGGTGTTTGTTTGTTTGTTTTGTGTGATACAAGGAGGCTGCAGAGAAGCTTAAGGTTCTTTTAACGTTCGCTATCAAGACCTAAGCAGCATCTATAGGCTCTGGAAGACACATACTTTGTTATTGTTATTGTTATTATTATTACTACTATTATCATTATTACCAGTGTTTCCCTCTCTTTTTAAAGGTGTGCAGAGAAGCAAGAGCTTGGCGGCTTGTGAACTTAAAGAAAAAATGGAGGAAAACACACTGTACCTGGCTGTGTCAGTCCAGAAGGTACAGGTTTACTCTGGCCGCTGCCGAGAGCAAGTTGTTCCACCTCTTCTTGAAGCTCTGCTTTCTTGGTATCTCCTGCGTTCTGGAATTCTTGCTGGGGTTCTTCACCGTGCCTGCTTGCACTGCTTTTCAAAGGTGACCCCATGAGCTGGGAAAGGGACACGCTTGAAGCTTCGTTGTGGTCAGTGTTTTTTTTAGTCCAATCCAAAGAGCCACCGCTTTCTGACACCCCTCCAGTAACCACGTCGGGCATTCGGCTGGGGAGAGCATAAGGAACGGGTTCGGAGGCAGGGAGCGGTGGCGATCTGACTGGCTTTTGAGCCAACTTGGGGGAGTAGGCACAGGTGAGCTTCTCGGAGAAAGGCTGGAGCTTTGAGGGCTTGTCTTCAGCTGGGCTCAAATCCAGAGTGAAGAAGGGACTTGGGTTTTTTTCTTGATAAGGAGAAACTGGCTCCGAGCTGGTGGCGCTGTAGGGCGTATGAGATTGGCTGCCCAAGTCTAGCTCTTTCTTAAAGACACTTGGCTTGTCCTTGTTATAGTCCACTGACTCCAACAGGGAAGTGCTGCTGTCAAGACACTCGGATTCTGCTTTGGGGGGGCTGCACTGAAAAGACATGGGGTCGAAATCCAAACTAGCCACCCCGATCTCAGGAGGGCTCAGATCAACGTCCTCTGCCAACCTGGGGGAGATGAGGGCGGGAACCTGCAGGTGTCCCTCATCTCCGTCGCTCTCTTGGTCGTGGGGCAGATTGTCGTAAGAATTGCAACGATTCATGTTCCCCAACAATTCCCCGTTGAAAGAAGCGGATAAAGCGTCGCTGCTCGACCTTGGTCTTCGGGGTCGAAAGAGTTTAGACTCACCTGGCCAAAAACAAAAGAGAAAGAGAGAGAAAAGACAAGTCGTGAGTACTTTGCCCAGTTATGGAAATGCTCCGGTTATATAAAATGGTCGGTTGCTCTTTGCTTTTCTGTGAAAAATACAGAGATATTATGCACCTACCCGCATCTATATTAGCGTTCCCCACCCAGTTTTTCCTGCTGGGACTGGGGAAACAGTTTCAAGGTTTCTGTGCATATTATTTAAGGGAAAGACTCTTTTTCTCCCCAAAATTGCACCCAAAAAAAGAGGTGGTGGTAAAAAGTGACATATTAAGGCTTTAAAAAAAGCACACCTAATACAGACACAAACATGCCTCCTGAGACCTTTATCTCCTAATTCTTTGTAGATGTGATATTTAAATGTTGCTGTCCGTAGAAGCAGCTCTTAGGAAAATATAAACAAAAGCCAACTTGCCATCGATAGCATGCAAAGATGAAAGAGACTCTTCACTCTTGGTGGAGCGTAGGGTTCCACTCTCTCCTCTTCCTCCTGGTCAGCCAGAAACAAAACGATGGCATATATTTAAAATGAGATGAAAATCCCCAGAGACAAAAATGTATTTGTCTAAAACAGTGCTTCTCAACTTTGTGCAACCTGAAGATGAGTGGTTTTCAACTCCCAGAATTCCCCAGGCAACTAGGGTATGCCATGCTGGCTGGGGAATTCTGGGAGTTGAAATCCACTCCTCTTCAGGTTGCACAAGGTTGAGAAGCACTGGTCTAAAAGAAGATGTCAGATTCTTTGCAGAGCTGAATCTTTAGTCTTTAAAACAATTACTATATGACTCAAATGAAGCAGACTGGTCAAAGGCTTTGCAAGAGCACAGTGGACTGAGCATGAACATAACTAAGAGGATCAAAGACCTGGAGACCCAAACATACGAAGAACGCCTGCGGAACTTGGGTTTGGCTAGTCTAAAGAAAAGAAGAAATAGGGGAGACATGATAGCAGGGTTCCAGTATCTGATGAGCTGCCACAAGGCAGAAGGAGTCACGTTGCTCACCAAAGCACCAGAGGGAAGGACAAGAAACAATGGTTGAAAACTGACCAAAGAGAGTAGCAATCTGGAATTAAGGAGAAACTTCCTGACAGTGAGGACAATCAACCAGTGGAACAGCTTGCCCCCAGAAATTGTGGGCACTCCATCAGTGGAGTTTTTTAAGAAGAGACTGGACAATCACCTGCATGAGATGGTATAGGTTCTCCTTCTTGAGCAGGGGGCTGGACTAGAAGACCTCCAAGGTCCCTTCCAGCTCTATTCTATTCTTAATAACAAAGTATGTTTTCATGCTGCAATGAGGGGAATTCAGCTCCACAAGAGTGCTCCTGATCCTACGAAGGCTGTTTTAGCAATACATGCTAAGAAATTAGAGCAATGTCCCCATAAATAAATGCCTCTGTGGAACAGGAAGAATTTAGGCATTTCTGAATTACATTCCAAGCAAAGCATGTGGTGATTTATTTTAAAATAATCAATACTAAAAAAACCCAGCCCATCTGGAGTAAACTAGAAGCATCCATGCAGCACAGTCTCTTGCGGTTGTGGATACAGGGCACCCTTACCTGCCAGAGCTATTGCCTTCATTTCTGATGGCTCACTTGGGTTGCGCTGCAGTTTCCGTTTGGAAAGAGAGGATGATTTTCCCAGGTTGAAGAAGGAACGCCAGCTGCCCACGGGAGACTTTTTCATCTTACTGGGAGGTCTCTTTCTACAGCGAGAAAAGCGTGACACTGAGAAAATGACGGAAGGCTCCGCAGTGGCCCCAGAAAAGAACATTAGCAATTTAGACATGAAGAAGTTACAAGTCCACATCCTTTATGCAAGCCAGCAGCATTTACAGACGTACACTGAGAAAGAATGAAGAATGGATGTTTCAGTTTCAAAACTGTCCCAACATAAGCATGGAAAAACTAAGTGTAGGACAATGCAATTACACACAGACAGACAGAGAGACTGACAGACAGAGAAATCCTTCTACCTTTCAGATGGAAAGTCTATGATGGTATGGAACTTTCCCTGCAAAGCAGCGGGTCCCTCGCCTACTTCGATGTATTTGCTATCTGCAGGGGCTGGAGAATTTATCTGAGCCTGAGTCCTTGCCTGGGCTTCCTCTAAGGTAAGCAGCTTTGTGGAGGGGGAGGACACCAGCAAAGATTTAGGTCGTGACAAGGAACTGTGACCTGCCACAGAAACACAAGGCAAAGCAGAGAGAACGGTGTGAGTTACGAGAGCCTGTGAAGAAAAAGTTCCTGAAATAGAGCCAAACATTTCCTTTATCGCAAGACTTAAGCAGGGAGTCTTCAAAACACATTTATGCTTTTTCCAAGAAAGTCTGGAAAGGAAAAAAATAAAGTTTGGGTTTAACATAATGGACACTCCATCAAATTATTTTTCCTTCCCTTCAGTACACAATAGGACTTGGGATTCAATTTTGGGTCACCATTTTCTTTTTTTACTTCTATAATTTTACCGCTATAAAGACTTGAAAAGGGGTCTCTTTTCCCACATAATGGCCTTAACAAGCTCTTTGGTTAATATAAAATGTTTTGCAAAATGCTATTCCCCCCTCCCCAAAAAAGAAGTCGGTGAGTTTTACTCCCTATTTAAATTCAAGAAAATACTGCTTTAAGACTGTGTGTAGCTTTTAACACTTAAACATTACTGACTTGCTTCTAGCTGAGATATTGCTAAACCCAGTGAGTTCAGAAACCATCTCTTAAAAAAAAAAAACCTCACAGGAGAAATTCCACTGCATTTAGCACTTTTTTACATTTTGAAGATAGTAATCAACAAGTCAAGAGGTAGCGCGCCTGGTGGAGGAATTCTGGGAGTTGTAGTTCACAAGTCATAAAAGGGTCAAGTTTGAAGACCCCTGCCTTAGAATGTTGTGTGAATTCAACCACTATGACTTTTAAGCCATCGTTAATGGCTTAATAGGTTGTGAAACCCACCCAATTATATGTCTTTAGGGTTTGTTTGTTTTTTTAAAAAGTAATAGTTTTTTTTTAACAAAAGAACAATATGTAAATTCAGTATTTGTCTGCTCTGTAGGCAGGCATGGTTTAGCACCAACGGAAGTCCTAAAGTTTATTGTCCACTGATGTTCTAAACAATTTGCTGAATTTCCTATAAACGTAACTTTGCCAGAACGGTGACCATGGGGACAGTCAGGGGAAAATGTTTGCCAAACTCTGAGACTACTGGTGTCACTCAAGCTAAAATGGGATCCCCCAACTTGGGGGGGGGACATATTTTACAATTGTGATGGTGGAACAAAGGCTTGGTACATGCTTTTATAATGGACGCTCTACAGTTAGAGCAGGGGGTGTCCAAATTTGGCAAAGACTTATGGACTTCAACTCCCAGAATTCCTGGCTGGCTGAGGAATTCTGGGAGTTGAAGTCCGTAAGTCTTAAAGTTGACAAGTCTGAAGTCCACTGAGTTAGAGAGCTCTGCATGGTATGCAATTGTTAAACAGAGGGACCATTTTCCATGACGGACATCTGTTGTAGGACACTCGCTAAGCTTCATTAGCCTCCAATGTATGTGAGGTAGTTTTCTATTAAGCTGCATTTCTTTATTTGGTCAGCCAAGCAGAAAAAGGAAAACTTTGACACACTGCTCTGCCTACCCTTTTAAGGTTTGTTTTCGTTTATTTCTGACTCAGACACACATACCTGCACTCTCTCGAATAACAGAGCTGAGTTTAGAGCTGAAAAGGACGTCCACATGATTGAGAATGAATTCCACAACCACGGATTGGATTCGCACTTCCATAAAAGCTGCTGTTCCACTGAAGCAAGCAGATTCTATCTGTTTTGATCTAGGAAAAAGAGGGGGAACGTTAGCCATCCCTCCAGCCACCACTGACAGTTCCTTTTGCAAAGGAACAAATATTTGCATAGGAGTCGTAGTGTGAAGTCTACACAAACAGTGCTCCAGAGACATAAACTGATAGCTTGTGCATTCTCTCTTCCATAGTGTAATACAGAGCAGTTACTACATATGGACTTTGCATCTGTGAACAGGAAGAATCCTTCACCCTTTCTTGCAAAAGATGGGTTCATAATTTCTCTGTGAGAATTTATTACCTGTGGCCGTCTTTCCTAACAGGGATAAAACTTAGTCTATCACTAAGCTATTCCTGATAAAGCCACAGGTGTAACATCTGACATGAGCCAAGCGTCTTTCTAGTAAAAACAAGTAAAGCTTAACTTTCTGGCTCTCGGTAAGTATCCAACCGGTCCTGCTGTTTCTTTACAAATCAATCATTATTTCTCCAATGAATATTTTTCACTTTTCCCTTAAAAAAAACCCAAACTCTTGACAAAAAGTTAAAATATTATAAAGCCACTCTCACACTAAATAAAACACTTTTGTTTTCCAACAGCTTTTTAAACATAAAAAGTGCTGGTGGAACTTTTCTAACAAATGTTATTAAAAGGTGTAAGCTATCATGAGCTACAGCTCACTTCAACAGATGCAATTTAATTTCCATGTGCTACAAGATTCAGAGACACACTGAACAAATAGGGCTATCCGGTGGCTTCTGTCCTTTGTGATTGTGGTGACTTGCAGACAACAACACAAAAATACCTGCCCTTTGTGTCCTCATCAGTGTACACTTAAGGACCTCATGGCAGTGTGACAGAACACAATTAATGTTGCTAGTTTGGGGGCAACATCTGTTTAACTCGTACATATTTTAATCTTATATTTTAAATTCCATGTCACTTAGTATGCCTTATTTTAACTGTGATGCTTCTGACATGAACGAACAAACAAACAAACAAACAAATCTCTCTGTTGTTGGTTATTATAGACTAACATGGCTTTTTTTCCTACAATGTCTGCAATCAATAGATACCTTAGTAAGTTTGGTGCCCAGACAATGGCTAAGTTCTTTGTATGCATGTTTGTGATGGTACAATATTCAGCCAGGTATGACAAATGCCTCATAAGGAATTCCAGAGTCCTGGAAAAAAGGCAAGAATTTCAGATAAATTAGCCTATGATGCCACCGTTTCAAAAAAAATAAAATAAAAAGCCAAGCTAAAGGGGGATTGGGAATAATACCCTAAATAGACTAATATTTTGCTTTTTGAAACTCTTTGCTTGCTTGTTGCATTGCAAAAGCCAAGGAAGACAAATATATGCCACATGGATCAATATACTGCAAGATGTCTCCAGCAGTTAAGGTTTATATAGACATCGTGAGATTCCATTACTGTTTTCTAAATGGCAACTGCCATCTTTCATGACCATTAGAGGGAGCCTCTAGAACATTATCTAGCTTAAAGAATGTGTATATTTTTCCTATGCAGGGAAAAGAGAGAGAGAAAGGGGAGGGAGAGAGAGAGAAGGTCCAGTTCAGATGTTGAAAGGGGCATCAAGTGATTGCATAACTGACCAATAAAAATATGCTAAACCTTTGTTAGTAGATTTTGCATATAGGAGGGACACATGGATCCTTTCAAATAATTCTAGGAACTAATGATATTTTGAGTATCAATATCTAAGATACTTTAAAACAAAGCACAGTTAATTTCCCCTGGATTCTGCTTCCCAATTTAGGATGACATCTATTGTGGTCATAAGTTGAAGACCTGTATTGCAATATAACCCGGTAATCCAAGTTAGCAAAAAACAGGATGGAAACCCTTACGCTGATGACTCAAACATTCAAATAGCCCTGAGCTAAGCTATTCAGGTCATGCTTAAGAAAGAATGTAGGCACTCCAAACTGCTACTTCCTCTAAACCTGGGGTGTCCAACCTTGACAACTTTAAGACCTGGGGGTTCAACTCCCAGAACTGGATAGCCTTGCTCTAAACAGAGATGGGTAAGGTGAAGGAAAAGAAAAGGAAAAGAACAATTGCCAGACCTCCTAATTCTACAAAGCTGTATGAAGCAAAGGAGCAAGTACAGGAACAGATACAGCAGCCCTTAATAGTCTACCTTGGCCTTCACTGTGCTAAAAATTAGCAAAAAATCTTAGACGTTCGTAAGATCTATTTGTTTTCGTCCCAAAATGGGCTTCAGATTCCGTTTCTACGGCATGCTGAGCTAGACATCTGATCCAAGGATCAAGTTCCCAACCACAACCTGCCCTTCCTCTGATGCTGGATGCCCACATACTGTATGTAGCAAGCAGCAGCAACGTTCTCCAAGCCAGCAAAAAGAAAATCTCTAAATGTTTTCCAGATCTCTAAACCACTCATCTGACTCACTTCTGCCAGCATCCTCATCTTATTCTTAATGCGGATAGCATTGAGATGAGCTGTCCTACTTCCCTGCTGACTCTTAAGCACATCTGCTATCTCTTGCCATGATGCACAGAGTTAGACTTGCATTTCCATTCTATTAAATTTTTAATTGACAATTCCGCCCAAAGGACAAGATAAGAGCCCATAATTTCTTTAAAAAATTGTTCCCCTTTCACACCCTTGGAGTTTTATATTTCTAGGAGGCATGCTGAGTTTTGCATGATGCCTCCACGCCCACTTCATGGAGTATCAGCAGAGAGGAAAGGGATGAGTTATCTGTCTTGTGACCAAGCTTAAATAAAGTGGAAGGCAGCCTTGTGTCACCATAAATCTTTCAGGATATGCTGCTTAATTTCACAGAGGGAAGATGGGATCCTCAGTAAACCAGCAACTTACAGGACAGACAAGTCCATCTCTTCATGAACAGGGAGTCCTCGACTTAACAATAGTTCATTTAGAGCAGCGGTTCTCAACCTGTGGGTCGCGACCCCATTTGGGGTCGAACGACCATTTCACGGGGGTCGCCAAACACTGCAGACCGCCATTTTTTGGGGGGGTCCGCCATTTTTTTTTGGTCCGCCATTTTTTCCCCTTTGCGATGTGGGCCGTCGCGCCGCGCATGCGCGATGCGCCCATCGTGCCGCACATGCGCGATGCGGGCCAGGGTCGAGCCCGGGAAAAGGTTGAGAACCGCTGATTTAGAGACTGCTCAAAGTTACAAAAACACTGAAAAGAAATGACTTAGCACCATCTTTCACACTTACGACCCCAGGGTCACATGATCAAAATTCAAACGCTTGACTCATATTGATGACGGTTGATACATCCCGGGGGTCATGTGATCGGCTTCTGCAACCTTCTGACAAGCCAAGTCAATAATAACCATGTTATTAACAACTGCAGTGATTCACTTAACCACTGTGGGCAAATATCGTAAAATGGGGCAAAACTCACTTAACAAGTGTCTCCCTTAGCAACAGAAAATGTTGGGCTCCATTGTGGTCGTAAGTTGAGGACTACTTATTTTTTTAACTCCCTGGCCTAATGCAGAACCCACCTGTCCCTAGCAAGTTCTCATCCAAATACTAACCAGGCAAGATTCTGCTTAGTCCTTTAGCCAAAATAAAGTCAGCTTACCTGCTGAACAAACTAAAAACATCCACGTCTTTAAAGAATTATTTTACTACCGCGTATGGAATGAGGAAGGCAGAAAGGACATTGCTTGTAAAACAAGGTGTGGATGCAGATTAGTGTTAATAGAGGTACACGGCTATGTCTGCAGGGAAAATAGGACACAGGCTTCCACAAAGTCACCTAGGCTTCTTTTTTAAATAACATAATCATCAGGCTGTGTAAACACAATCCAAATAATTGTGCAATAACCGTGTACACACACCTGTAGTGTGGTGGTGGCAACTGCTGGATGACATCATGGATTTTCACCAGTCTTTCTTCGTCGGTTGCAGCAGATACAGCATCCTGGGGGGGGGAAAGGTGGGGGGGACACGAGTATCAGCACACCACCTTTGTTTCTTTTTTCCTAAAGCCTTACAGAGGAATACTAATAAAAATCATAATGCAGAGCAAAAATAAATGCCTAGCTAAGTTTTTGACTGTCCTAAACCACAGGATGTTATATATTACTTTGGTATTCTGTACCAGTTCCAATATGCAGCAGTTTATAAGGCAAGGGTGTGCACCGCTGGCAACTCAGCTGACTGGGGAATTCTGGGAGTTGAAGTCCACAAGCATTAAAAGTTGCCAAGATTGGACACCCCTCGTAGATGAGATTTTTCCCATATTCCTCCCTGGCAAAATAGCTGTGAGGGTTATTCAGTTATCTGGACCTCTTGGGAACTTGAATTGAGATCTCTTAAATCCACACTGGCACTGTCAACTAAACCTAGTTCCCAAGTGGAAACAATCAACTGATTTCGCTGCAACTCTAAATAAGCTTAAAGCTTCTTTTCCCCAGAGAAATGCTATCCCATAAATAAATAAATAAATAAATAATAAAATAAAATAAATCCCAAACTTCATGTTCCATAATATCCCAGAAGAACGAATGGATTCTCATATAAATATACAGCAATGATATACAGGGAATGTGCCAGTTATTTTACATGTGATTTTGTTTCTCCAAATTGTCCGTAGAAAAAAATGTTAAGAAATCTCTGAAACACAATTAAAGACACCCATACAGTAAGGAGGGGGGGAAAAACACAATCTTACTGAAAATTTCTCATAGAGCTGGTAAGTGAGCAGAGGATTGGGGAGTTCCCGAAAGTAGAGCTTGCAGAGTGAACCCACACAGTGTATATCCTGAATATAGACATCTTTTGTCAAGTCAGGGATTTGTTCGGAGTCAAACTCGTGCCTGAAGATAGAGAAAAAATGAAAGGGGACAAGGGTGGGAGGAGGAAAAAAAAAGAATATATACGATCAGAAGACAACATGGTTTCACCTTTAAGTAAGATGTAAAAGCAACTTAAAACACAGGTTGGTTTTTTTGTAAAGCTACATGGTTTTCTGACAAGCAGTTCCAATCATCTTATAGCCAATTAGTTTGCTCAGAAAAAACTACTAGCTGTAAAGTGGATGAGGCAATTACATAAATAATTGCAAGATAGGTGGCCCGTGTCAGAGTCACATTAAGTATTAAATGACATGTTCCTATTTTGAGAAATTACCCGTCTGTCAAGCCTACAAAGCAAAAGATGAGTGGGAGAAATGAAATAAAATCAACGAAAGCCACCCCCAGGTCATACATATACAATCCAAAGAAACCAGAACCTTGTGCAGGACTTATCATCCAAACTATAAAAAAAACCCTGTTATCTATCGAAGTACAACTATTATTTTGAAACTTGCTTCTACAACACCTGCAATCCTGCTGAATACTCTAAACAGCAGATAGTAGCTCCAGAACAATCAACTGCTTTCTATCCTAACTGATTATGTACTTTGGTTTTTCAGATAGGAAAAAGACTCTTAAAATCCAAAAATCAGCTATGGAGTGAAGGAAAAATCGGGTCTGTCTGCTTTTTTTTTTTTTTTTTAGAAAAAAAGGGGGGGGGCACCCAACAGAGAATGAAACTCACAAATAGTGCATACAAACCTACCGTAGTTTTTGGATATTGGATGCGATCCCAGACAGACGGTATATTCCATCCACGATACCATGTTTTTCAATGAATTCAGTGCAACTCTTGAGGACCTGGGGAACTTAAAGTGAAAAGTAAAAAGGGTTAGTGGCCCATCAGATGACCATCAGTACCAGCAGATTTGTCCATGCAAAATTCATTGGATCACGAAACAGTTCTGCACAGGTAATAGTTTTCTTAAAACTCTTGCTTACCCCATTCATTTTTATATCCAAATTGAAATCCATACATTTCTAAAAGTGGCCTCAGATTAAGTTAAGTGCCACTGAGATCTGTCTCTAAAGTATAGCTATTACTTTAGATATCAGTGTTATTATACTGCAGGGTTAAATTCCTAGCCTTTATTTAAACTCACTCCTCTCTACAAATACTGAATTTCTGGCAACGTTCTATGGTTTACCAACAACCATTGATTCAGAACTCATACAAATACAGAGAGCAGACACACTTTTAGTTGTATATGTTGTAGAAATCCAGATACTGGAATCTATCAACTTTAGACTGTAATGCACTTAACCAACTGTGGTTTAGTCAAGAGGCCATGATTAAACAAACTTATGCTTAGATGTGATATGTGATTCTACTTTTTCTACCATTTCATCTATAGCACTAAGCAGAGGGAATATTTTCACTAGAATAATGGCTAATTGATTATTATTCATCCATTGTCACCCAGTATGTTTTTCTTTCTTTCTAGGGATAAATAGAAACAGACAGTATGGAGGATGGTTTTAAATGAAGGCTAGGAGTTTAATCCTGCACTATTAATAATATTGACGTTCCTGACTCCTACACTGTATTTTTGAGGCATGTTGATGCTCAGGGACAATATTACACATCCCATGGAGGACTGAAGCCTCCCAGTGACTAGAATGCTTTGCTTAATTTGTAAAGACAGTTAAATATTGCTATAGTTCTGCTCCTGGGTGTGTTGTTTCTTGACTGGCTGTAGCTAGAAGATCTCAAGGCCTTTGGATAAAAATAAGAATATCAGCTTAGGAATGTTGGCCTTTAGTCCCTTCACTCTTGACCTAGACAGTTTCAGATTATCAAACCAACAACAAGTTACTCTTAAGTTAATTATTAAGTTTCTATATGTGTAAGGATATATATTTGAGTATATTAATCAGGGGGAATAGAAAGAAGGTAAGCCACAGGTACAGTTTCTAGACGGCAACATTATATGAAGTTAATCTGTAACTGAAAAAGCAGCAACGAAGATTAGGATCAGTTGAAAACCAGGCAGCAGTAGGCACACATTAACATTCAAACTAACATACCAAACAATCCAACAGCAAACTATTCAAAACAACCAATCCATATACTTTTATACCTCAAAGGAGTAAGACAGATTTAATGGTGGACATCTTAAATACCACTTTAAGCTGGTATTTGCCATGGTTAAAAAATAACAAGCACTCACATTTAAAACCCTGGCAGGTACTATGACTAAATAACTTAGAAAGATTCTTATGAGAGTTTAAAACCTATTTGTATGTAATCTGCCGACTCTCATAGATCGAGAACTGAGAAGAGGTACTGAGTACATAGCAGGTAGCACTGTCTCAAGGCATAATTACAGAACTACTTTTCTCAGACAATTAGGCTCTTACTGAGCTGGAACATCCCAAAAATTATTAAAAGAAATGCTCAAGATGCATAGAGGAGACCCAAGGAAGATGGAGAAGGAGGGGAAAGACGAGAATCTCCTAAGCCCAATAGTGAAATTGCTCTGCTTATAACAGATCATGGCTGCTATTAGCTCAAACCCAGTTTTGGCAGCAAAATATTTAAAAAGCATTTTAAATGCAAACCCTTTCCAGGGAAAGATGTATTTTCCTTGATTATTTTAATCAGGTTAGTGATGATGGGAGACAGGTTGTGTCAGTGACGACACAACAGGCATTTGGCCAAATCTAGGAAGGCTTCTTTTGCAATCTTCACTAGTTCACAAAAATCACTGCTTTTTGCAAGTTTGCTTATCTAAGCTATTGCCTCAACTTGAATTATACCTTTTTGAATTATGGATTCCAGAAACAATGGTTTGTTACTGTTTTTGTTCTGAATTTACTGCACATTATTATTATTATTTTTAATCGGAGTCTGTGCTCTTAGCATTTTTCAGAAAATAATTCCTCTGTTCACTAGGAGCCCATGTTAGGTATTAGGAACTGCTAAAATGAGAAAACGTGACAAGGACTACCCTGTTAAGATTGTAAGAATATATAACAGTAAGCCATCCTCTCATCTCCTCTCTCTCCTCTCCTCATCCCATCCCATCCCATCCCAACCCAACCTATCTTATCCCATCCTTCCAATCATTTTCCTCTCTTTTCAATTACTAAGTCTTCAATTTAAGAACTTTTCTTCCCTAATTCCTATTGAAATCAGTCCCTCAAATATTTGCCTCAAATAAGGCATAAGATTTCAAAACCAAGAAGAAAATCCCGCCAAAAACTATAAGCTCATCTGTCTTTGCCAATGGTTTAATCTATTACTGAACATTTTAAAATAAGGGAGTAAGATGGAGTGACAAAGATACTGATGTATTCATTTTTTAAAGAGCATGGCATTTCTTTTCCCTTCTTTAATTAACCCCATTCTCTTCTAGGAAGACACACAAAAACATCCAGAGCCTCTCAATGAGCCCCATCATCCCCACTCCTGCCTCTTGACACAAAGGATACAGAAGAACAAGCTCAGTATGTTTTCCTTCATATTTGCCTCCTGGAGCTTTCCAGCCTTGTAACAAACAGCATCAGGGAGAACTGTTCTTTGTCATCATTAAATTTCAGGAGCACCCCCACTGTGACATTTAACATCAAGGTAAAAGAGAAAACAATCCCCTCCCCCCAAAAAAAGTGAAGAGGGGAGAGAAGTAACAGTTCTTCCAATGTGGTATATACAGTACCTCATTTGCCATTTTATTAAAGGGGAGGGAGAGGGACATAAAGTTGGCCAAACATTCAACAGCCCTATTTGTCCTCCAGATATTGGAGGACAATTGATGTACAATTTGTTAATGCTCTAGTCTCCCTGTCAAAATGGATAAGAGAGCCTCTTTTCACCATGCAACTGTGCCAGAGAATGGCTAATTCAAAAGCCTTTCATCGTGTGAGGATACAATTAAAATCTTTCACATGAATTAACTACGTTACATCCACCGCTGCTTACAATTAAGAAATCTACAGCATAAATGTAACTGCCTGCATATGATTTGAACAAATGTACTTATTTCCTGATCAACGATAATTAGTTGGACATCAAGTGTTCAACTCAGGGATCCTCTACCTTAATGGTTCTTCCCATGTATCTGTGGATGATGGATGTAGGCGATTGTCAGTTTGAGACCTCAATCTCCTTGGACTTACGTTGCATTCAGATCCAGTATTAGACTGACAGATTGGACTCGATATATTATGAAGCGGGATGTTGATATTAATGTGAATGGTATACTTGGGATACTAGCTTCATGACTTCTTTTAAAATGGGCATGTGTCTTTTCAAATAAAATACCCGATGAGAAGAATTTTTCCATTTTTCATACAGCAATATCCCAATTTCCCTCCTCTGATCCAACTGCCTTTCAGAATATTCTCAGACCTATGTATAAAATGTCTTTTGGAACAAACTCCCTTCGCTGAAAGACAACTAAGAATCTGTAAATTTGATCTCAATATAAGGCATTATTTCCAAAACACTATGCTTCCTTGTGTACCTATTAACTGACGATTATATAATCATCCTTCAATAATACTTCAAGGTTAGCCTGCAAATGTTAAAAGCACAATATTCATGAATTAGGGATTTTATCTCACAAGTATATGCTACTGCTGTTTTTAAGGTATGAGGTTTCCACCTTATTAAAAAGACATGAATGCAGTGCTCAAGTTTTAAAACATAGAAAAGGTCAGGAGGGGCAAAAAACAAGAGCGGGAGATGTTACATTTGTTGTAAAAACTATACTACATGTTCTTTTTGTATATAGGTGTATCTGTCAAGCCCAGAACAACTTCTGCCAGATGTCATCACCTGTCATGGGACTTCTCAGAAAACCAGCTACTGAGGGGACAACATTTCTGAATTATAGTAGATGAAACGGAATATTATGCTGAGGTTCCCCTGATATATTGGGATCTAAGAGGTAGAATGTGATTTTGACTTTTGTGAATCACTGATAAGGCTGAAACATCTTAGTTATTTATACATGAAATTGCAATTAACAATGCTTAATCAAACGAGAAGCTCTTTTCAGACCTTCAGTTTCTAGGCAACCTGCCATCCATGTATCCTAGATACTTCCTGATCTGCAGAAACCTCGGTATATTTAACCACTGAGAGGCTGTAGGATGCTGAGCACAATAAACATCTCCTGTTGAGAGACAAAGCCAGCAGTTTGTTTCCTCTTCCTAATGCCAAAATGAGGACTCTACATTCTAGAAACAGAAGTGCATATTCAACTGTAAAAACTTAAGCAGCCCATCCTATAAAGGCCTGTCATTTCTGGTGGAATAAACACCACAGGGGCATTATCCGCTGGAAGATTTCAGGGTTTTCCTTCATTTCTGGACTTAAATCTGAATGCGGTCCTGATTGAATGCAATTAGATTGTTTTAACCAGGAACAAGGCTGTGGGTCCCATGGAGGACAGGTAATCTGAGCCACACTAGATCCATTTCTAGGGCTTGGAAGTTGACGTCCCTCAATACTATGATACTACAGCCGTTCATCTACTGCCCATTTTAAGATTCACAAGCTGGGTGGGAACATAAAAGCACCCACATTCAGTTACCAAAAAACTGGTCCAACTGATCAATGTCAAAATGTCAGGTAGATTCCTTTCTTTCTTTCGTGGTACTCTTGCTGCTGATGGACCCAAAGCCCGTGAGGACAAGGCAAGGCAACATCCTCATCACTACCCAACTAGGTTTCTCAAATGTACACATAATTTTTTTTATTCTGTTCAATCATGCCCAATTGTTGGAAACTGCCTAGACAAGTCCCTGCAGTTTTCTTGGTGAAATTTTTCAGAAGTGGTTTGTCACTGTCCCCTTCCAGGGGCTATGAGAAAGTGACTGGCCCAAGGTCACCCAGCTTGATTCTTGCCCCAAGATAGGACCACTCAAGATTCTGTTAAGGTAGCCTTACAATAAAGTATAATTAGCTCATCTGGTTGTGTTTCCTCTCTGGTCTACCTCGGAAGGCTGACGTCAATCTTACAAGTCTCAAAATACAAATCTCCCACCATCTCCTTTTATAGCCAGCAAGTTAGGGAGATTAATAACAGCGTTCCGTGAGTCTCGAAGTATAGTCATGTCAGCTGCATGACCACAGAAGCATCATCCTCGGACAACACTGGCTCCCCTGGCTAGGAAACAAAGATCAATATTGCACCCTAGAGTCAGAAACAATTGGCCAGGGGAAACTTTTAAGTTAGGGAGAATCCTTTCTGAGTTTCTTTCTGTCTGTTATGCAGCTGTGGGCTCCATTCCTCCGCGCAATCTGATACTTCCCTGGGCATCATATTTTCCTCCATTTCTCAAAGTCATTCCCACGTACCGTCACATCAAGTGAGAGCTACCTGTAGGTCTTCCTGTTCATCTACCACTATGTTGTATATGGATCTTATTCTAGGTGAAGCCAAACTTTATCAATAATAGCCTGAAGCCAACCTTCCAGCAATGGATCCTCTCGGTCCCTGGGCAGAAACTGGTCCAAAGTAGAGACCTGTATTAAAACAGCTATAATGTCATCCTGCCTGTTACTGTCATTCTGTGTGTGTTTGTGTGTGTGAAAATGCCTCCCTCCAAGTCTGCAACCAATCTTCCTGTGTCTCCCTCACCCTCGGCAACTCCATAGTTACCACTAAGCCAATCCTTCCCAACCTGTTTACTTTGAAAGCAGCTTCAGGGTTATCAGGGACATCTTAAAATAAATATCCAGGTGCTCAAAATCAATGGCAATAAGGAACTGTGTGCCTAAATATCACAGATGGACTGAATTTAGCCATGCTTAATACTTTCAAGATTTTATCCAACACTACACAGCTTAAGGTCGTAACCACTGTAACTGGTCTTAGTCTACTGCTTCATAATCCCAAATTCAATCCTGCTTTTAGAATTAATATGCACATCTATTTGCTAAAAATGGCCTAAACTAGCCTAACAATAATTTGGGTAATAACAAAAACATATTACAGCTTGTAACCGATAAGTGACAGGAGAAATGTTTTAAAATGTCTTGTTAAGGCCCAACTGACAGTGACTACTTGGGTGATTTGTAGGTTTTGACGCACAGATGGACTTTAGAGCTGGCAGTTAAGCAAGATTAATTCCAAGACAACAGGCTTTCTAAACTCAGACTGTCTGCCTTGAGTTGCTCAAGCCATTTTATGCTGCCTATTACAGCTGCACCTCTATGAATCAGAAATCTTTCTTATTACTTATTCTTTACAAATCTCCAAAAATGAAGATTAGAAAAGGGCTAATTAAAAAAAACAACCATCTTTCTGCTTGGGTCATTAATGACCACATTTCTTGCAAGTTTGAAACATTTCTGCTCTAAGAAAAAATACGACCATAAGCATATAAGGAAAGGCTGCTGGAATTGGGTATGTCTAGTAGAATGAAGAGAAGGATGAGGGGGGATATGATAGCAGTCTTCCAATATCTCAGGGGCTGCCCCAAAGAAGAGGGAGTCAAGCTATTTTCCAAAGCTCCTGAAGGCAGGACAAGAAGCAACGGATGGAAACTAAGCAAGGAGAGAAGCAACCTAGAACTAAGGAGAAACTTCCTGACAGTTAGAACAATTAACCAGTGGAACAACCTGCCTCCAGAAGCGGTGAATGCTCCAACACTGGAAGTCTTTAAGAAGAGATTGGACAGCCATTTGTCTGAAATGGTATAGGGTTTCCTGTCTGAGCAGGGGGTTGGACCTCCAAGGTCCCTTCCAACTTTATTATTATTATTATTGTTATTGTTATTGTTATTGTTATTGTTATTATTATAGTCCTTCTGACATTCATTTAATGACAGTTCAAAATTACAACAAACTGGAAAAAGGGACGTACAATCGGTAATTCATATCTGTTGCAGCATCCACACGGTCGTATGATCAAACTTTGGGTGCTTAGCAATTGGTATATATTGATGATGGACGCATTGTCCTGGGGTCAGGGGATTGCCATGTGTCTCCTTCCCAGTCAGCTTCCAAAAGCAAAATCAATGGGGAAATCCAGATTTGCTTAATAACTATGTTATGAACTGTAAGTGATTCACTTAACAACCCATGGCAAACAGGTTGTAAAATTGAGTGTGACTCACTTAATAATTGCCTTGGTTAACAATGGAAATTCTAGTCTCAGTTATGGTGGTAAGTCAAGGTAAGTGGTAGGGGACTGAGAAAAACTGGTTTTCCTGTTTAAGTAGTAAGGATACAGCACAATGCCATCCTCTTGCCCTATGAAAACCAGCTATTTCTACTCTTCAATTTTAGAAATTTTAGAACTAATGTAGAAAGTTATCACCATGAAAAACCACTAATTAGGCCAGTGATGCCTAACCTATGACACGCATGCCAGAGAGTGGGCACACATCCCGTTACCCCAGCCTCGCCTCCCCTGTGACCCCCTCCTCACCAGCAGCCCTCCTGGAGGAGAGTCGCCCCCGAGCGTGGCCCACGTGAAGCTGCACAGCCAAGGACATGGCAGCCAGGCAGTGTAGACAAGACTCTGCTCTCACGCCCCATCACACATAGTTGATGCTGCGGGGGGGCAAGCAGAGGGCGTGGCCGCCATGGCGCTGCTGGGCTGCCTGGACGATCTGCGGGGGGCCCTGGAGGCGGTGAGTGACCCTGCGGGCAGGTGGGGTGGGGGATGGGGTGGGGTGGGGCAGGGGTAGAATGGGGCAGGGCCAGTTTTTGGGCACTCAGTCTCTAAAACGTTCGCCACACTGAATTAGGCACTATGATCAGCAAATATTGTATTTTTTTTTTGTCAACGTGAAGGATTCGCTGTTTGCACTGAAACCAGTACTGTTGCCACAAATTACAAGTACGTGCTGAAGTCTCCTGCATTGCTTGGACAATTGAAGGCAAAGTCATGGCTTATTCCTATTTTGTGATTTTTGGGTTCTTCAGAAAGAAAATAGTTGAACCTCCTGTTCAGACTTAATATTATATAGTCCATGGGTAGAAATGGTTCACCGGGTGCTTAGTTGCTTCAACTGGCAGGAAGAGCCAAATAAAAGTGATTAAAGTTCCTTCCCTTATTGTTACGTCCAAGGTGAACTACAGGAAGTAACCTACTTACTTAAGAGTCAGCCAAAACACTTTTGTTGCTTTCCATAGCTATCACAGTGCAGGTGTTCATCCAATCAAACACTTAATGTACTTCTGGAATGTACGCAGGCTTTGAGCCAAAAGAAAGACATGAGGAATTTGAAACCTGTCTTAGTGTCCCCTGGGGCATTATATAATTAAGCAAAAATGATTTGTGTTAATTGCATAAGCCTTATATCTAGGGTGAATTCCCCAAGATGAAATGTCCACAGGATGAAATAAAGTCTAAGTATGGAAGAAGGCAAGAAACAACAAAGAGTAACAGTATCATTAAAACATCTTAAGCCAGTGTTTCTCAACCTTGACAATTTTAAGGCATGTGAACTTCAACTCCCAGAATTCCACAGCCAGCATTGCTAGTCATAGATTACTAGACAATAGCAATAGCATTTAGGCTTCTATACCACCCCATAGCACTTTACAGCATTCTCTGGCCAGTTTACAATAGCAGCATTTTGCCCCCCAACAATCTGGGTCCTCATTTCAGAAGGATGGAAGGCTGAGTCCAACAATCTGTCAGGATCGAACTCCAGGCTGTGGGCAGAGTTTGCCTGCAATAATGTATTTTAACCACTGTGCCACCAGACAATCACCCAACTTTAAATAAAATTGATATTCCAAGCATATGACACTCTGTTATATATAAGGAATGTTACAGAGGATTATTCCACTCCTTCTTTCTCTGAGGTGAATAACCATTATTCTAAATCAAGCTGCTGAATAACAAATTGCACACGATGCTGTAATTCTATAGTGGGGACCAAGGAGTCTTTCACAGCATAGCAATATGAATAACTTTTTAGTTTCTCTTACTCCTTCAACTATGTTTGTCTGTAGTTCCAGATTCCTTATTCATATAAATGCCCAAGTACAATGGAACTCAATTATTGCTGTATATTTATATATTTGTTTGCTTGCTAACTCTGTATGCCCATCTCATGTTTGTATATGCCATGTATGAAGGACTTTACCTTAAAACATAAGTCAGAAGGTTTATGCATTCTGACACCTGATGAATCCACTGCTTAGGGCAGGGGTAGGCAACCTTGGCTCTTTTAGGACTCGTGGACTTCAACTCCCAGAATTCCTGAGCCAGCATGTGAAGTCCACGAATCCTAAAAGAGCCAAAGTTGCCTACCCCTGGCTTAGGGTATTATTTATGTCAATATACTTTTTTCCCAATAATGGGAAAAAAGAAAGGATGAGGGGGGGATAGGATGGGAGGGTTTAATTAAAGACACTGAAATCATCTATTGAACTAGTTTGTTTTGTTTGTTTTAATATCTGTAGCTTCTGGGAAAATTTAAAGACCTGGTTCTTTTCTAAACAAACACTATAAAAATAGCAAAAGACCTCTGTCTGATCTCAAAATACAAAATTACAAGCAGGGTGGATTCATTATACAATATACACAATTGTGGTGTTAGACGAAAGTCTACATGTAATAATGTAAGTGTTTCAGATATGATCTATCAACTGAAGGAAATCTTAGACATGTAGGCTTATAGCTAATTATGTATACGCAAAGTTTCACTCAAGCAAGAATGTACTGTTTGTCCCCTCCGCCACTCATTCCCGCTCCTGGAGAAGATGTAGGTAAATGGGCAGGCCAGAAGACATTTTCCATCAGACAACTGAAGCCCTAATTGGACATCACTCTATGCCACGGGTCTTCAAACTTGGCCCTTTTATGACTTGTGGACTTCAATTCTTAGAATTCCTCAGCCAGCGTGTCATAAAAGGGCCAAGTTTGAAGACCCCTGCTCTATGCCGTAAGTTGTTTATTGACTCATCATTAATAAATATCAAGATGTAGATTGAAGTACTGGAGATAGAATATTCTAATGCTCATATAGAATTCATCATAATTAAACCCAAGTTTCTTTCAGAAGTGATGCTGTGGTGGTTCTTTTAAACAAACCATGTCTTGTTTTTTTCTTACCATCGTGGCCAGAGTTGAGAAGATGTTCTCCAAGATCACAGCCAAACACCCTCTCCTTTAAGATCCCACGCTGTTTCAGTTTCTGCTTTGTTGGTCGAGACTTCATGAATGTACGCAAGAAAGTAATAAGCTTGCCGTGTTTTTTGGACACTGTAAGATTGAAACAGAAAACTCATTTTAGGGGAAGATAATTGCAAAGATATTTTATTAATATGGGCCTAGTCCATAAGAATCAACCTTGTTGCTCTACCAGCTGTTTAAAGCAACCTTCTCTTTTTCTTTTTCCACTATCATTAAAAATAACTGATTCAAGTGAAGCAGAATCCCTAACAAGAGATTTATTTAAAATAAAGCACTCAGAGTAGCTTAATTCCATATACTTGTAAGACAGTAGGACAGGATAAGTGATAGGAAAGGAAAGACAACATAAAAACAGGTGATGCAGCTCCATATTTTGTTTCATAGTTTTCCTATCTACTTTCAGAAATCCAGAGCTAAACAGTAGGTTAACATTCACGAAGGGAAATGACATGCTCCATTCCTCAATGTTCAGTTATACCACAGTTCAACGGCCAGCCTAAGAATTGATATTGTTCCCCAGCCTGCATTTTTCCCCAACAGTATTAAAATTCTTTCAGCCTCTTCAGAAAAAACCACAAGCATTTAACTCTGGAGATGAATTAAAGGGCTTCTAAGCTTCTACCATGCTGCTCACTTTATTTATTCATTTATGGTGCTCCCATAATGCAAGACTCAACAAAAATGAATCCTGGCCATTTACAATACTTACATGATTGATGGATAGCAATTGATGGCTATATTTGCATAATCCATTTACCAATTAAACAAACTATTACATCTGCAATTTCTTGGGTTTGCATGACACATTGAATACACAAGAGTTCCCCAACAGTTGAATACACAAGAGTTGCCACAACGTAACTCCAAACTAAAATGAGTTGACTAGTTTGTGCAAACACAGCCAGTATGTTTGATTTGCTTTTTGCTTGGTCGTTAGCACTGATACGTTCTTGAGAATCTTTAGTATTTTCAAGATATACAATTAGATCATTCAAACTTAAGTTCAGGCACCCAATGAGAGAACAGGACCGGTTACAGCCAGGTGACAATACAGCCCTCCCATTTTTGTACTCAAACATTGTTAGATGAATGGCCGTCCTTTAATGATACGGAGTATACAAACACACACACACACATGTATATCCTACATACTTACTTTCAGTTGGTATGTTTATACTATAGGGAATTTGGGAAAGTTGTACATTACATCTAATTATTTTTAATTAGTGCTCAACTGTTATATTTTAATACTGGGTGATTCACTTGTTTTGATTTTTTTATTTCTGTATTCATCTTGATAGGATTTTGATGATATATGCCTTCCCTTTTAAGGAAATATGAAGCGCAAGCTTCAACGGGAAATCAGAAAATAATCTCATAACTTTGATGTTGATATTGAAAAGAAAACATTATTTTGGACAGCTGTTGTTTTATTTCCACTACAACAATAAAATAGCCAGCAAAGAGAGTAATATTAATTAAATTAATTGCGTGGATTATTAATTGAGTGGTACTAAGTAGGATCTTTAAAAGCATAAACCTTGAGTGTTCACACACCAAATACAGTGGTGCCTTGGTACTCAACTACTTTGAGACTCACCAAATTTGGTATTCAATGCATTTTGATGTGAAAATGTTGTCCCGGTACTCAATTGTTTGTTTGGTACTCAACACACAAGCTTGAACTTGTCAGTGTCGACTGACTTGTGACTCAGTATATTATTTCTTATGGGAAAAATCTGTTTGGTATGCATTGTTTTTGGTACTCATTGTGCCTCCCAGAACCAATTAACGATGAGTACCAAGGTACCACTGTATCCTCATAATCCACAAGTATGCAAGTAATATATGGTACAAAATGAGAAAAAAAAAACATTTTAAAAGCAACTGGCCTATGAAAGAGACTGCCTTTGTTTGGAAGTAAATCTCTAAAGATATCCTATTGAAATAAAAGCCAAAATACGTAGCAAATTGTCAAAGGAATGCCTATGTCTCCAACTTTTTAGTATCAGGAAGTTATCAAGGCTCAACTGTGTAGTAGTATGAGCAGTTAGGTTACTTGAGTTTGTGCTCCTTCAAGGCAAAAAGGAATAAATCACTGGCTCTTTTGAAATAGGTTGTCGTGGCAATCAAACTATAGCAGAATGTGTTTGAGGTGAGGAAAGCATCCTGAATTAATTTCAAAGTAATTACACAGTGTGTTATTTTACATAACTAAACCCTGGGTGAAGACATAGGCAATTCCGAGACGCTTATATTAGCTAACAGGGTGGCTAATCAGATTTTTCAATTTGTTAGAGAGAAAAAAATCACAATCATGCAAACGTTTGTGAAAAGTGCCACTGATAGGTACACAATGACAGTGTAAACCTAAGGGAAGTGGTTGATGACAAGGGACCAGCAGTTCCTTCCTATTCAGGATGAAGTTCAAGTCATTAGCACTTCCCCTGATTCCTTATTTTTAATCAGCTAACATTTTTAACCTCTCAGCATAAGCTAGTACCACAGTAGATATTATTATTATGGCAACACTGAAAGAGGAATTTGGAGCAAACATGACAGCCTCTGTTAAAATGCCAACATTCTTACAGAAATACTTTGGAGAATAAAAATACACCATTGCACAGAGAAAAGGAATGTGGGTGAAATTTAGCTCTCCTTTTTTTAATTGGGAATAAGCTTCTCTCTGTACTTTTTGCTGATATTCGTTTTGAAACATCACAAAAAAATTCAACTTTGACCACACCTTCTGGTTTAATGACTACACTTTGTTGAATTACTCTAGCTCAGTATGGTGGTTTGCTGAGAGCTCACTTTCCTGATCTTGACTTACAGACCAGGATATCTGCGGAGTGTAGTCAAAAAATGTTAAAATTGGTGGCCACCACAATGCAATTGAAGTTCATCCATTCTTTATTTGCATCCTTGCAAACATCCCTGGAAAGAACAGAGCTGACATGGTACTTTCATTCTTGGCACTGGATGAGAGAATGTGGATGTAGCTTTTCTGCCTCTCTTTGAACTTGCCATTTAATCTCACTAATTAATTGCATGGAGAAATGAAAGATTATTAATAGAACTGTCCATGAGAATAATCTGACAACCTAAGAGAAAGCTTGAAATTAACTACGGTTTAATAATAATGCTTTTTTAAAAAAAATCTCTAGGGGGTTTCTTATTATATATTCTCTTAAACTAGGGAATTGTATTCAATTTAAACTGTAGCTTAAACAAACCAAGGCAAGAAACAACTGTTTCAATCATAGTCTAGATCAGTGTTTCTCAACCTTGACAATTTTAAGGCATGTGGACTTCAACTCCCAGAATTCCACAGCCAGCATTGCTGGCTGTGGAATTCTGGGAGTTGAAGTCCACATGCCTTAAAATTGTCAAGGTTGAGAAACACTGATCTAGATGTTAAACCAGGTCTAAATGACACAACTGTAAAGTTACTGTACTACATAAGTATTAAAGACCTGCAGTAAATGAGGGGCTAGCTATTGTGGCAAGGAAGGTAATATTTTCAATTAGTGTAACTAAGAATTTCACCTCACTGTTTACCACACTGAACCTTTATCAATGGAATGGTCTAAAAAAAAAATACACTTAGGATTTTGTAACAATGGAGCACAACAGGCTTCAAGGACAAAAGAACTTTGCTAATTAGAATCATGACTGTATTCTTTGAGAATTGGCTGACTACAAGGACTTTACTCTAGATCTTTTATGACCATGGCAAAGGCAGAACAAACAGAAAGCATGAAGGTTCGGTCTAGTATTTTTTTAATGATTGTTTCTTCTGGTGGTGTTTCTTTGTTCTTCCGGTATTGTGCAAATATAATTCTTGCCGCTAGATTGTGCGGGAATAGACAGGTTGAAAGAAAAAGAAGAAACAGAACATTTTCAAACTTGGGACCTATTTTATCAGTGGTTAGTTAGAGAAAAGATTTAGGGATTAGGAATTTAATTTGTATTAGTGAATAAGATACTCAGACAACACGTTCTGTTGAATAATTACTATTGAATTCTGTTAACCAAAATTAATAAAATTTTATAATAAAAAAGCATGCATGTAGGTTCATCCATTCCTTCAGAAGGGGTATTTGGAAATCTTTTTCTTAGAATTAAACTTCAGTCTATTCACTCTACGGAAGCTAAAAATTAGGAGGAGTCTAGTAGCACCTTTTGTGACTAACACGTTTTACTGAAAGGCATATCCTTGTGCGAACTGCGTTTTATGCCTTACAATAAAATTAGTCAGAAAAAAGTGCGACCAGACTTCTGGTAAGTTTTCAGAACTTACAGGATATCATTTGCAATAATAAGAGTAGGTGTGGCCTAATGGTTTTTCTATCCTGAATTCAAAATCCTATACAAGGGACTTTGTCATCAATAACAAACTGCGCAACTGTTGTACCTTTATAAGTGAGCATTTCTGTTTCAAAGTTTTACTTACAATTCATTGAAATATGCCCTGCCCAAATTAGTTTCGGGAAGAAAATAAAATATTATTAAGCCTAGATATGTCTTACATTTCAGGCTGATGAATTCATAACGCCTTCTGCAGTGTAAAAAGACTGATAGGAGTTACTTGCTATCAGTAAATAAATTAGATCTGTATGAGATGACTTGGAATTACTGCAGGAATGGGAGGAAGCCCCAGAGAAGGTAAACAAGATGAGGACACTGAAGCAAAGCATCCATTTTGGTTTAAGAAGCAAGAGGGCCTGTGGATGTTAGCTGAATCTCTGCTGAAGAAAAGCATCTTTTTGAAAGGCTTCACAATCTTTAAATATTCAAGCTATGCACTCTTACACCCAAGATCTGCCAGTGGAGGATCTGTTAGATTATGCCAGCAGCAGAACATAAGGCACAGCTCCGTCACTCAAAATAAGCCAGCTTTAATTTGCAGATTTCAATTGCTGGTGCATCTGTTATGTATGACGGCACACTCCCACCAACTCAGTAGCCAAATTAAGAACGAAGATTTGGGTTTGTGCTGGGCAGGGAAGGAACAGATTTCCATCGAATCCCATGCTAGTCAGACTTTGAATACAAGCACAAATGTTAAGTCTCCAAGACCAAATAAATTCCAACTCGTGGTTTTGAAGGATTCATTTTAGAGCCTCTTTCTCTGACCTCTGAAAAATCCAACAGGATAAGCTAGAGGATGGAAGAAAGGGAAATGAGGTTCCCATCTCTAAAAAGAGCAAAATTATTGGTAACTGTATCAGAGAAGTAACTGGCTGCTGGAATGCAGAATCGCTCTGTCTGGCTGTACAGTATCTTGTCAAAAACCACATTCACACATTTTTCGCCTTAACACAAAAACACAGAAAGTGCTTTTGAAGACAGTTGTGCCTTTACGGTCAGCTCATGAGATCCCATGACAATATTGCAAGCATTTGTAAATTAAAGTTATGCACAGCGTAGCAAATTGTGGCTTTTAGAAATGCATGTCAACAGTGTTCATCTCCTACGTTCCAGATGGCGATGGGTAGATAATAGATAATACAGAATTATCTATGAGTATGGAGAATGACCCACATTTTCAATTCATTATCAGCATGTTGGTTGAACTTCGTATGAATGATGTTGCTGTCCTCTTTTGCTGAGGAAATTGTTGTACTATGGGCAATCACTAAATTATATGTGACTGCATCACTTTAAGTAGATAACGGTAGTTTGGTAATAAAACTGAAGCAGCAAAAGAAAAAAGAATTCAAAATATCATTTATCTAATAAGTATTACTTATTTAAGCTTTACAAGGACTACAGAAATTTAAACCAGTAATTTTAAATTTAAACCAGTATTATTCTAATATAATAAAGAAGTCTGGATTCTAAGAGTGATGCACATTATTCCACTTAGATGTGTGCCTGTACAACTATTTTTTTTTTAAAAAAGCTACTATAAAAATGTTCTGCTTTTAGTTGGAATGACATTGAGGAATCAATGCAAGAAACTAACATCCCAGTATCATGAATCTTGCAAATACTAATTCAGTCTGGCTTTTGAGTTAAGAGCTAAAAAGCTAATTTTCTGTTAATGGGTTAATTAATGTGAGACAGACTAACTACTTAGCCAGCAGTGAATAATTTCATTATAAAATGCCTGCCTGTCCACATATATGTATCATCTTGTATCATGCAGTGCAAATTGATGTCCTACAAGATAATTTAAATGATACATAGGAAATCATGTCACTCTTAATGTACTAATAGGTTCGCAATTACATAACTGTCAAGACCAAAGATGAACATGTTTGTCTATCAAGGGGGAAAACATAGAAACTAGATGTATTTCAACATGTTTATAAAACTTGTTTTGAGAAGGACATTAATGCAGTTACAGTCATGACTGAGAAATGTGAGTGTATAATTATTTGGCAATAGGCAGGTTTTCTTCTCTTGCTTTATGTAGATAGTGTATACATATATATGAGAGACAGTATACAAACTAGCATCTCAAGGAGCAGCATTAAACAATTCAAACCTTTGGCAAGAAGAAATTTATTGACATTTGGAATCAGATTTTTTTTTTAAAAAAAATTGATCTCACCCTAAAAAAAGCTGTTCGGATAATTGAAAAAAGGCCAGAATTAAAGATAAGTTAACCTTTTAATATTTTGTTTGTTTGTTTGTTTGTTTTGGGGAGAGATGTACATTAAAGTCAAAAAAAATTCAGTTGACATTATGGGGAAACAAGACTACTTAAATCACTAGGAGCAACTGGCTGCTCTGGATTTTGCACAAAATTAGTTTTTCAATATTTTTTTGCTCAAATAAGCACTATTTAAGACTTCTGGTGTAGATTTATTGGTTCTAATCTTCACTTTTTCTCTAGAAATTGCAACCTTTCACATTCAAGGTTGCACCCTCTACCTTGTGATTGAGCATGGTGAGCTATTTTAGATAGCAGCATGGCACTATTAAATTTTAAACCAAGAAAACTGATGCAATCCAATTTATATTAGCTTACATTACCATTTGAAAGTCCAATAAAATACAGAGTTTGGATTACTGCAATGTGTGAATATTGATACTATCTCAGAATATGCGTATCATTTCTTGGGTAAATGAAAAATCAGACAAGACATTCTCAATTTTCTCACGCATAAAATTATAAAACAGAGGAAACAGTGGGGGGGGGGGGACAAAAATAAGCAATATTAATCAAGCTCTCTTGCTCTGTTATTCCGTAGCCTGATCAAGTAATATTCCATATGGAACTAATTCTAGTATCTTTAATATCTTCTAGTAAAGTTGTGTTGCTCAATAGCTGATGAAGCAACACTACAAGGGTCAATGAATTTAAAGATTGATAATCTAAGCAGTAATAAAAAGGTGTATACTGTTAAAACAGCCATTACTCTCCTGCATATCTGAACACAGAATGGCCTTCCAACAGCCATGGGGAAGATTGCTATCCAAACCTATCTGTCTAAGGAGTTATTTTATTAAAGACAAACTAAACAGATAACCCAATAAGTTAAACTAAAATCAAGTACATAATTGCTTAAAAGATAAATATAAATTGTTTTTAATGATGAAACCTTTTCACCTGTTTTAATCAAATCAGTTACGGTCATATTTTCGATCTGTGTAGCTTGCATATGGTATCACTCAAGCTTAGTATATTATTTCATGTTTCCTCTGAAAAGTTAATGGTACTATACACTTTAAACACAATCGCCCTGTCAGATGGACCGGATGGAAAGTTAGTGACTTGCACAAATAAAGGAAAACAAAAATGTTCAAAAAATTTCATGGTCAAGTTGGGTTTTGACTCTGGTGTTGATCTTGGTTCAGCACCACACTGACCAGTTCACTCTAAAAGGCAGCACCTGGCCAACCGTATTTGAGCATGGAAGCTAAGCCAGGTCAGACTTGTTGGTTGTTACTTGACTGGAAGACGATGATGGCAAACTATTTATATACTGTTGCCAAAAGGGGGGGGGGAATTCTCCAAGGTTGTGTCCATGCAGTCAGCAAGAACAGTTTATGTTTCCTAAAAAGAACAGGAAACCACACTCAACCTCCACTGAAATCTCTGAAAGGTCTTACTCTCCACAGATCTAGAAGCAGGAACATTAAGAGAAACCCTGCTAGATCTCATCAAGAGTCCACTTCATTTTCACCACCCCCCCAATTTAATATACTTCAGGTAGATTGGATTAAGACTCATGATTTTTCATGAAGTGCCTGAGCAAAATCTTTGTGCAAGACACTGGACTTTGTATTTCTTTTTTATAAACTCAGTGTGATGTCATGGTTAGGTCAGGGCTTGGATGGAGAATTTGCAGTCAGATTAAATGTATCTAGGTTCTTCCAACATTAGAATTCTCCTAGTGTACTAAACAAAAACATATTTGAGATGCAGCATTGGTTTCCATGGCAACTTCAATGTTATAAAGTTGTCAATTCTTCACAGAATTTCAACAAATTTAGCAAAGAAAACCCTATTCACTGTTTTCCTATATATTGCCTTTGCATAGTTTGTGCATTTTTCAAAAAGCAGAAATCAAACAAATACATCTGAGGTTTTATGTATCTCACTTAAGTAGAACCACTTTGAATGCTTCAGGAAAAGAATGGAGAGAAAAAGAATTCACTTTTTTAGAAAATATTATTCAAGCAGAATACCACTGATCTGAAATAAGGTTGTTTTTTTTTTAAAATCATGTTAAGGTATCCCCTGTAGGATGTATTTCCAGTAATTACTAGAAATATCTAGTCATGACCTCTACTTAAATAATGTGATTTTTAAGATTCTTGCTGACACTGCATGAAAACCATCTACGGACTCATTTTAATCCAGCAACCCTCACAGGAAATGTTGAGATGCTAATAGACTCACTGTAAAAACAAAAACAATGCATCCTTTTTAAATAGGCAAGAACTGCTTAAACCTTTACATTTAAATTTAAAAAGCAATTTATCAGAACAATGGCAATTGGAGGAAGCAACAGATTTATTATTTCCCCACCTACATTACTTTAACATGTTTTTGACCTGATATGCAAAACAAATAAAGGTAGATATACTCCTTGGGGTTTTAGAGTATCACAGACTGTGTTGCAGCTGTTTTGAGCTATGAAGACTTGATTGGAAAGTTTTTAAATCTTCTACAGCGGAAAGTCAGGACAAAAAGTGGTGGGAGTCCTTTCCTGATCTGAATTTTTGCCCTAATACTTTTCATACACACAAATTAAAAAGTTACTTATGTGGTAACCAAATATCCCCAACATCTCTAGAGGTTTGCTGTGAGCTCATGTCTACTTGAATAAAGCTTTGGTTTTTTCCATATTGGAGTTAATACATACCTACAATTCCAAGAGACCCAAGGACTGATGTTTATGAAAAGGCAAATAATCACAACAATGTCTAGTCTATAATTAATGCAAACTAGGGGAAATAGTCCTTCTTAGAAAGCTTTTATTGACTTGACAAGCAGTCCCCCAGTCAGGCAAATGGTTGTAGGGCATAGTTCCAACAATCCTACTCGCTATAACACAACAAAACTAGTTTTTCTAGATACGACAGTTACAATCGCACACCACAGTCTTCCTGAGTAACAGGTTCTTGTGTTTCTTTCCCCATGTAGGAAAGAATGAAATGACGGATGCCAATAAAAGAAACCACTCCATTTTTCCATCCTCTTCTGAAGCACACTTGATCAGATCATGTTGACAACAGCACTTGTCAAAACTCCTTGGGCTCAAACAAACAAACAGCCTCCCCCAAGTACCAAGCTATCTCACACCAGAGGGTTCTTTTTAATCCATGCCTGTATCCCACATTGTATTACATCACTTCAGAGGCACAGAAACAAATCAACAAGTCAGCAAGCAGAATGTCTTACATGCCCTTATACACACACACACACACACACACACACACACACACACACAAAACCCACCAGACAATCTGACAAATCAGCAACACGGTCTTACCTTTTCTGTTCCCTATGGTGGGCAAAAAATAATAATAAATATAGCTCCAAGTAGAACGGTCCTGAAGAACTCAGCAGCCAGCTTAGTATATAAAGAAATCACCAGAGTTTCTCTGATCAGCTCTGGCTTGGCATTCCAACTACAGAGGGTTTACAGCCAGCAGTGGGAGAGATCAACTGCACGGCAGAAAGTCCTCACCACATACACACACAATCCATTTCCCTCTCCCACCCTCTGAGCCGTGTTCTTCCCTCCAGTTAAGAGCCTGTGGCTTTCCCCACACAGATTTATATCTGGCGAGGGGGGGTTAAGCACCTCCTTGGGGCACTCACTGGTTGCCCGCAACCAAGGATGCCCCTCCCAAGGATCTCACCCTTGTGAAACAAGCTGTGCTTGTCCAGCTCCACCTTGCTGCCGCCGAACCACGCCTCTGCTCAGGTGACTTTTAGAGGCTGATCAGAGGCCAGCCCATCCTTGGAAAGCTTCGTGTAATTTCTAGTCCATCAACCAAGCAAGGGAAGCAACAGGAAGGGGGAGGGAACAGCCATAAAAGCAGAGATGACTCAGTAGACAGGGCAAATTCAAAGCAAGGGAGATCGGAGAGTTTGCATGAAAGCACTTCTGTCTGTCCCTCTCAAGTGAGATGGGGGGGAGAGGCTAATAAAAGGCAGCCCACTGCCCTTTTCCCTTTGGGTGAGTCCTAATTATAATGGGCAGGGAGGAAAAAAAGAAGAGAATGTAAGGAGACAGCTCTCGTTTTTTTATGCCTTAGCAGGCATCCAATTAAGTTATTGGGGAAATGGATGAAAACTGGTTTAAATAAGGCTAACTAGAGTATTTGCTGAACAGAACAAATAAATACAGCTATAATTATTTATAACATGATTTAGATTGACTTACTAATGATTTAAAAAGGCCACACCTGGAATGCTGCATCCAGTTTTGGTCACCACATTACAAAAAAGATGTTGAGAGTTTGGGGAGGGGAAAGTGCAAAGAAGAGCAACTAAAACAATCAAAGTCCTGGAGACTAAAACATATGAAAAACGGTTGCAGGATTTGGGTTTGGGTAGTCTAGAGAAAAGAAGGATTGGGGGAGGACATGATAGAAGTATTCCGGTATTTGAGATGTTGCCACAAAGAGGAGAGGGTCAGCTTATTTTTTAAAGCACCAGAAGGCAAGACAAGAAGCAATGGATGGAAACTAATCAAGGAGAGAAGCAACCTAGAATGAGGAGAAATTTCCTCACAGTGAGAACAATTAACCAGTGGAATGGCTTGCCTTCAGAAGTTGTGGGTGCTCCATCACTGGAGGTTTTTTGGATGGAAACTAATCAAGGAGAGAAGCAACCTAGAACTGAGGAGAAATTTCCTCACAGTGAGAACAATTAACCACTGGGATGGCTTGCCTTCAGAAGTTTTGGGTGCTTCATCTCTGGAGGTTTTTAAGAAGAGACTGGACAGTCACTTGTCTGAAATGGTGTAGGGTGTCTTGCTTGAGCAAGAGGTTGAACTAGAAAACCTCCAAGGTCCCTTCCAGCTCTATTCTAATTGATTGACATCTCTGCTGTTTTGGAATCCCGTCAAATAATTCTTCAGTTGCTTGGATATGTTCATGATATGCATTAACACTTCTTGGCAGTTTCCTTAAGTTAGAAACAATTCTCCCTCCCCCCCCTCCTCCTTCCTCCCCAGCCCATGATTGCAACTATAGAGATATGCCAAAATCTGCAGATGGTGAAAGGAGGAGATATATTTAGAAGGAATATTAATGTAATTTCACTGGGTTTCAGCCAACTTGGTGTAGAAACCAGGCTAGAAACCAGGAGACTGGATTTTTGTCCTCCCTTAGGTATGAAAGCTGGCTGGGCCAGACAGTCCCTCTCAGATCAACCTACCTCACAGGGTTGTTACTGTAGGGAAAACAGATGGAAGCAACTTGAGTTATGCAAAATAAATGTAGGATCTATATTTAACAATAAATCAACAAAAATGTAGGTACAACTGAAATAAGAATCTGAATCCACTAACTTCAATTGTGTTTTTGTCAAGATAGGCAGGATCTCCAGGCAAAGTGAGGAACATGTTTAAACTTGCAGAATGAACGTACCCACAACAGGACTACAAAATTCATGAAAAACAAATTCATCTAATTCATAAAAAAAACCCATTATCTTAACACTTAAGAATCAGGAAGAGGGAACCTTGACTTCAAATCTCGGTTTAATTGGGATACTCAGGATCAAAGTTACATGCCATTCTGTTTCCTGCAAAGAAAGTAAGTATTGTGACCGAAGAGAAGGTCTTACTGAATATTCCCAACTGCTCGTCATTTATTCATTCAATCCTCCCTGCCATGAACTTCTCGTCAGGGGAAATAATCTTTGCAAATGAGGGCAAATAGACATGTCCCAAGACAATGTTGCAAGAGATTTACCCTTCCCAGCTTTCGGATTCATGCTGGAGCCCATTTTCAGGGAGCTTCTCTCTACTGGAATACATGCTTTGGGCTATTTTGTGAGTCGCATTTATATGTTGCCTTCCTATTGGCTGATTGATGTATTGATGGCTGGCGATTGGCTGCTGTTTCCTTGTGCCGCCAAGTTCTCGGCTCCTAAGTACTTGGTAAGTTGGTGGTAAATCAGACCTCCTGTTAACTGACAAGGAGCCCAAAACAGCTCCTTGAAGCCTAAGACAGAGGTCCCCAGCCTTTTGGGCACCAGGGACCAGTTCAGCGGGTAGAGGTTTTTCCATGGGGGCATGGTTTTGTGTGCTGCCTGCATCCCACGGATGAGGCTTTGCTTGTTTGTGCAGACCAGTTGCTGGCATGCTGCAGCCTGGTACTGGTCCACAGATCGGGGATTGGGGACCCCTTGCCTAGGAAATGGATCCCTTGTCAGTCAATAGAAATACCGATTTACCACCAGATTATCAAGTACTTAGGAGCTGAGGGCTTGGCGGCACAAGGAAACAGCAGCCAATCGCCAGCCATCAACACATCAATCAGCCAATAGGAAGGCACCATATAAATACAACTCAGAATAGCCCAAAGCAGGTATTCCAGTAGAGAGAAGCTCCCTGCAGATGGGCTCTAGCATGAATCCAAAATTTCTGGTCCCGGTGTCTGACCCAGATTCGACCTTGAAATAATCTTTCTTCTCAAGATCTTAGAAGATTATCTTTCTCCAGACCAAGTGGGAATCTTCTGCATTAGAAATAAAGGAGTGATAATACTGGCTGTCTCACAACCTGCCAACACTTACACTGTCGGTGAGAATTCCAAATATCCTGTTTAACCAAAGGAGGATTGGTACAGGCAGAAAAAGAGCATTGAAACAGCACAAAAGCAGGCCGGTATGGAATTTGACAACTGCCCACAGTGTTTAAAATTAATGAACGGTGACTGAATAAATTTGTCCTTAATATTTAACTATAACGAGGGGTGGTAGAGCTACGTTTGTGGGAAACCAGTAACATTATTTCTATTGAAATAATGGTAGGAAAATGTAGAATATTTATCTTAGGAGTCCCCCCCAAAAAAATCAGTTATCTTCAAAGGGAAAGGAAATCCACATCCCCATCTAAATTCCATTATTTGAATTAGTTAAAAAAAATGTGACATGTTCCCTGGCTGTCAATATACGGTGTTGTCCAATCAAATCAACGGTGGTGCAGACTTAATTCATGCATGCTTGACATTCACATCAACAAACAGGAGAATAAAATATAAGATTTAGGGGACTGTTTTATCTATCGACAACTCATTTGGTAGCCTGCTGTGCAAGATGCACCAAGCGCTGGAATAATTCCATGTCTCCTAGGACTTAAAAAGCACTAAGAATTTTACAAAGACATATAAACTGCAGATGGGAAACAACCCTAATTGTGATTGTCGGTTTCTACACAATGTCTCTCCCATCCTTTCTTCATAACAAGCTGCTTTTAGCCCTTGAAGGCACCTGCCCTGGGTTGGTATAATGGGCTTGTCTGGTGCTGGTATTCAGCTGTGCTTGCTCAGTTCTCACACTCAAAGCAGTTGCACAGAAAGGAGAATAAAGTATAGTTCAAAGGGGCACACAAGGGGAAAACAATATAATGCTCTCCAGGAACTCAAAAGGTCCCAGTTCAGTATATAATGTAGACTGACAATAGCTCACAGTCAGAAGATGATAAGAGATATAGTCCCATGTCTCTGGAGAAAGCTGGCAAAAAGTCCAAAAAGCTGCACTGTGCTATAGAATATACACATTCTCTCTCTCTCTCTCTCTCTCTCTCTCTCTCTCTCTCTCTCTCTCTCTCTCTCTCTCTCTCTCTCTCTCTCTCTCTCTCACACACACACACACACACACACACACACACACAGAGAATGCAATCTGTGAAATGTCTCTCCATCTCTCCCCCACTCCGTTCCCCCAAACTTTCTGTCTCTTTTTATGCTTATCCACACTGAAGAAGTGGGGAAGACATTAGAAGCAAATGGAAGGAAAGCTCATTTACCTACTTGTAAACACCTTTATGCTTTTAATATTAAGAATATAGCTCAGAAATGAAAGAGAGGATGGCTTTTGTGGCATAGGGTAGATGAAAAATGGAAGATCTTCCAAACAGAGAACTCCACAAGAGGAAAACGGGGTTTGTGTTTTAAATCCCTCTGTATCTGCTATAACCCATTAAAACCACAGCAGTCTACTTTCCCTCTTGGGGAAGGATCTCTCTGCCTGAGTATTTAGATTAAAGGCAGCAAAAGAAATAGTCTAAAATGCAAATGTCTTCAGTCTGAGTTAACCTTAAAAATTACAGCTCACAATCTCTTCTTGTCTAGGTTTCAACCAAGTTTGGGAACAGTTGGGCGATGGTAGAATCAATTCAGGTTAAACCACAAAGGTTCAGCCATGATTTCTGATAATGTATTGTTTCCTAAGTCAAAGTATTAAACTTATTAATTAGGAAACCAGTAGGGGTGGGCAGAGAGCTACAAGTAACATACAACAACAACAACAAAAACAACAACAAAATCTAGTAACTGGAAGGGATCTCCCATCTAGGAACCCTTAGCTTCCAAGATAGCCGTAAAAAAAAAAAGATCCTTGTGTGTGTGTGTGTGTGTGTGTGTGTGTGTGTGTGTGTGTGTGTGTGTGTAGAGAACTGCAATCTCAGTATATCAAGGAACTGATTGCCTATGCTGCTATATTATGCTCCTTATTATTTTAGACTCATTATTAGTTTAGCCATGTTAAAGAGTAAGAAGCTTTGCATTCCTACATCACACATTTAGGAGCGGAAGAATGTGGTTGTATGAATGTAGCATATGACTTCAGACCCTTCCACTTTCACACAATACGTGGAAGACCTTAACTCAGGGGTCTTCAAACTTGGGCCCTTTTATGACTTGTGGAATTCTGGGAATTGACGTCCACAAGTCATAAAAGGGCCAAGTTTGAAGACCCCTGCTTTAACTCCTAAGAGTCTGTGACCTCAGAGCTACATTCCATGGGATCAACAGTAAGACGCCCAAAGAAGTGCTCCTTGAGAGTAACGGTCTACTCATGAGTCATTGCTGTTCTTTGAAAGAATAGTATGCACTTCTTTCCTGTTGTATTGCAAGTTTGAAGCTTTCTAGGTAGAACTTCCCATATGAGAGTATAGTAATGCTGGGGGGAAAATGCCAGTGTTATGTATGTTCTTGGAACCGGCTGGCTGTCCTGACCTTTGGATAGATTTCGTAAGATTCTGACTGGTTTGTGCTCAAATGCTATTTTCCTTTTTTATTTTATGGATTGGACTCTGGTTACCATCTCTGTAGTGACCTTTGGGTTCCACACTGACTTCAGAGATGCTTCCACTCTGCTTAGCTCATCTACTGAGACTTGGTATGCATGCACATGTAATTGTTTAGTATGCATGCACATATAATTTACACCAGGGCTCTTCAAACTTGGCCCTTTTATGACTTGTGGACTTCCAGAATTCCTCAGTGTGCCTGGCTCAGGAATTCTGGGAATTGAAGTCCATAAGTCATAAAAAGGCCATTTGAAGACCCCTGATTTAGACTTACAAAACTACCCAACTCCATACTGATTTGTGAGTGGTAACAGTTTGGAAGAAGACATGTCTCATTGTTATTATTGTTGTCAGTCCCATAGATTTTGAGCTAACTATATTATTACCCTACTTTTTATGTCAATCGTTCCATGTCCTCAGACTAATTGCTTCAATTCACAGAATTTACTTTTGGCTCCTTACTGGCAGGAGCAAGATTCATTTAGTGAACATTTCATGTTCAGCCTCTTTATAAAACCACTTTCTAGCAATCTGACAAAAGAGCTAGATTTTAGCGTGGTTGTGAATAGTTTGCTCGTTGCAAGGAATCTGCTGCTCCCTTTCCTATTTCCAGTCAGAGGAATGGATCTTAGCTATTAGAACCAAAGCTGATGTGGTTTTCTACATGTAGTTTTGCAAACAAACATAATTTGGGTTTTCTGACTTCCCAAGTTTCCTTCTCAGAATAATGTATGATGCCCATATCTATAGACTCCAGGACTCTAGGCTATGATGACAAACGGTGTGAGTCACAAAAGGCAACAACAAGAGTTTCAGTGAATGTCTCTAAACTATTGTTAAAATAACCATTTTAATGCAGAGACATTACCCAACATATACCACCACATCAGCATATTCTGGTTATTTTTATCCCAATAAATGTACCTCATCTGAAACTCTTGCAATGTAGCTATGACAACTACAGCATAGCTGTTTCTAGTTTTTATCTTGGCCGCTCTGTATATAATATGGCTGTTTAAACAGCTATTAAAAATATGATTTCAATATTTACCCTTTGATTCTCTGTTTTTTCTACACCATTCCCTTGTCCTTAATTAAAAATAACAAGAGGTGTACACAAGAGGTGTATGAAGGCTTTTGAAATAGCAATTAGGTAAAATTTGGTAAAAAAATTGATGTTGATACAAATGGACAGATCCCAATTTGTAAGACATACATCCCAGGCACCCATTCTGGGAAAACCTTAATTCTGGTTACCTCATTGATTTCTTTGGCATTATATATCCATCAACATAAATATTTTTACATACACATATAGTAGTTAAAGCTCTTTTCTAGCTTTTAGAGGACAAGTCTGTGGTTACAACTGGAACTATATTCTACCTTGTAAGAAACAAACAGTTAAACAAACTCAAGTAACCATTAGTTGGCATTATTACTACAATGTACAGAGTTAGACTATGGGTTAGTTCATTTATAAACTGTATCAACTATAATCCATTCTACCTGAGCTCAGCTGGGATTGGTTCAGAGGCTCTGAAATAGATGCTGAACCCTTACTATCTATCTCCAAATCTGGATGCAGTTGTGGAGGGTGGAAAATGGAGCAAAATAGGATAAAAAGGTTATCATTGGTAATGATGGACATGAGCACCTTGATTTTCTAAGGCACTGAAATTCTAATTCCAAATTTCTGCTAGGTTATGTTCTAAAATATGAAAGTAAAACAAATGTGATCTTTGATTGGAATGTATTCTCTTCTTTCTGAAAGCATGGCAATTACTAGTTTGTCAAAACTATTCTTCTTAATGTCTGCTACGATTTCACTTAACTGGAAAATTCAATTAGACTGGTTACAATGGGTCCTGATTCCTGATCTAAAAGGAATTGTACAATAGTTTTACTGCAACTCTTGTAGGGCATATTGAAGTTTGAGGCTAAGAATGTCAGCAAATGCTCCCGTTAGTCAGTCACATGTAACCACCTGGCAGGGCCTTTAGAATAACCTATCGATTTCGCCGCTGCCATGGTTTTGTTTTATTAATAGTATGGTTTCCATGGTTTTGTTTTATTAATAGTATACTGAACAAAATCAGCAGCATATGCTCAAGTATGAGATTATGAAACTGACAGACTCATTGAATAAATATTGCTGCAAAGCATGTCTAGTATGGAACACAACACAATATTTTTAGTGCCATATGCTGTGATATCAGAGTAGGACAAGCAAATTTAATCTGTCTGATGAAGCCAAATTCAAACATCAGAAAGGAATGAAAAAGCAGCTGTGCTGTCCTCCATGTTGTTATGTCAAAGCAAGCCAGAAAATCATACACACTTCTATGTTTTTCCCTAAGACGATATCATATTACAGAGAGAACAGCATGCCGTAATTTCCACTGCGTTTTCTTTTTCCCCAAATGAAATTTCTCTAAAGCTCGTCTCACGCCCATGTAGCTTTCTCCAAAAAGCTAACTCCAAATGAAGTTATGGAAAGAAGCTGTACCCTTCCAGATACGGTATGGAGACTCAGTGGCAACATACTTTGCCATTCCTGTAACCTTTTTGCTGCAATTTTGGAGTACAACATGTCTCCATTATAAATATATAAATACAGTATTAAAAGCTATAACTGAACAGGAATGCTTTCTTACTACAAAGGGAATGCTTTCCCTTTGTAGGACAAAGCTTATGTGCTTCGACTGCTGCTAAAGACTCTAACAACGAAGGAAGTATTATAGATTGTTAATTATTAATTATTAATACTATACTAAGTTAAGCTTATGCAATTCTCACTCTCCGATGCCATACAATTCAAAAATTTATTCTAGGAATTAATTGTACGAAAACACTAGAAGTGTGTGTGTGTGTCTGTCCCTGTACTAAAAAAAAACACCCTTTGTGTAATTGTATAGGAAAATCAACATTTTTCCAAAGCATACACTTTTAAGATTATGTAATCTCTCTTGCTCTGGGATATGATTTTACAAATATTGGATGTATAATAAATAAATAAATAAACAAACAAACAAATAAATAGTAGGCAATTTTACTTACTCCAAAAAATTGGTTTCCAGCTCATTCTTTTTCTCCCCTATTTACCTTATATTGTAGATTTCATTTTAATGCATATTGTGAAATAAAAAATGTACAAGGAGTGTAAAGATATTGCACATTCCTCGGATGTTAAGCACATTAATATACAACAATATACCAGAATTCTGACTTTTTCAGGAATAAACATAAATGCAAGTATCTTGCTCAATCATTTTCACATCATCCCAGACAGCATTTTCCATGGTCTGTTTGTTGTGATATTCTCTGAGAAAGAAAGAAAAAGGTAAGAACAAATTCTGATACCTGATTTTGTTTCGTTCAGAAAGGAACACGGCAGCGTTTCTGATTTACAAACCATGAGCAAAAAAAACCTTAAGACGGAACTTGTCCTTGAGGACTCAGATGGGAGCTAATCAGCATTCTGGTTTACTGTTGCATATGAATGCAATTACAAATTCAGCTGAATTTTTAAAAAAATGATGAAACAAAAAGAAAAAGAATAAATGAAAACATACAAGGGGGGAAGTAGCTCCAGGATGCTGGATGGCCTCCAGGGGCAGGGGAGACTGGGAAAGTACAATTGAAGAGAAAACACATAATTAACAGGAATATCCACCTGGAAAAATAAGACATTTTCATTTCAAAAGACTAGACTTGCATGCACCCATTGCTCTGACATTGTCCAAAGAGTTAAAGGCTACCCGGGAACCCAATTCTTGCATATGCTGAGCATTTCCACAGTTGTCTACCCATGCCCCAACCTCTTCTGAAAATCAATGGAAGTTTCTATTATTCAGCAGTACATTGTAATTAGAGTGTATTTACTATCAAAACACCTAAATCATTCAGTTAGAGAATGAGTTACCATTCTTCAGCTGGCTAACCACTGACCATCAGTGCAAAAGAAACACAGAAAACTTTTTTGTAACTGGGGAAATAATTATTTACCTGCATCATTTCCCACACTAAAGTAAACCTGATTGGGGCATGGCTTTCAAGAGAAGCCCTCTCTCCCTAGCCATCCCCTAAAAATATTTTTTTTAAAATCCCTAATCAGAAAGAAAGCTGCATTTTGAATGACAATGCTATGTTTCATTCGTATGTACCCATTTCAGCATTATTATTATTATTATTAATTTGACTTCTATGCCGCCCTATTCCGGAGAACTCAGGGCGGCTCACAACATAATAGAAATCAATAATTAGAAATACATATATATTAAAACCCCTAATTTAAAAGAAAAACCAATCATTCAACATACACACAGACATACACTGGCTAGGGGCAAGATGTTAACTGCCCCAAGCCTGCCGGCAGAGGTGTGTCTTAAACAGTTTACGAAAGGCGGAGAGGGTGGGGGCGACACGGATCTCGGGGGGAAGTTGGTTCCAGAGGGCCGGGGCCGCAACAGAGAAGGCTCTTCCCCTAGGCCCCGCCAGGCGACACTGTCTGGCTGACGGGACCTGGAGAAGACCGACTCTGTGGACCCTAACCGGCCGCTGGGATTCATGGGGCAGCAGACGGTCCTGTAAGTAACCTGGTCCGATGCCATGTAGGGCTTTATAGGTCATTACCAACATTAGGTAATGACCTATAGGTCATTATCCTGGCATAACCTCTGGGCTGGCTGCAGCAGAATGCTATAAAAATAGCTAAAGAATTTCACAGAGGTTTATTTAGTCCCAAACACCAACCTATAAGCTGACAGGTGCTCAATGGATTAATCAGGAGTTGAAAAGACAAAGCATCTGTTTGAGAGCCTATTGTATTATTAACCTGAAATATGCTTCCCTTCTCCTTTCAGACAACTTCAAAACTGCTTGCAAAGGAAGGTAGTTTATGACCACTGGCTTTCAGAAACTGTATTACTGAATTGTGCATCTATCACAATTCTTCAAGTTCCAATAAAAGTCAATTAGGCCAACAAAGATTTTTCTTGTGGGTCAGTTCAACCACCTGGCTCCAGGGGACTGCATGAATTATTTTACATATCAGATCTCTGGTTATATGCAACCTATCATGTGCTGTTGTTCCATACCCAGGATGTGTCTATCCCAGCAAATTCAGCATTTGCAAGCATCTATAATGGTACATATTATCCATGGCTTTGGACAACCTGCTGGAACAGTTGGAACCCACCAATTCAATGATTCCAAAATGGCTGCTAAGTCTCCCGTCCCGTGCCTAGGTAACCTTGAATTTTACTTTATATGTTATAATGGGATATGATTAACTATTATACTTTTAAAAACTATTATTTTAAAAAGATACTGAAAACAAAAGATTCACGAGCTATTATACTTTATCCCACAAATAGGATTACATTTATCCAGGCGCTGCCAAGATGAATTCCATTTGCATAATAGTATTAGCAATGTTTTCGAATTCTACAAAAGGCACAAATGTTAAGAGCTTTTTAACAGCGTGTGTCTCCTAGACAAGCAACTCCAAATCACATCTTCTGTTTTGTTAAAGTGCTATTTCAAGAATCACAAACGTTAATAAAAGCACTTCCAAGACAACATCGGAAAAGCACATGTAAAATGAGATGAACAGCATGAGGTTAAGCTAACAAACAAAACATTCACATGAAGTGGATGACATCTTTGACACCTGCAGTGATATAACACCAATCCAAATGATATGGATAGCACCCAAAAGAAAAGGAATTGAAAGAGAACAATAAAAATGAAGGTATCTGTTTGCATGATTTTATAATGTAGAGCAGTGGTTCTCAACCTTTTTAATGCCGCGACCCCCAACCGGTCGTAAGTCGATGACTACCCAACCGTTTGTAAGTCGAGGACTATTTCCCTGCCCGGGAGCACCACACATGCATGGTGCCGCCCCCTGTGCCGGCCGAGGCGTAGCTGGCAAGGGGCAGCGACGGCGCAGGGCAACCACCGGCTGGGCCACCAGCTGGCCCAGCCCAAGGGAGGTAAGGCACCCGCCGGGCCCCACCCGTGCCAGCAACCCTCCCTGCACCTGCCGGCCTCCCACATCCCACCCAATAGAATAAGGGAGTAGCACAGCTAAGGAAAAGGGGGGAAATGGCGGACTGCATTGTTTGGCGACCCCCGTGAAATGGTCATTCGACCCCAAATGGGGTTGTGACCCACAGGTTGAGAACCGCTGATGTAGAGTGAGCTGAAACATCTGTTCCATCTTTATCTTTTATAGCATTATTCAAAAGACTGGTGTCATTCAACTAAGAACGGAATTTTACACCAGAAAGGAACAGACAACAACTATGTCTATACATTCTCTTATAAATTACAAGGTACACATCATTACAGCTAATCAATGTCATAAAGAATACACATAGCATTTTTAGTCCTACACTCCGGATTTTAAATATTTGGGGGATGAAGAGAACATTGCATTTTCCTTCATGGAAGTGTTATGCCAATTGTAAAAATTATTACTATTCCTTACCCTTAACACAAATTGCAACAGAATGATCTAGAAGATTTTGCAAATCAATTTCGAATTGGGCAATACATCTCAGAGAGAAAGAAAGTTGTGGATTTTATCTAAGTCTGTTCTTATGCCAAGCATCTTAAATTGGACAATTCTTTAAAATCAGAACTAACAAGTTCTGCAACCCCAAAACATTTGAGAACTTATTTTAAGTGACCACAGAGTAAAGCTAGCATTGAAGTGAACACACCAAATTTGTTGCTTTGTCTATTGAGAGAAACCATTTTGATATGCTGACTCTCGTTTTTCATCTATAGAATTCTGCCTTCGGGTATATGATGAAACAAGATTCATGTTCAGGTTTGTTTAATCTTATAATATGCTTTGCAACCCTTTTATCCCTATGGTATCTGTATTTCTTAAAACCAAAAATCTTCCTGATCTTTCTGGGAAAACATGGGCAACTAAAAAGTGATGACAGGAATACCACCTGAATTGACCTCAATCATAATATAGTTAGTTATTAATCTAAGCTGTAAAGAAGATTCACAATTCATAAAGTCTTTCAACATTTTTCCCTAACCTAAACTTCAAAAAAAAACAACCTCTCCAATAAAGGTAAACAAATTTTATTTTATTTATTTTTTATTTATTAATCACGTTTTGGAAACGCCTACCTTCCTTACAGATTGGATGACAAAACATAATGCACATAATGTTTACTTTTCCCTTATTCCACAACCCGCTCCATGTTCCACTACACAAAGAAAAATCATTCCTAGGTCAAAACAAATTTCTAAAATACGGTTCATCAAACATTTGATTTGACTCTATGCTTTGTAAACAACATTTGCAGCCAAACTGGAAGTTACATTAATAATTATTGCTCTTTCATTATTAGCATGGGTGTTTGTGTTTAATTGTTTACTGTGCTGTGGTTTTACTGTTGCACTTTATCGACTTTTAGGAAACAGCCTGAAAACATGTGGATGTTTTGTTTTATTTTATTTAGTTTTGGCAGCTATTTTTATTTTGGAAGACAGCATATAAATTCATAAAAATGAGCAAAGGATTTAGTTCAACAAATACAGCTTCCCTTAGCAGATAGATAGAAGGAATGAGAGAGAAATAGGCACAGCAATGAATCAGTTCTGAGTCTGAAATGCAGGGAGTAAGTTCAATGGAAGAAAAAGCAAATTATCTTCTGCATCTGTTTTCCTTGGCAAGAAATTAACTTCCTCTATAGAGTATCTCTGAAAGGCACATCAGTTTATGATGATGACCAAGCAATGATTTGTAACAATAATTACAAAAAAACTCTTCTCCCACCCAAACAGATAAAGAAATCAGTGCAAATGAAAATGTTTGACCAGCACAAACTAGACAATGAAATAAGCTTGCATGGACGAATGCAATGAAATAACTTTATCCCATAGCAAAGGTACTGAAAACGGTAAAATGACAAAATTTAAATCAGCATTTTGTGGCACATATGCTTGAAAAGCACACACACATACCTGGCTTTGGTACAGAATTGGTCACTGATTGAGGAACTTTGTCGTTAATTAGTTCAACACATTCACTAGGAAAGAATCCCACCTATAGTGACATATAGAGATAGAAAGAAAAAAGAGAGAACTTGTATCCATAAGGCAGTGGTTCTCAACCTTTTTAATGCCATGACCCCCAACCGGTCGTAAGTCGATGACTACCTAACCGTTCGTTAAGTCGAGGACTATTTCCCTGCTCGGGAGCACCGCGCATGCGTGGTGCTGCCCCGTGCCGGCCGAGGTGTATCTGGCAAGGGGCAGCGACGGCGCAGGGCAACCACCGGCTGGGCCTCCAGCTGGCCCAGCCCAAGGGAAGTAAGGCACCCGCCAGGCCCCACGCGTGCCAGCAACCCTCCCTGTGCCCGCCGACCTCCCACCTCCCACCCAATAGAATAAGGGAGTAGCACAGCTAAGAAAAGGGAAGAAAAAATGGCGGGCTGCGTTGTTTGGCGACCCCCGTGAAATGGTCATTTGACCCCAAATGGGGTCGCGACCCACAGGTTGAGAACCGCTGCCATAAGGCATTTAAACAATCTCAACAGAACCATGAAATAAGGACACATGCTGATGATTTTGCAAGGAAGTGATTATTCCAAATCCCTAAGCAGTTCTAGTACAAAGAGTGTTCTTCCCCCTGCTTTATATGTGAATAGAGCAGGAGTTTGCTAGACCTGGATTTCATTTTACTCTAGCTATTTTTCCTGTCCACAGCTTCCAAGACAGAGATGTATTACTCTTTCAAGAATTTTCTCTTACTCTGATATTGATTAGGAAGATTTTCCATTTTTCCCAAAAATTTATGCAAACAATATCTTGTAAACATATTACAGAGTAATTTTTTTTAGAACGAGTATCCATCCACCACAACTTTTAGAGCCTGCCGTATAAAACTAACCTAATAGTTGGACCTACCTGAAATCCATGTTTCCCCCTCCACCAAGTGGTCAGTTCTTTTGGAGGCATATCAATAACAGAAACAATATCTCCAACCTGGAAATGAAGAAATGAAGTATTTTCTCACTGTGACGCAAAGCACTAACTCGCTGTTTACTTTATCGGGCTGGGAATACAAAATCCTTTAAATAGTACTAGCTCTTGCCTATTAAACACGCACCTATGAATTTATGAGCACTACACGGTAGACATTTTATATGTTCATAAAAAGAAAATGTTGAATAGCAGCTAAAAGATAAAATAGGCTGCTGGTTAAACTGAGTGTATAGCCACATTGGAAACATAAGTTTCCGGTTAGGGCACATAGGGTTGGCCTCCTACGAGTCCCGTCTATTAGGCAGTGTCATCTGGTGGGACCTAGGGCAAGGGCCTTCTCCGTTGTTGGCCCAGTCCTCTGGAACCAGCTTCCCACAGAGGTTCGCACTGCTTCCTCCCTCCTAGCTTTCCGGAAATTACTGAAGACTCATTTATGCCGACAGGTTTGGGGCGTATGAACTGTACTCTGCCCCTGCGCCTAGGAATGTTTTCCCATTATTGATTGTATTTTGATCCTGATTATATGTTGTATGAATGTGTTTTAGATTAAATGAAATGTGTTTTAGATTAAATGGTTAATTGTTATTGTTAAATTTCTTATCTGTTATTGTATTATTGTTGTAAGCCGCCCTGGGTCTCAGGAGAAGGGCGACATAGAAATTTAATAAATAAATAAATAAAGTGTGTAAGGAAAGAGTGTTGAACAAGCTAATTAAAGGTAGTCCTCAACTTATGACTGGCCAATTAATGACCATTCAAAGTTATAATGGACCCAAATAAAGGTACTTATGACCTAAATTCAAAATTCTAACAGACAGTCCCCCTCCCATATTCATGTGATCACATCTTGGGTGCTCAGTGCTTAACCTGCATTTATGGCTGTTTGCAGCTTCCCACGGTCATATGACCACAATTTACAATGTTGGCTGAAAATCGGCATTTACTTCTGGTTCCTTGCAAAAAAAATGCCCCCAAAATGCCCATGGTGATTCACTTAATGACTGTCACAAAAAAAATGTCAAATCAGATCCTTAAGGTTATATGACCTGCCTAATGACTGGCACAATTACGACCAAATTTCCAGCCTCAATTATGGTCATAAGGACTACCTCTACTTAAAAATCTCCACTTATTTGTCTATTTGTTTCTCTGTCTTTATTCTTAAAATTAAGTGTAGAGTGTCAAATTAATTTTTCCAAACAGAATTAATGTACTGTTATACAAGCAACATGGAGAGCTATCAGAAGCTTTTTAAAAACAGTGTTTAAAAAGACTGACTTTCTCTGGGCACTAAAACCATTATATATTTATCCTCCTGTTATTTACCTCAAAGGAGAGTTCATCTCCTGCCTGGGCGATGTATCTCTTGATAACATGGGCAGCTGCAATAGCAGGAACATTAATGGATGATTCCTCGTGAACAAGGAGGCGATTCCCCTTGTTATCAATCTGCAACACAAGGTAGGTAGTGAGGAAGCCAAAGATGTACAGCTTTGAGCAGTTTATTACATTAACAAATGTATAGAGGAGAATTTCATGTTGATTTGTAAAAGAAAGCAGAGCTAAATGGAGCTTCCTGCTGAAAAAATGCAGAAGTAATAGGAACTGTGCAGAACAACAAACTTCTGCAGAAAGTAGAGCTCTGTTTTATAGGGGTTCCACTACTTCCTTGGAAGGCAGTTCCAGTTAGCAGTGGAGGAGGAGGAGGAGGAGGAGGAGGAGGAGGAGGAGGAGGAGGAGGAGGAGGAGGAGGAGGAGGAGAGACCATTTGAGCTGGCCTCTCCTTTCTGGAATATCCCAGGGCTTCGTCCATTATTTTCTACTTTTTAGCATTTCCCATATTTTCCCAAAAATAAGACCAGGTCTTATATTAATTTTTGCTCCAAAAGATGCATTAGGGCTTTATTTTCTTGTTTTTGGGGAAATACGGTACTAAGTGTTAAGCCTGGCTGATGGGCTTAATTGGGGCTTATTTTTTGCGGTGGGCTTATATTACGAGCATCCTGAAAAACCATGCTAGCAGGGCTTATTTTCTGGTTAGGTCTTATTTTTGGGAAAATAAGGTATGTTAAGATGCTGGGGGAGGCCATGATTAGTTTGCATAGCTAAACCATCCATACATTATCCACTGCTATCCTAAGCTGTGCAGGAGATGCTATCAACTTCTTGATTTAGTTCTAGAGGCTATGAGGGTTTACACAGGACAAAACAGACCACAGCAAGATGAAGCTCACTACAGGTTCCTGACATCTCCAGGATTGTCTCCTGGTGGCAACTCTCCTTCAAAGAGCAGGTCTGGAGACTAAAGGACATCTTGAACTCGTATCTACTACTACTATATGGACAGTTGAAAATCAGGGGTCAGGAGGGAGGCAGAGTTATCCAATTGTGTGCCAGATGCAGCACTACCTGGAATTTGAGGTCCTAGCTAAGTGACTCATGCCTTCATTACTCCTCACCTAGACTCCTGCAAGGTATTCTACCGTGGGGCTGCCTTTGAAAATTTCAGCTGCTCACTCTCTACCAACATGCACTATAGACCATGGGACACAATCTCAATGGAGAGGACTTTTTGCTAGGTGACTTGATTCAGGAGGATTTATACAATTAAGGATGAGGATGTAACTCTTGCTTTTATCTGGTGTAGCCTAATTTAGAAACCTTCCCTGCTTCCATTCCATTTGCCAGCTGGCAGACTTGCAGACACAAAGCATTTGATGAACTGAGGAGAAAGTGAAGTGGGCTCTTGTACCTCCATCCATGTGAGAGCAGGACCGCAATTTATCTTGTTGCCAGCAATGGCTGAGAGTCGGGAGAGGTAAGCCATCAGCATCTGGGTAACAAGCTGCAGAGGACAAGGAAAAAGTAGCATAATTCTACCGATGCAGAACATCCTGCCCGATTCCTGTATTTTAGGGACATAACTGAAGCAATCTCTCTCTCCCCCCCCCCGTGTGTGTGTGTGTGTGTGTGTGTGTGTGTGTGTGTGTGTAATAAATTGCTGTAAATATATAGATAGACGTCTCTCTAAACAATTCAGAGGCCCCAGGCTAAAATCAGGAGATAGTGAGTTCTAGTTGCACCTTTAGGCATTAAAACTGGCTGGGTGACTTTGGGCCAGTCCCTCTCCTCTTCCAGTCCAACCCATCTAGAACTTTTCAGCTAGTTACAAAAGTTCATTATTTTTACCTCCGGATTATCCTTCAGGGCATCAGCACGGGGCAGCTCGGAGAGCTGAGAAAAGCGTCGGTCATAAATACATAGGTGGAGATGTTTGTCAAGCACTCTAAAGTCTTCATAACTCCTCTTCACAATCCAGCTCTTGCCCTTCAGAGAGGAAAAAACAACAACCCTACAGTGTCATTTAATTCATTCATTCAGCAATATGCAAGGACTCTATGAACCTGGTTATTATCGGCATTCTTCACAAATAATCACATTTTCACTCAACCAGGCTTTGCTAATTAATTTCAACCTCTTATTGAAATTCCTTACATCACTGTATAATATAGTGCTTTGAATGAACACCAATAATATATTAGAATGGCAAGTTAAGTGCAATTTTCAAGAAAAGAAAAGTTTTCGATCAGGGTGTGCTACCTGTTCTAACATAGGCCAGCGAAACATGGACACTAACCTCACAATCAATACAAAAGCTAAAAATGCTGCAAAGAGCCATGGAGAAAGATACATGCTCGGCATCACAAGACAAGATAGAAAGACCTGCGTATGGGTTAGAGAACAAATGAAAATATATGATGCCATCAAAAGAGTAAAAGAATGGAAATGGAAATGGGCTGGCCACCTAGCAAGAAGGACCTATGGCAGTGGACCAAGGCAGTTGCAGAATGGATCCCACTTGATAAAAAAATGTCCACGAAAGAGACCTAAAACAAGATGGAGCAACGACATTAGCAAGTATTGCAGGTCCAAGTGGCAAAAGAAAGCTCAGGACCGTATTGGTTGGAGACATGCAGAAGAGGCCTTCCTCATGCAGTGGATAGACAATAGTGGTGGTGGTGAGGAGGAGGAGGAGGAGATTAGAATATGAGCTGAGCCGCCTTAATATGTCAAATTAAATAAATTCCAGCACCCCTTTTCAACAGAAAGAAAAATGTAAGCCAGTTAGTTAAAAATATCTTTGAATGCTGAGATACCCGTATTAGAACTGAAGTTGGCATGAATATTCAGTAGTTATTCAAAGTCAATGACAACGAGAGTCACAAAAGAAAGTTGCTTGCCGTGCCATGTATTATTTTGGTGTCCTTTGTGAACATTTTGTGGCTTTTGAATTCAAACACTTCCAAATCATATCAAACAGCGTAGACAGCCAAAAAACAAACAAACAAATCAGGAAAACAATTTAACACCAGCAATAACATTTCACACTCGTGTTTTGGATTGTATCTAATAAACTATGACAAAATACCTCATGAAGTATCTTAGGTAGATGTATTTTACTAATGCATTTATCCTACACCCGAATATGGATGCTTTTTTCCCTCGTGTTAATTTTTCAAGCCAATCCTTTGGAAACATATTCAAGGAACGGTTGCTGATAGCAGTGTTCCAATATCTCAGGGGCTGCCACAAAGAAGAGGGAATCAAGCTATTTTCCAAAGCGCCTGAAGGCAGGACAAGGAGCAATGGGTGGAAACTAACCAAAGAGAGAAGCAACTTAGAACCAAGGAACAACTTCCTGACAGTTAGAACAATTAACCAGTGGAACAACCTGCCTCCAGAAGCGGTGAATGCGCCAACACTGGAAGTTTTTAAGAAGAGACTGGACAGCCATTTGTCCGAAATGGTGTAGGGTTTCTGTCTGAGCAGGGGGTTGGACTAGATGACCTCCAAGGTCCCTTCCAACTTTATCATCATCATCATCATCATCATTATTATTATTACTGTGGGTAAGCATCTAAATAATAAGTTTGCCAAGGGAAATTATGATTAAGAAGTGGTGAAAAAGAAAAACAGCACATAACCAGGTAACCAAAGAATAATAAAGGGTTTCTAGCATTCAAAATTGTAGTGCTGGACTATTTCTCTTCATTAAATCTCCTTCTGAATGGCAGGATGAAAAATATACAGCTTAAGTCTCTGGCTATTTGAAAAGAGATTTGCTGCTTTCAACACTTTATTACATTCCAGTCTCTCTTTACAACTTGTAATTTAAACAATTTGCTATCAGTCACATTCCATGTAAAACATGTAAGTACAATAGGTCAGGGAGAGAGGGAAAGAGACCGAGATAAGTGCTGGCAATTCTGATGTAAGAATATTGAGTGCAACACCCAAATATAAATCTGTAGCATGCAGCATTTTTTAGCGGCACTATATTTAAAATACTTAACAGCCAAACAATGAAAACTGCTAAAGAAATGGATTTGTATCTCTTTGAAGATGGGGCTGTGAATCATCTACCAATATAATGAACGGTTTTCTCCCTTCTTGATGACAGCCTCTCCAGTTAAGTGTGTTACTTACTGGTTTAATAGCATCTTTCATCTATGTATCCTGAAATTATTTAGAATTCTTCAGTGCCGATAAATTTATTTTACTAAGAGCATGACTGTTTCAGAGTGGTAAGCAGGTTACTCAAAGTCACAGAAAAAGATATAGTAATAGAACATTTCTGACTAATAGGTATGCTGCATTGAGAATACACCAGATAATATTAACCAGCAAAGCTTTGCTGTTCTTTATAAGCAATCGTACTAGGATGACTTTCTAAGGGTGAAAAGTTTTAATAACAATAGCTATGAAAACTTCTTTGGAAAAATCTGAGATAGGCTCTTTTCCTACCTAACAGTGAAGATCTTCTGTTTAGTGCTAAAAAAAGTAAAAAAAATAAAAATTGATCACCATCTCCCATGTTACCATGCATGATGCATTAAAACCTTTAGCTGAGAACTATCTTCACTGACACTTCTTAGCATTTCCGTAATTTAAATACAGCCTCTCCTAGGGTGGTATTCTCCAGATCAGGGGTCCCCAACCCCCAACCCCCGGTCCATGGACCGGAACTGGGCTGCGGCATGCCAGCAACCGGTCCGGTCCGCACAAACAAGCAAAGCCCCATCTGTGGGATGCAGGCAGCACACAAAACCATGCACTCTTCAGTCCTGGAAAAATCATTCTCCCAGACCCTGGCGCCCTGAAGGTTGGTGACCTCTGCTCCAGATAACTTAAGCTGAGAATGATCAAACAAAAGACCATGTTAAATTTGCAATTCTGGCAATCAAGGCTCAAATGCATTCAAAAAGCACTTGTTGGTGAAAATGTGACCCAATACCACATAGTATGAAGTCTTTAGGTAGAAATAGTTGGTTACTGTAGGAGAAGGAGTAGCAGAACCTGGGAGCGGAGTTAAAATAGGGATTAGCCTAGAATCCCTACGTAGCCACTAGTGAAGTCCAACCTCCTTTGAATATCACATTGATTGAAGAGAAGATTAAAACTGGAAACCGATTCTGAGTTCATTTACAGGTACTACCAAGAAGAAAGCAATCGTGAACCACTTCTGTCTTGACCCAAAAGCAACAACATGGACACGTCCATGCAGTTACTAGGAGTCAAAGAAGGAAAACTTTGCCTTTACTTTCACACTTATTATGTTTTGGGGGTATTCAGTTAAGTATAACCTTTCTCTACGATTTACAGTTAAACAGTACCTTGCTCCATAATAAACAGAAAGAACTGCCAAGGTACATCACTCAAGGAGACTGTAATTGCCAGCCTTTTGTCCAGTCTCTCAACAAAACTGCCTGACATCTTTTCAGGCTGAAGGGGAGAGAAAAACCAAGCTGGGACAAAAATGGCTGCAATTTCCAACGCTAAAACATTGTTCAGCGTGCTAAAAACAAGAAAAATAAATCTAGCAAGCAGATCTGACCTGAAGTTTAGCTCAACTAAGAAATAGAAATTTGCAGCCGCTGCAAAGAAGATATAAAATACATGAGACACACAAGAAACGTGCTAGTTTTGTCTATTTTCATACAGCGTGGATTCATCTGTGAGAAAACGGAGAAATAACAACAGGAGAAATAACCAATATGCCAAAATTGGCTTTCTAATAAATTAATCCAGAATTTATCTCTTAGCTATTTAATTCCTATACTCACCCTATACCAGGGGTAGGCAACCTTGGCTCTTTTATGACTCGTGGACTTCAACTCCCAGAATTCCTGAGCCAGCCATGCTGAAGGGAAAGGGAGAGGCTTCCAAGCTGAACCATGCTGGCTCAGGAATTCTGGGAGTTGAAGTCCACGAGTCATAAAAGAGCCAAGGTTGCCTACCCCTGCCCTATACCCTCCCCAGTTTTCAATATAGACTTACATACTGTACCACTTTTCAATCAAATGTAACCCCCCAATGCAAAGCTTGAATATTATGATCATTTGTGGTGGAGAGAGGAAGTTAGGTGAGAGGAGGAGGAGGAGATCAAAACACTTCTCAACAGTTTATCCAAATGGCTATTTTGACAGAAAGATATATGGGGAAAGCAGGAAAAGGAATAGAATTTCTTAGTGATGCCCAGTCTAAGGTGGTTGAGTGGGAAAACAATGTTGTCTTGCTAGTCAAAAGTCCTCCTCATTTGTTTCAAGCAACCGATAACTTAAAAATAGCATGCTAACATGAAGAAAGAAAAGAGAGAGAGGAAAAAAAACTCATTATGAACTCTCCCGTCACCCACCAAAAGAAAGATGTTTCTGAATCGCAGATATTTAGTGAGGCTAAACGTAAGAGAATTTCAAGTAGACCCTGATAAAAGTAGAGGGTATGAAAGCTGTGATTTTTTTTTTTAAGTCTACTTATCTGCTACAGACGGAGTTGATAAATTGAAGTGCATTCAGCTACTCAGTGAAGGGAAAGAAACAAATTTTCCAGTCCAGAAGTTTTAAACAGGCTATTATTGCTAGAAGGGCTCATTTCTTTTGCTTTCTACAATGCTCCTCTTATTCCCAACAAATTGCTTCTAAGCAGCTGAGGCCTTTGAAAAGTATATGGATATATGCCAAACTAATAAGCTAATTTCTGGATCCAATTTAACCAATGACCATCTTCCACTAGCACATTTGGTTTTTCAGATTTTATAACAGTAACAAACCCAAGACTTTTGTTTATGTCCAATGGCCATGCTGAATTCCTTTTTGTGAATGCCATGGCCTCCTTTGCCCTCATATAGATTACTCTTTCGAAAGTAGCACAGATTTGACTGGGGAATATCAACTTTTGTCTCCATTAGGAACAACAACATTTGTTCCAGACCAGACAACCTATCAGTCCTAGCAAAGGGGCACGGAATACCCACAGATTTTCTCCCCTAAAAGAGGAGGTGTGCTTGGAAAGGTGTTCCTGGGGACAGACAATATTTTTAAGTTTGCCACAAGTGAAGTCAATCAGTCAATCAGAATAGAGCTAGAAGAGACCTTGGAGGTCTTCGTCCAAATCCCTGCTCAAGTAGGAGACCTTGTATCATTTCAGACAAGTGACCGTCCAGTCTCTTCTTAAAAACCTCCAGTGATGGAGTGCCCACTATTTCTGATGGTAAGTCGTTCCACTGTTTAATTGTTCTCACTGTTACAACCTTTCTCCTGAATTCCAGGTTGCTTCTCTCCTTGATTAGTTTCCATCCATTGTTTCTTGTCCTGCCCTCTGGTGCTTTGGAGAATAAGTTGACCCCCTCTTCTTGGTAGCAGCCTCTCAAACATTGGAATACTGTTATCATGTCACACCTAGTCCTTTTTTCTAGACTAGCCATACCCTACAACAGTTCTTCATATGTTTTAGCCTCCAGGTCTTTAAGCATCCCAACTGCTCTTTTCTGTACTTTTTCCAGAGCCTTATTTTTTTATTTTTATTTTTTGTGATGTGGTAACCAAAACTAGATGCAGTATTCCAGATGTGGTCAATACTGCATATTATGTATATTAATTACTGATAACTGCCAGGACTGTAAATAACAAGAACATAAATAAAATTTAAGATAGGTGAATACTGCAATTAATCAGTTAAAACTGTTAAAACAGTCTTTCTGTTAAAATCAGCAGAGCTTAAAACAGTTCTCTCTAGAAGGTTTTTTTAAAAAAAAGAGAGAGAGAGAAAAATTCATAGCAATAAAAGTGTTAAGAGGATGAGATGGACTAAAAAAAAAAAAACAACCCTGTCAGACTCTGGCAGATGAAAAAGAAGGTGAAATAATATTCTGTAATTGGAAATACAGCTCAGAAGGCCTGTTATGATTAACCCCTAGGTATATCTCAGTGCCTGAGCTCAGGGATATGCAGAATACTGCAGCTGAAAGCCACAAAGGCCGTTATAACCTAGCACAAATACTCGAATTCTCTGCCCTGCAGTACAAGGATTAAAATTCTAAACCTCTAAAGCTGTTTTCTGCTTCCAGCATGAACTGTGAAAAACATACATTTTTCAAGGTTCCAATTAATGTCCTTTGAGGTTTCCTCATATGTGAATTCATAAAACCCACCTACTCTCCCCCTCTCAAGTGATGGCTTAGTTGTCCTTTCTGAATATGGGAGCCGTGCCTTTGTGGTTGTTAGTTGCAAAGTTGTGTCCGACCCATCGCGACCCCATGGACAACATTCCTCCAAGCCTTCCTATCCTCTACCATCTTCTGGAGTCCATTTAAGCTCACGCCTACTGCTAAAGTGATTCCATCCAGCCACCCCATTCTCTGTCATCCCCTTCTTCTATTGCCCTCCATCTTTCCCAGCATTAGACCCTTCTCCAGTCAGTCCTTCCTTCTCATTAGGTGGCCAAAGTATTTGAGTTTCAACTTCAGAATCTGGCCCTTCTAAGGAGCAGTCAGGGTTGATCTCCTCTAGGACTGCCTAACTTCAGTTATTCCTCAACATGGCCACAGTTTGGGTCCAGGATTTCTGTTGTTAAAGAAGGTGATTGTTAAGTGAATTGCACCCAATTTTACATTATTATTTTTTTGCCACAGTTGTTAAGTGGGTGTTAAGTGAATCTGGCTTTCCCCATTGACTTTGCTTGAAGGAAGCCGATTGGGAAAGTCATAAATGGTGATCACATATTCAACATGTATAGAGCAAATGATTAATAGGTTAACATAGGTTGCAGAAACATTTTGAGTAAAGTCTGAATCATCACTTCATGGATACTCCTCAGCGTAACTGAATTTCTCGTTGCATGCAGGTCCAACAAAAATAAATAAGTGATTCCAGGACAAGTGGATCCAATTTAATAGTTACTCAGGTGTTTCCTGAAGCCCAGTATTAACTGCAGGTGTTATAAACAGTGGGAAACGTGGGAGAAAAAGAATCAGCCAAATATCATTCAGCTCATGACTTTTCATAAAATCAAGAGAAGAGGGGTAATATTATTTACCTGACAAGAAATTTGTACCAAGTAGACAAGCTCCTTGGACTCGCAGCCATTTCTTGTTACTTCATTCTGTTCCTCGGGGAGTGAAAGCTATTCCGAAGGGAGGTGGGGGGAGAGAGAAAGAGAGATACAGAAAGACTAGGTCAGTTAACAATGATAAGGCAAACCTATATAAAAAATAGAACATTTAAATCCAACTTGCTTCAAAATATATTTTCTATGAAAGAAACAACTATTATAATGTGGGCTGGTTGTTTTGGTTTTGGCTTAATAGATTGGAAACATTCTATACTCTGGTATAAATCCAAGAACATGCATCTTGCTACATCAAACTTCTTAAATCGCCAATACAGTTCAAGAAAGTTCAAATAACAACTAAAAATTCCTAATCGGCAGGGGGTTTTAGTACTAGTTTCATAGAAACAGTTCCACAATCCCTCAATACTTAAGGCAATCCTCTCTATCTAGATACTTAATTATCTTTGAAGATTAAATAGTAAAACATTTCCAGATTGTCCCCCCCTCTCTCTTTCTATTTCTATCTATTATATATATAATTTACCAGAGACATCACTGAATAAAGTATTTCAGAAGATCATTTAAATGTATTGATTTCTCCTACAAAGTATCAGGCAAAATCTCCCCTGGCCTTTACTCTCTCTCTTTCTTTCTATTTCTATCTATTATATATATAATTTACCAGAGACATGACTGAATAAAGTATTTCGGAAGATCATTTAAATTTATTGATTTCTCCTACAAAGTATCAGGCAAAATCTCCCCTGGCCTTTACATATTTGTGGCATGCAGAAATGTGGGCATTTGTGTACCACAGGTAACCCTCGATTTACAACCACAATTAAGCTCGGAATTATGATCGTTAATCAAGATGGTGGTTAAGCAGGATCATCATGTGACCATGCCCAATTTTACAATCTTTTTTGCAACAGTTGTTAAGCGAAAGTCACGATCATTAAGCAAATCCATTGTTCACAATGGCGGTTTCCAGCATTAAAAAAAAAAATCTTAAAGTGCGGTCATGTGACTGTGGGTTGCCACAAACGGCTGTAAAAGTGGACCAGTTGCCAGGCACCCAAAATGCAATGTGTGTGAGAGAGAGAGAGAAACAGAGACACAGACAGACACACACACACACACACACACACACACACACACAGAGAGAGAGAGAGAGAGAGAGAGAGAGAGAGAGAGAGAGAGAGAGAGAGAGAGAGAGAGAGAGACAGAGAGAGACAGAGAGAGACAGAGAGAGACAGAGAGACAGAGAGACAGAGAGACAGAGAGACAGAGAGACAGAGAGGCCAGTGGTAACTTCAAACAGTCGTTAAGACCTAGAGAGGCCAGCGGTAACTTCAAACAGTCGTTTAAATCAAGGACTACCTGTATTCATGCAGGTCATGTATTATGTAAGTTGACATCAACATTATGTGCAAGTGGGACAGAAACTGAGGATCTCACAAAGCTGCTTTTTATCAAGTCAAATCATGTCCTTCTATGCTGGCGCCAATGTCAACTAAGATTTGGTAGTCTTTCTATATGTAGAGATACTTCATGATCAAGTATCCAATTCTACTGACCAGGAGTGCTGGAGTTAAAATTCAGCAACATCTGAAGGACTGCAAACCCTAATTTATGCAAACTGTCTGGATCTTTTTTTTCCAGTCTTATCTGGATATGTTAAGAGGCTGAATGCCTTATCTTTCACATGCAAAGCATGTGCTCTAAATCAGAAAAGCTCTTCCCTAATTTAAAGTTTTCTTTTGGAGATAAGGTCAAGCCCTAATTGATTACTGCATCCAAACCCACAGCTTGTCAACAAGCCATTATCATTGTTAACATAGCAAATAAACATTGATCTGTCCTAACTAGGGAGGATATTATTCAAGACCAAGGCGAGAATGAATGTCCAGCCAGCCATGAATGATTGGGTGTTATGTGTCAAAAAGATTAGGAATACCAACAGGATTTTCTTAGTAGGAAGCTGGCCCTAATTTTATGATGTCTCCAACATTAAAAACAGCCATCTTCTTTGACTGCTTTCTTGTACAAATCCTTCTGGGATTACTTTTCTTCAGATGAAGAAAAATAAATTGTTTAATGCTTTCCAACATTAAAAAAATTCTGACACATCTACAGCTGAGCAAAGCTGTTACTTCTTCTCTGAAAGAAATGTGGTAATCCACATAAAGGAAACTCCTTGTGGGGGAGGGAGGGAAGAATATTTAAAAAACATATTACCCTCAAAACAATCTGGAGGAGCCAGAGATTTATTACAGCCCAAGACCTATGATTTTTGCAGCACTGGTAGCTCAGCTCCAGCAGAAAGACAAGAACTACACCTATGAGAAATAAATTCAACACATTTGATCTGATATTTACCCAAACTGTTTCTTTCTACTGCACAAATTTAACAACACTTTTACCAAATCAAAATATTGGAAAAGCAAAGTCACTGACAATAGAAGGGGAGTTTCTAAGAAAACTTTGCAGATTTATGCCTACAAGATCTATTACGCAATGGACACATAAAAATTAAGGTAGAACAATAATTTTTTAAAAAAACAAACAAATAGTGGAACCAAAACAGTTGATGAATTTCTCATCACTACATTACTCCACAGCACATTTTTAGAGAAGATCTAAGTAAATGGCTATCTAGAGCAGTAATACCTGGGCATACATCTCTACATCTGCTACCCTCCCTTTGCCATTTTTCTTTAAATGTCATTAACCGGGCTTCTTAAGGGCCTTTTCTGCAGTAGTCCTATCTGCAAAGGCAACCAGTTTCATTTGGGATGTGTCAAGTCTTACCCTTTTCGCTCAAGCAGTCCGCTGAATGGACTTTATTGCTGTGTGCAGGTCAATATTTTAATCGTTACTGTATAATGGTTTTCATTATTATGTTTATATTATACTTTTCATTGTAAGTCATATTTGTAAGTCATCCTGGAATAGTGCCTGTAAAATGGAATCTACAATTAAAAACAAGTTTTCTTTCTCATTCACATAAGGGGCCTTTTTCCCTGCTGTCAGCTTTATTTCTATGCGGTACATCACATCTGAAAACAATCATGGTTTTCAAAAGCTCATCTCCAACAGAAACATTGAGATATACAGTATGTCAGTCAGAGTATTTCTATAGCCCGATTCCAACAAATTTTGCTTTTATAAAGTGTAATGCTATATACAAGCAGATAGGGCATATGCATAAGGCATTTAATAATACATATCAATGCATGTGGGTGCTAGAAACAAATGTAAATAAAATTTCATATAAAAATACTATTCCACCTAGAAGTTTGCAGTTTAAGAACAAAGACTGAAATCACTATTTGAAGCAATATGAAATCCTGACATTAACTTTATTAATTACCTCTGTATTTTATTATTAAGTCTGATTATAGGCACCAACTTTTCAATGCATCAAAAATCAGTCATCAAAAGGTTAATCTTCAAACTAAAGAGAGGAAAATAAAATGGATTTTGTTTTTTTTCCCTTCAGCTGTTACAGTTGAGGTTCATATAAAGCAGCTCTTGCTACTACTATACTACCGTAAGTAAAAGCACACATGAAGTTAATAAAATCTATTGATTCTTTTAAAATGCACCTTTAAATGCTGCCACACTCAAAAAATATGTCCTTGCTGCTTCGATAGCTAAGATCCTTTGCTGTGAAAAAGATTTTTGCCCCAAAGATGCTTTTAAAAGCAACTCTGTCATCCAGTCTACACTTATTCTCGCTGCAAATGACTTGTTTATTTCCATGGCTGCAATTTCAACCAAGGCCTGTGAATTCCAAGGCAGTTCCCAGCAGCTAATTGGGGAAGGGGGGGAACCTTTCAGGCATCATCTCCGAAATGCAAGAACAGCCACTTGTGAAACCAAATGATAGACCCCCACGTTCCATTTGGTTGCCCCCTTTCCTCGCCCCCTGTCCCTTGGAATGAACGTACCTATGAAGAGGGACAGAGATGCCCCTTGGTCCCCCAGTTAGCCTTTTCCACACTGCCCATTTCATGCTGAATTTTGCTGTGGAGAAATCAGTGCAGTTCCTTTCGTTGTTTTTTTTTTTTTCTCACTTGCGCTCTTGCTATGAAAAGGTCCGGCCACATGAACCATGTAGCTTAACCAGTGCCAAGAGAAACAAGGGGCGGGACGGAGATGCATGCAGGACAGTATTCCATGCTAGACATTCAACTGGCTGCCTCAATTCAAAAAAAGAAAGAAAGAAAGCAAAATAAGAAACTACCATCTAATGCCTGGAATAAAAGCACCATCTCATTCTGTTCTATTTCCGAGGCTTGCTTCATTTCTCTCGAAGTTTTCCCGATCCATCTTTGCAAGCCAAAGAAATCCCCTGAAATCATGAATGCTGAAGAGGGTGCAACTGAGGCCAGTATGGAGAGCCTTAACATCTCACCTTTAAAAAACAAACAAACCAGCAAGCACTGCTGCCGCCTCACAGATTACTGGAAAAGAAATGAATAACCTTGGAAGGTCGGATTTTTCTGCAGCTGAAATCCAAACAGCTGCCAGAAATAGGATCCTCCAGAATTATGACCCGATCGTGGTTAACAGTTCTAAGACAATATTTTAACATGATTGTAACTAAAACTTAGAAAAATAAAAAAAAACAAGAACTGAAAAACCAGCATATCTCACTTTCAAATAAAAACCTTTTGTTTCCCATTATGGACACAATTGCTCTCTTATTCTTATTAATCCTAGCCTTGTGGGAAAGCAAATGGATTGATTGACTGACTGGAAATATCAGGGCATATGTTTAAAATCAACAAAAACCCAAGAGCGTCCCAAAAGTTTGCCTTTTTTTAAAAAAAATTTAAAAAACTGTATTTTGGCACTGGAAAAATATGAAGCACCAGATACAATTTCTTGAGCAGCCTATTCCAGAATGGATCCCACTGCTGACAAGTTGCTATCTAGAGACACTAACCACCAGCTAGAAGAGTGGTGGGTTTAGAAGAAAAAGGCTCTAAGGCAGACCCACAACCAAATATACTGCATGAGTATTTTCATTTCCTTCCTGTAACTCAGGAGGTTATGCATCCCCCTCTAATTAAGCAAGTAAGGGTTATTTTTTTTAAAAAAAATCGAACATCAAATGATTTACAAAGCAAAAGCAATAATCTAACCAGCTTCATCGTTTCTATAGGTGTTGAACAGACTTTTCAACTTAAAAAGGCATTTTAGGATCTGTCTGTCTGAGTACTCTGAGTACTCTCATACTGTACTTCAAAAACACTATATTGATCTACTTGCCTTTTATTCTGATTGCTCAGAAGCCTAATGTACAATTCTGCAAACTCCTTTTCATTTAAAAATGCACGCAAGCTTTGATAAAAGTATTACTTCATAGAATAAAGCAATTTGAGTGGCAATTTAAAAGATTAAGAGAAAATCTTAAGGAGCTATTGCTTGGGCTAGTCTTAATTAGTAGTCTAATATCTGTGTTTTGAATTTTAAGATGTCAAGGTCTTCAAACACCAAATATGCTATCTTTTGGGAGTTTTATTCAGGCAGAATTTCATAAGCATGATTTAAATGAGTTTTCCCCATTTTAGTCCTACAGCCAGTTTGGGAAGACATAAACAGAAACCCAGAGATAAATTTAAGGTCATCCACTGAATTTCAGAGCCGAACTTCATTTTCACCAGCCTGCAAACCCATACAATTACAACTTCCTATCTATTAGGATAACTTGGAATGATTGGACCTATGGCTGATATTTTACATCAGGAAACAGCAAAAATAGTTCCTTTCCCAAAGTATCACTGATGGATGTTTATAGTGGCTATATGCAATTGTACATTTTAGAAAACTGTAATCATTGCCAGTAAAAATTAAAAAATGCAAGATTAGTGGGCTTATCTTTCAACATTTCACACATATAAAATTATAGGGGGGGAGAACAGCACCCCCCCATCTATATGCATATACACTTCCCCCTCTCCCATTACGGAAGTGATCCTCACTTAAAATCAGAATTTGATTTCTCTGGGTATAAATTAAAGTTGTGCACTAACATCCAGGAAGCAGTTAAATCAGGTCTGAAGTGGTTGCTAGGTTACAATGACTTTTTTTGTAGGAATTTACTTCAATGAAACAGTGCTGTTATCTTATGGATCATCTGAGAATGTTACTCCATAAAGAGGTTATGTAGACAAAATAATTATTTTTTTTACAAGCTCATGCTTATATTTTTTTAGCTTTCTAAATCAGCAATAACGTATCAAGCAACTACCATCTCAGAAACATTTTTCTGTCAGGGTGTGTCTGCGCATGAAAGTGCCTCGATATTTATGTATTTGAAAGGAAGACTAGTCTCTCTATCCCCAAAAGCAATTTAAAAAGAGAGAAACATCTCTGATTCATTGAGAATATGGTAGGCAGATGAGGCAGATGAGTATTTTCCTATATAATCTTTGGGGGAAGATTGCCTTGAATTCAGAATTGCTTCATTGCTGAGCAAAGATGGTTCGGATATGGCTGTGCATTTACATGAGTATACAAAAAGAGACAATGCTGAACTGTAAAAATCTAGATTATCCAGGAGATCCTTTAGAGACCTAAAACAGCCACTGTACACGTCTTCAGACTCTGGAATCTTCCCCCCCCCCCGTTGCCTCCTTAAATGAACATTCATTTCTTCCCTGCTAAATCCGCATGACTCAGAGATGCCATTTCAGCTCCAAACCTAAGTTTAGCCACATCAAACTGGACCAGAATATTTCAGAATATAAATTCTGGGATGTGGGTGGGGTATCTAGTTCCTCCTGGTTTCAGTGTTCAAACTACCCTCCATAATTAAAATGAAATATTAGATTTGCCCACGTGGAATAATTTCCAGGTTGAAATCTCAGTCGTATTTTTTTTTTAAAAGTGCATTATAGAAAGCAATACTTGCTCCCAAAGAAGTGCATTTCATATTAGGATACTAAATATTTTTTTCTCCAATTATTGACCACGGCCTGTAATGGACATTTTACCTGTAAGGAAGCAAATTCAGCCAGGTATTATTTTAAATATACAGGCTTTGCGGTGTGATGTTCATTTATTGAATTAATTGGAAACTCTATTACCACATTCAGGATTTGATCACCTGTCTAGTTTTCACATTATGCTATGACCAACTGCAGGTTTTCAAGCCACAACTGTGATGTTGAAGTAAAGATTAACCCATTATCCCTTAATTGACTTTTGAGCCTCAAGATATAATTGACAATTAGTTAGGGGACCAGCTGTATTTGGAGAAGTAATTTTATGCTTCTCAGATTTCTGCTCATAAAAAATGGAATCTGTGCTCTCTTATTAGAGAGCAGGCTCCTAGTGACAGCTAAGAAGCTGTAGAAACAGAGAAGATTACGCATGAAAGGTAAGGCCACATGTATCAAGACTGACTCGATTATTTCATAGACAGGGCCATGTATACTTTTGGGAGAGATTCGCAACTGCTTGTTCCCAGGGTTTTGGGTTTTTTTTATTTCCCATTCTAGCCTATGGTCCTGGTATCTATAATCTCCATACATACACTAGTCTGGTCCTCTCCGGATAAGCGAGGAATGGAGATCACCCATATGTACTCCGGGCAACTGCTTCTCATGAGAAGTCCACAGGACAGTGGTTTTCTATGGGTTTGCACACTGGGATATGATAGGGTCAGCCATTTTACTTGCAACTGTGGTAGAGACTTTAAAGGACATTAAGTTTACAAACCTCACTTTCTAATCACTTTTAGGAATTACCTGATTTACCACCTTACAGCTATTAAAGATCTTCAAACATGAGTTTGAAAAGTCTTCATTGGATAGGCTTAACTTCAATTCTGAACAAAACAAAAATTATAATTTTAAGAACTTAAGAGAATTTTAAATAAACAACAAAAAGCTAAACAATTTTTGTCTAAGAAAATGATAAACTGATTAAGGGTCCAGATAAATTTGGGATATTGTCTTTTACTATAGGTTTTTGGAATCAACTGTAAAAAATAACAAATTTCTTTTGGGAAAGTGACTTGTGTTGGCTATTTTGGTTATTGCCAAGTCGAAACAAAGGTAGTGATTTTATAAACAGGACACTAAGAGGGGATTAAAAAATCTAAACAGAAGGGGGGGAAAATACATCCCTGTTGTTGATATCACTTAATACTGGGACCTTCAAAATGACACAAAAATTATAACATTGGAAATTTTAAATGAGAGCTCAGAAGAACGGAGCCACAAATTAGAAACTACAATATGAATGCAGTCAGTAATGATGTCTGCTTCTAGAAATAAGACTACAAGATGTTAATGAAGGAATGACCGATGTGGAACAAATTTTATTTGACAAGACAGAGAAAATACCAAAACTGGAATTACCAATGACAGACTGAGAGAATGATTTGAAAAAGCAATCTTCATTGGACGTCCAAAGGAAACTGGCTGAAGTTTTAATTTAAAAGGGAAATACAAATGATAAACCAAGAGAAGATCTAGAAAATGCGTTCTCATCTAACAAAAGAGGCTTATTAAAAGTTGCATTTATTTATTCTATTCGGTCATTTGATTCCTTCTGTTCTAAGAAATGTGAGCTGGTAGATATAAATATATAAATACATACATTAAAAAGTATAAAAATCAACCTAAAATAAAGAAAAATAGACGTCATGATGCTAAAAATTGTAAAGAGATGTTGAAAGCCAAATGAAGTAAAAGGCACGGGATGTGTATATACATACTTATGCAAACAAGCACTCCATAAATCATTTTATCCATGAAGCTTGCTCCTCACAGAGGAAATTACAGCCCATGCACTAGCCCAATTTCCACTGGAAATGTTATTCAGATTTAAAGGAGGAGGATCTGAACGATGCATCTGTTTGAGTTATATCTACAGGGCATGCTTGACAATACATCTTTTCCCTTGAAAGGTATCAACAAAAATTGCTTATTAATATGACTCCACACACTGTGGAAAAGAAGCATCGACTGGACCTGAGAAAAAATAGATAAGCAGAATAATGAATGCAAAGCAACATGGAGAAGTAAGATGTGGGATGTATGCCTGCCTATCACTATGACAACAATGTTTATATGATGACCAATTTACTGTTTCTGTGGCAATGCTTTCCATACTCTCCCAAATTCAGTACCAGAATCCATTTAGTCCATTAGCCATACAAAGAGAAATTGACATTGGCTGCTCTCTACAGTCTAAAATGTTCTGTTTTGCTTCCTGCCGCTGAATAAGATACATCTCCAAGAGCTAATAAACTCTTAAACCTCTTTCCAGCAACTACATCCAACTAGTTGCTGACTCCCACCTACAGTAATAGCATCTTTCCATCACAAGGGTCTAGGAGGATCAGTGCAAACGCTCTCTTGATCTTTCCTAGGGCCAATTATCATTCTTATCACTATGGAAACCGATATTCAAGGAACACTGCCAGAAGCCCATCACCTCCAAACTTAACCCGAAGCTTGCAAAATATGCAAAGATCATTTCAAGCTCACAAGCTGAATCAGGCTTGTGATCTAGAGAAATATAATTAGCCACAAATTTACACACACACACACACACACACACACACACACACACACACACACACAGAGAGAGAGAGAGAGAGAGAGAGAGAGAGAGAGAGAGAGAGAGAGAGAGAGAGAGAGAGAGAGAGAGAGAGAGAGAGAGAGAGAGAGGGAGAGAGGGAGGGAGGGAGGGAGAAACAGCAATTTACTACTATGGAGAAAAGGCAAACTACATTTCCCTTTATTTCTTTGAGCTGTTCAAGAACACAGAAAGAAGGCTTTTGGGAAAGTAAAGTGTTGAGGTCCAAGCAGCCCCTCAATTATTTTTCTTCAAACCAATTAATTCATGCAGTTGCTCATATGCCAATAGCTCCTTCTGGGGAAAATCACAACAACTGCCAGAGCAAATGCAGTCTAGCTTCAGCAACTACGTACAGACCTTTAGAGACTTAATTTGCAAAAAACCTGGAAGGCATTCAAGTTGCTTCCCTATACCTTGCTGTGCCCCCCAGAGCCAGGATCATTTTAGAGAAGAATGTTGCTTAGAAAGGTCAATAGGGGAAAGCAGTTGACTGGATGCCAACAAAACGGCAGGGATAACAGACTAAAACCCTGAGAAAGTCCCTGGTACAAGAAGGACACCGTGGCCTCATTCACATATAATAATATTAAGTCAGAATGGTTAACATATTTATGAATCCCCCAAATCAGCCATCATGGTTTAGTTTCTCAAGCAGATCAGGCCGATATATAAAATTCTGAAAAGGGAGGCGATCACTGTGTTGCCTTGGTGTATTTGTATGAGCCCTGCTGGCGCAGTGGTGAGAATGCAGTATTGCAGGCTAATTTTGCCAACTGCCAGCAGTTCGAGTCTTACCAGCTCAAGGTTGACTCAGCTTTCCACCCGTCCGAGGTCGGTAAAATGAGGACCCAGATTGTGGGGGGAAATATGCTGACTTTGTAAACTGCTTACAGAGATCTGTAATACTACTGCTATTTGCAAAAAAAAATGTGACTGACTTAGAAATGGCCTGACTTTAAGTACCCATACTGAACCAACCCATAAAACCCAAAATAAGTTGCAGGTCCAGCACCTATTTAATAACACGTGATGTATTTAAAGGTCAATAAAAGGCGAGTAGCAGCATGACCTTCCTACACTAACTTTTGCCTATGCAAAAGTTATCTCCATACAGGTGGTCCTCAACTTACAACTAGGGGTTTGTTGGTTTGTTTGTTTTTTGGTTTAACAATGGTTCAGTTACAATGGTCCCTTGCCCACTTGTCTGGAAAAAATGACTTACGACTTACCATCACACCACCCTCAGAATCATGTGGTCTCAATTCAAGCATTGGGGCAACCAGCTCACATTTACCACTGGTTGTAGCATTCTATAGTCATGTGATTGCAATTTGTGACCTTTTTTTGCTGAGTTCAGACAAAAAAAAACCCAACATCCATTGGGGAAGTGAATTCACTTAAGGGCTGTGTGATTTGCTGAACCACCGCTGTAAAAACTGTCACAAAATCAGGCCTGGCTAAAGTGATGATGATGTTTGACAGAAATTGCAATCCCAATTGTAGCTGGAAATTGAGGACTATCTGTAGGTTTTTATGTTGTACTTTTTTTTCTTTTCTTTTTTGAACGCCGGTGGCGGGGCCACAGCCCGGGAGGGCCGGTCACCCAGCGACACACGAGCCACCCCACGGAAGAAGGGCGGCTGCGCCCCGCAGTGCAGGGCCAACAGAACACCACAGCCAGAGCGTAGGGGAAGCCGGGCACGAACCCGCCCAGAGGCGGATCCGGGTGCCCGTTTTAAGCCTGGACGGTCACCGAGGCGGGGAGGCTATGTTGTACTTTTCTTGATGCACTTGAAATCTGCTCTGCGTCTATTTCAGCCTGTTTTTAGTCTCCAAATACTACTTAGAAATCCTATATTAACGTGATTGTGATTATATTAATCACACCATTCCTTCTCTTTCTACAAAAGTAAATCAAAAACCCCATCACTAACTCCTCTTACAGAACTGGTAAATCTTAAATCTAAAGTTAATTCTGTGGAAGAGTTATCTACTTTCTCAACACTGGGTGGCAGTATACTGCAAAGAATAAAGTTTTTCCGCTGGACGCAGAAACACACATCACTATTCTAATTCCTTAAATATACATTAGAATATACACACGCAAAGCAAAAGTTAACCTCACAAAAATGATGCGTTGAATTGAAAGTGATTCAGCAGTCAGCATTTTTTTTGTAGAGGAAAAACACATTTTCTATTTTGATAATAGAAGTAGGATACTCTGAGCATTTTGAGATGTAAAATGGAGATCATTGTGGAAATCGGGGAAAAAGAAGACTTTTTCATTCCTCTTTTTTTTATTAGTGCAACAGAAGTATTGTTGTACTGGTTTCACCTGTTATCTGGTACCATCTCTGTGTCATTTACAGATGTTAATCACCATCTGGAGATTTAGGATGAAATGCCAAACATAACTTGATCTTCATCCCAGGAAGCAAGAAGTCTGCACTACTCATGAAACCCATGAAAGATTTTAGGAAGTAGTTTTGGAACCAATGAAAAGAAACAGGATAAGGCTTAATCCAGATGAGATAGCTCTGCTATTAAGTGCAAGAACAGATAGTTCTGAGCATTTGTACATGATCACAGATGATGTTATATTCCATCTGAAGGATCATGTATACCAGTGATGGCGAACCTATGGCACACATGCCAGACATGGCACTCAGAGCCCTCTCTGTGGGCACGCGCACCATCACCCCAGCCCTGCCTCCTCCTGTGGCCCCCTCACCAGCAGCCCCCATGGAGGAGAGTCACCCCTGGGCGTGGCCCATGTGAGCAGCACAGCCAAGGACATGGCAGCCAGGCAGTAGAGACAAGACTCCGCCCTCGCGCCCGGTCGTGCGCAGATGCTGCTGCGGAGCGCAGGCGGAGAGCATGGCCGCCATGGTGCTGCTGGGACGCCTGCACAATCTGCTGCGGTGGGCCGTGGAGGCGGTGGGTGGCCCTGCGGGTGGGGGATGGAACAGGGTGGAGGGCTGGGCATGGCGGGCTGGGCACTCGGTCTCTAAAAGGTTCACCATCACTGATGTATACCATTCAAAATGTCCGCTGGGTCCAGTATTTATTGAGAAAATTGAGGCCAAGTTGTGACTTGCCACAAAGATCCATATGCCAATGAAATCTAAGCTGGATTAATGCCAGGGACTGAATTTAAAGATCATGTGGAAATCACAATGGTTACCCAATGTAGCCACTTGCCCTAATGGAAATGTTTTGGTGAGACTTTATGAAACTGTACTATGCTACTTGTTCTTTTTAAAGATGCTAATCCAAAACGGTTCAGTCTTGGTGAATTACATCTGTGTCAATCTGCCTATGACCTGAGATCAACTGGCCTCAGTCTATATCAGGGGTGGGCAATTCATTTTCCCAAGCGGCCACAGGGGAAACTGGGACTGTTATGGAGGGCCAAACCAATAGGCTGAACTGAATTCTGCTCAATATTAATTTTTTCACTTTATAAAAAGCAGTAAATTACATGGTTTTGATTACTATATGAAGGTGCGTAGACACGCATACATCAATATATATTTTTTAAAAAAAAATAACAGTTGCCTTCAAAATAAAAGCAATGCAGTTGTATTGTTTTGCATAGTGTACACTTATTTACATTTGATTTCTAATTTCTAATTGAATGCCCTGGGAGGGTCAGGGAGGGTAAAATGCCCAGGTCTGGTCTATATGTTCATCTTTTGAGAACAATGAAAGTAACAGATGCATTTGTTCTCAGCTTCATCTACTGTTCATCCAACAGCATTACTAAGGAAACTCTTATAGTTGGGGTTCCCCTCTCTCCTCTATGACTTGCATTTTACTTGTTCCTATCTTACTCCATACAATCAGTGTGAGATTTCCAGTAGTCCTTCTGGCACAACTACATTTTATGAAGAATGCAACCAAAATGAATCACACTTCTACATATAAGCCCAGATATAGCTATCCTTCACTTCTAGGCATCACCAGTTTTCTTAGCAATTAAAAAAGAAATGAACTGCAATGGTTAAGAATGACAGGAATATATATAAATGGGGGGATGTCAATCATTCAAGATGAAAGTTGTTCTTCCTTTCAAAGCCAACAGAAAATATTAAAATTGCTGTCTGAGGAAGCAAGAACTGAATTCCAGGTGGAAATATCTCAAATGAATTCAGCGAAATTAAATGGCCCGGTCTGACTGCATTTTTTTTTCTGCAATATCATCATGCTTTGGAATTTTCATCCTTACCTTGCTGCTTTCTGCCTTTTATACCACTGAGCCTTTTTCAACAGCCATTTTGCTGAGCTTAATACTTACAAGCCAAGAATAAAAGAACAATTATTTATAACAGTGTGACATTATCTAACAGAGCCAAACTGTGCCTTTAACAGGATCCCCTTGCATATATTTACTCAGTATTGAGAAAGGAAAGACTTATAATTCTAGAAATAAATTATTTTTCCTTGTCCGCTACTGCTTTGCAGCAAATCTCTTTCTTACAAAACTGCACACGCTCCAGTCCTTTGACATTGAGGAGAGGGGTAATTTAAATTCTCAGCTCTTCTTACATTTGTGAAATTGAAGGCTGCTTACTAAGTGCCAGGAGACCTGGAGGCCCAACCAATATAAAGTTCTTTATTAAAGAATCTTACTTTCTCTACAGGACGAAGAGAAATTAGGTCAAGTGAAATATATAAAGAATGGCAGAGTTTTTTTCCCAACTTTCTGGGGAATGCCAACAACTCTGCTTTTGTTGCTAAGAAGCTAGAGAGAGAGAGAGAGATTAGCCAGATTTTTCTTTTAAGACCACGAAGCACAAGAGTGTCCCACTTCAGACACATATTGTTAAAAGTATGTTTTCTTCATTTTACAGCAAAACAAAAATCCATTTCATTGTTAACTATTTGCTACCTAACTTTTTTTTGTACTAGTTTTCTATTTGCTTAAATAAGGATTGCTTGAGTAGGACTTTTTTTTTTCATTAGTAAAGCTAATATTCCAAGGGAAGAGAATATATTTAGCTCATCGTTAGACTGTGGAATCCTTGGTGTTCTCTGGGCTTGGCTGTTTGCTTGAAGACATTTCATTACCTGACTAGGTAGTATCTTCAGTGCTAGGGAATGTGGGGTTTGTAAACAACCAACCTCAGAAAGCCCCAAAGACTCCAGAGCTAATATTGCCATCAGCAAAAATGCAAGCTCGTTTGGTAAGTCAATATAATTAAACAAAGACAAATACATATATTAGCAAGTCAGTAACGCTATCAACCAGATATTTCTTGTACAAAAATGCCACCTCTGCTTGAACAAAATTATTCTGCAGCTCTAGCAAAGGAAAGTCTGTAAAACGTTGGTCATTTTATCTTTTTGCAAATTGAAGTCAACATGATTCATACTGTGAGCAAGCGTTTTGGGTTTTTTTTGCCTCTGCCAGGATATATAGACTGATGTACTAAAATCAACATAACTCAACACTTGTTTTACATTTTGGACTGGTAAGCAGGTTTTTTAGTAATATTGTCAACCATTCAGACAAATTCTCCCTGGAACAAAAAGAAACACTGGCCGGTTACCAATGTCCCCTCTGCGGTCAAGGTATTAAGAAAGGGATAACAGGGCAGTTATGAACATTTGTTAAAGGGGGAAAAAAGGCTATCTTGACTCATCCTAGTTTGCTTTCAGACAGAAGATGTGACAAAAAGGTTACCAAGTCACAAACTGCTTAGGGTCTCAATAATTGAAGAAGCTCCTCTCTCTGCATTTAAGTCTGCTAAAAGGAGCTCTTTTCTGTGTGAACAAAATGAGGGAAGTCAGTCATTCAGCACTATCCCACAGCTCCAGAGGTAGGGATGGCGAGAACACTGTTTTGTTTATGATAAGATAGAAAACTTCAAGGTCCTGTTGACTGTAGTAGTTTAGCAGAATTTTATTTTGTGATTACTGAATTTTCTTAAAAAGAAAACTACTCTGAGAGAGAGAGAGAGAGAGAGAGAGAGAGAGAGAGAGAGAGAGAGAGAGAGAGAAGAAAGAAAGAAAGAAAGAAAGAAAGAAAGAAAGAAAGAAAGAAAGAAAGAAAGAAAGAAAGAAAGAAAGAAGGGGAAGGAAGGAAGGAAGGAAGGAAGGAAGGAAGGAAGGAAGGAAGGAAGGAAGGAAGGAAGGAAGGAAGGAAGGATGGCTTGAGGGATTCTTTCCAACCCATGTTATCAGCAGTGGGGGTGTCAGAAAGAGAAGTGAACAGCATTCTCAACCCTTCCCCCCCCCCATCTCCACCCTCACCAGGCTGCTTCCCCCATAGAGGCACACTGAGAAAAAAACATTCTGGATTTATTTTTCCCCTTTGCAGCTTCTAGCCTGGTCCAGCCCAATTTTTAAACCTTCTTTTTTCCCTTCTGCTAGCTTCTCCTTAAACATTAAAAAATGATCTTGTTCAGTTTTGGTTCTGCACGGTTGGCCTACTATGCATAGAGTCTCAACTCTCTTTCCATGCTTTCTTTCCAATATTTTGTTTGCTTGGAAACAATAAAAACAGAAATAAAACCCTTGTGCAATGCTCAGGCCCTGTACTTCGTCAACCTGCCTCCAGGTGGACATCAATTCTGGAGGTTCCCTCAAGTTAATGCGCTGTGACATATTTACATTCGTGTCACGTGTGCATGTCTGTATGTATGCTGGTCAGAATCCCCCCACCCCAAAAAAAGAAAGTACATTTTAAGTTGTATTCATCAAATGAATACCTAATTCAGATTAATTGCCTATAAACTAAAGTACCCGATTTAGGGAAAAAAAACACTTTATTTAGCAATCAATATAGCTTTCTCTTACATACAAAGCCACTCTGGCACACAAAGTCACACTTTCCTTCACCTCCACCAGAAACAGGAAAATAAAAGGTGGGTAAGGGGGAAGAAAGGAAGAGAAAAGGAAGGAACAAAACTGGAAAGGTTAATCCACACTTTCAGCATTCAATGTCTGATACCATTCTGTTATTTCTCTATTCTGCTCAGCAAGTGTACGATGACTCATTTCCCCAACCCCCTCACATGCCATGAATGAATGAATAAATACATCAGCATTTATTTTATTGCCAATGCTGGATTGTGACTTTTGATTAATGTCAGTTAAGTGTTTTAATTACTATTCTGTGCCCTAAAATTTACACAGGGCAAGCTAAAGATGTTTTATTAAATAAAAGTCACTTACTATATACCAGCAGGAGTCTATCAACTGTTGAGACTATTTTAATACGACATGTTTGTCTGCCTTGCATGGTGGCCTCTGATTAATTCTGCAATTTTCTTTATACTGTGCAACCCATAAAAACCACTGAAAGCTATGCTACTTTGGGCACAGCCTTACCCTGAAAAACTGGCTTTTAAGAAAATACACCTGTGAGAGAACATGTGCTAAAGTACATCTAGCAGGAAGAAAAAAAATGATAGAAGTTTGTCCAGTTACTATAATCGGGCTGCCTGACCCTCAGCATTTATACTACCAAAACATGATCGGGTCTTTATTGAAATTATTATCTATGAACTCATTTAAAAATATGTAGATTGTTACCAACTTAAGCTAAAGCAACAGCTTTAAAATAAAGAATAATCAAAACTTAATAGATAATATCTATAAGATTGCTTTGTCTTTTAGACTGGATTCACTGGGAATTTTACATAAGCCATTTGAATCACTCTTGTGGCAATCTGGTTACTGATTCTTATTACTAACGCGAATTTTGGTATGTACATATTTTAATGTTGTGACATGCTCCTTCGCTGGAGTTTTTCAAGAAAAAAATGGACTATCATTTGTCTGGCATGGTATAAGGACTTCTGCCTTGGGCAGGACATTGGACTAGAAGACCACCAAGGTCCCTTCCAGCTCTATGATTCAGTATACATATCTCCTTTAGTCTACTCTTATTTTTTAACAAATAAGAGAACTGATTTTATTTATGAAGCACTGAGTGTCCTGGTTCCACAGATGAAACTCTTCAAAGAACTTTGAGTCATTGTTTACCTTAAAGAATCTTTATTAGAGAAGGATTCCCCTCCTCTGAGCACATAGTATCAAAGCACAATTCCCTCCTCCAATTAACAGTCATAAATCACATTCTCCAATTAGTTTGAAATGCAGGCTTTCCCTCCAGTTCTCCAGCCCGCCAATTCTTATCATCTCTTATTTCAATAACCTTGGTTCACACACTAGGTCCAATATTGTTATGTCTAGCTGAACTCTCATGTACATTCCTCCCCTCAGTATCATCTAACTCTTAACTCTAACTCTAAAAGTAAAACATAAGAAGAAAATGGTTGCATCTCTAACTGTTGTCAAAGCAAAAACATCCGATGTTAGCAGCGCTGATACTGAGGCAGAATTCCATTATTATTCCCCAGTGACTAGCATAGAAATAGAAATGATGATGTTCATTCAAATACAGGGAAAGATTAAGGATTCAAAACAGGACTGACAGTATGTGGTGCAATGGGCATGCATAATAGAGCCTGCTGATCATAAATCACTCCGGAAGCAGGAAGTTTGGAAATACAAGATTGCAAAACAGGCAGAAGATGAACGTATAGGATCATTAGGTGAGGTTTGAAAATATACGCTAAAGACAAAGCATCTCCTAATGCAACATGTGAAACAGTTTAACCTGATTTAACATTCTCACCTGTATATTGCCAAAGTCCACATTTTCATAATGGAAGTGTGCACATTCTGCCATCTTTGGAAAATGGCCTTTGGTGAAGGACAACCTGAAATACAAGTAACAAGTTTGGAGTATATTATTGTAGAAATCAGAACTGACACTTTAATAAAGTAAAGATTCTCCTGACATTGTCATCGGAATGTCTTAGCATTCCAAATCCCACAGAACAGAGAGTAGTCTTTGTAACACAAAGAAACAGTGAAGGAAAGGTTTCTAGGGAAGAAAGCAAATTATAAAGTATTATTTGTTGTTAGGAGGCAAATTCCAGGTAGAAAGACCCTGCATCTGAAAATGAAATAGGAAGGCAAGGAGTTTGTCTTTTAGTGCCAAAAATGGTAAAAGGTTGAAGGGTAGAGAACCAACCAAGAAACATGAATAAACTTCATATATCTATCCCAGTTGACAGGTATTATTTGTGAAAGGAATGATAGTCCATCAGTTCTCTACTGGTAGATCTGGGAGCTAAACATGCATTTTAATTATTTTCTAGCTTTGACTTGGGGTTACAAAATACAGCTGAAGCTGTATTTTAGCAGTGCAGAAACAGTGTCCTGAAGCACATTTTTGGTTGTGAACTAAGCATGTATGATCATCATTCATTCTTCCCTTAGGGCTTTAAAAGAAAAATGAGAGTTAGCACCTGGTCTTTCCGAACTAGAAAACAGGGTCATCAGCTTCTCTTGATGAGAGTTCTGAACAAATCCATTTCTGAATTTCAGATCTTACTGGATCAAATACAAGCCCACCCTCCTTACCAGCAGATTAAATTGGAACAGAGGGGATTACAGAAGAAGAAAGGAAGTGAAGCTCAAAAAAGTCCTTCCTCAAATTTGTGATAGTTAAGATAAGCATTTCACCATACTTTTCTTGTCAATGGCACTTGGAGGCAACTTTTTCTTCCTAGGTATAGAAAGTTTATGCTTTGGTTTAGCTAGCCATCAAGAGAAAACATAAACCTAAAGAAGCTTATCTAAAGCTCCTCCGTGGTTCATTCCAATGACAAGATTGCAGTTAAGATAATGCTCTATCTGTGGAAGCCACTGCACCAAAGACAGGAGCCTGAAGGCACAGAAGATGAAAGCAGACAAGCCAGCTTTAAATAGTGGTTGGTATAGAGATCTGTTAATGATAGTTACTCTGGTAGCTGGGATGCAGCGCAGAATCCCAACTCCTTAACCCATTTAGAAATCAGCTGTTTTAATTTCAGAGATCTGCACAGTTGCAGTAGTAGAAGGTTTGAAAAAATAAATCAGTAAAACACTTTATATATTGGCCTGCCTTGGTTTCTAGCATTTAAAAGGGGGGGGGAAGGAGGGAGGGAAAGGCAGAAAATGTGGGCCAGCTTTCTGTTGAAGGGAGCATATTTCCTACTGAAGGGGGCACAATGGCTCAGCAGTTAAAGACACAGAGCTTGTCAGCTGGAAGACTGCAAGCCGGGTTCAAGAGCCAAGTGCTGTGCAACGGGGTGAGTTCTTGCCCCAGCTCCTGCCAACCTAGCAGTTCAAAAGCATGCCAATGCAAGTAGATCAATAGCTACCAGTTCAGTGAGGCAGTAACAGCATTCTGTGAGCCTTTGGTGCGTAGAGATGCTTGACCACATGACCATGGAAAATGTCTTTGGACAACACTGGCTCTCTCAGCCAAGAAACAGAGATGAGCACCAAGCTCTAGATTTGGACATGGATTGGACAGGGAAACCTTGACCTTTTATTTCCTACTGCCTTTGTGCAACGGGGATTAATTTATTTATTCCCCCTGTATACCGACAACAAGTCAACCAGTATCTTGGGAGTCAACATTTAAGAATACTGAGAATTTCACTGAAGTTGCAAGGATGAAAGAAAACATCTTACTTTTTCACATTTTTCACTTTCATGCTAGCTGTGCTGCCACAGGTTCGCAAGGATAACTCTCCAGAAATCTCAGGGATGTCTGCTCCTCTTGCCTGCAAAAAAGAGAGACACAAATTCAATGATTTTACAGTTTAATTCGCTTTCAGCAAATATAAGACACCAATGCTGCTACCTACAGATTAGCTGCTACCGTAGGATTTGGTAGACTTAAGCATGCATATAATATTTTACACTTCCAGATGGACGACGTGACTTGTCTCTACACGTACCAAATATTTTAACCATGTGAATTATGTGTCCAGACATCTAAAATAAGGAAATCTGTATATTTCTGAGAAAGTTTTGAGCAGCAGTGAAACAAAGAAGCATGATTTTATTTAAAATTTATTTTAAACTTAGTTGGGCCATTGTATTATAACTATAATCCCTTAATGTTTTTTTATTAAAAGAAATAGAATACTTTTTTTAACTTAGGTGTAAGTGACACATACTAATTCAGACCTTATCTTTTTATCTGCAGCAATTATCTTTTCCCAAGTTGGACATAACAGTTTGAAGAAGGAACTGTAAGTAGAAGACAGTTGGGGGGGAGGGAGATTGTTATCCTGTTTCCTATAATTGTCACTGAACAATTTCCTATCATTGTTAAGCACCTGCTCATAACTCAATAATTACTAGATAGATGCCCCATGTAGAAAATGCAGGGTATCAGCATAATTTCCATTAGGCAGTTTTAATCTCCCTCTACAGGGTATAACATGGACACAACAATCATCTCCATGTTTCTCTTAGAGGCAGTTCCCAGTAACAGCTGTACATCTGGATATCATTAGCATGTTGGTGGCAACTGCATCCTCAAACAACTGAATGATCTCTCTCAGCGGCTTCATTTAAATGTTAAAGAATAAAGAAGAGGGTGAGGAGTCACTCAATCTTAAGTTCCTAACCAAGCAGCTTTAAATGAGTCAGACTTAATATGGTGGTCAGGGAGACTAAGAACCCTATTATAAAGGAATATAAATCTAGCCTATCACTTCTTGGAACTTTTGGTTAAAGTCAAGTGTAAATCTGGCTTGGGAATGGTGAAGGAATATAAGAGTCATAAAGAGTGGCTTTCAGAACAAATTACTGTCCCATCATCCACAAAGCCACATCAGAACCATATCCTCTAGGTCAGGGTCTTCAAACCTGGCCCTTTTATGACTTGTGGACTTCAACTCCCGGAATTCCTCAGCCAGGCACACTGGCTGAGGAATTCTGGGATTTAAAGTCCACAAGTCATAAAAGGGCCAAGTTTGAAGACCTCTGCTCTAGGTCCAAACCCCTTCAAACATCTTCTACTTACTCCATACCTTCAAAGTGGACTGGTCATCTGACAAACCATCCCAATCTTCATTTAATTCGTATCCTCTTCCTCATACTTTCATTTCCAACTATTCATCCCTACGTTCTACCCTCCAACTTTTTCCTGGGTCCGCAACTCCTTGACCTCTTAATGGAGTGAAGTGGTAGGGTGCTCCAACTCAAGTCTCTCCAATAAATCTCTCCAAGATATTGTGAGGCAGCTATCAAAGATCCTCATCTTAATCATTACAATTGGAGCTCCAGGCCTCCAAAACCATCTGAACTGTACAGCACTACCTGTGGCTGCTATGAGAAACCAGTTCCTGCAGGACGTCCATGGAGATTCTCAATCATCCAGGTTATAGTTGTCCCAAAGGTGCAGTTCTGAAGAAGCTTCTTGGATGAGAAGCAAAACATTTTCAAGGAAAACAATAAGGAAGTCCAATTAAAAGCACCTTTGGGACTGTTCCTACAGGCCACTCTCATCTTTAGAGCTTGGCATAGGTGATGCATGGAAGTGCTACACACAACTGAATAAATCTGCTTGTTCTGAATAAAAAACTGTACACATATTTGGAACAGTTAATTACTAATCAATTACTAAAATGTCACAGGCAAAGTAATTCTATAAAGGAGCTCAGTACTCCTGACAATGATTCAGAATAAATTTATGTAGGTTTATGGGCAGAGTTAAGGCAGACATTTAAAGGTCATTCATTATGGGTTCATTTTATTACAGCTGGAGAATCTTTTCCAACGAAGCTGAGCTCAGAACCCAAAAAAAGAAAAAAAAAGAAACCCCAGCAACTGATGGTCAATTAGCCAAAAGGGGAAATTTAGAGGCTATTGTTTTCATTTTCAGTTAGGCATAATTCATCCATTTTAGTGACTGAATTTAGTTCACCCCATATATTTATTGCATTAACTACAATAAATCATGGCTAAAATTAATTATAATTTACACTTCAAACAACAGGCTAAACCACCATCGAATCAAAAGCACAAGCTGTGTGTCAAAGGCCCCTCTGGGGAAGGAATCATATGAATCTGGAAAGAAACTGGACTTATTCTCAAAAGAGGAAATCATTGTTTTCTATTGTAGTATATAGACAACAGGACTTAGACTACTGCTACAATAATCATCCTTGTGTAAAAACTTTACATGTTTATTACTCCTTTGATCCTTCTTTAAAGAATAGAATAAAATTTGTGCAGTGTATTGTTCATAAAAATGTTCATACTCTGCTGGTATGAACAATTTCCAAATCAAAATGTGAAGTCCCTTCTGAAAATCATATTGTTCTCTTTCTGAGTCTGTCTGTCTGTCTCTCCATCCATCCATCCAATCTATCAATCAACCAATCAATCAATCTATCTATCAATTCTTATACAATAATTCTAGATGGCTTAGAACAAAACCAATAAAACAAGTCCATCCATCCATCCATCCAATCTATCAATCAACCAATCAATCAATCTATCTATCAATTCTTATACAATAATTCTAGATGGCTTAGAACAAAACCAATAAAACAAGTCCATCCATCCATCCATCCAATCTATCAATCAACCAATCAATCTATCTATCAATTCTTATACAATAATTCTAGGTGGCTTAGAACAAAACCAATAAAACAAGTCCATCCATCCATCTATCCAATCTATCAATCAACCAATCTATCCATCAATTCTTATACAATAATTCTAGGTGGCTTAGAACAAAACCAATAAAACAAGTCCATCCATCCATCCAATCTATCAATCAACCAATCAATCTATCTATCAATTCTTATACAATAATTCTAGGTGGCTTAGAACAAAACCAATAAAACAAGTCCATCCATCCATCCATCCATCCAATCTATCAATCAACCAATCTATCAATTCTTATACAATAATTCTAGGTGGCTTAGAACAAAACCAATAAAACAAGTCCATCCATCCAATCTATCAATCAACCAATCTATCTATCTATCTATCAATTCTTATACAATAATTCTAGGTGGCTTAGAACAAAACCAATAAAACAAGTCCATCCATCCATCCAATCTATCAATCAACCAATCTATCTATCTATCAATTCTTATACAATAATTCTAGGTGGCTTAGAACAAAACCAATAAAACAAGTCCATCCATCCATCCATCCATCCAATCTATCAATCAACCAATCTATCAATTCTTATACAATAATTCTAGGTGGCTTAGAATAAAACTAATAAAACAGTCCTATCACAAATATAAACCAGCACCGTGGTGGCAAACCTATGGCACGTGTGCCACAGGTGGCATGCAGAGCCCTCTCTGTGGGCACATGCGCCGTCGCCCCAGTCCTAGGCCTTCAGCTGGGTTTTATAAAACCTTTTTGCTTTAGGCCTCCGCCGCTGTGTGCAAAAAAAAAGTTAAATCAATCAATTTCAACTTCTTGCGGGGGAAAAAAAAGATCTCTCAAAGTTGGAATTGATCGATTGAACTTTTTAGTCCCACCCAGTCTGCTGTTACCACCACAGCCACGCCCACCCAATGGGCCATGCCCACCAAATGGGCCACGCCCACCCAATGGGCCATGCCCACCCGGCACCCAACAATACGTAAGTGTGTTTTGGGTTGCAGTTTGGGCACTCGGTGTCTAAAAGGTTCACCATCACTGAACTAGCATCACACTTTCCACCATAACTTCCATAACTTCCATCTATCTTAGCCTAATGCTAAGGGACAAGACTGAGATGTTTTCCCAACCTTCCAGAAGGTAAGAGGTTGGGGGATGTCCAACTATCAGAGAATGATTGTCTAAGAGGCTGGGGCACCTACAGTAGAGGTGCATCTCTGAGGTCCTATCAAATAACAATGTTTAAGGGACCTGGAGCACACACTTTTTTTTATAACCATATTTTATTCAATTTTTATCATCACGAATCCTTAATATTTTATCAGCAATGTATTGTCTGGGTTCCAATATTTAGCTTACTAATACATGTTAAACTCCTTTCTCTCTACCTCGTTTTTCTAGCCACTGATAAAATGTATCCCATGTTCTAATGCAGCGGTTCTCAACCTTTTCCGGGTCTCGACCCCGGCCCGCATCGCGCAAAAAAATGGCGGGCCTGCACCACGCATGTGCGGCGTGACGGGGCGCATCGCGCATGCATGGCGCGACGGCCCGCATCGCGATAGGGAAAAAATGGCCGACCAAAAAAAATGGCTGACCAAAAAAAATGGCGGACTGCGGTGCTTGGCGACCCCCGTGAAATGGTCGTTCGACCCCAAATGGGGTCGCGACCCACAGGTTGAGAACCGCTGTTCTAAAGTATTCCGAATCTTCTTTCTTCTTCATTTTCAATGTTAGTCTGTCCATTTCTGCACAGTCCAAATTTTTCCTGATTATCTCTTCCTCCACTGGTAATTCTTCATCTTCCCAATGTTGAGCAAATACAATTCTCACTGTGGTTAATGTATGTAACATTAAATATACACATTCTTTCTCATAATTTCCTGCAATTACACCTAACAGAAATAATTCTGGCTTAAAATCTACGTGTTTTTTGTCATTTTCCCTAACCATATCTGGAGCATACTCTTAATCTTGGACCTGCTGCAGTAATGCAGTCAGGGACTAAGAATTGACTGTGAAAAGAGTGATTGCAAGCAAAGCATCTTGATCTAGGAATGGGTTCAACTGACGTACAATATTAATTTTCACAAAGCCCCCTCCCTTACTATGGCTGCCAAATGCTCTTTCAGAAGGAGTCATAACACCAAGAGGACCCCCACGTTGGCCACCAATTCTGCTTGGGGGAATGCTACCCCATCCAGAGTCAATAATGACAACTCACTGGAATTTAGCTCAAAAACCTAAAGCCACTTGTCTTATTAGGGTTGAAATCCAGACAGTTCCTCTCCATACAGGCCCTTATAGCCTCAGGGCATAATCTACATAATCCAAAACTCCAGCTTTATCCCTCTCTGAAGTTACTGTACTGCACAAGTATTCACCTGGACTATGGCAGAGGAATCCTTGCAGCTGCGTTTTTTAAATAGGCACCAGGTTGAGCAGGATGAACTCATTATAAAGATAGCAAGCATTTTGCAAAAGTCATCTTCACCCAATTCCCCAACAAATATCACTGGGAGAATGGAAAGGAAAAAAATAGGCAGAAGCTATTTTCTTTATAATTACTGTGGAGAAAAGATTCTGTCTCAAAAGAGAAATTCTGGGTTTAATAAACAGGTCAGGAATCTATTCTTAGGTCCATCTGATCTGCCAGAAGTTTGGAAGCAATTATGTCTTAATTTCTTCATTTAGAACCTATTTCCAAACATACTCTCATGTTAGTAGCCATAACAGAAATTGCTCTGACCTAATGAAGATGAACTGGTTAATTGGGACATGAACTTCATCAATTTACTCATAGCTATTGGCAATATTTTGCATTTGGCAGACAAGGCAAGTCAAAGAGCTGAGGGAGAAAATGTTGCATATTGACTACAAACCGGGCATTAATAAAGCCATCGGAGAGCAATGGTGATGCATCCCGTAGGAAGCTTATGGTGATTCATGAAATCTGTTATGAAATAAATGAGTTCCAAAGCAAAGGGACTCTGATGTATAGAAAGGGGTGTATTCCTCACATGGGGACACATTTTTATTTACATCATATGTCCATGGTGCAGGTTAATAGCAAGCAATTTCATCCAAAAAAAAAACCCAATCAAGTTCTGATCTAAGAGACCAAAAAAGCTGAAATAATGAATACAATTCTCTGAGGACACTGTAATAACTATTGAAGAATATGACGGGTTATTAATCATTGACTCCTAGCCTTCTGTTAATTCTGATTTTTGACTGCTGTGGCTCCTTTTGACCTTGAGTTTGAAATGAGAGAACCAGGAAAGCAAACCGTCTCTACAGCTAAACTTTTACCATCCCTAGGATGTCAGATAAAATTGCTCTTTTAAAAACCTCCTATAAAATGAATTCAAGCTGTAAGCAAAGTCCAGGTGGTTAACAACTCGACCTGCATTGTTGGAATCAATCCTACTTATCTCACAGTGCCAGACTTCACGCAGGCATGGCTTGATTCACAAATCTTCAGCTGCTCAGCCCCCACATTCAGTAATTTTAACAGAACCTTCAAACCTTCAACAAGGTTAGATAAATGTGTTGTTGTTGTAAAGTACTCATAAGATCAGCTACTGCAGAATGCAGAAATCAAGGCATACTGTATGATGTGTGTCTGTGTGAGGTCCCTTTCAATACGTGGTCATACTAATTGATTTTTTTTGCTTCTCTTTTTCCAGCTTTGTATATAAAGAATATACTGTACATCTAATCTGATCTGAAGCGTTTTAATTCCCATTTTGCCAAAGTCACCCTCAAACACATAAACAGAAATGAACTTAGATCCCTATCTAAAAACAAGACTAATGGGTATTGAAGCCGGATCCTAACTCAGTTTTGAACAAGTATGTAACATGGCCATCATCTTCATATCAAATACTTCTCAGATTTAACTTTCAAAGGCTTATCATACTAAGAAACAAGCTTCAGCAAGAGTATTTGAAAAGCATTGGTCTCCTCCACACAGAATGGCCTTTTACACCAACATCTTATTCAAAATATTTTTTATTAACTTAGCTGCATAACAATAAGATCTACCACTGAATTTAGGAAAGTTGCAGAACTTTTTTTTTAATGAAATGCCAGTTTTTGCATGAGCTGTCAGAATATGTCAGCGACAAGACTCGTTTGAGAGGAAAATAAAAGCCTACTGCAAACATTATTTCATTTCTAGGAAGCTGGGTGATGGGAAATTTGACAGCTGCAGGAGCCAGGTCTTAATTATCATACACACAACTCCGGAGTTCATTTCTTTCTTTTTTTTAATGACTCTAGGAAGATTTCCAGCACCAGTATTTGATTTAAAAGGCATCATATCTCCATTTGAAAAGAATATCCAATTTCTAACACTCCTCCCTGTCGATATTTATCAACTGGGTGAATTTCTAGAAGTAAAGCATCTTCTCCCCCTGTAGCAGAGAACTAGAGCATCATAGCATTTAAAAGACTGTACCAAGACTAGGAGGTGCTGCTTTAGATTAGCACTTCATTGTGAATGTGAAGGCTTGGTGTATATATAGTATGCTAAATCTAAATTAACAAAACACAATGCTGCATTCATGTATTACAGGTACGGTCCAGATAATTTACAGGACCGCCTGTCTCTAATCAATTTCTGTTCATCCCACCAAATCTGAACGAGGCAGCATTGCAAAGATGTGCCTTCTCTGTCACAGTGCCTGCCTTATGGAGCAAGTTCCCCTGAAATCTAGATGACTCCAATCTTTTGCTTGCCACAAACCCTTAAAGACCTGGCTATTCTCCCAAGCCATGGATCAGAATATTCAGCAAGTTTGGTTTGTGTGGTGATTTCTATGTCTGGAGGAGTTCTGCATCAGACCTCAGTGGAACGGTATATTATATTGGCTACTGCTATTCCACAATTTGACACCTTTCACAACGACCCCATCCCACATTCATAATTTTGGTTTAAATATGCTCCATTTTGACAGTTTCACTACAAATGGCAACTTAAAAATTGTTAATATAGTTTAGTTTAGTTTATTCACACTTATATGCCGCCCTTCTCCAAAGACCAAGGGCGGCTCACAACAAGAATACAATAACAATTTTAAAATTAACCACATTCATACCACATACAAACACGATCAATTTGCAGTCGCTGATGGCGGGACACTCTTAGGGCCCAGGGGCAGAGTGCAGTTCATACGCCCCAAGCCTGTCGGCATAGATGTGTCTTCAGCACTTTCCGGAAAGCTAGGAGGGAGGAAGCAGTACGAACCTCTGAGGGAAGCTGGTTCCAGAGGGCTGGGGCAGCAACGGAGAAGGCCCTTGCCCTAGGCCCCACCAGATGGCATTGTCTAACAGACGGGACTCGTAGGAGGCCAACCCTATGCGCCCTGACCGGTCACTGGAATTCATGGGGCAGGAGACGGTCCCACAAGTATCCTGGCCCATTGCCATAGAGGGCTTTATAGGTCATAACCAACATTTGAATTGTGTTCGGAGAGCAACTGGTAGCCAGTGCAGCTCACGGAGAGCTGGAGTGATATGAGCATGTCTTGGGAGACCCAAGACAGCTCGCGCTGTCTATCAGATGTGTTGCCTCAAGTGCCTTCATGCTCAGCTATCTAGAGCAAGGATGTCAAACTCGCAATGTCACGTGACGTGCTGCAACGTATCGTGACTTTTTTGCCATTGCCGGCAATGGGATGGGCGCGGTTAGGCTATGATGCATCCGGCCTGTAGGCCGGCAGTTTGACACCCCTTATCTAGAGGCACTAGGTTGGGAACATCCGGCTTAAAATGTAGGATTACTATTCACTGAAAAACTGACATATACTCCCAATTTATGGCATTCAATTTAAGAAAAAATGGCAGATTTCAAGCTAGAAGAAACAAAAAAACTTGAGAGTAATGTTCGCTAAACTAAAACTAGTAGATTTGATCAATCAAACACTAAAGGAGCTATTTCTGGGCAAAGAAATATTTCCCCCAAAAAAGTAATGATGTATTTAATGTACATCATAAAAAAGCAACAACAAGCAAACCATCCTTGGTACTTTCTATGAATAACAATCCAATGTATCTTTGAAATAGTATAACATTTGTATTCAATGTAGATTTCCTAAAGAAGAAAACATTATTATTCCACCACTTTTGCAAAAACAGTTCCCAGGATTGCATAAACAAAAATAAAGTAATTCAGAAGAACAAAATTGCAATGAAGATATAGTAGTTCAATTACTAAAACTTCCGTATTCAAATAAGACCAAAAAAATGTATTTAACAGCCATTTAATTTTCAATCAGAAAAAAACAAGCAGAACAGAAAAGATCTGAACAGAAGATGTTTGGCTATTAAACCAATTAACAGTTAACTCACTATGAAAAACTGCAGTCTCCCTAGAGTTCCTCTAATGATCACTGAACAACAAAAGCAAATAAAAGACATCAGCATCATAAGAAGAGAAAAGCAGATTTTCTTAAAGGTAAAGCTGTCCTGAAGTCAAGCTTGACTCTTGGCAACTGTATGGACATAATCATGCAGTTTTCTTGGCAACAATAGAAAGTAGCTTACAGTGCCTTCTTCCCAATCATCTTTACAACCCTGGTGATGCTTTGATCTTTCTTATCCATGTACAAAACCCCAGCCTAGACAAGATTAGTCAAGAGAGGTGCTCCTTAAGCAACCCTCACAATAACGGTTGGCAGCAATATTCCGCATTGATAAGAGCTACTACCGGTATAAATAAGCATATAGGTCTCCAACTAATGTTCACATTACTGCAGAATTACAGCATTATAATTTAAGCATTTTGAAAAGCCTTCCCCACACACAGACATAAAACTTATTGTTTACAGATTTGAAATAAATAATGAGATCTACTCATTGAAAATAGTTCTGCATTGAAAAGCAGTATAGAATAGATGAGCCATTTTTTTACATGCACCACTTCGCAGTATTATGGATCTCTACATATACATACATAATATGTGCGTGCATACACACATATACACACAGACATGCTTTCTTTGCCCTACTTCACAGAGAGATTGGAGAGAAAGGGATTATAAGAGAGTGAGCAAGCACACAATAGAGAGTACACTGGAGTGTTTGTGTAATGCACTCACGACTGTCAGGATTAACACACTGCTTTCAATGTGTATTTGCCATTGTGTGCCTTCTTACTCTCTTGTAATCCCTTTCTCATCAATGAACGTAAATACAAACATTAATTCCATTCATGCCAATTATCACAGCATCAGTGAATATTCCAAAGAGCAGGGGGAGTGATTAGGAGACAAAAAGCTAAAGCTGTGAAACTGATTGCCATAGTCATGACCATGTGATTTCCCACTCAGTTTTGCTTAATGGAGGAGTTTTTGGTCCCAATTGTGGTCACTAAGTGAAGACTACCTTAAATTCATGCCATCGGGATTTTCCAAACTAGATTATTATAATGTTAGTAATATTTATGCTTGTAAGATTAATTTTCTCAAGGAGAGGGATCACATTTTGTGGATCATAGCTAACGGGAAAATTAATGAAGCCTGAGAACCACTGCAGCATTATTGACAATAAATAATCACAAGCTATGCTATCTAAGATGATTTAATGGAACACACTCAGTAGGCACATCATTATCTTCCCCTACGTATGAACATTTTATGATTTTCAAGCTTACTTTCAACTAATCAGTGCATTTTTAAAAATTCTACACATTGAAGGTCATTTAAGTTAATTACAAGCAGACTGAATCAAATAATATTGTTAATAATGCCTTACCATTGCACTGAGGGTCTCTTCCCAATCTGGTCTTTCACGGGGATGAATACTTCTCTGAAGCTCAGGCACAAAATCATCCTCTTCTGCATGTAAAGAGGACTTCATCATTCTTGAAGAAAAAGATGAACTCATAAATAAATTGAATCTCTTGAGTAAATTACATACTTTTAATAATTCTTAATCCATAAGCCTTTATCGTTGGTCCCCCAATATACCTGCTAAGGGCACAAACGCTTCTGTGGGTACCTTCCCTGTGACCCACTAGCTCCCTGTTCCACCTGACTTTCCTATTATTATTATTTTTTAACCATTCTTTTAACTTTAAGAAACAGCAAGCTGGCTTGCTGAAAATAAAAATGTTGGCCTTCAATTTTATCTTTACTTCCAATTATATTTCTGAGTCCCATAAGCCTTCTTAGAAAATAAACGGATACGTTATTACAGTCCAGCGGTTTGTATAGAAGTATATTTATCTACCTACACAGACCAAGATAAACCAGAGTTACAGATAGTCACATACACAGGGAAGTACAAGTAGTTCTTGACTTACGACCACAACTGAGTCCAAAATTTTTGTTGCTAAGCGAGACATTTGTTAAGTGGGTTTTGCCCAAACTGTGACCTTTCTTGCCACAGTTGTTATGTGAATCACTGCAGTTAGTACGTTAGTCAATCAATCAATTTATTACAGCCAAAGGCCACACATAAGTCAAATGGTCATAAGCCACTTTTTTCAGTGCCATTGTAACTTTCAACAGTCACTAAATGAACTATTGTAAGTCGAGGACTATCTATAAGTATTTTATACCGGATATGTCACTTTTAATCTAGCTAAGTCAGCGGTTCTCAACCTGTGGGTCGCGACCCCATTTGCATAACATCGCAGTCTGCCATTTTTTCCCCCATTTCCCCTCCGCCGTCGCACGCGCCGCGCATGCGCGGTTCGGCCCGTCACGCCGCACATGCGCAGTTCGGCCCGTCGTACCACGCATGCGCGATTCGAGCCGAGAGAGCTGGAGTGATATGAGCATGTCTTGGGAGATCCAAGACAGCTCGCGCTGTCTATCAGATGTGTTGCCTCAAGTGCCTTCATGCTCAGCTATCTAGAGCAAGGATGTCAAACTCGCAATGTCACGTGACGTGCTGCAACGTATCGTGACTTTTTTGCCATTGCCGGCAATGGGATGGGCGCGGTTAGGCTATGATGCATCCGGCCTGTAGGCCGGCAGTTTGACACCCCTTATCTAGAGGCACTAGGTTGGGAACATCCGGCTTAAAATGTAGGATTACTATTCACTGAAAAACTGACATATACTCCCAATTTATGGCATTCAATTTAAGAAAAAATGGCAGATTTCAAGCTAGAAGAAACAAAAAAACTTGAGAGTAATGTTCGCTAAACTAAAACTAGTAGATTTTATCAATCAAACACTAAAGGAGCTATTTCTGGGCAAAGAAATATTTCCCCCAAAAAAGTAATGATGTATTTAATGTACATCATAAAAAAGCAACAACAAGCAAACCATCCTTGGTACTTTCTATGAATAACAATCCAATGTATCTTTGAAATAGTATAACATTTGTATTCAATGTAGATTTCCTAAAGAAGAAAACATTATTATTCCACCACTTTTGCAAAAACAGTTCCCAGGATTGCATAAACAAAAATAAAGTAATTCAGAAGAACAAAATTGCAATGAAGATATAGTAGTTCAATTACTAAAACTTCCGTATTCAAATAAGACCAAAAAAATGTATTTAACAGCCATTTAATTTTCAATCAGAAAAAAACAAGCAGAACAGAAAAGATCTGAACAGAAGGCACTAGAACAGTCACTAAATGAACTATTGTAAGTCGAGGACTATCTATAAGTATTTTATACCGGATATGTCACTTTTAATCTAGCTAAGTCAGCGGTTCTCAACCTGTGGGTCGCGACCCCATTTGCATAACATCGCAGTCTGCCATTTTTCCCCCCATTTCCCCTCCGCCGTCGCACGCGCCGCGCATGCGCGGTTCGGCCCGTCACGCCGCACATGCGCAGTTCGGCCCGTCGTACCACGCATGCGCGATTCGAGCCGTCGCGCGCATGCCACGCATGCGCAGTTTGCCCCGTCGTGCCGCGCATGCGCGGTTCAGCCCGTCGCGTGCGCGCTGCACATGCGCGATGCGGGCCGTCACGCCGCACATGGGCGGCGCAGGTTGGGATCGCGCCGCGCATGGGCGGCGCAGGTGGGGTCTCGGCCTGAAAAAGGTTGAGAACCACTGAGCTAAGTAGGTCAGATCAGAAGCCTAACAAAGAGTACTTTACTAGCTTTAATTTTACAGTAAGGGTTACATTAAAGAGAATCCTGCAAGTTTGAAACTATCCTTCTTTTCCTTTCCTTTTACTCTCTCAACAACTAGGAAGCGTCTCTTCTGAGATGCTTTTGAAACCCTTCCTCCTCCTTTGGACTCAAATTTTATCTGACTATTGTCTAAGCTGCAGCTCTCCCTCCTGTTTCTCAAAGTCAATCCCACATACCATTACAACCACATTTAATTTTAAGAGTGTCCACATCTTTTCAAAATACAAATGTGCCTATCACTTAACAGAGATGGGGATCCTTATCCTTTATCTTATCTTAGTCCTCATTTTTTCCCCTCTTGGGTACAGTTTGAAGTCTTGTGCATGACTAAATTCTAGCTGGCAGCCATAGCAATATTGATAGTATATATAGATTTAGATACCAATATTTTAGCACTTAACAATAGCACTTAGCACTTATACACCACCCCACAGTGCTTTACAGATCTCTCTGAGCTGTTTACATAGTCAGCATATTGCTCCCAACAATCTGGGTCCTCATTTTATCAACCTCGGAAAGATGGGAGGCTGAGTCAACCTTGAGCCAGTCAGGGTCAAACTCCTGGCACTGGACAGAGTCAGCCTGCAATACTGCATTCTAACCTCTGTTCCACTACATAAACTTTATGAAATAACATATATAATATTTAGAAACAGGCTTATCTCAAATTGTGTTTCTGGCAACTTGACATTTTCAATTGTACAAATAAAGATTCATCATCACTATGTGAGACATGAGGGAGGAGAGTGCTCAGTAAGATTGGTCATCAAGGATGACGAAGAGCACAGTAATCTAAGAATAGAACGCAATCCAAATTAGTACAGCATATGGAACAGGCAGCAATATACAGTAATCCAAATTATTCCTAAACCCAACTATCTATGCACTACCTATGGACTCAAGAGTATATAACATCAGTAACAATAAGAAACAAAAGACAAAAGGGTCTGACATTAGCATGGCATTATGTATTTTTTATTATATTAATAGTTCCACCAACAATGAAGGTAAATACCTGTTATTATTTCTAAACATTTAATATATATTTGGCTTCCAGCCATGTACCACTGCATTTCTTCCATTTGATCTTGTTAATGCCAGGAATATATTTATATTGCCCTGATAGATCATCTTGCTTATTTGGTAAGTTAATAGTTGGGAGGATTTAATCCAAGACATGCTAAAGGTAATCAGTTTTGAAAAGCCAAGAATTCAAACAAGTGAAGAAAAATCTCACTTCAAATACTTGAGGTTCAGCAAGATCACTCAATGGAGGTGATTTCTCAGGCAATCACCTCCATTGAGTGATCTTGCTGAACCTCAAGTATTTGAAGTGAGATTTTTCTTCACTTGTTTGAATTCTTGGCTTTTCAAAACTGATTACCTTTAGCATGTCTTGGATTAAATGTTCCCATGTTTTTCTGGGAACAATCATTGAAAATTATCTAAAACGAAGTGCTCCAAATATTACATCATTTCGCTTGCTATGTAAGAATGGTTTTCCAAATAGATTTTCTAAAGAAGAAAACTTGTTTCAGTGGCACTGAATAATTCATCTGTGATTAATCTAATTTAACCATGACATTATGCTAATTCAGTGGTAATACTAGACCAGAAAGCTCTCAACTTGCCAGAAGTAGAACAACTAGGCTTTGTCCCATGTGCAAATATTCTGAAAATGCTATCTAAAACAGGACTCATTGCTAATTTGATAATGTAAAAAAAAAATCAGAGATATTTATCTGCTTCAAAACCTGTTTTCAATTTAAACTGTTAAATCTGAATTAATATGAGAACATTGGGTTATTAAGGTAACAATGAGGAATTATTGAAATAAGATATTGAAATCATTTTCTCATTTTCCTCCTTCTGATGTTTTTATTTATCACCATTTACACATGGAAAAAATTCAGAGAAGAGCAACTAAGATGATCAAAGGCCTGGAGACTAAAACATATGAAGAATGGCTGCAGGACTTGGGTTTGGCTAGTCTAAAGAAAAGAAGACTGGGTAGCAGTATTCCAGTATTTGAGGGGCTGCCACCAAGAAGAGGGGCTCATGTTATTCTCCAAAGCACCAGAGGGAAGGACAAGAAACAATGGTTGGAAACTAATCAAAGAGAGAAGCAACTTGGAATTAAGGAGAAACTTCCTGACAGTAAGGACAATTAACCAGTGGAACAGCTTGCCTCCAGAAATCGTGAGTGCTCTATCATTGGAGATTTTTAAAAAGAGGCTAGACAGTCACTTGTCTGAGATGATATAGGTCCTCCTGTTTGAGCAGGGGCCTGGACTAGAAGACCTCTAAGTTCCCTTCCAGCTCTATTCTATTCTAAATTCTAAATTTTGTTTGAAAAATTTTATGTTTAAATGCATCCTCTTGCATGACTTCATCAATATACTTGAGCCCTGTATTCTTCAAAATATTTTGCATCCCAGATCCCTTTTAAAATTCATTCACTTCACTCTCAAACTCCCAGGACAGAGAGTCATCGAGAGTCATTTTTAAATCCATATAAATAAGTAACGAAATAACTGTTCCTTAAGGACACATCCTCATGACACAGTCTTCTCTCCTGATCATGGTTGAGGCCACTAACATCATGCATTTGATCCAATGTTAATGGAGATCCATTTTCTCCTGACACAGGCTTTGCTATGTCCATGACTTGTGCTGTTTCAGCAGAGATCGTGGAAATCAAATCCCAGCCTCCAGAAGTTGCTTCCTGTCATCTAAATGCTGGCAGGTGTTGCATGGGCTCCTTATCCATAGAGGTAACGTGAATACCCCAACGGATAGCTGTACGATGGACCTGGGGGCCTGATGACTCAGCGGTTAAGAAGCTGAACTTGTCAGCTGCAAGGCTGCTCTCATTCTTGCCCACCTAGCAATTCAAAAGCGTCAAAATACCTGTAGGTAAAATAGGCACCACTTCGATGGGAAGTTAACAGCATTCTGTGTTTCGCCGTGTTTCTGCACCTGATGTCATGACCGCAAAAATGTCTTCAAACAATGCTGGCTCCCTCCTCTAAGAAATGGAGATGAGCAAGACCCCCTAAAGTCGGATGCAACCTTTACCTTAGAATAGACCAGGCTGGCTAAAGAAGGCAATGCCTACTGATGCCACTTTATCAACACTATCCCTCCACAGTTATTTTTGACAGAGCAAAGAGGGCAAGGGAATGAGAGGAAAGAACCAGAGAGCAAGAGAAGGATAGATCTATAAGTTGACTGCAAATCTTAGCTTGTATTTTTCTTCTATTTAACCCAAGCTAAAATCACCTAATTTCCAGAGAAAGTGTGTTATTAGCAACACACTTAGTTGCAATCCACTGCACCAAATGCCCACAAGTGCAAAATTGACACCAATTTAGAAGCTTACATTTCCCCTAAGCTACCTTCCAATATACCACAGTAAATAGATCTGTTCATTAAGAAGCTCCTATGTTTATCTGTGTATTTGAACCACAGCTAAAAATCAAAAAGAACATAGCAATGCAGTAAGGCAATAGAATAAAATGAGAAATTTAATACAGCAGAGAAGGACAAAAGCATTAAATACTGGTTATCTTCTATTAAGGCCTAAGTAGCTAGTCCATCCAAGTCTGAGCATATTTCAAACCCAGTACCATCAGCAATCACAACTAATTTACCAATGTTCTTAGAAATCTCAGTAAACAATCCACTAGCAAAAAGCACATACATTTCAAGCCAATATTTAGTAAGGAGAGGAAGCACTAAAAAGTACAGCCCAATCTGGTATAAGGGTCAGCACAAAACGTATATAGATGATCACATTCTGACTTGAATGGAGAAATTCAGAATATGAAAGGTTATTAAACTTTCCTACCAACATAAACATACCCCATAAAGGATAAAAGATTATGTCCTGCTAATGAAAATATCTTTCTCTGCATAATGGAGTTAATGGTGAAAATATAATTAGGTACAGCAAAGGTCAACAGCAAATTGCATATTTTTCTTTCATTTTTTTTTCTCTAGTACAAGAAAGATTTAACAGATTAGTGCAACATTATTTTGAGATAGCCTCCACTTTAAAACAAAAATCCTCTACTGACCCAAAGTCATGCAAAGTGTTGCATTTTTTTTTCAAACAGCTCTCCTTATCTGGCACAAAAAGGGAAATGAAATTAAAAACTTATCTTCAGTGTCATATGCAAAAATTAGCAAAGAAGGGTCAGTACAGAAACATATCACAAATATTTAAGATCAAGATTCACTGACAATATTGTGCAAAAGCCTGTGGGATTTCAGTACAATCTTTCAATATTCCTCAGTCACACTACTGAAAACTGTCTTAAGAACAAAATTAAAAAAGAATTTCCAAAAATCACTTCCCCTATTGCAGGGGTAGGCAACCTTGGCTCTTTTATGACTCATGGACTTCAACTCCCAGAATTCCTGAGCCAGCCATGCTGAGGGGAAATGGAGAGGTTTCCAAGCTGAGCCATGCTGGCTCAGGAATTTTGGGAGTTGAAGTCCACGAGTCATAAAAGAGCCAAGGTTGCCTACACCTGTCCTATTGCAAACCCAATTCGGAGTGGTTTACAAAAATGCTAGGGTGCAAAATAGACCCTGGATATAAAAATAATTTCACTAGAAAGGATGGTTATACAATGTGTAGACTAGTAACTGACATGGTTGACACTGGCATAAGCCTTAGAGCCCTATTCCAAACTGAATAGTGGTTATAACCACAATGACTTGATGCTTGTTATGCCGATGCTAAATAAATAAATAAAAGAAAGCAAACTAGCAAGCAATACGAGCTGCCTTCCACACAAAGTGTGATGGTACAGAAAGCAAGTTGGGCCAATCTTCATTAATCAGCATGACCAATTTCTTTCAAGCTCCTTGTTTGTTTTTCAAAGCATGGGGAGGCCTTCAAAACTATACAGGAAACAGTCCATTCCATGAAATGAATGGCTAATTGGGAAACAACATATATCAATATAAAACCGTGAGCAATATAAATTATAGAAACATAAAAGAGTGATAAATAATTTCTAAACTGTAATACAATTTGAGTCACAGGTATCCCTTTCCAGGATTATTCAATGGTGTAATAAGCTTTTCAAAACAATTTACCAAACCTGTAAAAAAAAAAAGTGTGCCCTCCACATATTTTAAAATACAGCTGCCTGGGTCTTAAGAGGCAACGGCGGTTTTGCACCACGCTGCTGGACCAGGCTGGGGTTTCCCATGACAGACTTAGCTTTGCACTGTGCTGTATAGCTGGGGTGGGATGGGGCTTCCAGGGATGTTGTGCTGTGGCTAAGGGGCTTCTTGCAGCCCCAGAACCACAGTGTGACAAGAAGCCCTTAAGCTCCAGAGGTTGTAAGATTCCACGGCTGTTTCCTGCCCCACAGGCCGGGTATAGGGCGGCCAAAAGGGCAGAGATGTCGGGGAACTGGCAGCTGAGTGAGGTGACATAGTCCCTTACCTTGGAAGAAGTGTGGCTTGGAACAGAGACAGACCAAGCCATGGCTTGGTACAGAGTAGTTCCTTGGTTAATGACTGGTGGAACTGGGTTAACAGACCGCACAGGGAGTGCTGGGAATGCCCTCAGTAAGTGATATGTCAAGTGACATCACACTATGTGACCGCAACACTTACCGATGGAATTTCCAGTGCCAATTACCGTCGTGACTACCTATAACAACATGATGACTTTGGCTGTGTGTCTCCTTTCTCCCATCTGTTAACGCTGTTGCCGTATTTATCACACCTTAAGAGTTACAACTTTAATGAAACGCACTATATAATTTAGGTTATTTTCAAAACTTTCAACAGATGGTACTACAGACACTTCTTTAAAAAGTGTGGAAATCAGTCACTCAAGTTTATTCTAGTATTATGCTGTCTGTTCAGTTGAAACAAACAGCCCCCATCTAAAATATCTACAGTGCTGTTGAATTATGTCACTCCGACAAAGCAGCAATTCTAGCAGAAAAGGAAAACGCTGCAGAGATTTCGAAGCAGAAATTCCTCTTCCTATTAGCTGTTTGTATCTGGAGGACTAAAGCATGTTTATCAAAGCTGTTATTGTTCTAGTGCTCCTAAGATTTATCTCTGAATTGAGTTTCTTTAATATTTCCATTCAATTTTATTACAGAATCCCTTCGTTTTATCATTTTAACATGCATTCCAAGGTTTAATTCTACATTCCATGCAATACAGGTCAGAAAAAACACACACACACCCCAAAAAAACCAAGCCTCTGTTCTTCAGACTTGATAACCATGCAAGTAATAAAGGCGGCTCAGATTAGAATGATCACTTCCTGAAAGCCTGGAGGCAAAACAGTTTGAATAAATACACAGGCTGAATCATTTTCTTTACCTATTTCCTTTTATGATTACTGATGCAGTTATTGTTCCAAATGATGTTCCTGCATAAATCTTTACGAAACACATACTATGCACTAGAGGCATAGTTGCCAGCGACTCTAGAAAAGTAATTATAAAGGAATCGGGGCTTTATTGCTGTCTAATAATTCCCTGATTCTAGGAGAGAAAAATATTCAGAAACTCACAGACAACCTAAAATGCTAATGTGCATTATTTTACTGCATATCCCTTCTAATGAGACTCTTGGAAGCAAGGAATAATTTATTTGGCAATATTAGTCATTGGGGAATGCATTATAATCTTTCAGTGTTTATTCTCTTTAATTTATTTGGAACAAATAACAAGTGCCTATATCGATGTACTATGGGGGGAGAGCTCCCTAGAATCCAACAATTTATCATTTTAAGTTTTTAAAATTTGGGTCAGCCTTCCCATGGTAGCATCTTGGCAGCACAACTATTGATACTTAGTTAGGAGTCACAAATCACTTTTTCTTCTGAAAAAGCGGACATATTAAAAGAAATGTCCAATGCACATTCCTGAATTACTAAAGGCAAAATGAAAACAAACCAAACTGCAGTTACAATAATGGAACACAAGTGAAATATAGCAATTTAAAATGTTGGACACCTCAAAAACTGGTGATTTATTCCTGGTAGAAGACGACAAAATGGAGATAAGAAACTTTCAGAAACTCTGGAACTGGAAGAACAGTCCTTTCAGCTGAAAATAGCAGGTCTGCACAGTGGGCAGGGCGCACACACACAGTGTTATCCTTCACAATTATACCTAAGCCACGGAAACTCTCATCTATAAACTAAACTTAAATGGAACAAAATAAATTAAAAAGACACTGAAATGTCTTACTGGACAGCCATGACTTAAATCTCTCCTCAAATTTTATGGTGCAACAATTCCAGGCTGGACTCTCCATGCTGCGAAACGTTTAGTAACGTTCTTCAGCACAATACCAGAATTAAATCTGAATCTGCTGTCCTCTTCTGGGTGTTGCTTGTTCAAAAACTTAGAGTAACCTGTTTAACAATAATTTAAAAATAAAGTGCTTAAGAAAAAAACTGCTTCCAGCTGGCAGGTCTATCCACATACTTTACCAAGCACAGCAAGCAGCTAAGAATACTCAAATTACCCTATCCCATATATATTTTCTTAATATGACATGCATGTGTGCGGAGACGTACACACAATATTTATATACAAATATATTCATCAGATCTTGTCTTCTCCAAAAAATAATTTTCTCTGCTAAATGTAGCAAAAGGGATGAAGTTGAGGCTGTTATTTCATAGAAAAGTTACGTTTTATAGCTTTACTCTTATTTAGTTACATGCCATACAAAACAGTCGGTACAAAAATAAATATGAATTTTAAATCACCTTTGACATCTCAGAATGAGAATCAAATTCTACACCATTCAGACTTCAATCAGTTTGAAGTCTGCTGAAACTATAAAACAAGGAGTATGACTATTGAATCAAACTTCTGTTTCATTCCACCATAGTTTAGAAAATTGATGACTTACTATTTATTAGTCTGAACACATTTAACAGTAATAAAGCCATGTTTTATTAATTTTCATATACAAAGGGGGGCAGCTTCAGAAGCATTTTTCAGCCTTAACTATGAACTTCAAGAGTTCCAAAAGCTTGAATGAAAAAAAGGTTTATGGAATCGGCTTTTATAATTCCCATCTTTTTTCAAAAATTCATGCGTCACGATTTAGCACAACGTATATGAGCTGAAACAAGGCTGACATAAAGAGGATTTTAGCAGCACTAGGCTTCATTTCATTCCAATCTCAGCCAATTAATTGCATGTGTTCCAGGACCAATGCATAACCAAAATTGTCATGACTAATTCTATTTACAAACTGGCTTTTCCACACAACTCAAATTTAATACAAATGAAAGTTAATATTTAATACAAATACAAAGTCACAGTTCAAACGCAACCTACGTGATATTTGGAGTGTTACGTATCTAAGATGTGATCTGCAGACATGGATAAAGTTTGACATATTCAAGCCCGCTGAATACAATATTTTATGAAGAAAAAGGAAATGTAACACTACTTCAAGCAGCTGAATAAGGAAAAGTCATTATTTCTGCATGGATCAAGACCTAACACTGACAAAGCAAAGGGCAAACAATATTTCAGCATCCAAGCAATCACAGATAAACATAGAGGTCAGAAGCACGAGGGAACATATTTAGTGGAAATTAACACTGAAAAGAAGAAAATTAAGGTCAACAAATCTGGACAGCATATAAAGGTCAAAAGATATATTGTAAAATATTATTTATAAATAATTTTGTATAGTTGACTTGCCTGCCGTAGGTAACTATTTAGCAAAAAATAGCCCTTGGAATAGTTTCAGCTCACCTATTTTTAAAAAAGGCTAATATTGCTTCTTTTCTTTTACATCTTAGAAGTACTACTCAGGAAGAGTGACAGCCTGTTTACTTAGACAAACTGTATTTAAATACTGCATTTGATATTTTTGACCTAAATAAGCTTTATAGCATTATCCCACTGGCATAAACATGCATCACTTTAAAAGCTGTTCTCATACATTTTTCAAACCAAGGTACTCACTGTCCTTTTGTGCAAATAAAAGGCTAAAAACCGGGAGACCGGGAGTTCTAGTGTTCTAGTTCTGCCTTAGCCCTGAAAGCCAGCTGGGTGACGGCATAAAAATAAGTGAAAGCAGAAAGGTTTCAGGCCCCTTGTCTGCATGCAAATAATTGCTATGGTATAAAAGGCCCAAGAACTGCATAACCTTAGGCACTGAATTTAAATAATGCAGACACTTTCATATGCATTTACCGGTAAGTAATTATAGAAAATACGTAGTATTCCTAAGCAAATAAAAAGAGAAATGATTTCAGTAATTCTGACCCATCAGACATCGATCATTTGAAAACCAAACTTCTGTCCTTAGCGGTATTATGTAGCTACCTTTCTCCCTCCCACCTCCCTGGAGTTCAGGTCACAGCCTCTCCTTTACTTGGAATCCCTTTCTGCTCTTTTCCCATGTCTCAATCTGTGTACGCCTTTCCCTGAATCGCTTAACATGTCTGATCTTGTCTGTCCATCCCACAGATTTGTCTAAGGAGCCCTTTCCTTTCTAGCTTGTGAGAGCTGCCTATGATCTAAATCATTAAAGCATCATTAAAGAAGTGAAACCAAATAATAAGAAATGAAGTACCAAGCAACTTCTACTTAAAATTTCAATTCCTAAGAACAAAGGGCATCGGATTTACCGTATATGGTTACAAGCTCTTAATTACGCATTGGTCATGTAAGCCATTACTTCACGTATTAGCAAATCTAACAGAAATGTTTTCACAACACTGTGTGATACATGAACCACACCCCATCGTCAGGATCAAAATGAATGGTGTGCAAGTTTAAATAAGACTACTTTATGGCTTTTAAGGATAAAAATATTCTATACCTTCACCACAGAAAGTATCTTTAACCTTGAGTAGGTTTTTATATTAGAGATCCCTATTCAAATTCCACAACAACTACGTAAGAGAATGAAAGAGTGGGGAGGTCCTTCCAGTCCAACCGCACCAAAAGCATCACCGTTAGCTCTATGCTGTAGATACACTTTATATCTCTCTCAGCTTCCATTTTGTAAAAAGTAACCTGGCTTGCTAGCTAATGAAAGAAAATGAATGTCAACAGAAATTCGTATTATATAGCTACAAGCACAATAGTATTACAGATTTAATGGGCTGGATCCAAATTTGGCCTTTCAAGAACAGAAGGATTTCTATTTAGATAAAATGTCAGCTCCAAGGTAGGAACCCTAGTAGAGAAAAGAAAAATGCAGTTTTTGTTAATTCACACCTCCCTCTCCTGGAGTCCCTTCTACCTCCCCACAAAATCAGCTTTTGGCTTTTGATGTATACTCTGGAATAAGAGGACAAGTGTCACTTAGAACTGTAAAGGAAAGAAGAAATCAATGGAAATTATCTTTCCTTTATACTAGTAGGAGCTACTGTTGGCAGAATGCTTCAAAATCCAGTTCCTTTTCTCCTTGCACTTTACTTAAAGCCTCTACAGAGATGTAGCAGTGACTGATATAATGTGCAAAAGGCAACCCTGGGACACACTGCAAGACCAACCACATTGATCTTACTCTTGCAATATCAGAAGATCATGTGATCTTTGGATATTGCAACACAGGACATACAACACAGGAATCCCTTAAAAAACTGTAAAGGCTTTAACACTTTTATTTAAATCAACACTGCGAATTGCTTGAAGTTTGCAGCAGCCCTGTAAAAGGACAAAAATTTCCACTTCTACCTTTGTTACTACAACCCAGGGATACAAAAACACTAAACCAGGGGTAGGCAACCTTGGCTCTGTTATGACTCGTGGACTTCAACTCCCAGAATTCCTGAGCCAGCTTGGCTGGCTCAGGAATTCTTGGAGTTGAAGTCCACGAGTTATAAAAGAGCCACAGTTGCCTACCCCTGCACTAAACCAACCACCAGTAGCTACAAGAACAGATTCGGCCATTGCTTACATCTATCGGTAATGCAGTTTGGGGAATGAAGGACGCCATTTAGACAAATGCTGTGTATTTTGGGCAGAAAAAGCATAACCAAATAGCTACACCTTTTCACCAATAAAAACTTATCTATATTCTTGGGTAATACTTTTTATAAGTGTATGTATATATGTATACTAAAATAACAATTCCATACATAAGTGACACAGTGGGAACAGAGATATTTAAACTTCACTGGCTAAAGAGAAAGAGGGTATTTTTAATATCAATCACAATTGGAAAGAACCGCTACTTCATACTGCTACAGTCATGGCAAACTGTTTCTCAAAACAGCCTAGGTGGTTAGTCCAAGCAGAAAAACAACAACAGCACCCAGGGTTCCATTTCCATTCTCTGTAGCCCATCAGGAGCATCAAGTAGGTGGAGTTCACATAACTTTTTATACATTTGTATCTAACTGAAATAGGAGAACCTAGAACCATCCACCTCATGCTCATAATTTGCTACAATTACATTCCTAATAATTCATTTGAGTTCCATTCTAAGCCTTAAATTATGTTTAAGAATCAGGTTGCAGAATATTTAATAACATTTATTAAATGTAAACATTAATTTATTAAAAAATAATTAAATAAAGGATCTGAAGGTTTTTCACTGTGATATTTGAATGGTTTGTTTTGAATTATCTCCTTCGCTCATTTATATATTAAAAAGCAATGGATGCTTATGAAAAGGCTTTATTCTAAATACCGTGAACTGCATTTTTGTTACAAAAACACTGGCTAAACCAGAATTTGGAATGTTTTCTCCCCACTGAGATAGGTAGGCAATCTCCTAGTGATCAATCAATGCTCAATCAGAATAAAGCTGGAAGGGACCTTGAAGGTCTTTTAGTCCAATCCCCTGCTCAAGCAGGAGACTCTATAGCACAGTGTTTCTCAACCTTGACAATTTTAAGGCACGTGGACTTCAACTCCCAGAATTCCACAGCCAGCAATGCTGGCTGTGGAATTCTGGGAGTTGAAGTCCCCATGCCTTAAAATTGTCAGGGTTGAGAAACACTGTTACAGCAGTTCAGACAAGTGGCTGTCCAGTTATCCAGTTTGTGTCATTTCCTTTTAACAGATTGGGCTGATTTTTGAGCTGCACTATTAATGCGATATTCACAAAGATGGATTTGTACTCTGGAGAAAAACAAACTGAGGTTGATCTCACTGTTTGAGTCTATATTTTTCTTCAATCAACACTGTTCATCACTGGACCAGATCTATTAAATAAGTTTCTGCCACGAAAAGGCCATTGGTTTCCAGTATATCTTGGGCCTTTGTGTAATGCATCTGAAGAACAATGCTTTCTTTAGATTGGGGTTAAGCATTTTTGATGGAATTTCACATAAAACATCTGAGTGAACAGTGTAACTAAGAATTCTCATTACATAACAGGTTTTTCATGCACATGCACAATGAGTATGTAGGAGCTACTTCTGAATATGGTAAGGGAGTGGTTAGACGAAACAAAAATTCTGTTTTTGCCTCTCATAATATGAGAGATTGCTGTTAAAACATCAGAAAAAAATAAAGGTTTGGTATTTTAAAAAAAAAAAAAAACCTCCAGTGATGGAGCACCCACAACTTCTGAAGGCAAGCCATTCCACCGGTTAATTTTCTCCCTGTTGGGAAGTTTTTCCTTAATTGCAGGTTGCTTCTCTCCTCGATTAGTTTCCACCCATTATTTCTTGTCTTGTCTTCTGCTGCTTTGGAAAATAAGTTGACCCCCTCCTCTTTGTGGCAGCCCCTCAAACACTGGAATGTTTAATCACAGAATTTTAAGAAAAATACACGCATCAAGATGTGGCTGAAAACATTTCTCAAATGCCTTCCTGTGGGTGATTTATTGGTAATACTGACCTTTTGGATTCATCAGGATAGCTTCCAGTTCTTAACGCTCCTGCAGTGGAAGCTGATGAATTGGCAGTAGGGACAGCAGCAGCAATTGCTCCAGTCCCTCTCTTCAGGTTTCATGCAGACACACACTGCAGAAGCGGCTGCCTAGAAGAAGCCAATGCACAAGAACCCAAAGTTGCTTCCCCTCCCTCCACATTCCCATCACACACACACACAGAGAGAGAGAGAGAGAGAGAGAGAGAGAGAGAGAGAGAGAGAGAGAGAGAGAGAGAGAGAGAGAGTGAGTGTCCATGGGATGTTTTGTGCTCAAGCATCTTGGCAGATGCTTGACAGAAACTCTTTAACCGTTTGGGGTAAAAAGCCTGACAATAAGAACCGTTAAGTACCTTGCATGCCTCTTTCCCTGAATGATTCACACTTTCTCCAGACTGCTAGAGGCATTTCAGGCGTAACCCTTTCCAAACTGGGGTGTAAGTCCGTAGTGTTTATTCAAATATAGGCAATCATCTCTTATGAGCCTTTTCGGGGTAAGTAATTCCATGGATTCTATCTAATTATAGTTGAATTTGCACACGGTATGCCATCTAACCTTGAACAGGTCACTTAATCTCTTTGAAATTTAGCTCTTCCTCTAAAAAAAAGGTCTGATGCTGCATTGGAAATATAATTAATATTTATGACGCACTCCAGCATCTTTGTGTTTATGTCACTTTTCAAATTTGCTGCAGTGTATAAAACTTGGGATTGCAGACTTTAATTGATGAATCAACACATGCTGCAGCCCCAGGTAAATTTCACAGTAATGTGTGGCCTACAGGCAGTTATCTCTAAAAATATGTTTGCTATGTTATTTTTCCTAAGCCAATCTTTTGAAAGCCAATTTTATATTTAAGAATTAGATATATTTAAGACATAACAAATGGATTTCTCCCTTTCTAGCATATCTGGCATTTAAAACAGAGCCACATTTTATCAGGTTAAACCAATCAACAGAAATGAAAGCAATTCCACAAACGATTGGCACAGAGTACAATGTCCATCATACAACACAAGAAAATGGCTTTTAAAAATATGGTTTTCTCATAAGACAAAGTAATATCAGTTATACAGCAGCAATCTTAAGTTATGATGAAAAAGTATGAAGTGTTTTAAGACTATAAAAGCATAAAATATTCTGAACGCACATCAAATGGATTTGAGAGAAATTTTTACTATAGAGATATCTTGATTCTAAGAATCAGCATGCTACGATTCTGAAAAGCTTGTATGCTACCATTCATTCAAATTCTACTTCTGCCTTCTCAAAAACTGTTGAGCATAAACTAGGTTCACTAATCACATTAAATCTGTGTGGATATCTAAAGCAGCGGTTCTCAACCTGTGGGTCGCGACCCCATTTGGGGTCGAACGACCATTTCATGGGGCTCGCCAAGCACCGCAGTCCGCCATTTTTTTTAAAAAAAATTTTGGTCAGCCATTTTTTTTTATTTTTTTTTGGTCGGCCATTTTGGGGGGGGGGGTCGGCCATTTTTTCCCCTATTGCGATGCGGGCCATCGCACCACACATGCGTGGTGCGGGCCCGCCATTTTTTTTTGGTCAGCCATTTTTTTTGGTCGGGGTCGCGCCGCGCATGGGCGGCGCAGGTGGGGTCTTCGCCTGAAAAGGGTTGAGAACCGCTGATCTAAAGGAAGCCCGTCTTCTATGTCTTTTGCCCAGCCTCTACAATCAGACAGAGTTGTCATGCTATATAGGCCCTATCCCTTTAGAACAGGGGTTCTCAACTTTGGCAACTTTAAGACTTGTGGACTTCAACTCCCAGAATTCCTCAGCCAGCAAAGCTGGCTGAGGAATTCTGGGAGTTGAAGTCCACAAGTCTTAAAGTTGCCAAGGTTGAGAACCCCTGCTTTAGAAGCTATCACGGGATGGGACCTAGGAAGTTGGTCTTCTCTGTTCCAGAACTTGCTCTCCTGAACACCATCTCCACCAAGAATACATCTATAGCCTCCACCATGGTCATGTTCAAGAGAGCTGTGAAAACCTAGGTTTTCCCCAGGCCTTGAGTTAAAAGTGGGTAGTAGAGCCTACATGCTGGATTGTCTTTTAATGGTTGCTTTTCATCTGGAGTTGAGGTTTGCCGGTTTTGTTTTATTGTACTGTCTGATTGTTTTTACTGCACATCACCCATAGTTATTGTAGAACCAGGCAGTTTTTTACATTTCTAAAATAGAATTAAAATTAATCACCATGTGGCTTATAAAGAAGCAATGGATGGAAACTAATCAAGAAGAGAAGCAACCTAGAACTAAGAAGAAATTTTCTGGCAGTTAGAACAATGGAACAACTGAACAGCTAAAGAGGGTTTTTTCCCTTTGGAGGGAGCTGAAGCCTCAGCAATAGCCCCAGAGATCTGGGGAAAAAGAAAAACCAACCACCACCACCATCACCCCTGAGCCTCCAACAGACTATTTCACACAGTGCTGATCCCAGCGCTGTTGAAAAGGCTGTGGATAGAGAAAGCAGAATCCACCAATGTAATTAAGCTCTACTACCTGCCTTAGACTGGGAGCCAAACTTGTCACGTCCGTTTTGGGCTGAAGTCAAGACTGGGTGTGGCTTACCCAAGGACAGGCATGGCAAGTTTGGCTGACTTGGTCTAATGGGCAGGAAGGCAGAGCTAACCCATTGGTGGATTCTCTATCTCCGATGCTGGAGAACAATGAAACAACTTGTCTCCAGAAGTTGTGAATGCTCCAACACTGGAAGTTTTTAAGAAGAGATTGGACAACCATTTGTCTGAAAATGGAATAGGTTTTAAAAGACTTCCATGGTCCCTTCCAATTCTGTTACTCTGTTCTATTCTAAATGTAAATTATACACACACAGACACACACTTATATAAAAATTAGTTTGCATGTGGCAAAGCTAACAGGTCTTCTCACTATTTTGTGCTGTGCAAGCTTGAAACAAGAGCCTTTGCTTATTCTTGGCTTATGCAGCCTATGAATAGGAAGAGTCAACAGTTAAAAGCAACAACTAGCTATGACAACTACTGCCTGCTGTATCATTACCAAATAATTTAATGGATTCTCTTGCCCACCACCTAGATACACACAACTCAGAGGGCTAATCCTTTAGGTTGGGGAGAGATTTCTAAGCTCCAAGAAATAAAATAAATAAAATGTTCAGAAAATAAAAATGCAATGTAAAAGCTTTCCATTTCATATAAAGGAGTTCAGGAGATCAGATTTTACCACATCTGCAGAATTAACAACACTGTGTGCACTAAATCATAAGCAGCATGTTTAATGAAATGCTGATTTTGCCAGTACACCATGGGGTAGGAGTAAATTTATCACCACAAGATTTTTTGTTAATCAAAATAGTAGTTGGATAATCAGATTTTATTAGCAAGGCTAAAAAGAAAGCAGGCCCCATGCCTAGCTAAATATAGACTCATATAAACTCATGAAAAGGAAGCCTGTTTAATATTTTCAGTAGCTTTAAAAAAAGTCATAAATATGCAATATTTTAAATATATATAGATCTAGGTAGGATCCAAGATAAAATTTCTACAATTAGACGATGAGTGTGCTATCCACCCCCTTACCATCTTTCAGCAGCTTACAAAAACACAACTGAAACAAGGGTGGTTATTTTTCATTTTTCTAGTTATCCATTTCTGCTGACATTTGATCTAACCAGCTATATTTCATCTTGAAATGACAATCACATTTGGGTTGGTGTTATTATGTGGTCTATGCTCTTGAAGGTTTCGGTTGAGCTACAGAGAAAAATTAGGCAAGGATATACATAGAATTGTTCTTCCATTCTCAATTATTTCAAGGAAGCCAAATCAATAGTTGAAGTTTAACACAGAGAAGCAGCCAACTGCAAAAAGATCTCTAGAATTGGGAGGAGGGTTGTATAGCCCGCCCCTAGGTGGCTTGTGGATTTTACATGATTTTATTCTCCCTAACACAGCGGTTCTCAACCTTTTTCAGGCCGAGACCCCGACCTGTGCCGCGCATGCGTGGCGCGCGCGCGACGGCCGAGGGGAAATGGCGGACTGCGGTGTTTGGCGACCCCTGTGAAACGGCGCGCGTGCACGCGACGGCCCAAACTGCGCATGTGTGACGCGACGGCCCAAACCGCGCATGCATGGCGCAACGGCCCAAACCACGCATGTGCGGCGCGCACGATGGCCCAAATCATGCATGCGCGGTGCGCGCACGATGGCCAAGGGGAAATGGGGGGGAAAATGGCGGACTGTGGTGTTTGGCGACCCCCGTGAAACGGTCGTTCGACCCCAAATGGGGTCGCGACCCACAGGTTGAGAACCGCTGCCCTAACAGAACACTAAGCTTTCCAACCATAATGGCAAATGAGAATCAAAGTACTGTACCTATAACATGAACACATCTTGAGAAGGTATTTCAAGTTCACATAAATACAATTTCATCTAACCAGGCTACGGTCACATTATCATGTGAACATATTAACTGAAACTGACAATATAATGCAGCAATATTTTTAAATGCAAATTCCATGCTGTGGAGGATTATAAGCACAGGGACTGGAACTTTAACTGCAAATATTACGATGCCTTAAATCTATTGTGCAGCTGTATTTGAAACTATGGAACAGTTCCTCATTTCTTTACCCCCACATTAGGTTTTTTTCCCCCTACCCTCTCTCGTAAGCCTGGGTCTCAGGGTCATCCAATTAAAGTGACTGGCAGCAGGTTCAGAACAAATAAATACTGTAGCACTAAATTAATTATGCATTGTATGAAGAGCACTATCTACCCTCCCTTTAGGAAAGAGCCTTCTGCATTTTCAACTAGAGTAGACTGCCAGGGATTAGAACTTTAAATCCTCTGCACACAGATAGTTTAATACAATTCACCCCACCCCCTTTGATATTTGCAAAAACATTCTAAAGCTTATTTATTTCCAGAATAAAGCATGCACCATAAAAAATATTATTTACTGAAAGCATACTTTTCATCTGAAACTCAAAACTGGCTCAGATAAACGTTTCTGAACAGAGTTTCATAACTAAACCGTTGCAGCTTCTTCTCTTGGAAGAATTATATTATGCTACTGAACTAGAAGTGTTTTTTATTTTATTAGTCTCTCTGTTTACATACTAAAATATATTCCAAATGTCTGGACTGGAAGTATTGATTATGACTCAAAATTTATATAGCTACCAATCTCACAAATGACTGGGCATGTTTACACTTATTCTATTACTGTCCCACTTTTGATCCCTTCCTATTATCACCGAATTAGACTTTTGAGTCACTAAATAAAGAAATTATTTATTTTAGATGTACTACTTCATAAGGGACTAATAGTTAAGAAGTGAAATAATACAACAGAGTATAATGAAAACTACAGCTCCCACAAGATAATACTGCAAAAAGTTGTGTACAAGTTATTTACAAAATGTACAAAAGTTGTGTACAAGTTATTTATGTTGGAAGAAGAATAAGGGGAAAGAGTAAGCAATAGTGATACTGTACTGTACTGTCAACTAGAACAGTGCAACTGCTGATTCTATTTTGGAAAAAAAAACTGGGTACTTCATTTGATCCTCCTTTCTTACATTTAAAACAATGCATTTCAGTTAAACTAGCTCACTGGCTCTCTTGTTGATGAACAAAGCTGCTTTTACTATTGCATAAAACTAGGGATTGATAACAACCAGGCAGCAGTGAGCTCATTCACTGAATCAATCTGATGTACTCTGAAATTGCAATTACTTTGGGTTTTTAAATTTTTTGACTGTAAGCTATAGCATTAGGGGTGAGGACAAACATCTTTTTAGGCCCTTTTCAGAAAGCAAGGAAGGCTGGATTATGGTTGCATTATACTCTCCTTGTAATTATCTATGAAGCTAAATGGGTCCCCCAAGAGGAAGTCGTGAAAAAACAATACACTTCCATGTGGCATACAAGCCAATGGAACCCCTCTTAGGAATAGGTGTGACTTTGGAGAAGGCCAGTGGAGATTCCAAGAGTGGGAAATGTATTATGCATATGTATATTATTTTAAAATACTTAAATACTTAAAATATATCTTATTTAACTTATCCAATTTTTCTATTTAATAACACTAAATTTCACTATATCGTTCTCTGCACGTTATGAGTGGTATCTTTCTTGTGTGGTATAAAAAGAGTAGATCTACAACATCTAAAGCTGTCTTTGTTGAATATACAAAAGCAATGGGAGATTTGCTTTAGGATAGAAAAACTTTATTGCTAAGTTTAATGTACATGTATTTCTCTTCATTGCACCTTCACTCACCAAAATGAAGGTATTTGTTGTTTCTATTCACAACTGTTTTTGTTTTCTATTCATTTAAATAAAAAGTTCTATCCCATTCTTTTAATGCATATCTCCCCTTCAGGACAGTAGTATCCTATTTGCTTTAATATCTCCATTAAAATGTTGAACTGCGGGTCATTTCACAGGATGACAAATTCTATGTTTATAAGTTTGTTGTTAGTGTTCCCCAATCCATTTTTTTCAGGATTCTGCAACAATAAGCACATTATTTGCTCTTCTAGTTATAAAAATAAAAATGCCACATTTTTCATTACAGTTCTTAGGAAAAAAAATAAGAATTTCTTGCTAAAAAACTGAATACATTTTCTACATAGGGTCACTTACAGGATGGTGTGCATGTCTGAGCGTGCATGTGTGTGCGCGCGCACACGCAAAAGTGGGTAGTGGTTAAATATGTAGAATGCAGAACTGCTTCACAGTTCAACATAAATCTTAGCTTTTTAAAGAAAGAAAAAAGAACTTTCCAGGACATACAAAGGCCAAGGTCATTACAAAACAAAAGGCTACATTTTGAATATGGGACTGCTCTTTGAAATGCATTAGCTAGAACAGTGGTTCTCAACCTATGGGTCGTGACCCCATTTGGGGTCGAACGATCGTTTCGCGGGAGTCGCCGGACACCGCGGTCCGCCATTTTGTTTTTTGGGGGGGTTATTTTTTTTCATCATGCGCACGCCGCGCATGCGCGGTTCGGGCCGTCGTGCACGCGCCGCACATGTGCAGATCGACCCGTCGCAGTCCGCCATTTTGGTTTTTTATTTTTTTTTATTTTTTTTTTTTTTCGTCATGCGCGCAACGGGCCGATTCGTGCATGTGCGGCGCGCGCGCGACAAAAAAAAATAAAAAAAATAAAAACATTTAAAAAATGGCGGACCGCAATGGGCCGATCCGCGCATGCGCAGCGCGCGCAGAAAAAAATAATAATAAATAAATAAAATAAAAAACAAAATGGCGGACCACAGCAGGCCGATTTGTGCATGTGCGGCGCGCGCGTGACGAAAAAAAATAAAAATTAAAAAAATTAAAAAAACAAAATGGCGGACCGCGCCGGGCCGATCCGCGCATGCGCGGCACGCGCAAGGAAAAAGATAAAAAAAAATAAAAACAATTTTTAAAAAACCAAAATGGCGGACAGCGACGGGCCGATCCGTGCATGCGCAGCACGCGTGCGCACCGGCCCGAACCGCACATGCGCGGCGCGCATGCGATGAAAAAAAAATAAAACAAAATCAAACAAAAACAAAAAAGAAAATGGCGGACCGCGGGTCGGGGTCGCGGCGCACATGGGCAGCGCAAGTGGGGTCTCAACCTGAAAAAGGTTGAGAACCACTGAGCTAGAATATCATATAAATAATATTTCAAACCTAAGCAAGCAAGAAAAATCATGCTTCAGTGTGTTTCATCTGGAAAGATATATGACCTACTTTAGGCTTCACTTGATCATAATTATCACTAATTTGTTCAACTTCCAATTTAACATACAAACCGACTCAGTAAAAAGGAAAAAAACTGGCTAGTTTAAAGCCATAAGCAAATGCTTAAATATACTCCCGGATGTTTAATTTAGAAAAATAGAAATCCAGTTTTCAGTGAGGATTAGGGCAGACTGATCTCTCTGGAGGTGTTGAAAGACATTAAACCAGAGAATGCCCACTGGAGGGTAATTGTTGGCCATTGAAACCTCTCTGGATCAAAGAGAGATTGTGAGATAATCAACTTGGACTCTGTACAGTTGCTCCTCTTGAGTCAACGGCAAAAATGGAAGCTTTTGCTGCTGGCTCAGGAGTCAAGCAACCAAGAGTCACAAGAGCCTGTATAGGTAAAATGTCTAGCCACTCTCATTTCTTAAGCACTTTTGGAAGCAATTGATCTACAGATAAAGAGAGATTCCCTATGCAGCAAAGATAAAATTCCTATTGGTGAGTTTAACTTTTTTCTGGATTACAAAAATAGAGACTTTAAGGATGCAAGAATTCAAGAATTCTTCACAAAAAAAATTAACAAATAAATGTTTAAACTTAAGAAAGTTGAAAACAAATAAAATCATAATTCGAACTGTGCCAAGTTGTAGTTCTGAGCAGTTGTCAGCAACTCTTTAAAGCAGCCAAGATTTCCTAGGATCATAAGGCAGAATACTTTAGTATTGAGGAAGACTCCTGAAAACACTATTCTTATTCCTTCTGCTGACTTCCAACTTCTTACTTCTCCTCCTTTTCTCCATCATAAGGACAAAAAAGTTCAGAAATGTGGGCTTTCTACTGGAACATGTTGACTTGCTGAATATCCCTTCCTGTCAGATCCCCCAAACCGAGAAGAACACAAAGTTGCTTGTAAGCAACTTTATTATATAATATACATAATATATAATATTCCTTTATTATTCCTTACCTATGGACAAAATATTGCGAAACTAAATGATGCATCAACTACTTGCATCATTAGAAATGTACTCTAAGAAGTTCTAGGGAGGAGCTACTTTGACTCTCTTTCTTCCAACTAAACTATTTAAACTTGTTGTCTCTTGTTCCTCTGGAATGCAGCCCTTCCTTCCTGGGAATCCAGATTACCTTCTACCACTTTTCCTTGTTCTTTTTTTTTTTTTACTGTACACACTGATCTTTAGACACACTTAACAAAACTGGTTCTGTTTGCATATGTCTGCTCTACCAAACACTGAGCCCAGCAAATGAAAATGGGAACTGGGTCCCAGTGGTCCAACCAGAACTTATTCCGTCTATTTTACTTACACAAACATTTGTAAACTTTACTCCTAAAGGTACGGAAAGAAGTAATCAGCACAAGAATATTATCAGGAAAGAAACAGGAATCAGAATTTGCCTAGGAGTTACTACAAAGCCACCAACACTTTTTAATAGCTTCCCTCTGTAGCTGATGAAAGCACTACCATGATGTGGTCAAGAAAACTGGATCAATGTATTCAGGCATTCACCAAGAGTCAAATTTGGCTCAAAGACATATTTAGTTTTTTATATGTAATAATGTGGCATAATTTATGATGTATTGGTTCATAACACATCAGATTTACGTAGCACAATTACCATACCCTACAGTTGATGCAGTTTTCTTCTGTTTTTATAATTACAGGGAAGTAATTATCAACCCACAGTTCACTAGTGATTTGGCGGGTAATAGTTTACATAAATTTGCAATGTATGATATTTGCTTTTCCAGTCATGGATATAATCAAAGTTGTTATTATTCATTCTACCACATGCATTTTGCTAGGCTGAATACTAACCTGCAATTCACTTTTCTATTTTGTTAAAGTACCCTCATGTAAAATGATGAAATTAAAAGAAAAGTAAGATAGAATGTTTAATGCTCTTAAGAACACAGATGGCAATTCAAAAGGCTGTCATCTATAACACACAAACGCTATGAAGATTTCTACTTCAGCATGATAGTTCATTTGAATCTTCCATTGAATATATCTGATTGTCCTCCTTAAAAACCTCCTCTCCCAGGCATTTCTCTTTTTATCTCTTTTTAAACCATCTTTTCTAATTTCAGTCACTGCTGAAATACTATCATATAATGAATGTTTACTTTCATTCAAAACCTTCCATTCCTCTTCAAACTAAAGACACCTTCTCAGCCACAGAATATGACCACATGTTCTATAGCATAAGCAAATTCATCTAAACCAATTAACATTTAAATTGGTCTACCTGACTAGCTATAAATATAAATCAAGAACAATAACCAAGCAGACTCTTTCTGTCTTCAAATCAGATGTACCTCAAAAGTACTGTGTCTAAAAATTCAGAAGCTTACCAACCTGCCCCAGTGAAATAATGAATAACATTTGAGGAAGTTCTTCTCCCTGTATATACATACTATCAAAATTCTACCACTGGAAATAGTTATGTGTAGAAAAGCAAAACAGGATCACTACTAGGTTTTAGAATTCTAGCCTTATCATACATACTTTGCTCTATTAATTTTATTTCTCTTGCATATTTGAACTGTAACAAAGTTGTGCTTTATGAGTTTGCTCCTGCTATTGATTTGTTTGCTGACTTCATCCCATTCTCAGAACTGTATATATACTATAATTATAAACGTTTTAATACATTAATAAACACTGGCTGCTTTTTAAGATAATAATGGAATGCTATCACAAAGAAAATTTGACACCAATCCTAATGCAGTTCCAAAAGGTCCACAATAAAATGCAATGCAAATTATACCCAGATGAATTTGAAAAGAGGTGTTGTCTTACCTGAACGCCGTTTCTAAGCACGGAGATGGAGAATCCACGGATGGGTGTTGACTGTATTCCTGCCCAATCAGATCAAGTCAGCCAAAGTTGCCACGCCCGTCCTGGATCAGAGATCCCCAGTTTTTGGCGCGAGCGTAGACGTTGACTGACCGCAAGACGCAGTGGCTTTCTAATTTCTGCTAATTCTGGCCTGATGGCCTACTAGGGTGGGAGTGGATTCTCCATCTCCGTGCTGAGAAACGGCGTTCAGGTAAGACAACGCCTCTTCTCCAGCACTTGGAGATGGAGAATCCACGGATGGGACATACCAAAGCCTACTGTCCCTGTGGGTGGGTAATAGAGTGGTCCGGTGTGGCACTTTGCTGTAATGCCTATTGTAGGACTCGCCTACCAAATGAGGCTTCGGCCGAGGCAAATCTATCGATCCTGTAATGTCATATGAAGGGGGACGGTGAGGTCCACGTGGCCGCCCTGCAGACCTCCTCAATGGACGCCTGGGTGGCCCATGCCGCTGAGGTGGCAGCGCTCCGTGTGGAGTGTGCTGTGACTAATGTATGTTCTGATCCACCTGCCAATAGTGGAAGGGGAGACCCTCCGCCCCCTAGAGGAAGGGTGGAAGGAGACGAAGAGTGCTTCTGACCTGCGGAACTCTGCTGTCCTTGCCAGGTAGTGCCGAAGCGCCCTGCGGACATCCAGTCTGTGCCATTGCCGTTCCAAATCATGTGATGGGTTGGGACAGAAATCCGGCAGCACTATTTCCTGTGCTCTATGGAACAGGGAGTTGACTTTCGGGATGAAAGTGGGGTCGAGTCGGAGGACCACACGATCCTGGTGGAAGACGCACAGCTCCTCTCGTGTGGAGATTGCTGCCAGCTCTGAAATACGCCGTGCTGACGTGATTGCTACCAGGAAGGCCACCTTGTGGGTCAGGTAACGGACGTCGCACGTTCCCAGGGGTTCAAATGGGGCCTTGGTAAGGGCCCGGAGTACCCGGGGTAGTTCCCATGAAGGGTATCTATGTACCGTAGGGGGCTTGGAGTTCGCTGCTCCCTTCAGGAATGAGCAGATCAGGGGGTTATGCCCCAGGGAACCCGTGGATCCACAGGTGAGGACCGTGGCCAGGGCGGCCACGTGTCTCCGTAGAGTGTTAGGTGCCAGGCCTCTTTCCAGGCCCTCTAACAGGTAGTCTAATATGTGGGGGACTGTGAGGTCCGCGGTAGTTAGGTGTCTGTCCAGACACCAGGATTGAAACTTCCTCCACGTGGCCTCGTAAATGCGGTTCGTGGAGGGACGGCGGCCGGCCTGAATCACTCTGATGACCCCCGGTGAGCATAGTTCCCCTGATAGGATGGAGCGCTCAACTGCCAGATGGCTAGCTGGAGCCATTGGGGCTCCGGGTGGAGTATGACACCCTGGCTGAGAGATACTCTCTCTGGAGGAATTCGCCAGGGTGCTGATAGAGTTAGGCTCATCAGGTCGGCGAACCAATGTCTCCTTGGCCAATGGGGGGCCACCAGAAGCACCTATGCCTGCTCCTGCAGGAGCTTGCGTATCATCGCTGGGATGAGGGATAGGGGCGGGAAAGCGTATAATAGGCCCCGGGGCCAAAGGCTCCGGAGCGTGTCCGTCCCCTCTGCCGCGGGAGTCCGGTACCGGGAGAAGAACCGCGGCAGCTGGCCGTTGCTTGGGGACGCAAAGAGATCCACGAGGGGAAGGCCGAATCGGTGACATATTTCTCTGAAGACCCTCGGATGTAGACGCCACTCCGAGTGGTCCACCGTTGCTCTGCTCAGGAGGTCAGCCTGTGTGTTTGACTCCCCTAAAATGTGATCGGCCTTGATGGAGGCTAGGTTGTGTTCCGCCCAAGCTCCCAGTAGGAGCGCCTCTGTCAGTAAGGATCGGGATCTGGTGCCGCCCTGTCGGTTTACATGAGCCTTGGCTGCCACGTTGTCCGTGAGGACCAGTACATGGCGACCCCTTACCAGGTCGTGGAACTGACGGAGGGCTAGGTGAATGGCCCGTAGTTCGAGCCAGTTTATGTTGTGGCGAAGGTCCGCGGGGGACCAACGGCCCTGTGCCCATAGCGACCCGAGGAGTGCTCCCCAGCCAAACAGGCTGGCATCGGTTCTATTACTCGGTGTGGCTCCCTGAAGTATGACCCTTTTAGTGTGCCTTGCGATAGCCACCACATGAGGGAGCGTGTTACCTGATGTGGTAGCCTTACTCGCCGTTGCGAGGCACTGAGATTCCGCCTCTGGAAGGGGAGCAGGAACCACTGCAGCTCCCTGGAGTGGAGTCTGGACCAAGGGAGGATCGCTATGGCCGATATCATCCTGCCTAGCAATTGGGAGAGGGTGGCCAGGGGAACTGTTTGGGACCTGCGTAGTTGGAGCACCGATTGTCTTATACTGTTTCAGTGTTCCTCGGACAGGTATACTCGGCTCTCTACCGTATCTATGATGGTCCCTAGGTGCAGAAGCCTGGTCGTGGGGACCAGATGGCTTTGGGGAAAGTTTATGGAGAAATCATGGTCCTGAAGCAGTCCTATCACCCTTTGAAGGTCCGTCAGCACGACCTGGGCGGACTGCGACTGGATCAAGATGTCGTCCAGATAGCACTGGACCCTTATGGGTATGAGTCGCAAGTGGGTTGCTAGGACTGCCAAGACCTTGGTGAACACTCTGGGGGCCAATGAGAGGCCGAATAGGAGCGCCCTGTACTGGAAGTGGCGCCCCCTGTAAGCGAACCTTAGGAACCGGCGGTGGGCCAGAGAGATGGGGATGTGAAGGTACGCTTCCGTGAGGTCTATGGACGTCAGGAAGTCCCCTTGTCTTACGCTTCCCAAGATGGGGCGGACCGTTTGCATCTTGAATTTTTGATGCCTTAGGTGGAAGTTTAGACCCTTGAGGTCTAAGATTGCTCTCCATCCTCCTGATGTCTTTGGTACCACGAAGAGGATAGAATAAAACCCCCTGCCTCTCTGGTCCGCCGGGACCGGTTCTATGGCTCTGATGTTCAGCAAGTGCTGAACGGCCTCGTTCATTAGCTTTCTCTTGGTTTGATTTCGTGGAGGTGGACAGGCTAGGAACCGGTTTGGGTGGTGGTATCTGAATTCTAGATACAGACCGTGGTGTACGGTATCCAGGACCCACACGTCTGTGGTGGTGGTCTCCCACTGGTGGGCAAAGAGGGAGAGTCTGCCCCCTATGGGAGGTATCGCCGGGGCGTCACTTGGCTCGGCGGAAGGGACGTCCCTTCCCTCGAAAGGGCCGCTTGCCCTGAGACTGCTATCTGGGTTTGGCTGCCTGCCTGTCCGGTTGCCTATCCTGTCTGTCCTGTCTGGCTGAGAAGGAGGTCGAGGCCTGGGAGTAATTGTACCTGGCCCCTGCCCGGGAGGGTTGCCTCCTCTGGAAGTAGTTAGATCGTCTGTTCGGCCCTTTGAAGATGTGATTGAGGACTTTAGGCTTATCCCGGTTCTCGGTTAGGTAGGGATTCAGCGCGTCCCCGAACAGCTTTCCTCCTTGATATGGTGCAGCCGAGAGCCGCCACTTAGACCTGGAGTCTGCTTGCCAGTGCCTGAGCCATAGCATGCGGCGGCCGGCTATGGTAGAGGCCATGGCCCTGGAAGAGAACCTTGCAGCCTGGAGGGTGGCGTCTGACGCGTACTCGGTGGCCGCCACCATCTTGCTGAGGTCCTGATGGGGTACGAACGTTCTCCGCTGGGATGCGGGCCTGGAGTTGCCTGAGCCAGCGGAGGGCGGACCTGCTGAAGAAGGACGCCGAGGTGGCCGCCCTGATGACCCATGCTGTCGCCTGGTGAGACCTTCGGTAAGTCATCTCACACCTATGGTCTTCTGTCTTAAGGGCCTCAGCAACGTCCCCGGAGATGGGTGTGGAGGATACTAGTGGCCCGAAAGGGTCATCCACCGCTGGTACTTCCAGCGCCTCCTCTAAATCCCTTGCTATGTTGTACAGCTTACAATCGGAGCTGCCTGGTAGGGGAATGGAGGCGGGGGATGTCCACTGCTTACGGATTGCGGTTAAGAACATGGGGGGACAGGGGATATGGTGCTGGGTGGTCACCGGTTCGGTGAAGATTGGGTCCGCTTCCGAATCCGTGGGATCTGGAGTGGTAGGAGAGGAGGTGTCTGTCCCCAGGTGAGCTGTGGCGGTCGCCTTGCAAAGCAAGGCGTCGAAGAAAGAGGAATTAAAGAGGCCCTTGAATTGGGGAGCCACTGGGGGGGTCCTCCTCCTCCTCTGACATAGGTATCCCTTGCTCAGGTTCATGAGCCTGGAACGATGATCCCTCCGAGTGTGATTCACTAGCTGGGGAAGCCGGGGCATAGTAGGCCTCGGATACCGGCTGCTGTATCGGTGGATGTGTGGTCACCGCTGGAGTAGGGGTGCGTGCCCTGGCCTCAAGCGCGCGGTCCACCACCTGCACTATCAGCAAGGCGAGATGCTCCTCCGTGGGAAGGGAGACGGGCTCCGCTGGACAGAGGCCGGTCGCGATGGGAGTCCTGGTTTTCTTGGGAGCCCCAGGTTGGCCCCTTGTGGTTGAAGGTTGGGGGGCCGGCGGGATGGCTCCCAATCCCCTGTGCTCGGGGGACTGAGCGGTGTCTCCCGTAGACCATATCCCTAAGGGGGAGGCTGGGGGGCCTAGTGGGAGTTCCAGAGCCTGCCCCTCTTGTGGGTTTTCTAACCTGGCTCTCTTCTGTGCTCTGCAGAATTCCTTCTCCAGGGCTTGGTGTCTTCTGCTGGCCTGCTTCTCCGCCCTCTTAGAGGCTTTTGTAGCCGCTGAAGAGGTACCCTGTGTTATGGGCGTAGGCTCCTCCATTCTCTAATGCTGCAGAGGCACGATGGGTGGCCCCTTAGATGCAGAGAGAGTTAGCCGCTAGGTGTGGTCGGGGCCTGGAGTCCCGTTAGGGCTGTGCTGGGTAGGCACAGGCGCACGATGGGGTACGCCCGGATCCAAATACCCGGTTGCACAAAAGGCCCGGTTCTGATTAAGCGTGTGGATGAGCACAGGTGCACTGGTGGGGCGCCTGGGATCCGGCTAGGGCCGTGCTGGGTAGGCACAGGCGCACGATGGGGTACACCCGGATCCAAATATCCGGTTGCACAAACAGGCCCAGTTATGATTAAGCGCGGATATACACAGATACCCTGGTGGGGTGGACTGGAATCCGGCTAGGGTTGTGCTGGGTAGGCACAGGCGCACGATGGGGTACGCACAACCCGGTTGCACAACAGATTAGGCCAGAGACACTGGTTCTGCAGGGTCAGGGCCCCGAGGTTCCCCCCCAAGGGATGCCTTGTAGGGAGATGGGGGGAACCCTTTCCCCCCTTGGGTGGTTGCTAGGTTGAGGGCCCCGAGGCCTAGTGCGGCCTTGGATGCCCGGTGGGACCGCCTGCTGTATGCGGCTCCATGACTGTAGGGGGGGGGGGTAGAGCTGGGTCCGTGGTCCACTAGGCCTGCAGTTCCCTGCGCTCGCTGCTGTGGCCTCCTGTACCGAGGGCGACCACCGCTGAACAGCCTGCTAGGCCTGCGGGTCCCTGCGCTCGCCGCTATGGCCTCCGCAGACAGCCACCGCCGAACAGCTGTTCGGCGCTGCCGGCCTGGTGCAGGCCGCGTGCCCAAGGTGGCGGCCGGCTGAGGTGGGGCGCTGGAGCGGCGGCGGCTAGACCAGGTGATCCAAGGGATCACCGCGCTGACCGCTCTGCCCGCCCACGGTCCGGGATCGGCCTCCGCCGGTCAGCTGATCGGCGCGGCAGTCTCGCTCAGACCGCGTGGTCCAAAATGGCGGCCGCCTATTTGGACGGCCCCGCAGCCCCCGGGAGGGCTGGCAAGCGCTGGGTCCGCGGGCTCGCTAATCCCGGGGACACCCGCACTTGCCTCTCTCACCCTCTCCCGGTAGCCGTGTCGCCGCCACTGCCTCCGGTCAGCTGCTCGGTCTGCCGCTCCCTCCCCCCGGCGATTGGCGGCAAATGCCAGCCGAAGCTGCAGCCGCAGCTCCGGAATCGCCTGAATCTTAAAAGAGGGAGAATCCTCCCCCTCCCCTGCCCTGTTTGGAAGCCGACCCTGTGGCAGGCTCTGGCTGGCTGGGCTGGTGCTAGGATGGCTGGGGGGGGGAATTGGGTTTCAGGGGGGAAAGGGAGATTGTAGGTGCGGGGGAGTGAGAGGCCCCTTCCCTTAATCCTTATCTATTTCCTCCCCCCCTCCAATGGGAATCCTATATTGTAGTGATATTACTATTAGCTGCAAAGGCTGCTAAAAAAAATATCACTACTCTATAATAAAAAGGGAAATCCACGGATGGAGACTGTACCTGCCTGAGAGTCACTCTTGTGCGTCTTTCCTGGGCGAGATCAAGCCAAAAACTGGGGATCTCTGATCCAGGACGGGCATGGCAACTTTGGCTGACTTGATCTGATTGGGCAGGAATACAGTCAACACCCATCCGTGGATTCTCCATCTCCAAGTGCTGGAGAACCACTTTCGTTAATTCATGTCATCATGACAAATTCTAAACTCTAGCACTACATAATACTTGCCTGACCATCAGTTCCATATAGGTGAGAAATCTGAGAAAGGATGTTAGGAAATAAGCCCAAATTGGTCAGATTTTTTTAAAAATTTATTTATTATAAAAGCTTATATACCATCCAATAGCCTCAACATAACTGGCTTATGCGCAATAAAAATGTAAGTGTATCATAAAAACATAAAATGCTGCACACAGCTAAAAAGCTTGTTATACTATCAACCTATTTCTTAAGCATATTTGCAAAAAACAAAATTATACCATTGTTAATTTTGCCTCTTCACTGCTAACTTGCATAAATCTCTGTAAGGCAGTCTTCAAGGAAAACAAGAGCTTTGTATATTACAAGCATCTTTGTTCCTTAATGTTCAAAATTTGTTTCCCTACAGCTTTCAGATTCTGAGGTTAAAGGCAATGATTGCTAGCACAAGAAATTATCTTCCTCCTCTCATATCATCAGTAGAAGATTACTGGAGCTTATGATGTTAATACACATTTTAATTGACTTTTATCTATTTAAAAAACTCACATGGGCACTCAACTTGAACGACTCTAGTCAGCTTACAAATAATAATAATAATAATGATCTAAGATAAATAAAAAAATAATTGACTGCAGGCAACCTAGCTCCGCGTTTCTTTAATTTGTGTTGTGCCAGATTTCTCTAGTCAACGTTCTTTAAAAATATTAAGCTGCTCAAATGTGTCATTTGTTGCATCTTTATTAAACGCCAAATGTAAGATTTGCATATAAATGTTTAACAACTTCACCGATAACCATTTTAAAACTTGCAGATCACACAGAGAATAATAATATAAAACTCTAAAACAATAGGCTGATTCAAAAAGAAATTTGTGGAAACAAAAGACTGATGAGTTTAAAATTGATTAAGATTCATTATGCTGTTACTGAAAAGTATATTGGGAGCAAATATGCATTTCATACTTTGTTAGCACTGCAGAACAATCTTAATGCCTTCAACAGCTGTTCAAGGTTGCTCAGGGTAGTAGAAAGTATCCATCTGTTTCACTAGCACCTCATGCTCTAAAAACCTCTTGTTCACCTCAAAAAAAGCCTGCAGAATGTGCCTGACTGACTACATCAGGTTTATCTTAATATACTGAGGTGGCACAGTGGTTAGAATGCAGTACTGCAGAACTGGAGCTACTTCTGCTGACTACTGACTGCCAGCAGTTCAGCAGTTCGATTCTGACCGGCTCATGGTTGACTCAGCCTTCCGTCCTTCCGAGGTCGGTAAAATGAGGACCCAGATTGTTGTGGGAAATATGCTCACTCTGTAAACCGCTTAGATAAAGCACTATGAAGCGGTATATAAGTCTAAGTGCTATTGCTACCCTGTTCTGTTCTACTCTATTGCTGTAGTGGTGCAGTGGTTAGATAGAATACAGCATTGCAGGCAAATTCTGCCCACTGTCAGGAGGAGTTCGATCCTGACTGGCTCAAGGCAGCCTTCCATCCTTTCAAGGTTGGTAAAATGAGGACCCAGATCGTTGGGGGCAATAGGCTGACTCTGTAAACTGCTAAGAGAGGGCTGTAAAGCACTGTAAATCGGTATGTAAGTCTAAGTGCTATTGCTATACCAATATCTCCTGGAAATACAAACAACAGCAACTACAAGAGTAAACTCCACTAATACCTATTGTTTATTCAGACTGAAAACAGATTTTTAAATAAACCAAGAAGGTATTTACAGTAATTATAGAATGGAATTATTTGTCTTTCCGCTCATTCTCTCTACACAGAACTAAATCTTGATAAAAGGAATCCTAAGAGACAGATTAAATAAGAAACACATACTACATATTATTTTTAGTGTCAATCTAAAATATATTCCAACATATACACCCAGCACCAGAGACTGGAATCCATAAGGAATCTTGCTGACACAGATTTAGATAACCACTGGCTCACTGCATTTTATGATTACAACCTTCTGAAAAATGCTGGCTTCTCAAGAGTCATTGTGCTTTTGCTTCACTGAAGAAAGAGTAAAAGATAAATAGTTTCTGCATTGCCCTAAATTAAGAGCAGCTGCCATATTCTATCCTTTGGATAGCTTAGAAATATTTTTCATCCTCCCCTGTGCATTTTAATATCATTCTTCATAATGCCACCACAACGTGTTTCATTTCTGGCAGGTAGGCTATATGTAACAACTATGAACTGGTTTTAACACTATCATGAAGAGAAGATTCTATTCAAGAAAATAACTACAAACATCTTACACTGAACAGAGAATTCTGCAGAACAATATCAAATACAGAACAATATCAAATAATACAAGCAGAATATTGAATAGCATAATTCTAAAGTTCTTTCTAACATTTCTGCAACATCGGAAACGACGGGAGGCTGGTGAGTGTGAATCAAGAATAGCCCAAAAAGGAACAAAAAGACCCATGCGCCTGTCCACCAGCAATCAGCACCAAGATCAGCATAGATGAACTCCAAGGTTAACATCAGATCAACAATCAAGTAAAAATACACCCCAATCAAGAAACTGCCAAAGAAGCAAACAGCCCAACCAAAGAATCTCTAAGACCATCCCCACCAACACTGACAGACAAGCCAGCAGAATATAAACTGACAGCAAATTCCACTCCTTAACTAGCACTGATGATGTTACCTAGTTTGAGTAATGAAACGTCTGCAAGAAAACAAGCAAGCTCAGAGAGCACCAAGGATCCCTCATGAATCAATAATACATAAGACTAAAGAACTTGCAAATTATGACAATGGTTATTGACACAGACATCTGTTGTTGTTGTTTTTTGGAAGAGCTGGAGAAACGCACTTCTTTTTTTGTCCCAAAGTACGAGGAAGGTGGATCTGTCTGTCCTTCCTCAAGTTTCAAAAAGCAAGGACAGTGGAGGAAACAGGGCTTAGTTTACATGACAAAACACGCCCGGCCTTTTTTTTTTTTCCTCTCTCCAGCTTTGCTTAGCAAGATTCCTTCACTTAAGCCATGACCAGCCAGCTTTGGTAAATAAACCATGGATAGTGAGGGAACCTGCCCTTGTGCCTTAAAAAAGAAGAGAAGAAAACAAACATACCGACACATATTGAATGGAGTTGTGGCTTTTTTTTTTAGTAAGCCTTTTACAAGTTTATTTCAGAAATAAAGCGATTTTGAAACCAGAAGTTATAGTGTAGCCCAGCGAAGTTGCATTCTTATCGTGCTTAACTAAAACTGTGATAGGAACAGTACTATACAACGGAGATGGGCTAATGCAATAACTAGGTTAATCGCAAAGCCATCAGAGTCTAGAAAAGGAAAACAGAAAATGACCTGTCCAATGGAGCATTCATCAACCCTTTTCCCCTTGCAAAAATGGCTATTTCTTCCAGAAAAAAAAGAAAATGTTTTGATTTCAGGAATCAGGAATCAATGATGACTTGAAAGCGTCAAAAAATAATTTTAAAAAATCACTGTTACCCTATCATGGCACAGATATACCTGGGGATCTCTTTTCCTTTATTATGTCCCACTGATGTTGTCTTTGTCGCATTCCCAGCCCATGCATAAGACAGCTTCAGCCACCCACATCTGTGTTGCTGAGATGTCTTTTTGACGCTATCCAAAGACATCTTCCAAGATATGCAAAATATGTTAGGCTTTGTCACTAATCATCTTGGAAGGAAGTCGGAGGGTGGCATCAGCCGCCCCTGGCAGAGCCAGACAAAGAGAGCCAATTTGACACTGGCGTAGTTTTGTGCCAACTCAAGTGCTGTTAAGGGAGACATTTGTTAATTGAGTTTTGCCCCATTTTACGACCTTTTTGGCCCCAGTCGTTCAGTGAATTGCTGCGGTTGGTAAGTTAGTAAGCCGGTTGTGAAGTGAAGGTCTCAAGAGGGGATGCCAAGCATCTGAATATTGATCACGTGACCACGGGGATGCTGCCAAGATTGTAACTGTTGACAAAATGGTCATAAGTCACATTGTTTTCAGTGCCGTTGTAACTTTGAACGGTCACTAAACGAACTGTTGTAAGTCAAGGACTACCTAAACTGGCTCTCCTCCTTCTCCCGATAGTAGCTGTGCATTTGGTTGTGCTTACATCTACCATGAGAGGGAGCCTTGGTCTGTAGAGATCTAAGCTTGTAGCATTCATCTACGTAAAACGAGCACCCCAAGATTACACTACTGGAAAAAAAGTGGTTGGATCTTTCGCCATTTCCCACACAAGGTGCTAAATCTCATTTAAGGCAATTTGTTTCCTTAACCAAAAAAAAAAAAAGGAGGCAAAACGATATTTTCCTATCGCCACCATTCACCTGGTCTTCGGCATGTGAAAAAAAAAAGTATGATTTAGGTCAGAGGTCCCCAACTTTTTGGGCACCAGGGATCGGTTCTGTGGAGAGAGGTTTTTTCCACGGACTGGAGAGGGCATGGTTTCGTGTGCTGCCTGCATCCCACGGAGGGGGATGTTTGCTTGTTTGTGCGGGCCGGTTGCTGGCATGCCGTGGCCCGGTACCAGGGTTTGGGGACCCCTGATTTAGGTAGCAAAAAGGTTGTTGGTTATTACCTATAAAGCCCTTCATGGCATGGGACCAGGATACTTACGGGACCGCCTTCTGCCACATACTTCCCTACGACCGGTGAGAGCGCACAGGGTTGGCCTCCTCCGGGTCCCGTCAGCGAAACAATGTCGTCTGGCAGGCCCTAGGGAGAGGGCCTTCTCTGTTGTGGTACCCGCCCTCTGGAACCAACTGCCTCCTGAAGTCCGCGTTTCTCTGACTCTCCCGGCGTTCCGGAAAAATCTAAAAACTCATCTTTGCTGGCAGGCCTGGGGATGATTGTGGTTGATTGTTGAAACGAATGTGCGTTTTTATTGATTTTTTTAGATATCTTTGTTTGGGTTTTTTTATTGTAATTCATTGTTATATATATGTTGTTAGCCACTCCGAGTCCCTGGAGAGGAGCGGCATACAAACCCAAATAAATAAATAAATAAATAAAATCAGAAGTTTAGAAGACTTTGTTCCAAGTTATTGCTATCCAAATAATCCACACACCAAAAACCCCTTTGAATTTCAAACAGACTGCAAGCCAACTAAAGAGCTGTCTCATGACTATTGTCCACTATAACTTGTGCTCCAGTCTGCACTAAATGAACACTGTAATGTGAAAGGAATCTGTGCATAATCTGAATTACAATGTCAGATGTTGACATCTTCAACACAGAGAAACCAAATGAACAAGAAAGTAAAATGAATGGGGGTGTTGACCGGCAAGTCGGCAGGATGTTGCTTTCTCGACGCAAGTCGACTATGTATCGCCGGGCGGGAGGCGGCGGCGGCGGCGGCGGGTTTTTCCGGCTCCTGGGCATTCTACCCTGGAAATGCTCTCTCTTTCAGCTCTTCTTTATTGTGCTGTTGCTGGGTTTTCTCTCCCTGTTGTGGCTGCAGTTCAGTTGCTCAGGGCATGAGTCTAGAAGTCAAACAGCTAAGGCAACAGTGCCTCAAAAACCATGTGTACTTGAGCCTTTACCTCAAATTCCTGATGATCCATCATGGGGACCACATCGCTTGGCAGTGTTGGTTCCCTTTCGAGAACGTTTTGAGGAGCTGCTGACTTTTGTACCTCATATGCATCGCTTCCTCAGCAAGAAGAAAATTCGTCATCATATCTTCATTCTCAACCAGGTGGATCATTACAGGTTTAACCGAGCATCTCTGATCAATGTGGGTTTCCTGGAAAGTAGCAATGACACAGACTACATTGCCATGCATGATGTGGATTTGTTACCTCTCAATGAGGAATTGGATTACAGCTTCCCAGCAGCTGGTCCTTTCCACGTGGCTTCACCTGAGCTGCACCCACTGTATCATTACAGCACCTATGTGGGGGGCATCTTGCTACTCACCAAGCAACACTATCGAATGTGTAATGGAATGTCCAACCGTTTCTGGGGCTGGGGCAGGGAAGATGATGAATTTTATCGCCGCTTCAGAGCAGCTGGACTTCAACTCTTCCGACCCTCAGGTATTACAAGTAGATATAAGACATTCCAGCATCTGCATGATCCAGCTTGGCGCAAAAGGGATCAGAAGCGAATTGCTTCCCAGAAACAGGAGCAGTTCAAGGTAGACCGGACTGGAGGACTAACCTAAAATACAGAGTAGAATCACGCGCTTCATTGAGTGTGGCAGGAGCTCCCTGCACCGTTCTTAATATCTTGCTAGAATGTTACTCCAGTGAGACTCCCTGGTGTGCATCTGGTTGATGTGCCTTCTGTACGGATTGGCTATCTTGTTTGCTGCTCTACCAGCTCATGCCCAGAATTTGCAGCTCAGCTCTCGGATGGCAAATCCTTCTGTAGGAACCGACAACCAGTCTTAACTGCCAGGATAACATGGTTAAAAAGAGAACTGAGGATCTACACTAGTTGATGACGCAAATGCATGGCATTACCTCTTCTACATGGATACTGCAAGGTGGCAACAAATGCAGTGGTGATGGAAACGTTAAATAAGCCAAGTGCCTTTCTATCAGCTAGAAGGATATTGTCTTAGGTATCTTCATCTCGACAAGCTGAAGAAACTGTGAACTCAGAGACACTATAGGGATTAAATTATTGTTTCTCTGCTAGCCAGGACTTGAAGATTTCTTTATCCAGACTAAAACTCAAAGGAGTGTTAGACGTTTGCTTCTCTTGTGATAATTATATGCATAAATATCTGCTCCAAAATATCCTTATACCGCATTCTTCCTCTGATGCCTCTTGATAGTGCATACCTTGCTTTCTGACTCCACGAACTCATGGCTGATCATCTTGGCTAATTCCATTTTCAGATCTTTTGAACTGTAAAGGCTGTTGACTTACAGTACTGAAATACAGCTATTAAAACAAATGGATTGAAAGAATACTATAACTGAAATGTGCGTGAACAGGGTTTTTTATACTACTTCTAATAATATCAAATTTTCTATTTTTTTTAGTAACGGAATTCCGACTTAAACCCACCTTTTTTTATGTTTTAATTTTTTTCCTTAACGTGAAAGAACTAGGCACCAGAACATATATGTATATTATCTGAATATGATTCATTTGTATATTTCTGAATACAGTAGTATTTTTTTTCCATTGAGAAATGGAGAGACAAAGTTAACATATGATCAAGACCCCACTCCAAGACACCTGCGACAGAACTGGTAACTCCTATGCAGCTGCATTCGGCATCTATGGAAACGGCTGGTAATAGAGCTGGCTGGTGCAATATTAGTGATCTGTTGAAGACTCACTGTAGAGAAATGGAGGGTATGAGCCCTTGGGGGAATATCACTGTGCCCTACAGTATGAAGGGGTGGAAGAGATGCTTGCCAGGGTTCCATAGAGATGCCCGCTGCCTCTGGACTTCTATCCTCTTTCAGGGGTTTTGATTTTTTTCTTGGGCTGTTGACTAAAGATGCTATTGAACTGTTCTCAAGCACGGGTGGATTCCGAATCCACCAATGGGTTATCACCGCCTGCTGCCCAATTAGAAGACTAGGTCCGAAATTTAGCTCCGCCTCCGGGCTTTCTTCCCCAGTTTTTTCCTAGTCTGAAGCCCAAAAACAGTTCTTCATGATAGCTCCACGAAAAGTAAAGTTTTTTTCGGTAAAAAGGACTGGTAAAGTTTTTTTGTTTTAGTTTTCTTTTAGTAGTAATTTTTTAGCTATTGGATATACGAAATTTAGAAGTTTTTCTTTTGAAAGTTACCTGATTTTTCGGCGGGTTTCTTTCTGATCCTTCCTCCTCGCCGCCGAGATCGCCGGGGAGGCCGCCCAGGCCTAGGGCCTCAGGAGAGCGGGAGCCACAGGGGGAAATATCCCCAGACTCCCGGCCGGCCTCCAGACAGAGACCAGGACCCCACAGACGTCGAAGGGAGGATGAGGCCTCGCTCGATCGATGCAGGAAGAGCGGAGGACCGCCCCTACGAACCGCAAGTGGGGCAATCGGGACGGGGAGGAGGCCGCCGGACCACCGGGTCGGCGGACATAGTCGGGAGCCGCTTCTAGCCGGGGCGGGTAGACCGGGGCCTGTAAGATTCAGGCACCGCGTGGTCGGGAGCACTGAGCTCCGACCAAAAAATTGGCGCGGTGGCCATTTTGATTAAGGGGAGGTCCCAGCCACTGGCGCGAATCGCCATATTGGAAAGGGGGTGTTCCCATACCGTCCGCGCCGCCTGATTGGTGCTCGTAGCTAGGGCGCGAAAAACCATTTCAAGAAGGAGGACGTGCAAGCCTCCTGTGTTCTCTTTCACCGGGGCCTAGGCTCAAGGAGTCTGCCGGCGGGCAGCGATTGTTGGAGCCGCTGGCCTGTTTCCGTTAACCGGGCAGTTGCGGCCCGGAGGTTTGAAAGGGGAGTGTTTTTTCCCGGAGGTGCGTGTGTGTATTTGGAGTTTTAACAGCACTAGAGCCGGACAGTACTAGCGGAATCAGGGCGGCCTGGGCAGAGAGCTCCTCGGTCGGAAGACCTGTGGGCCGTTGTTCCCCACGCTACCGTCGCGCAGGTTAGGGAAGTCCTCCCTTAAGCGCTGCCGACGTCAGCCGTGCCTGCCAGCTACCGGGACAAAGTCCTAGTCAGAGCATGGCCATGGCTGAGGGCACCCCGGCCCAGGGCTCAGCGCCCTCCCCCCATCGCCTCCACGGCGAACGGAGGAACAGGGGGGGCAAGAAGAAGGCCAAGACGAAGCACCTAACTGAGCCATCAAAGACAGCTGAGCGTCAGGCCATTAGGAGACATCAGGCCTTGGAGAAAGAATTTGCCAAGGCCCAGAGGCTCAGAGCCAGTGGAACAGAGAGAGCAGATCTGTCCCTCCTGGAGACACCCAGCCCCTTTGGGCCTTCGGGGTCCACATAACAGGGGTTCAGGGAATGGCTTCCCAGGGGAGGAACGGAAGGAGAACTGTCCCCTATCTCGGTGCCATCATCACCAGCACACTCCGAACCCACAACCAGCCAGGAAGAGGCTGGACACAAAGGTAGGAAAAGAACGAGGTCTGGTAAGTGGTCATCTCAGCTTCATTCCCTTTTACAGGAAGCCCTGGAACACCTCAGGCCCTCTAGGAGTGAGTCCCCGCCCCAGAGGGTTCATACACCACGGAGACACGCGCCCCGGGGGGAAGGTATTGTTCCATGACTCTGACGTGTCTGAGACTTCTTCACAGGTGGCAGACGAGGAGCCGGAGGAATGGGAAGACGAGGGAGCCCCACTGTCAGAGAATGAGGAGACAGATCAACAGATGACCCAGGTTTCAGGTCTATTTGACCACACCCTTTTTCACTCCCTCTTGCCAAAAATATGCTCCGTACTCGATCTGCCAGCCAAGACAAAGGAGGTCAGACCGGCGTCCTCAGAAGAGGAGGACGCCAAGGATCCACTAATGTACTCACCGGTATCAGAGGTAATTCAGGTACCATGCACAAAGGTCTTCAGGTCATCGGTACGGTCCCAGTGGACTAACTTGGGTGCCATCCCTTCACCGAATGGCATTCAAAAGAAGATGTTTAATGTATGTAGCCCTCTGGCATCTCTTATAGAGGTGCCACAAGTAGACGAACCGCTAATCTCTCTCTTTTCTTCCTCAGCCATCCCTGGTGACATCTCAGAGGCGATGAGGGCGGAGGATAAGAAGGTAGAACTCTCCCTCCGCAGAGTACATCACTCATCGGCCTGGGCCATTAGGGCCTCGTCCACTGCATCTGTCTTCTCCAGGGCTACGATTAGGTGGCTGCGGGAGCTCCAGGCAAGCGTTCCTTCGGAGCAGGTACGCATACAGCAGACACTGACTAAACTGCATATGACAGCGGAATTCATGGCGGACGCCACACTGTTTGCCTCACGATACGCGGCCAGAGCCATCGCAGGTACAGTGGCAGTTAGGAGACTCACATGGCTTAAGAATTGGAAGGTAGACCTGAAGTCAAAATGGCGACTTGCCACATTTAAGTATTCAGGATCAAAGCTTTTTGGAGCGATCCTGGATCCTTACGTGATCGAGGACAAGACCAAAAGAAAGGTGTTAGCACACCCCTCCAAAAAGACAGATAGGGGAGGCCAGGAGTTCCGCAGACAGGCTCCCCGCCAGAACGGGAGCGGGGAATGGAGGCAGCCCTTTCAGGGAGGATGGTCCTGGGAGGGGCCCAGAACTCCGCGTACCTTCCCATACAGGCAGGAACGCGGCCAGGACCGGCCAGCCTCTGGCAGGGGCCAACCTTCCAAACGTCCCTTTAAAGGGGGGGAGGCCGGCCCTACAGACGCTCCAAGTGACGCCTGGGGCAGTCCCATCGGGGGCCGTCTGGCGCTGTTCAGCTAAGCATGGCAGACGACCACGACGGATGCCTGGGTCAGGGAGACAGTGGCCCAGGGCCTAACAATAGAATTCTACTCCACTCCACCAAACCACTTCATAAGGTGTCCGTTCCGTTGTCACGCAACAAGACCAAGGTGGGTCTTCTAGATCAGGCCATAGAGCACCTGGAGGAGATAAGAGCAATAGAGCCGGTTCCTCCAGAGCAGGAAGGACAGGGGTTCTACTCCATCCTCTTCCTGGTGCCAAAGTCATCCGGGGATTGGAGAGCCATCCTCGACCTAAAACGCCTCAACCACTACGTAGTGTACAGGAAATTCAAGATGCAGTCCCTCAGATCCATACTGGCCAGTATCCGAAGAGGGGATCTGATGTCATCCATAGACCTCATAGAGGCCTACCTACACATCCCAATAAAGAGGGACCACAGAAGGTTTCTCAGATTCTGTTACAGGGGGCGACACTACCAGTACAGGGCCCTGCCATTCGGCCTGTCCTCAGCGCCCCGAGTGTTCACGAAGATCCTGGCAGCATTGGGAGCACATCTACGCATGATACTGGTAAGAGTCCAATGTTACTTGGACGACATTCTGATTCTGTCAGGTTCACACAAGGCAGCACTGGCGGATATTCAGACCACCATAGACATCCTCCAGACTCACGGCTTCTCAGTAAATCACAAGAAAAGCCAACTCACGCCATCAAGGAGACTTCTACACTTAGGGGCCATCATAGACTGGGAACAGGGCATGGTATATCTATCACAGGAGTGTCGGGAGAGTCTACAGAAACTAGCGCTTCTGGTAACACGGAGAAAGGTGGTCTCCATAGTACAACTATCCCAGCTCCTGGGGAAGGTGATATCATGCCTGGGGATTGTTCCATGGGCAAGGCTCCACTCCAGAAGTCTCCAATGGCTCTTGCTCCCCTACCAAAGGCAGAACCAGAGCGCCTCGCTCAGGAGAGTCAGAGTTACTCCCCAGGTCATAAAACCCCTCAGATGGTGGAGATCAGGCACCCTAAGCAGGGGCACTCCACTCAGGGAACCCGAAAGGATCACAGTCACGACCGACGCAAGCCTGTTCGGGTGGGGGACCCATTCCATGGACAGGATAGCCCAGGGAAGGTGGAGCCCAGGGGACCTACGCCACAAAATCAATTGGCTCGAGCTGAGGGCCATCCACCTGGCCCTGCTGCAGTTCTCATCCCACCTAGCAGGGAGCCACGTTCTGGTCCTGACGGACAATGTAACAGCAAAGACACACGTAAACAAGCAGGGCGGGACCAGGTCGGTGGCCCTCATGAAGGAGGCCCGGGCGCTGGGTCTGTGGGCAGAACAGCACCTGGCCTCACTCAAGGCAGAACACATATCGGGGGAGGCAAACCAGCAGGCGGACTCCCTCAGCAGAACCACGGTAGACCACGCAGAGTGGAGGCTGGCCCCGGAACTGTTCGAGGCAATCTCGGACAGGTTCAGCCGGCCTTGCCTGGACCTCTTCGCGTCTCCAGCAAACACTCAAACTCACCGTTTCTTTTCCAGGTTCCAGACCCGGGGAGCGGAGGGGACGGACGCGCTCAGATGCAGGTGGCCCCAGGGGCTACTGTACGCCTTTCCCCCTCCGCCCTTAATTCAGGCTACCATCCGCAAACTGATCCAGGAACAGGCGGAGGTGGTACTAATTGCTCCATACTGGCCGAGACGTCCATGGTTCGCAGACCTGGTAGACCTATCGCTCTCGCCAGTGTGGAGACTCCCTCCGAGTCAGGTATCTCTGAGCCAAGGGAAACTCCAACACCCAGATCCACAGTGGCTCCAACTAGCCGCCTGGCACTTGAGCGGGAGGGTCTGAGTAGGCAGGCCTTCTCAGAGGTGGTCATCTCGGTCATTCAGGACGCCCGCCGACCCTCCACCAATAGGATCTACGACGCCACCTGGAGGAATTTCTCCTCCTGGTGCAGCAGGCAGGGGTTAAGTCCCCTGTCTGTCACCATCCCCAACATCCTCCAGTATTTGTGGGAGGGCATGAGCAGGGGACTAGCGACCAACACCATCCGTAGGCAGGTAGCAGCCCTACAAACGGTCCTAGTCTGCGAGGACCGGGGAACCCTGTCGCAACACACAGCGGTGAGCGCCTTCCTAAAGGGGGCCGCTATGAGACGGCCCCCCGTTTTCCGTCCCGGGACCTACACAAGGTCCTACAGGCGCTAACTGAGGCTCCCTTCGAACCGCTGGGGACCAGCTCACTCCGTTTCCTGACGCTGAAGGTAGCCTTCCTGGTGGCAATCACCTCTGCAAGACGGATTTCGGAGTTGGGGGCCCTTTCAGTCCGTCCGGACCTGATCACCTTCACAGAGGGCAGGGTGACTCTGTGGGTGGATCCATCCTTCTTACCTAAGGTCAACACATGGTTCCACAGGTCCCAGGACCTGGTTCTCCCGGACTTCTGTCCAAATCCCTCACACCATCTGGAGAGACAGTGGCACACATTGGACGTGCGCAGGGCTCTGCGTCACTATGTCAACAGAACAGCAACTTTCAGGAGATCTGAGGCCTTATTCGTTTCCTACCATCCTTCATCCAAGGGTCTGAAGGTATCTTCCTCAACCATTGGGAGGTGGATCAGGGCATGCATAGCTAAGGCCTATGAATCATTGGACCTGCAGGTACCAACCAACATCACGGCTCACTCCACAAGGAGCGCGGCTACATCGGCAGCTTGGCGCACTCAGGCGTCACTGGAGGAAATTTGCAGAGCGGCCGCGTGGGCCTCTCCGTCCTCCTTTGTTAGAAATTACAAGATTGATCAATTTGCTGCAGCCGAGGGTTCGTTTGGCAGAAGGGCCCTGCAGCAGATAGTTGAGTCCTAGTAAGAGATAGCCTAGACTCCCACCCAAAGGGACTTATGAGGGCTTGGGTACGTCCCATTGGTGGATTCGGAATCCACCCATGCTGGAGAAGAAGCGTTGACTTACCTGAACGCCTTTTCTCAGCATGGGGGGATGGAGAATCCACACCCTCCTCTAGCTAGGCTAGGCAGGATTTCTCTTACAGGATGCTGGAATGGAGCTACACGGTCCGATCTGATGAAGAGCTTCGCCTGTCAAAAACTGGGGAAGGAAGCCCAGAGGCGGAGCTAAATTTCGGACCTAGTCTTCTAATTGGGCAGCAGGCGGTGATAACCTATTGGTGGATTCTCCATCCCCCCATGCTGAGAAAAGGCGTTCAGGTAAGTCAACGCTTCTTCCAAGGTACTTGGATGCTCAGACTGTGTTGTGTTTGTAACTTCAGAGGGAAGTTCTTTGTAGTTACAGGAAACGAGCTTCTGCAGTTGGGGTTTGGATATAGATTTCTTTCCAACACAGGTTGCTGTAGAGAGGATAAGGTAGAACCAAAAGGATTACAGAATTGCAATATCTTAAGTCCCCCCCTTTCCCCAAGAGTGTTCATCTTTGAAAAAAAAAATAGCTTATGACTGAGGAATATTTCATAGATGCTGTATCATGAGTTAAGAATCATTTCAGGCAGTAGGAACCACTTTGGGTTCTCCATAATAGTGAGAATATGTGTGTATATAAAATGTTAACAAAATGTCTAAAACCTCATGAGATCTCATGAAAGTATGTGCAAGTGTTACGAGATTTGGCTTATTTTTTTAACAAAAATACATAAACAGAAGTCAAATAATTTTAATGGCCTAGCAGATTTGTTGGCATCCACAAGCACTGTGTTGCCATGTTACATTGCAGATATGTAGGGATAAAAGACTCCCAGAGCCACTTTTTTACATTTTCTACTCATTACAGGAACTGGGATCTTTAATTTAAGAACAATGTGTTTGCCCATAACAAGAAACTATTAGATGCTAAGAAATGGGATTCAGTACATCCCTGTCTTTGCTTGTCCTATAAGCTTCTATATACACCTCTTGCCTCAAATTCTTATTTTTTTGCCCATGCCATTTTATTCATTATTAGGATCTTCCAGATTTGATGGAAACTATAGAGTGCAGTCAATCTGTATCATGCATTCAAAGTGCCAAAAACAGCAGCAGTGAGAAGAATCCCATCACTTAATTTGCTATTGATGTATACTGAATTCCTGATTGGTCCAGATTTGTTCTTTTTGAGAAAAAAAAACTTGATGCATATGTTTTACATTATTCTTTTTTTCTTTCTTTGGTTTAATTTTTGAAATTTGAAATTATTGTTAAAATAGTACCGGTATAATAAAATGCAAAAAAAATCCGTATTAAATGGCAAATACAGAAAATAGAATAAAACAAAGAAACAAGCACAAATAAAAATTATTCTTATTAAAAAATTTCTAATAACACATTCTCCTTTTCCCTTCCCACTATTTCTCCAACCTCTGATTGTAACCTATTTATAATTTACAGTGAAGACTATTACCAGTACACATTTTGTCTCCTAATATATATTTTTAGAAATCATATTCTAAATTTTCCCTGTTAATAATATATATGGGACACATTCTTGTTTAAATTTGGTTAGAATTCTATTATAGGTGCACATTCTTCAATTAGGGCCTCCCAATCTGATTTTGATGGCAAAGCTCTCTTTTCTGGTCTTGTGCCAAATTTGTTCCGGCAGCTCCAATTGTGATATTTTTCATTTAGGTGCTCTGAGATTGTACCCCCCCAAAATATTTGTAGTTTCAGTTCAGATGTTATTCTTGGGATTTTCTGAATATTTTGATTTATTTATTTCCAGTAATTTTGATGGGTTTTTTAAACATAATCACTACATATTTCCTTCTTTGTTACCATATCTCCAGCATTTATTGTTATATGATTTCCCTATCTTGGTCATTATTATCAGTAAAACTTATTTCTACTAATTTTTCCTTAAATTATAATATGGAATAAATTTGCTTTTTCCCCATTAAAAAAAAAAAGAAAGTAAAATGAATCAATACAATAAGAACCAACAGTTATAATACATTTAGAGAATCATAATATGGGTATTTAGTATACACAAACCTCAGTTTAAATTAACATTTCAGTTTGTCAATTTTATGTCTTATCACTTATCACAGGGGTGTCAAGGCGTATCGGGATGTTTTTTGCCTTTGCGGGGCCAGAGTGGGCGTGGCCTGTGCGGGCCACAGGCCGCATGTTTGACATGCCTGACCTATCAGATCAAGCTATGGAAGATGAAAGATAATCAATTTGCTGCCTTTATTCATGCCAGATGGTAATATAGACATTTTATACAACAATTTTAATACATATGAAAAAGTTTCAGCTTTGCCCAGACAGATGGCCGTAAATGATTGACACTTCAATGCCCAGAGTTCCTATTACAACTTTTATGTAACGATTTTTACATAAATTTTGTAATATTAACCTATACAGCAAAACAAGAAGGGAATGCACAAAGGATTAGGAAGTTGATAACTCTTTTGTAAAGCAAAATAATACAATGGTTGCGCCAGAATAAGAAAGAATCTGAGGACATTCATTAGCAAACTGTTTTCTCCCATTTCCACAAGAGGCTCTCCTGAGGATTTGTATCCCCTAGTGAAGCTCTGGGACTTCAATTTTCATTCTCCACTGGGAGGAAGATGCTCAAAGAACTTCTAGGAATATCCTTCTCACTGTTTGTATAATCCCTTCCCTACACTGCCCTTGGGAATAAGTGTTTTGGGCTTGGCAAGCTTCACAGGTTCAGGCAAATCAACCAGTGGAATATTTTTCTTGAAAGATTGCAACTCAGCAAACTGGGAAAGAAATCAAGTAATCAATTCATACTGTTTACAGTGTGAGATATTTTATATAAGCAGAAGAAGCGTTGTCTTACCTGAACGTTCTTTCTCTGCATGGGGGGATGGAGAATCCACCAATGGGTTAACACAGTCCTCTGCCCAATGAGAGACTAGGTCCGAACTTTAGCTCCGCCTCCGGCTTCCTTCTTCCCCAGTTTTTGCCAGGCGAAGCACTCCATCAGGTCGGACCGTGTAGCTCCTTCTCACTGACCTGTAAGAGAACTCTTGCCTAGACCAGTTAGAGGAGGGTGTGGATTCTCCATCCCCCCATGCAGAGAAAGAACGTTCAGGTAAGACAACGCTTCTTCTCCTGCATGGGTGGATTCCGAATCCACCAATGGGACGTACCCAAGCCCTCATAAGTCCCTTCGGGTGGGGGTCTAGGATGTCTCTTACTAGTCCTGAACTATCTGCTGCAAAGACCTCCTTCCAAATGAAGCCCCTGCTGCAGCAAATTGGTCTATCTTGTAATTTCTTATGAACGAGGACGGAGAGGCCCATGTGGCTGCTCTACAAATCTCCTCTAGTGATGCCTGGGTGCGCCAGGCAGCCGATGTGGACGCACTCCTTGTGGAGTGCGCCGTGATGTTGTCTGGCACTGGCTGATCCAGCGCCTCATAGGCCTTGGCTATGCATGTTCTAATCCATCTACTAATGGTCGAGGCTGATACCTTCAGGCCCTTAGATGTGGGGTGATATGACACAAAGAGGGCCTCGGACCTTCTGTAGGCCTCTGTTCTGGTGACATAATGGCGCAGAGCCCTGCGCACGTCCAGTGTATGCCATCGTCTTTCCAGACGATGAGTGGGATTCGGACAGAAATCCGGTAGTACTAGGTCCTGGGACCTGTGAAACCATGTGTTGACCTTCGGCACAAAGGATGGGTCCAGGCGTAGGATTACCCTGCCCTCTGCGAAGGTGATCAGATCCGGTCGGACCGAGAGGGCCCCCAACTCCGATACCCTTCTTGCCGATGTGATGGCCACCAGAAAGGCCACCTTCAGCGTCAGGAAACGGAGTGGGCAAGTCCCCAGTGGTTCGAAAGGACCTTCGGTTAACGCCTGTAGGACCCTGTGTAGGTCCCAGGATGGAAAACGGTGAACTACAGGGGGTCGCCTAGTGGCTGCCCCCTTTAGGAATGCGCTCACCGCCGGATGTTGTGACAGAGGTCCCCGGTCCTCGCAGACTAGGACCGTCTGTAATGCCGCAACCTGCCTGCGGATGGTGTTGAACGCTAGTCCCCTGACCATGCCGTCCCAAAGATACTCTAGGATGGTAGGGATGTTGGCGGTCAGGGGGTTTATGTCCTGTCTGCTGCACCAGGAAGAAAAGTTCCTCCATGTGGCATCATAGATCCTGTTTGTAGAAGGACGTCGAGCGTCCTGTATGACCGAGATGACATGTTGGGAGAAAGCCTGCCTACTCAGACCCTCCCGCTCAAGTGCCAGGCGGCTAGTTGTAGCCACTGCGGGTCTGGGTGTAGGAGTTTCCCCTGGCTCAGGGACACCTGGTTCGGCGGCAGTTTCCATACAGGCGAAAGCGATAGGTCTACCAGGTCCGCAAACCACGGACGCCTCGGCCAGTATGGCGCAACCAGTACCACCTCCGCCTGCTCCAGGATGAGCTTGCGGACCGTTGCTTGGATCAGGGGCGGAGGAGGGAAGGCGTACAGTAGCCCCTGGGGCCACCTGCATCTTAGTGCGTCCGTCCCCTCCGCTTCCCTGGTCTGAAACCTGGAGAAGAAGCGGTGGGTTTGAGTGTTCTCTGGTGTTGCGAAGAGGTCTAGGCACGGCCGGCCGAACCTGTTCGAGATCGCCTCGAACAGCTCCGGTGCCAGCCTCCACTCCGCATGGTCTATGGTGACCCTGCTGAGGGAGTCTGCCTGGTGGTTTGCCTCCCCCGAGATGTGTTCTGCCTTTATTGATGCCAGGTGTCGCTCTGCCCACAGGCCCAGCGCCCTGGCCTCCTGCATGAGAGCCACTGACCTGGTCCCGCCCTGCTTGTTTACGTGCGCCTTTGCTGTTACGTTGTCCGTCAGGACTAGCACGTGCTTCCCTGCCAACAGGGGTGCAAACTGAAGTAGGGCCAGGTGGATGGCTCTCAGCTCGAGCCAGTTGATTCTGTGCTTTAGGTCCCCTGGACTCCACCTTCCCTGGGCCATCTGATCCCCGGAGTGAGCCCCCCAGCCGAACAGGCTTGCATCGGTTGTGACGGTTACCCTGTTGGGTTCCCTGAGTGGGGTGCCCCTGTTCAGGGCCCCCGACCTCCACCACCTCAGGGAGGCTAGGACCTGGGGAGGCACTCTGATTTTTCTGGGTGAAGCGCTCTGATTCTGTCTTTGGAAGGGGAGCAGTAGCCACTGCAGACCTCTGGAGTGCAGTCTGGCCCACGGGACAATTCCCAGGCATGATATCATCTTTCCCAGGAGCTGGGAGAGCTGCACCACTGTGGCCACCTTCCTCTGCATTACCAGAAACGCTAGTTTCTGTAAGCTCTCCCGGCGTTCCTGGGAGAGGTACACCATGCCCTGATCTGAATCGATGATCGCTCCCAGATGCTGGAGCCTCCTTGAGGGTGTGAGCTGACTTTTCTTGTGATTGATCGAGAAGCCGTGCCTCTGGAGTACGGCTATGGTGGTCTGGATGTCCCTTAGGGCTGCCTGGTGGGACGCTGAGAGTATCAGGATATCGTCCAGGTAGCACTGGACCCGCACCGGTCTCATGCGCAGGTGCGCTCCCAATGCCGCCAGCACCTTTGTGAACACTCTGGGCGCTGAGGACAGCCCGAACGGGAGTGCCCTGTATTGGTAGTGTCGCCCCTTGTGGCAAAACCTCAGGTACCTTCTGTACCCCGGTCTTATTGGGATGTGAAGATAGGCCTCTGTGAGGTCTATTGAGGATAGCAGATCCCCTTTTCGGATGCTGGCCAGTATGGATCTGAGGGACTGCATCTTGAACTTCCTGTATACTACATAGCGGTTTAACCGCTTGAGGTCCAGGATTGCTCTCCAATCCCCTGATGTTTTTGGCACCAGGAAGAGGATGGAGTAGAAACCCTGTCCCTCCTGTCCTGGAGGAACCGGCTCTATGGCCCTTATTTCCTCCAGGTGACCAATGGCCTGAACTATGAGGCCCGCCTTGGTCTTGTTGCGTGATAGTGGACAACTTATGAAGTGATCTGGTGGTGTGGAGTAGAATTCTATTGCTAGGCCCTGGGTCACTGTTTCCCTGACCCAGGCATCCGTCGTGGTCGCCTGCCATGCCTCGCTGAACCGCGCCAGGCGACCCCCGATGGGACTGTTCCAGGAGTCACTTGGTACGTCTGTAGGGTCATCCTCCCCCCCCTTTAAAGGGGCGTTTGGACGGTTGGCCCCTGCCCGCGGCTGGACGGTCCTGTCCGCGCTCCTGCCTGTATGAGACGGTGCGCGGATTTCTGGGCCCTTCCCAGGATCGTCCCCCTTGAAAGGGCTGCCTCCATTCTCCGGCCCCGTTCTGACGGGGTGCCTGCCTACGGAACTCCTGGGTTCCCTTGTCCGTCCTTTTGGATGGGTGAGCTAGCACTTTCCTTTTGTTTTTGTCTTCTATCAGGTAAGGATCCAGGATTGCCCCGAAGAGCTTTGATCCTGCATACTTAGCTGTGGCGAGTCGCCATTTGGACTTAAGGTCCGCCTTCCAGTTCTTGAGCCATACCAACCTCCTGGCTGCCACTGTCCCTGCAATGGACCTAGCTGAGTATCTGGACGTGGCCAGTGCGGAGTCTGCCATGAATTCCGTTGCCCTCCGCAGTTTGGTCAGTGTTTGTCTTACACGTACCTGCTCAGGTGGAACACTTGCCTGGATCTCCCGCAGCCACCTGATCGCAGCTCTGGCGACTAATGAGTTCGTAGATGCGGCTCTGATGGCCCAGGCAGATGAATGGTGAGCCCTGCGGAGGGAAAGTTCTACCTTCCTATCCTCCGCCTTCATTGATTCTGCTAGGTCTCCTGGGATGGCTGAGGAAGGAAGAAGAGAGCTTAGTGGAGCGTCCACCTGTGGCACCTCTATTAAAGTCGCTAATGGACTGCAAACATTATACATTTTCTTTTCTACGCCATTTGGCGATGGGATGGTGCCTAGATTAGACCACTGGGTCCTTACCGTTGACCTGAACACCTTAGTGCATGGTACCTGGATCACCTCTGACACCGGTGCGTGAAGCAAAGGATCCTTTGCGTCCTCCTCCTCTGAGGACGGCGGTCTGGCCTCCTTGGTCTTAGCTGGCAGTTCTAGAACAGAGCATGTCTTAATCATGAGGGAATAAAACAGATTATGGTCAAATAAACCTGACACTGGAGCCGCCTGTGGCTCTGCATCCTCATTTTCTGACAACGGGGCATCCTCATCATCCCAGTCCTCCTGCTCCTCGTCTGCCACCTGCGGAGAGTTCTCAGACTCATCAGAATCCTGAAACAATATCTTTTCCCCACGGGAAGATGGTGTGCGTGTTTTGTGAGCTCTCTTGGGAGGGGAACTCCTCCTAGAGGCCCTGAGGTGCACTAATGTTTCCTCTAAGAGGGAATGAAGTCGTGAAGGCCACTTACCAGATCTCCTTCTTTTCCTACCTCTGTGCTCAGGATCCTCCTGGCTTGTGGAAGGCTCTGAATGCTCTGGTGAAGATGGCACCGAAATGGGGGACACCTCCCTTTCTGTCTCCCCCCTGGGAGACCACTCCTGTTCAACCGCCTCTGCAGGCTCGAAGGAGGTTGGTGTCTCCCCGAGGGACAAGGCCGGACTTTCCATCCCGCTGTCCCTCAGTCTCTGCGCCTTGGCAAACTCCCTCTCCAAGGCTTGGTGTCTCCTTGCGGCCTGGCGCTCGTCCGCCCTTGATGGCTCAGACAGATGCTTTGTTTTGGCCTTCTTCTTGCCCCCCCCCGCTTCCTCCGTTCTGCGTCTAGTCGGCGACGGAGGGGGCGCTGAGCCCTGGGCCGGAGTTCCTTCTGCCATTGCCATGCGCCAAGAAGCACCCTTTCCGGGTATCTAGTAGGCACAGATCGAGGTCGGCAGCGCTACAGGGAATGTCCCTAACGTGCCTGGTCGAAGAGCTCCTGCGGTCACGAGGATACTTAGCCAGGGAGTTTTGTCCCTATGCCCGTCCAGACCGCCTTGACTCCGCTGGGGAATCTGCTAGGAGCCAAAACACTGAGAACCACACACACACACGCCTCCAACTGGACCCCCCTGGGTGCTCGGCCTCAGTTCTCCTGATCTGGCAGCCGGAGCTAGGCCTCAGCCTCGCCGGCAGTCCCTTCCCTTCCCCCTGGGCCCAAGCAACTCGACCGGGTGAAGAAGGGAGATTCGCGCCAGAAACAAAGGCTTTCGCGCCGGAATTAAAGGCTTTCGCGCCAAAGAAGCGAGGCCCCAATCAGAGGTCTGAGGCGCTCTGACACGCCCCTTTCCAAAATGGCGCTTCGCGCCAGTAGGCGAGACCGCCCCTTTTTTAAAAATGGCCGCCGCGCCGAATTTTCGGTCGGAGCTCTGTGCTCCCGGCCACGCGGTGCCTTAAGGGAAGCTGGCCTCGGCCTACCCCTCCGGTACCGACGGTCCCGGCCTCTGTCCGCCTCCCGGCTGACTGGCTGGACTCCTCCCCGCGCCCCCTTGCCCCACTTGCGTTTTTCGCGACGATCTGCGTCGAGCTCCTCGAAGCTTCCCTCGACGCCTGTGATCCCTCGGAGCTTCCTGGGGCGCTGCGAGTCGAATAGCGGAGTCCAGGGAAATTTCCCCCTTTTTCTCCGCTATTCCCAGGCCCTAGGCCCGGGCGGACTCGCTGCCGCGCTCCCAATGCGTGGGGGGGAGGATCGACCGAAGGTCCCCGAAAAACAAGAAAAAAATCTTTAAAATTAAAAAACCACACTAAAGTTCGATAACTAAACCTAACTCAAAACAAACAACAAAAAAACCTTACTCTACCAGTCCTAAACCGAAAAGAAAGGTACTCTTTTCGCGGAGCTATGCAAAGAGCTGTTCCTTGGGCTTAGACTAGGTAAAAACTGGGAAGAAGGAAGCCGGAGGCGGAGCTAAAGTTCGGACCTAGTCTCTCATTGGGCAGAGGACTGTGTTAACCCATTGGTGGATTCGGAATCCACCCATGCAGGAGAAAGGGAGTTCCTTACCTCGTGCAGCTTCCAGATAAGGGCTTAACTAAAACTAAACAGGATTATTATACTCCGCAATAATCCTAAATCAGGATACTTTAGTCACATCAACTATTTTTTAATTGGAAATGGGCAAATTTCTTCACCCAGGACTTTGGTGAGGGAAAATGAACCCTTGCTATCTTATCTTTTATTTTTAATTTCTTATTAATTTGGTTGCAATTTCTTTGGTTGTTGTGAGCCACCTAGAGTTGTTGAGAGTTGTGTAGCGCACACTTTTAATAAATTATTCGTGTTAATTTGCATGAATAAATCTTTTCGGATGGTCCTCCCGGCCTGACTGAAAATGCCACTAGTCACTTATCACTATTCATAAACTGTAGCACTGAAAGTGAGAGAGAGAGAATTTAGCCTCTGTTCTTATCAACAATTTGCTAGAATTTGTTCTATGATGTCTTATGTATGAAATTAAAATATCATTACATGTCAAATATCCTTAGAAAGAAGTATACACTCAATGTTTGAAAATCTTAGAAAGTACTCAGGGCAGCATCATTTCACTGCATTGAAGTCTGTAATATTTTGTTCTAAAACAGAGGCAACGTCTTGTTAGCAAGACAAATAGCAGTTCTTCTTCAATCAGCACTTTTCTTATTCATGTATCCGAGAATGCTATATTGCTGCCTGATTCTATATATTGATTTATCAAATATTACCCTAGATTTCTTGTCTCTTTGTCTAATATCGGCTAAACAATCATTTTAGATGACTAGGCTTTCTTCCAGTCTCCAACTCCTAGTGAAGCCATGGCTTTCAAAAGCTTTTCTGGTTCATCCCAGAATATTTAGCCTTATAGAACACTTCCAAAACAGTCTCTCATCCAAGTATTTTTTTTTTTTGTGCTTCTTGTCATGATTTACTTAATATGATTTGGGGCCATTTTTCATACATTCTTTTTTTTTTAATTTTTTATTATTAGATATCCGTTTGTACATGTAAACAAAGAAAAAATTCAAGTTAACGCCATTCAACTTAATACAGTCATTTTAAATTTGTAGACCTTCTTCACTCCGTATATCCAAGTTTAACTATAAGCCAACTACATTTAAAAAATTTTAAATTTCACTTCTTTTCAGATCAATCCATTGGACATCAAACAAACAAGTCATCATTAAAATTAATAATTTTCATGTCGATACACCCATCCCTTCAACAAGTACTTTCTTAGTCTATTTAATATATTTCTTCCATTAATCAATAGATATATATTTGTACATGTAAACCAGGGGAAAATTCAAGTTAACTGCTATCCAACTTAATACAATCGATTTAAATTTGTAAACATTCTTCACTCCGTATGTCCAGATTTAACTATAAGCCAGATACATTTTCTTTGATTGGTGTTTCTCTTGTATGTAGTCTATCCAATGTTTCCAGTATTAAACAGGCCTGATCCTGGTTTTTGTTTCCGAGCTCTGAAGGGCTGGCTTGACACTGTCAGTAGCTGGAGCAACTGATAATATAGTGAGAATTATACTGTAGTTGCAGATTTGAACCTATTTAAATAAACTGAACAGTAAAATCTGCCTATACAAAATATCATCTGTAGGGCTGGGATGCTATGTGGTTGTACAGTGCTTTCATTTCAATAAATGCCTTGGATACATTACTTATATATAAAGCTTTTAAAGCTCAACTTGATAAGTCACTTATATGATTAGCCTGTCAGTAATCACAAAGGCTGCTTCATGCCTTTTACAGTATGACACTCGTTTTTCAGATTCAAATCATAAAATCTATAAAGGAAGATTACTTCAGCATTTCCTCCCCACCTCCTTAAATTCCTGGTCATTTTAATAGTGTACATTTATATACAAATGTGTGTATTGATTCAGTATGAAATGCTCTAGGCTTCTTGTTCCAAAGCATACAGGTTAATTTATGGGAAATGTCAAGGATCAGTGCTAAAAAGCTTCATATGCAGGCCTATAAACAGGGAGGGAAAGCTTGTCAGAAAAATCCCATCATCAATATATATATGGCTAAATTAGTGGCTGATTCAACTGAATGTAACAGGTAATCTATTTTCTGTTTTTACTCATTGTTAATTTCAATTAGCAATAATTCCTAATTACAGTAAGATAAAAGTTATTTGGAACCCATAGTCATAGACTAAAGCTCTGATAATTTGATTTTCCTTTGATATTACCTAAAGGGGCGTTGTCTTACCTGAACGCCTTTTCTCAGCACGGAGATGGAGAATCCACCAATGGGTTATGACTGTATTCCTGCCCAATCAGATCAAGTCAGCCAAAGTTGCCACGCCCCCTTCCTGGACCCTTTCCCAGGTTTGACGCGAGCGTAGCCCTTGACTGACTGTGCGACATCGTGGCTCCTTCCACTATGCTAATCCTAGGTCTAACTGATCTACCAGGGTGGGGGTGGATTCTCCATCTCCGTGCTGAGAAAAGGCGTTCAGGTAAAACAAAGCCCCTTCTCCAGCACTGGGAGATGGAGAATCCACCAATGGGACATACCAAAGCCTACTGTCCCTGAGGGTGGGCCGCAGATTGGTCCGGTGTGGCACTTTGGCGAATAATCTGTTGGAGAATTCTCCGGCCAAAGGAACCCTCGGCCGAGGCAAACTTATCAATCTTGTAGTGCCTGATGAAAGGGGATGGTGTAGCCCATGTGGCTGCCCTGCATACCTCCTCGATGGATGCCTGTGTGGACCAGGCCGTGGAGGTAGCTGCGCTTCGTGTGGAGTGTGCTGTGATCCCTCTTGGAACTGGCAAGGCTTCCGCCTGGTAAGCCCCGGCGATACACGCTCTGATCCACCTGCCAATTGTGGAGGAGGATGCCTTCACACCCTTGTAGGAAGGGTGGAATGATATGAAGAGAGCTTCTGACCTACGGAATTCCGCTGTGCGTGTGATGTAGCACTTCAGCACCCTACGTACATCCAGGCACTGCCATTGTCGCTCCCTATCGTGTGACAGATTGGGGCAAAAATCCGGTAGTACTATGTCCTGCGACCTATGGAACAGGGAATTAACCTTCGGGATGAAGGTGGGGTCCAGGTGCAGGGTCACCCTATCCTGGTGGAAGACGCATAAGTCTCCCCTGACTGAGAACGCTGCCAATTCGGAGATGCGTCGTGCGGACGTAATCGCCACTAGTAACGCCACCTTGTGGGACAGGTAGCGCACGTCGCATGTCGCTAAAGGTTCGAAAGGCCGCTGAGTGAGGGCCTGGAGGACCCGTGGTAACTCCCAGGAGGGATACCTGTGTACCGCAGGGGGTCTGAAGTTGGAGGCTCCTTTTAGGAAGGAACTGATAAGGGGATGGCGGCTCAGGGTCTCTGCAGAGTCGCATGTGAGCACCATTGCCAGGGCCACCACCTGTCTGCGCAGTGTGTTTGGGGCTAGGCCCCTGTCGAGTCCGCCTAACAAGTTGTCCAGAATATGGGCAATTGTGAGGTCCCTAAGCGGCAGCCGCCGCCTGGAGCATCACAATTGGAAGTTCTTCCACGAGGCATCATAGATGCGGTTGGTGGAGGGGCGACGGGAGGCCTGTATTATGGTGATGACCCGCGGGGAGCAGAATTCCTCTGTCAGGATCGAATGCTCAAGTGCCAGGCGGCTAATTGGAGCCACTGAGGATCTGGATGGTGAATGCCTCCCTGACTGAGCGACACCCGTTCCGGGGGGATCCTCCAGGGTTCCGCCAGGGAGAGACTCATCAGGTTGGCGAACCATGGTCTCCTTGGCCAATGGGGGGCCACTAGGAGTACCACTGCTCGTTCCCTGATGAGCTTGTGTATCACTGCTGGGATGAGGGGCAGGGGAGGGAAGGCGTAAAGGAGACCCTCTGGCCACGGACTCTGGAGGGCGTCCGTCTGTTCCGCCTCCCTGTTTTGAAAACGGGAGAAGAATCGGGGTAGCTGGGCGTTGTGTGGGGAGGCAAAGAGGTCCACCCGTGGCAAGCCGAATCGGTGACAGATCTCTTTGAAGATCCTCAGATGAAGTCGCCACTCCGAGTGGTCCACTATTGTTCTGCTCAGGAAGTCGGCCTGAGTGTTCGCTTCCCCTGATATGTGATCGGCCCTGATGGAAGCTAGATTGTGTTCTGCCCAGGTTCCCAGAAGAAGAGCCTCTGCCATGAGGCTTCGGGACCGAGTGCCCCCCTGACGGTTTACATGAGCCTTGGCTGTCACGTTGTCGGTGAGGACCAGGACGTGCTGTCGTGCTACTCGGTCCTGGAAGTGACGTAGGGCAAGGTGGATGGCCCGTAGTTCGAGCCAGTTGATGCTGTGGCGGAGGTCCGTCCTGGACCACCGGCCCTGTGCCCACTGTGACTGTGTGCGCTCCCCAGCCGAAGAGGCTGGCGTCCGTGGTGAGTATTATGCGGTCTGGCTCCCTGAAGTCTGAGCCTCTGCTTATGGCTGGTGATAGCCACCATCTGAGGGAATCTAGTACCTGTGGCGGGAGGCGAACTTCCTGTGGGGAGGCGCTGAGGTTTTTCTTCTGGAAGGGCAACAGGAACCATTGGAGCTCCCTGGAATGAAGTCTGGACCAAGGCACTATTGCAATGGCCGAGATCATCTTTCCTAGCAACTGGGATAGGCTGACCAATGTTGCTGATCGCCTCCTGCGAATCTGGAGGATCGAGCTTCTTATGCTTTCCCGGCGCTCCTGGGATAGGTATACCAGACACTCTACGGTGTCTATGATGGCGCCGAGGTGGAGTAACCTTGTTGAGGGGATTAGGTGACTCTTGGGAAAATTTACGGAGAACCTGTGGCTTTGGAGTAGCCCTACCACCGTCTGTAGATCCGACTCGGCGGCCTGGGTGGACGCGGACTGGATTAGGATGTCGTCCAGGTAGCACTGGACTCTGATCGGCACCATCTGCAGGCTGGCTGCTAGGGCTGCCAGGATCTTGTTGAAGACCCTTGGGGCGGAGGATAGGCCGAATGGGAGCGCCCTGTATTGGAAATGACGCCCCCTATACGCGAACCGTAGGAACCGTCGATGGGCCAGAGAGATCGGGATATGGAGGTACGCCTCCGTGAGGTCTATGGATGTCAGGAGGTCCCCTTTTCTGACGCTTCCCAAGATGGAGCGGAGCATTTGCATTTTGAATTTGCGGTATGCCAGGTGGTAATTTAGTCCTTTGAGGTCTAGGATTGCTCTCCATCCCCCTGATGGCTTTGGGACTACGAAGAGGATGGAGTAGAATCCCTGGTCCCTCTGGTCCATTGGAACTGTTTCTATGGCCTGTATTTGAAGTAGATGGTTTACTGCTTTGTCCATCAACCTCCTTCTTAGTCGGTTGCGAGGGGTTGGGCAAGGGAGGAACCGATTTGGGGGGGTGGATACAAATTCCAGGGAGAGTCCGTGACGGATGGTATTGATTACCCATGTGTCCATGGTGGTGACCTCCCACTGGTGGGCAAACAGGGAGAGTCTGCCCCCGATGGGTGGTCCTGATGAGGTGTCATTTGGAGCGCCGGAAAGGCCTGCTGGCGCCTCGAAAGGGCCGCTTGCTCTGGAATTGTTGTCTGGGTCTGGGGCTCTGCCTGTCTGTCCTGTCTGTCCTGTCTGTCCTGTCTGTCTTGCCTGGCCGGAAAGGACTGGGGTGCCTGAGAGTGGTTGTACTTGGCTCCGGCCCGAAAGGGCTGTCGCCGTGGGTAGGCTCCGGAACGCCTGTCCTGTCTCCTAAACACGTGTTTGAGGACCCTGCGTTTGTCCTTGTTTTCTGTTGTATAGGGGTTCAAGGCGTCCCCGAACAACTTTCCCCCTTGGTAGGGGGCCGCTGCGAGTTTCCACTTGGACCTAGAGTCCGTCTGCCAGTGTTTCAGCCAGAGCAGGCGCCTGCTGGTAACGTTGGAGGCCATGGCTCTGGATGAAAACCGAGCGGCATGGAGAGTCGCGTCTGCTGCGTACTCTGTGGCCGCCACTGTCTTGCTGAGATCCTGTTGCGTGCGGAAGTCCTCCGCAGGGATCTTTCCTTGAAGCTCCTGGAGCCAACCATGGGCGGCCCTAATGAAGAATGAGGCAGAAGTAGAGGCTCTGATCGCCCAAGCGGTTGCTTGGTGCGTTCTGCGGCACGTGGTCTCGCCCCTGCGGTCTTCGGTTTTGAGGGCCTCAGGGAGGTCTCGTGAGAAGGTGGTGGACGACACTAGGGGTGCTAGGGGTTCGTCCACGGTAGGCACTTCCAGTGTCTCTTCCAATTTCGGAGCCACACCGAACAGCTTCTTGTCGGTACTGCTCGGCATGAGAAGAGAGGCCGGTGATGTCCATTGTGTTTTGATCGCTTTCAGGAACATGGAGGGGCAGGGGATGTGGTGTTTGGTTGTGACCGGTTCCACGAAGCTAGGGTGCGCCTCTGCATCCGTATCCTGTGGGTTGGAGGGTGCTGTCGTTGGGATTTCGGGTCCCAGGTGTGCGGTGGATGTGGCCTTGCGTAGCAAGGTCAAGAAGGAGGAGTTGAACAGGCCTTTGGAGGCGGGGGTCTCCGGTGGATCCTCCTCCTCGTCCGACATTGGTACCCCCTGATCCGCCAATGTCTCGTCTAGGTACGATTCCTCTGACGCCTGGGATGCTGAAGGAGATGTGGGACTATCGTACGCCCTCGTCTCCCGGTGTGGGCTTCGTTTGCGGGCCGTGGATGCCTGTGCTCTGGCCTCCAAGGCTCTATCCACTGCCTGGGCGATAAGTAGAGCTAGGTGGTCCTCATTGGGGAAGGTCGCTTGCTCGCTGCCCCTAGGCTGAGGGTCGTCCGTGGGCGGCCCAAGAGGTGATTCCGGCGCTAATTTTGCTCTTTTCTGTGCCTTGGAGAACTCCCTTTCCAAGGCCTGGTGTCTCCTCTTGTCCTGTCTATCTGCTCTCTTAGAGGTCATGGTGGCAGATCTAACATTAGATTTGGCTGCCGACCTGTTGGCGCCTTCCAGACCAGGTTGGCCTGATGAGGAAGGAGGGGCTCCGGAAGCAGGCAGGGTGGCCTCTTCTATTCTCCGATATCGCCGGGACACGAGAGGGGGACCCGGGTATCTAGGGAGAATCACCTACTGGATAAGCCACTGCATAAGAACAGGTGCACGAGAGGGGGCGCCTGGAACCCAGGGACAGCCTAAATGTGGGTAGGAGCGGCACACTGCTGGGGCGTGTGGGACCCACTATGGCTGTGCACGGATTGAGACAGACACACTATAGGGGGCGTCTGTAATCCGGCTGTAGGAAAAAGATGGTGGATAAAAACAGGCCCACTGATGGGGGGCGCCTGGTATCCACGTAAGTTTGCTCGGATAAAGGGCAGGCACACTAATGGGGGTGCCTGGAATCCGAGTGGAGCCGAGATCCAGGGATCAAAAGGCCAACGGAGCTAGCAATTAGACAAAGGGAGACACCAGCTTGGGAGGGGAGTTGTGTATGACCCGGCCTGGGTGGACCTGGGGCCCCCTGGGTAGGCCTGGCTGCAGGCTCAGTCCTGCTTTGGGGTGGGGCGGGGCTCTGTCCGGCCTGTGTCCGCAAGATGGCAGCTGCTGTGGCCCCTGCGGCAGGGTCTATGGCCCTGCGATCGCCGCCGGCTTGAAGAAAACGCGATCGGCCGCCTATCAGCTGATCGGCGCCAGCTTCCCCCTTCAGCTAGCGAGGCTTCCGGCGCCGGTCAGCTGATCAGCGCTGGTTTCTTTGTTCTCAGTGGCCGCCCGCGTGTTTAAGATGGCGGCCGCTGCGGCGCCGGGAAGGGGAACCCTCCGCTGAAGCGGCGTCGCTTGCCAGCTGTGGCCTCCACCTAATGGGGCCGGCTGCTAGCTGTGGCCTCCGCCGCCTTGCGGCGAGGCCTTCGATCGGCTTCCGATCAGCTGATCGGCGCTGTTCCCTTGGCCGCCGGTCAGCCAATTGGCGCCTGCTACGTTTGAAAAAGCCCGCGGTTTCCGTGAGGAACCGCGGGGCCCGGTGGTGCGCCGATCAGCTGACCGGCGCCCGTTTCAAATTCTCTACGTTCCCGCAGTCCTTGGGACCAAGGGGAACGCAAGACCCGCGGCCGCACGGGCCGCCGATCAGCTGATCGGCGCCTATCCCGTGGACCCTGGAAGGGGGGAACCGCGCGAACGGCAAAGGGTGAGGGGGCCCCCCTCCCCTTCACCTCTCCTCTTCCTTCCGCCCTCCCCGCGCCAACCGATGTGACCTACCTGGTCTCGGTTGTCGGGTCGTGAGTGGGGGGGGGCGATTCAAATGGGGAAGAGGAAAGGAGAAGCCCTTTCCTCCTTTACCTGGAGCTGTTTCTAGCTTGCTTCTTCTAGGGAATCTAGGAGACAAGTTCCCAATCCCTGCTTACTCTGAGGCAATTTTCCAAAAAACCTGCTCTAAGCTGATGAAGAATCCACCAATGAATGACTATATCTGCCTAGGAGCCATGTTACATGTCTTTCCTGGGCCAGATCAAGTCAAAACTGGGAAAGGGTCCAGGAAGGGGGCGTGGCAACTTTGGCTGACTTGATCTGATTGGGCAGGAATACAGTCATAACCCATTGGTGGATTCTCCATCTCCCAGTGCTGGAGAATTTCCAGATTTTATCCATAACATAGGCTCCTATAATGTATTATAATTACCAACAACAAACAATAAATCATGTAAATGACTTTATAAACTTGGCTGTGATTAATTTTTCTCTTTAAAACAAGACAGCCTTCATAAAAAAAAATCAGGACATCTGTTTTTGTGATATCTCAAGAAATAAAAGAGGATTTGTGAGACATGGATATGATCTGACTACAGGTCATGGAATTCATTGAATAAACAGGGGCCAGTTATAGCTCTTAAGCCTAACCTCCTTTACAGGCTGAATTCCCCCCTTAAAGATTCTTTAAAAAATACAGTATACAAATCCATGAATTAGAAATTAATTCATCAGTTTGATGGAGAGTTTAATAATAGAGAATAGTCTTGTGCCTAAGAAACCAGATTTTACCTCCTTCCATATACAGGTATGGAGCACTATTTCTCCTTGTATAGTAGTACTGTCATAAAAAGAAAGTGTGGAGGCATCCTTTTTAAAATACTACCTTAACTTTCTAAACTTCCAAGAATTATTCAGTTTTAAATACCTCCTCAACATTTTAAAGTTTGGTAAATGTCAAATTAGTTTTGGAAGCTCAAAATGCACACATCCTTGTTTTAATTAAAAGCAGGAAGCATTCAGATTCCAAGGTTGAACTTGCCAAACACATGGGGGCAGCTGACCAAAACACTGCATATCGTGTTCAGCTATTCACAAAACATTTCAAAAAAGACAAGGACACTCTTTTGCAATTCAAACACCTTATTTTTCTCACGCTCAAGTAGTGACCTCTTCTTAAATGTGCATATAAGATATAGTGCAACAAGAAAACCCCAGGTCTCAATCTACATCCCAATCTATGTATAAGAGCCATGCATAAAAGCTCACAATTTTAAAACATGCTTAATACTTTACATCTATTCAAACGGTTTAAGTTTTGATGCAAAAAACAAAACCAGATTAAATATAGAAAATTAACACCAAAGATAGCCTGTCAAAATAACTCTGGATAATTAACCACTACTATTCCACATGTTGCAGGATGAAAGAATAGCTGACAAGGGAAAAATATAAAGCTTTCCCAGAGTTATACAGGAAGCGCTGTTCCAAACTCCCAGGGTGGGTGGATGGGAGAATGGCAGAGCTATTGAAGGTAAAAAGCAATTCGCGGTTTTGGAGGCAGATCTAGTGGTAGCAGATTTGGCTCCAAAAAGATGACTCCAATCTATAAAATAATGACTCTAATAAAGTGATGCACTGAATCAGAACATTTCTCTCTCGTGTATCTTGGGAATATGTGAGAGCTTGAAGGAAGCTTCCCCTTAACGTGCTGTAGCCATTAAACAACACTTACATAGACACACACAAACACATTAAAAAAGGGGTCAAAATTAAAACTGCCAAGGCCATTTTCACCTCGTACATTTCAAGCAGGAATTTTAAGAGTACCAGAAAGGGTAACAAAATTATCAGGAGAGACTAGTAATCGGGTTTGCTTTAAAAAGCAATTAATGGAAGATGAGCTAAGAGTATAAAATTTTACGTGACGAAGAAAATTGAAGGGAAATCCCACATGCCTCTTGTTTCTCTTTCTTTCTCCTAATAGTGCAATCAGAGTCTGCCAGATAAATGGATTAAGATGCACTTCCAAATTTCTCTACAACGGACAGTAGATCCCATTTGTAGCCATGCACTGGAGAGTAATCTTCGATACTGCAAAGAATCAAGAAACCAAAGGTCATTCTGGGATTTCAAATGATATGAATTAAGAAGCAATGATGACAATAATATGGCTTAACTTTAAAAATTAATATATAGCCATTAGTTCTTGCACATCTCCACCTCGTACTTCAGAAACAATATCTTCACAATTAAAAGCTAATATCCAATAGGAAGCATAACAGTGCTGTAATTATTAAAACACACACGTACACATGCTAAATCATAAAATGCAGTTTGCTAACCACATTGGTTCGCGTTCAGTAGAAATGGAACAAACTACACTATGATTAGCACACTGAACACAATGTGGAAGTATTGATGTCAGTTGCCACAGGCAATAGGGTGACACAATTGTTTAGATTTGATTTCAAAAAAGTACTTTGGAAGGCGTGAGGGCACAAACAGAGGACCTGTGCATTATTCTTTCATGCAGCTGGGTCTTTTCCCACAATCATGCTGCAGAAGGCAACCATATAAGAAAATGCAGTTCCTTTAAAGAAATAAAGAGCAGAGCTTTCTTCTAACTTCTGTGAATAGTGAAGGACACTGTGGAGTTTTAATTTAGACATTCTGAGAGTCTAAGGTGATTGTATAAATGCCATGTACCTTTTCTGAATATTCAGTCGTAGAGATATCTTTCCTGCACTTTTCCAAAGGTAGCAATAGAAACATGGAAATACTTCAAATGAAGTTCTCATTTTCTCAAAAACATTGCCATTTGTTCATTTAAAAGGCATCCAGATTCATAAATCTAACACCACAGATTTGTTGAGTACACACTTACCCAAATCCCCACAAATAGCATGAATATATGCAAAGCAATATCTTAAGAGTCATTAAAGCATTCTGTGCAAGTATAGCGAGAATCCATTTAGTCTGCAGGTAGTCCCTCAGCTTACAAAAATTGGAACTGGCACTTCAGTCACTAAGTGAGGCAGTTGTTAAGTGAGACATTATGTGACCATGCTCAATTTTACAATCTTTTTTTGCTGCGGTTATGGGGCAAATCCAGCTTGCCGAGGGATTTCCCTTGTCTGAAGCTAGTTGGAAGATTGCAAATGGTGATCATGTGAACACTGGGATGCTGCAATGGGCATGAAGTGTGAGGACCAGTTTTAAGTTAGTTTCCAGTGCCATTGTTTTCAACTGATAGACAAAGACCATGACAAGAAAGGAGCCCAAATGGATCTTTGAGTAGTAACAAAGTAGCAGCATTGTTGGCAGAGAGGCACAAACACGCACAATCAAAAATATAACCGTTTTTTTCCCTCTTCAAATTTTCATGCATTTATGTAGAAACTTTAAAAACTTCTTACAACCTGAGCAAGAAATTTGTGTTCATCAACTACTGTTAAGACAGGAAAACTCCCCATTGGAGAAAGACAGTACCTGAAGCAAAGGGTTTTAATTTTTACAAAAGTGCTCTGGAATTGCTGATGAAGTAGCAATTACAAACAATAATAAGACAGAATTTAATTTAAGGCAGATACCTCCCAGCAAATGGGAATAGAAAGTATGCAATAATGCCTACAGCCATTACAAAACAGGTTTAGCTTTTAGCCTTAGATGTACCGCAGTTCCATCTGATTAGGAATACGTAGAGCAAACAAGAGCACGGAATTTAAGAATTTATCTTAAATCCTAGATAACAGAATTTGAAGCTATGCCATTGTGATGGATATTACTTTAAAACTTTCAAAACCTCATGCTTGTACATTAGCTCAAGACCACAATCCAAAATCAGAAGAAGCAGTGATCAGCCTGCCCTCCAACTTGGCTCCATCAAACCTACCTCCCTATCAGGGGGAAGAAAATCTGATTTCAAAAAGCACGAAAGCCAGACAATCCAGAGGAAATTGAATTGTAGGAATTATTTAGGAAGGTAGGAAACCCTGTATCATCTTTGGGAGGTGTTAAATGTTCTAAATGAGAGTTACAAGGCCTTGTTTTCTCTTCCATTTTGGGAGGAACTCCATCTGCCTGATGGGCTGAGGCAAAACCTGAGCATATAAAAAACATCTGGCTTGGAATTTACTCTGGCCACATTATATAGCAGGGTGCTTCAGTTCACGGTTTGGTCTAAATCTCTTCCCCAAACAGTGCCTTGTTTTGATTTGTTTTTGGAAGCTTCAGAATGCCTCCCTTTTCACAAGAAAAACAAATGGATATATCGTTTGGCAGAGTTGAATATTTGCAGAAAAAGTGGAGATTTGTTAGATTTATGAAATGCACCAACTCAAGAAAATAGGTGTAAGAGTTAAATCCTAAACCTCTGATTCTGATGGGCACGCACGCCATGCCCCAGAGATGGCAACTGTCCCTCTTCAACCAGCCGCCCGCTAACTCACCAAGGTCCCACGTGGCCGGATGCATCCCAGCACGGTTGGTTTCCTCCCCCCTGCCCTGCCTCGCCTTGTCTCGTCTCACCCCACAGGACGAGCCTCCTGCCCACTGCCCCACCTGCCAGAGACCCCTGGATCTCCCCCAACCCTGCCCGGCCCCCACAGGCATCCCTCCGCACAAGCAACATTGAGGTGAGGTGACCACGCCCACCTTGGCCACATCCACCCAGTCTGCCATGACCACCACAGCCACGCCCACCCAGTGGACCATGCCCACCTGGCACCCAGTGATAAATAAGTGGATTTTGGGTTGCAGTTTGGGCACTCGGTCTCTAAAAGGTTCGCCATCACTGTTATACAACTTACAGTAAACTTCTGTTTCTCCCCATTATGGAACTAGGAAAGTGGCAGAGATTGTACTCAGATGACTTCTGACGAAGTCACAACATCCAATTTCAAGGTATGATTGGGATATTTCAACACTGAAACATTCCGCACACCTTTACTCTAAAACCTACAAGTGGGTCTTGCTACCATTGTATTCACTCAGAACATGGCTACAGAAATTGTTCAATTCTTATTTGGGGTCTGTTTACACACACACACAAAAAACAACAACCATGTTTTTTCCATTGAGATTCCTATATCCTTTACGTCGAAATGACATTTGCCACTGAAAATCATGATGATTTCATTAAAATCCACCAGAAGAATCACATTTCATTCTGTGAAAATGCTCCTAAAATATTTTTTTGTTCCAAATATTCCTGTGCAAGAGTTTTTGGTGTGAGGGCGGGGGAGGCAATAGTCGGACTGTAATATTGCTGATTAAAAGGGGGCTCACCGTGTCCAAATGAGAAGTCCATTGCATTAACACATTCAGTAAGAAAATAAAAAGTGATTGAAAAACAGATCTCCTCTTTCCTGCAGATCCAGAGCCACTAAGATTTAAAGATCACTGGAGCTATTATAGTCAGTTCTATGGTACTTAGCAAACAACTCATTTGTTACATTTCTTTTAAATGGAAAAAAGTTTTATCCATTACAATAATTAAGTGCTACATCCAAAATTTGTGTATGCATCATTTAACTATAAGACCCTAGAATCTCATTTGTGTTTTTAGTCATCCGCTATAAATCTCTCATAGCTTAAACACAGATAAGCAAATGAATCTAATATTGGTTCATACTTCAAAAAAGAAACATATTTTCTTTCAGGGTGTTTACTCTATTTTCATATATTATATTCCACTCTTTAAATTTAAAAAGAATTATGTCTTTGTGGACATTGTTGTAAGTTATGAGAGCATTACTGTTTTACTAGGAAAGCCATATCATATTTTACTCGTTTCAATACTGACTTCTTAAAAGCAAGAACCACACCAAATCAATTGTACACACATTGACAAATATTAATATTGGTAGATGCTAATTAAATAACAATAAAGGCTTTTTTTAAGTACATATACCACTTTATGAAAGCCAGTATAGTATAGTGGAGAAATAGCTGGTTTATGAGAAGAGAGACCCAGATTCTAATCCTCCCTTAGGCAGTAATGATGGTGAAGTAACTTTGGGCTGATCATATTCTCTCAGCTCTAAACTGGAAAGTTGAAAAATATCTACCAACCCATCATGGTAGATTTAGTCCATTACCTTCATTGACAAGGCCTTCATCTTGCAGTGGATTGATTTGTACTATTAAAAATAATACCCCTATACGGCATGAACTGGGCAGTAGAAAACAAATTTTACATTCTGAAACTAACAAATTAATCTGCAAGTTCCATCCATCGAAACAAAGATGTTATGGTGGCTTTCAAAGTAGGATGATGTAAAGATTCAGTTCAAAAGTATGCAATCAAATCTTAAATTGATTAAACTTTTTAAATTAAATTTCATTTGGTACATCAAATCAACAAACTGGTTGGAATTTATACACCCTTCTGCCAACACTTAACGTAACAGTCATTCTTTTTAAAATGTCAGTTCAGGAAGATATCTAGCCTACAGAAGAAGAATATAAAAAAAGGTGGTAGCCACACAAACAACAACAACATACACTTTATTTATTGCAAACATAGATGACAATATTTATAAAGCATGGAAAACATTTTCCAACAGCAGGGAATTATTACTCATGTATTTCAAATATACTAAACCAGTGGTTCTCAACCTATGGGTCGCGACCCCATTTGGGGTCAAACGACCGTTTCGCGGGGGTCGCCGGACACCGCAGGCCGCCATTTTGTCTTTTTTTGTTTTTTTCGGGTTTTTTTTGGTTGTGTGCGCGCCCTGCATGCCCGGATCGGCCCGTCGCAGTTCGGGCCATCACGGGCGCGCCGCGCATGCGCGGATCGGCCCGTCGCAGGCCGCCATTTTTTTTGTTGTTGTGTGCGCGCCCTGCATGCCCGGATGGGCCTGTCGCGATTCGGGCCGTCACAGGCGCGCCGCACATGCGCGGATCGGCCCGTTGCGTGTACACGCCTGCGCGCACGCGACGGGGTCGCACCACACATGGGCGGAGCAAGTGGGGTCTCAACCTGAAAAAGGTTGAGAACCACTGTACTAAACAAAGCAGAGAAATGTGTGATTAATAATTGGATGTGTGCTAAATCATTTTTCTTGGTATAACAGTCAACCAATAAGCTGCACAATGCATGCATAAAGCAAAGGTAATGAAACGGAGGGAGGGAAAACAGTTTCTTCAATATATATGAAAAGTTATCTCAACAACACAGGAACAATCCTCTTAATTTTGATTTACGTACATACCCACAAATAAGCTGAGAATTTTAAATTTTAGAGAATTTAAAATGCACCCAGAAAATTTGGTTTGGCTTATTGGTGGATGGGTTTATTCCAAAACATATATGGTAATTCTTTTTTAAAGTACTCATATTTACTGCATATATTCACATCTGCAGATAAGACCATACATTTCTAACCAAAATACCATGAAAAATACAGGTTGGCTTTATTCACAAGTGGCACATTTTTCGTAAAATCTTGGTTAAAACTTAAGGGTCAGCTTATCTGTGGGTGGGCTTATATATAATAATGCAATATCATAGTTCCCACTGATACAATATATAATATTTTGCATTTCATAAGAACTGTATAATATTTACATGGCAGTATTAGGAGTGATGATTTAGAAGTTATTCATTCTGGAATTGGTGACTCTCTGATTTAGTGTTTGGCTATATTGAATTTTATCAAGGGAAAAGGTTTGTTTTGCAAGGTAAATTCTAATTGCCAGATGTAAGTGATTCAGAGTTGCAGCATATGAAACATTTTGTTCTTCAGCTTTAATGTAAATAAATGTCTGTGACACCATAATGACAAATTCTGGAAAACAAGCTGTTGCCTCAGAATTTCAGCCCTATGTTTATTTACTACATCATATTAGTGTGAGTGAAATTGTCTTAATGTTTTGGACAAATTTAAAAAAACAGCATGAAATATTATTGGAAGTTCAGAAATAAAGTTATTTAATAACTACACCTGAAGTAGAGTCGTTGATAATAACTTAATTATTATTCCAGAAACAAAACAGTCAGACCATCATTCTATCTAGCTTTGGATCATTATTACTGATTGGCTGTACTAAGTTTCAAGGGATAGCATTTTAACAGTGAGGAACATACAATTCCATTTAGCTTCCCTTAAAACAGCATTCTGCACCAATTTCCCACTTTATTGTTAAGAGCATCCTTATTTTATTTTATTTTATTTATTCTCAGTTGTTAGTTTTCTATTATGCTTTCCCTCCACGAAAAACACTAAGTAACAATTTACAAAATCTGCAATATTTGGCTTTGTTTGGGCTAAGAGGGAATTATTGGTCCCAAATCATCCAGTACAGGTAGCCTTACTTAACTTTAGCTACTCTTCAAACTTGCAATGGCATTGGATGTATGGTACTTACAAACAATCTTCAGAGTTCTGGCTGCCACAGCATAGCCCAGTGATGGCAAACCTTTTAGACGCCGAGTGCCCAAACTGCAACCCAAAACTCACTTATGTATCGCTGGGTGCCGGGTGGATGTGGCCCACTTGGCGGGCGCAGCTACAGTGGGCGTGGCAGAGTGGGTGGGTGTGGCCACTGGATTGGTATGGCTGCAGTAGTCATGGCAGACTGGGTGGGCATGGCCAGGGTGGGTGTGGCCACCTCGATGTTGCTTATGGGGAGGACACCTGTGGGAGCCGGGAAGGGCAAGGTTGGGGGAGATCCAGGGGGTCTCTGGCGGGTGGGACGGTGGGTTCCCCAATGGCGGCTCCAGGCTGGCTGGCCTTAGGCCAGTGATGGCAAACTTTTAGAGACCACGTGTGCTGGGGTGATGGCACGTGCCCACAGAGAGGGCTTTGTGTGCCATTTCTGGCACGAGTGCCATAGGTTTGCCACCACTGGCATAGCCAGTCATGTATGCAGTCACCATTTGCATGCAACCTTCTTCCTGGCTGCTATCGAACACAGTCAGTGGGGAAGCTGACAAGAGACTGCAAATGGCAACCACTTTTTTTTTTCTTGCTTAACAACTTGCAGTGATTCACTTAATGATGGCGACTGGGTCCATCGGAATTGCTGTCAATAAGCAGCACAGTCACTTGACGTTGCACTTTAAAAACTGTGGCTTAGTGACAGCAATGCCTGTCCCAACTACCATCATAAACCGAGGATTACCTGTAATCTTCCATGGTCAAATATGACCTTGAGGGGGGGGGGCGTTTTTCCAGCTAGTTTATTGCTAGCAGAAAGTTATTTCAGCTGTAAGCGATCTAGAAGGTTAGCATTCCTTGCCAAAGCTGATCTGTGCTCTTGGTAACAGCCTCAACTGAGAATATTGATTACAATAATTTATCTTCTTAATTCCTAGATACAGGGAGACCACTTTTTTTTATTAAGAGCTTGTGTGTGTGTGTGTGTGTGTGTGTGTGTGTGTGTGTGTGTGTGTGTGTGTGTACACCTTCAGATCGGTGTTAATGCGTGGAAACTGGAGAAACTCCTGCAGTTTTCTTGGCTACATTTTCAGTAGTAGTTTGCCCTTGCCTTTTTCTTCTTGGGGAGGGGGACAAACAATGACTGGCCCACCAAGGTCACTGAACAGACTTCATGCGTAAGGTAGGACTAGAACTCACAGTCTCCCAATTTCAAGTCTGGTGCCTTAACCACTAGACCAAACTGGCTGCCCATTAGGATTTATCCTTTGTTTACTTACAATCACCCACCCTATCGTCATTTCAAGAAACTAAGAGTTATCAACATGTTAAATCCCTGGTTGACAGTATTTGCCCTCCTGGGCAAGATTTAATATTTAAATGAATATCTTCTGGATGAAAACGGATGTACCTTCCCTGGCAATGAACCTCGAGTAGCAATGGAAATAATGAAAAACCCTGTTTCCAGCTCTCAGTGATTCCAACAAAATATGCAGAGTTCTCAATGGTATCTTTGTTTCTCTTCCGGAGAAGGGCAGTCAAGACTTTTTCCATGCTGTACCGTGGCCCAAGGCCAGAATAAGATGGGTCTACAAAATCTGCTTCCTCTAAACTTGGCTGCAGCCAATCAGCTAGCCAACACCCTCTTTATTTTCTTGCCCAAGCAAAAGGGCATTTGAGACTGGTTGTTAGCTGGCACAAAAGCTTGTGATTCTGCCTCAAGGGAAAAAATCTAGAAAGTATGAGATTGCAGGCAACAATTATTCCCCATTTACTTGCACGACTTACAGAGGCCTAACAAAACAGGTGCTAGGGGATCTTCTCACTGTCTCTGTGTATTGTCTGCAAGACAGGATGTGGAACAAACAGGATTATGATATAAAATGTTTATGACAACACCATTCTTGTGCGTGGCTAATGTGCCAGGGACAGACAACTTCAGATCCAGTTTCCAGCAGCAAAGGAGACAGAGATGCTACAAACCATTGTGAGGATCATTCCTCTCTCTTTCCTTTTCCCCAAATGATTCATCTGGGAGGAGTAAAACAAGCAAAAAATACCTGCATACTTTCCTCTTGCGGGGATCACTATGATCAGGATCAAGCTTTGTGCAAAGCCATAGTTTACCTGGCTTGTTAGAATCTAAAAACCACAACTGGGCAAGGTTTGCACATTATGCTATAACTCAAATAGTAATTTACGAACCACAGTGTTGTGGTTCATGACATGCTGAGACAAAACCGAACAGATCACATTATTGCTTACAATTAGGCTCACATTCTGTCTATGTCAAGCAGAGAAAGTTTGTGAAACCTTTTAGAATTATCTGTGATCCTGAAGTATTACGACCTACAAAGGGACTTGAGCTTCATCTGAATCCACCCACAGCAACCTCTGCAAGCAGAAGACGTGTTTCTTCATCCCAAAGGAATCAGCCTTGTTTCAAAAGGTTGTGTATGTATAAATATATGAAGGAATTTATCCCACAATGTAAGCAGCTTCAATCTTACTTTTACTTCTCAGTAAAGCATTATAATAAAATCTTTAAAAAGAAAGATTTACCTTCTTTTAACTCCATCCTTCCAAGGTCGGTAAAATGAGGACCAGATTGTTGGGGGGGGGCAATAGGCTGGCTCTGTAAACCGCCTAGAGAGGGCTGTAAAGCATTGTGAAGCGGTATATACCGTAAGTCTAAGTGCTATGGCTATTGCTATTTCACATTGACTGACAGGACATCTTCCAAACAGAAATCTAGATCATCCTTTATTTTTATTTTTCACAATCAATGAAAAGGATGCAATTCATTCGCATAAATGATTCATCTGTGGCATTGAATTATTAGCAAATAAAATATATTGCCTATCGACATCATTGTTTTGGTGAAAATATCCCTAAAGTGCTACAAGAGTTGTATGTAGAAAGTGTTTAGCCATAAAGCTTCAGTGAACTATTATGCCTCTGCAAATACATACCCAGTTAAAGATGTTTCCAATCAAAATGTGATTTCCTGAACCATCCATGGTATTAGTGACAGTCCCTAGTGAGGCTCACCATGTATTTGTAGATATGTTCATATACTGTACATCACATCAAGAGTCAGCGTTTGATAATCGCTCAGATATATTGCTCAAATATATACAGAATGTTTTGTTAAGGTAGATATTCCCATCCATTCAAAATTCTCAAATTTTGAATGATGTTATTTCCAGATGGTAACAAGATGCTCAAACTTAAAAGTTTTATTTATGCTCTATACATTTAGTTCAAAATAGGTATGCTTTCTTTCACAAGATTTTAACTATTATATATAATGAATATTAAAAGTTCCCCTTTCACAAACCACCACACAACATTAACATACATCCTTATGGATTGTTAACTATACACATCTTGTCATTTATTTCCTGTGATGCTAAGAGGCTTAAATGAGCAACAAAGTACTTAAAAATCTAAAGGAAAAGCAATACTTCTTTTCTCTCTCTTCCCAAAACAACAAAAAGGAAGCAACTTTTATTTGAAAAAAAAGTTTCAAATGGAGCTCTGCACATTAAACATTTTGAGAAAGCAAAAAGAAAGCAATGGAAACATTCTATTTATCCATCAACAAAACAAACTTATTTTACAGGGCTTCTATTGGAAACCTAAGATCTTCTTTACGTAAAGCTTCTAGAACAGAAAAGATTAAAAAGCATTGGTTCAAGACACTGAATTCATTGCACCTAATTAAAACGAACAGCAGATTCAGGAAATGGCACAGCTCCTTTGTTAGCTTCTGTTCATTGCAGCACTCACGAAGGACACAATTGCTTATGAAGGAATTTCTCCCTATCACGATAGAAGCCACAATTACAATGTTTTATGGCTGCATTAGCACATTCTAGAATACCCTTCTCTTTCAATCTTTCAGCACTTGCCTGCCGAGTCCTACATCGACTTTCTCAGCGGCACTTCTCAAGAATCTCATAGAATTATTACAGCACAGTCCTGACTAGATGTTCTTTGATTGTAAAGCAATGTTCTTATTTTAGGGCCTGACAGAACTCCAGGGACTATAAAGCCACGTGTGATTATTCCAACAAAACTTTCAAGTGTCACTGCCATAGCAGGGACATTATTCTTCACCCCCAGAGAAATAGATATTCAAAAAAACGGGGAAGTTACTTTCACCTAAAGATATACAACCAATCTCCTTGTTGCTTCCCAAACTTCTGCGGAACCTTGTTGAGTAAGAATTAACCCCTGGTCATACCTTCACAACATGACATCCTTATCTGTCTCATCATGACACCTTCTGGAAAAAATCTTTTACCAGACCAGATTTTTGTATTTGGAACTCTAGGGAAATTCATAAAAGAGACATCTTTCCTCCAAAGCAGAAAAAAATAAAAATAAAAATAAACCCAATGTGTAGGAGAAAGAATGGAGAAAGGGGTCCAGGCATGCAACTTTAACGTAATTAATGTAGGATTCTAGAGAGGTTAGTCAGAAATCTATGACGCTGGATTAGACCAAATTATCTAGTCTAATTGCTGCTAATGTGGGAAATCAACTATTATGTCATTTTTAACTAATGGATTTCCAGCATCTATATTTTAAAAACTGTATTATAGAATGGTTCAGATCTAGATGTCGTGGAACTTCAGGAAACATGCAGCCAAATCCTAACTGAACACGATTTAGCAAAAGGGAATGGCCATATTCCCAAAGCAGCTCTAAAACTGCAATATCCGATTCAAACTTAACTAAAAGTAATTCTCATCACCAGACGAGACTGCCCAGCTGAAGTCAATGCCCGAGTCTTTTATTTTCCATATTATCACGGAAACATGCAATAAACAAACACATTTAAGCCTTGTGTGCAGTATCTGGAATTCTCTCTAAGGTTTAATGTGCCAAAGCTCATTCAAGGGAAAGTCACAAAGGAAGACAGACTCAGATGCTGAAAGAGCCATTCAAAGCCACAGTCCTTGGCCCTTCACAGAACAAGGCAAGCATTACTATGCAACACTCCCAAACAGCTCCAAGCCATGGCTTTATGTATGCAATTCCATCACTTGACAATAGTCCATGTGTCCGATGAAGTAGAGTGTCGTCCACAAGAAACGTACGTCATGATAAATCTCCAAGGTGCTGCATGACTCTTTGTTATTTCCTTAGTCCGAGCTGTAAGCAACCATCTCCCCCATATCGCAGGCAGCATCCCAGCCAAATCCTTGCCTGCTTGATTAAAGTAACCCACTATGCATCACAATCCCTTACTCAGGAAAAACCCTGCAGAGAGCGGCCAGCTTACCTTAGCAAAAGGTTTTTACTGACCATTACCCCCACCACTTTATAAGGGGAAGGAGGGCAACCACAGAGAGAAAAACATAAATATTATCCAATAGATCCTACTCAATCGTGGGCACCGTTTACTAAGAGGAAAGGCAATCCCATTGCAGGTTTGAACCCAAGGCCTAGCTCACCTTCATACCCCCCCCACCCCAGGCACTTCCAAGCTGCAGAGCAGTGCTTGTCCACTTGCATGGTCTGGGATCTCCTGGGATTCCCCGGAGATCCTTCCAGGGGCTCCACAAAGTCGAAAGAAATATTTCAAAAATATTCAGGCATGAAAGCCAGCTGAATACTCCAAAAGGGGCCACCCTGATAGACGCAACCCACCTCAATCATTGTGGGGGGTGGCGGGGGTCTCATCGGCTCATTGCTGAGGATGGGGGAAAGGGTCCTCGGAGAAAAAAAAGGAGGTTGCGGGTTAAAGAAGCACAAGGCCTGCCTCCCCCTTTCCTCCCACCCACCCACCCCCAGCCATGCACACACACACACACACAAATGGCGGGGTGAAAACCACGCTTGCCTGCAGGATTCCCACGCCTGACAAAAGAAATCGGGTTGGGGGTCTCTCTCCCTTTCTGCCCCCCCCCGCCAGCCCCCACTCCCGCAAGTCCTGAAGCCCAGAAAAGGGGGCTTGAAAACCAGCCAGACTTGGGGGGAGAGGGTCCTGCCAAGGTTCCTCGAGGGGGGGGTGGCGAGGATTTGGGGAGGGGGGTCTCACCACGGGAGAAACGTCAGGGCTGAGCCCCCGGACTACAACTCCCATCCTCCCCCACACTGCCCGCCCGCCCGACCTTCAGGGGGGAGAGAGCGGCGGGGCTGCAGCCCGAGGTCCGCCCGCGGCTTACCTCCGCCGGGGTCGAGGGGCGCTGCTCCCCTCTCGCCGCCGCCGCTCCGGGGCTGCTTCACCCGCGCCGCCTCCTCGCCGGGGCCGCCTCTAGGCAGCGCGCGGCGGCGGCGGCGGCGGGGCTCATCCCGGCGGCTCGGGGCTTAAGGGAAGGCGAGGGGCGCCCAGCCGGGACGAGGCGCAGGGCGAGAGCGAGGAGAAAGGAAACGGCGCTCCCAGGAGCCTCGCTCGCCGCCCAGCCGCCCTCAGCGCCGCGGGGCCCGACCGCCACCTTCGCCTCTCCGGAGAAGAAGAAGAAGAAGAGCAGCAGCAGGAGGAGGAGAAGGAGCCGCAACGAGGCAACGGTGGCGGGCGCTGCTCAGGGCGCAGGCGCGCGCAGGCCGCGCCCCCTCGCGCGGCGGGGGGCGGCGGCTGAGGGGGCAGGAGGAGGCGGGCCCGCGCGCTTCCGAAGCCCCGCCCCCTCACGTTCCAACGCGCGGTGCTGCTTCGGGGACTCGGAGGGTTGGAGAGAGAGAGAGGGGGAGGGACAGGGAGGGAGAGAGGGAAGGAGAGAAAGAGGGAAGGAGGGAGAGAGAGGGAAGGGGGGAGAGGGAGAGAGGAAAGGAGGGAAGGAAGAGAAAGAGGGAGAGGGAGAGGAAAGGAAGAGAGGGGGAGAGAGAGAGGGACAGGGAGGGAGAGAGGGAAGGAGGGAGAGAGGAAAGGAGGAAGAGAAAGGGAAGGAGAAGGAAGGAGGGAGAGAGGAAAGGAAGGAGAGGAAGAGAGAGAAGGAGGGAGAGAGAGAGAGCAAGAGAGGGACAGGCAGGGAGGGAGAGAGAGGGAAAGATGGAGGGAAGGAGGGACAGAGGAAAGGAGGGAAGGAGAGAGAGGGAAGAAGGGAGAGAAAGGGAAGGAGAAGGAAGGAGGGAGAGACGAAAGGAAGGAGAGGAATAGAGAGAAGGAGGGAGAGAGAGAGCGAGAGAGAGGGACAGGGAGGGAGGGAGAGAGGAAAGGAGGGAAGGAGAGAGAGGGGAAAGGAGAGAGAAAGGGGGAAGGAGAAGGAAGGAGGGAGAGAGGAAAGGAAGGAGAGGAAGAGAGAAGGAGGCAGAGAGAGAGGGAAGGAGGGAGAGAGGGGGGGAGAAAGACCTCCAAGGTCCCTTCCAACTTTATTATAATTATTATTACTTTGCCAGCTCAAAAGGGGCGTGGCCTTTTTCCCCACCTCCTTGCAACAACGTTCCTGCAAGGGAGGTGGATCAGGGGAGGGGAGCAAAAGGGTGACAGGTGGGCGGCGTTTCTGTGGTATCCTTGGGGGGAGCTGGTTGGCAGGGCCTTTTCTCTCTACCGGATTTTCTTCCCCACTCACCCCGCACCACGTCTTTTCTACCGCTCGTCTGACCGCAGTTCATTTAGTGACCGTTTGAAGTTACAACAGCACTGAAAAAACTTGACTTCTGACCGTTTTTTCACACTGACGACCATTAGAGCATCCCCATGGTCGTGTGATCCAAAATCCAGACGCTTGGCAATGGGTTCGGACTTATGACCGTTGCTGGTCCTGAAGTCACGTGATTCCCCTTTTGTGACCTTCTGACAAGCAAAGTCAGTGGGGGAGCCAGATTTGCTTAACAACCGAGTTACGAATTTAACAAGTGCAGTGATTCACTTAACCACTGTGGCAAGAAAAAAAAGTCATAAAATGGAGCAAGGCTCGCTTAATGTCTCGTTTAGTGACAGAAATGTGGGGCTCAATTGTGGCCATAAGTTGAGGACTACCTGTATTTGTGCTTGCCAGGCGGGCTTGCAGAGAAAGGGGCTGGCCGCACGTGGACCTGACTTCTGAGCTCCTGGATTGCGGTTAAACGTGAGGCAGAGCTGGCTGAGGAATTCTGGGAGTTGAAGTCCACAAGTCCTAAAGTTGCCAAGGTTGAGGACCCCTGTGGTGACGGATAAATGAGGGGCTGAAAAGCATCATTGCTGAGTTTGTCTTGCACGTTAAGGCCAAATATGGCTGGTTGGTTTGTGGCTTACATTCCATAGTGTAAACTCTGGCTCAGACAGGCTTTGCGAAGAAGGCTTTTGGAAGCAATCCCGGTGGATGACTTTGCCCAAAACATCATGCCATAAACTGTGGTTTATGCACATATGTCGCAATTATACATGTGATGGGCTGATCAGTCTGTAAACCAGGGCTGCGCAGTACTTACTCCGCCCATGGGAAAAGGTTAAATGTTGCATCCTCTGCTTCCATAGAAATGAATTTTCCAACCTCCCTTGTGGTTCGTGTCCTTTACTACAGAAATATAAAAGGACAACAAACTGACAAGGTGGGCTGAGCAGGTCCCATTCCACTATTGAGCATATGTATTTCCCCACACTGTGGTAAATCCCACTGAGGTGTGGACTTTCCATACTTGAATAACTTCCTGAATAACTTCCTCGTAGAACTAAGGAGAAATTTCCTGACAGTAAGAACAACCAACCGGTGAAACAGCTGGCCTTCAGAAGTTGTGGGTGCTCCAACACTGGAGCCTTCTAAGAAGAGACTGGACAGCCATTTGTCTAAAATGCTATAGGGTCTCCTGCTTAAACTGGAGGGTTGGACTACATGACCTCCAAGGTCCCTTCTCACTCTGCCATTCTGTATTCTGTCCTGTCTTGCTAAAGTACTCAGAACAAAAAAGGGAAAATAAACTTGGGATTAAAACCGTCCAGTTTAGAGCAAACTAGAATGCTTTAGCCGTGAGGTGGCAGCTTGCACCACCTGAATGCCAAAAAAAAGTATATATGTGTAGAAAATGATCAGACGAGGAAGATAGCTAGAAAACCCTTCTGTTGTAATAGGTTACTGTAGTTTTACTTTGCAGGGTGTGTGTGAGTTTCGACTGGAGGAATGTGCTCAGTCACCAGCAATCTGAAGAGACTTCTTTGAGGACTGAGTGAGAATGCAGATATCATATCAGAACGAGATGGAAGGAAGTCATTCAACAACTGCAGCTTATGCTTTGGTTCAGTCAAGGGGAGGTTTTGTTTACGAGTAGGAACAGCTGACCTCCGTATCATGGGCTGCTTGAACTATTGTAGGATAAAATGGCTCTTCGTAGTCCATCTAAGCCTACTAGGCCTCCTCAGGTGTAAACCTCTGACATGCCACAACAGTGGGGGTGACACATCAGCATTCATCAACATCTGACAGCAGCTGCTCTCAACATGATCAGGATCACAGGAAGTGTTAGTACCACTTTAAATGCCTAAGTAAGATCACACTTGGAATATTGCATTCAGTTCTGTTTCACCATGATATAAAAAGTTGAGACTCTAAAACAGGGATCCCCAACCTATGGGCCGCAGCCCACTAACCTGCTGGCCACCGGGCCACGGAACAGGCTGGCCAGTGTGCACACACATGTGCATGGGCTCACCCCCACTTGTGCTAGTGCTAGCACTGCTGCTGCTACAAAAACAACACCATGTGGCGAAAATGGGGCGCAACACGGCAAAAATGGTGGTGCTAACAAGTATCACATGAGTGCTTGCACCACCCCATTTGCGTCACGCGTGGTCACGGCCCTGTTTCCGTGTGCATAAAAAGCTTTCCCCCCCCTTTCCCTCCAGTCTGCCAATCGAGAAAGGTTGGAGACCTCTCTGCTCTAGAAAGAATACAAAGAAGATTAACAAAGATGACTAGGGGACTGGAGACTAAAGCTTACTAAGAACAGTTGCTGGAATTGGGTATGTCTAGTTCAGGGGTAGGCAACCTTGGCTCTTTTATGACTCGTGGACTTCAACTCCCAGAATTCCTGAGTCAGCATGGCTCAGCTTGGAAACCTCTCCCTTTCTCCTCAGCATGGCTGGCTCAGGAATTCTGGGAGTTGAAGTCCACAAGTCATAAAAGAGCCAAGGTTGCCTACCCCGGGTCTAGTTTAATGAAAAGAAGTACTAGGGGTGACATGATAGTAGTCTTCCAATATTTAAGGGATTGCAGTTACCTTTTGAAAACCGACCTTTGGACCAAGCTTAAAAGATTCGTTCTCACTGAATCTCAAACCTAAAAGACAAAACGGGGGCATTTTTCCCCCTTCAGCTTTATTCATTCACAGCATCCAAATCAAACCTTCTTGCAAGTCTGAACTGAACTGAACAGTCTCCTTGGAATTGAAAAAGAGCATCACATTTCTGCAAGCTGGAACTTTGCTCCACCTTCGAGGTTTTTATCACTTGTAGGCAAAGGGTTTTGTTTGTTATCAAAGTAGTAATATAGGAGCATCGCATAGTAAGTCAGTGGGAGGTGGGACCCAATCCAGGAATGGGCAGGCCAAAGCCAAAAAGTCAGGGTGGACTTCCTTGAACCATTTTTTCTAACACTCACTTTTTTTTTTTCCTGTCCTCCTGACCTAGCCAGCAAAAAGGAGGAGAGATTATTTTGATTGGTGGTCAAAAGGCAGTCCTTGACTGACAACAGTTCATTTAGTGACCATTTGAACTTACAACAGCACTGAAAAAAGTGACTTATGACCGTTTTTCACACTTATGACCACTGCAGCATCCCCATGATCACATGATCAAAATTCAGACACTTGGCAACTGACTCGTATTTATGACGGTGGCCGTGTCCCGGAGTCACGTGATTCCCTTTTGCAACCTTCTGACAAGCAAAGTCAATGGGGAAGCCAGATCCACTTAACAACCGTGTTACTAGCTTAGCAACTGCAGTGATTCACTTAGCAACTGTGGCAAGAAAGGTCGTAAAAGGGAGCAAAACTCGCCTTACAAATGCCTCGCTTAGCATCAGAAAGTCTGGTCTCAATTATGATCGTAAGTTGCAGACTACCTATATTCTGGGTTTTTGAAATTCAGCCAAAGATTGCATAAAAATACACTGAGGTTTCAACCCGTGTTTTACTCATCATAAGAATGGTCATTTTGTGAAAAGCATTTATCACATACAAAACCACTTCTGACCCACATTTAGAACTCAAAACACAGTGAGATGAAAGACTGGTACCCCAAACAGCTGGTTTGTGTTTAGACACTACTTGTGATTTATAAACTGCTTTATGGCTTAATTTGTGGGTAAACCCAGCTGATGGTGGTCAACAAACTATGGTTAAGCAAACCACAATTTATCATTTCAACCCAGATTATAAGACTTTTTAAAGAATGTTCCATGTCTGTTTGGTGGGCAGAATTACCTATTATTTCACTGTCAAAGGATGATCACTTAAGAATTTAACAACTGAGCAATAATTTGGATTTTTAAATAATTCAATACAATATTACCAGAAGATGTTTTATACTGTATTTGTTGCATTCACCTCATGCATTCTTTTTCTTTCTTTGTTGTCAAAGGTGATTAGTACCATTCCGGTACTAAATACACTTGGAGCATCTGTGCTCACAATTCCTGCACTCGACTTGAACTCTGCTTAGCTCCTTGCCTTTGAATTTCTATATGAGATCAGCACCTGATCAATAAATTGCCATTTGTGCCTTTCATGAATTATGGAACCCCTGATCTCTGGGAATTCAGTCATGTCCCAATTGCAATTAAGCATGGCGATGTCGGAGATTTTGCCAGCCTAGCAGTAAAACAACACTTGATGGTGTAATCATAAAACCTTGAATGTTAAAAGAAAATTATCCTCTTTTTCTCAAATGCAGTATGATAAAGAAGAAAGGAAGGCATCTTTGTGATAGGGAAGCACTCTGCATGTCATTAAAAAAGATTTAACCATAGCTTTATATAATGTATTTTGCTAATCCTAAGCATTTGGTACAGTAGAGAGATGTAGCTGGAAGGAATCAAAATGGCTTGAAATGCTACATTTTAAGGGCCTGATTGACTGAAAGCTAGACAATTTCCTTGTTTCAGAGGCTGCCTCAGGAAAAAGTAAGGCAGCCAACCCATGCAATACAGCAACTTTTGTATCTTGGAAATTGTAAGCTTGCATGTAGAAGCTACTCCCAGTTTAAATAAATGGCGTATACTTTTGAATGAATTTGCCCAAGACTAAAGTGCATGTATGGCTCCTGAACAGAATATTTTATCCTTCTGCTTTGTGCTTATTCCAGCCAAGCATTACGGCTGCTTTTCCTCTCCAATGCTGGAGAATTTGCAAATAGGTCATCCATGTGGGATGAGTTGGGGAGAGGGAAAATTCACAAGGGAGGCTTTTTATTGGAGAGTTAATCTGAGTTTGTTTGATTTCTTTTTTGCCTTTCAGGCATTAAAAAAAAAAGCCAGTTCCAGCTCTAGAAAAGACGGTGACTGAGTAAATATTCAGATTAATAGAATGATGCAATTTCCTTAGGGAAATGTTGATTATAAGTTGCATATGAGAGCTAGTTTAGAGTAGTGAACTAACTGTAGTCTAGTGAAGTATTGGTATCGCTTTATAAAACCCTACTATGGCCACACCTGGAATACTACATCCAGTTTTGGTCACCACGTTACAAAAAAGATGTTGAGACTTTGGAAAAAGTGCAGAGAAGAGCAACTAAGATTATTAAAGGCCTGGAGACTAAAACATGAAGAACGGTTGCAGGATTTGGGTATGGTTAGTCTAGAGAAAATAAGGACTTGGGGTGACATGTTAGCAGTATTCCAGTATTTAAGGGGCTGCCAGAAAAAAAGAGGAGGTCAACTTATTTTCCAAAGCACCAGAAGGCAAGACAAGAAAAAACTAATCAAGGAGAGAAGCAACATGGAATTAAGGAGAAACTGCCTAACAGTTAGAACAATTAACCAGTGGAACTTTCAGACATTGTGGGTGCTTCATCACTGGAGGTTTTTAAGAAGAGACTGGACAGCCACTTGTCTGAAATTGTATAGGGTCTCCTGCTTGAGCGGGGGGGGGGGGGTTGGACTAGAAGACCTTTAAGGTGCCTTCCAGATCTATTCTGATTCTGAGTGAATAGTGGTTAAGGCACCAGGCTAGAGACCTTGTCCTCCTTTAGCATAAAGCCATCTGGGTGACTTTGGGCTAGTCATTCTCTCACCACCTCAAAACAAGCTCCTTCTAAAAAATGTTGCCAAAAAAACTGCAGAGACATGGCTAGAAAGTCTCCAGGGGTGCCTTGAAGCCACCCCAGAAAATAGAAAAAAATATCAAATCTTCTTTTCTCCAAAAATTACACCTACCTACGGTATATAGCACTTTGGATTTCCTCGGTAATGCCAGACCCTCTTTTATTATCTTTTCTAGGCTTAGCAGCTAATGCTTCTCCCTCCATCCCTATAAGGAAGCTGCTGATAGTACAAAATAATCAATCCAAAAGCTGACTTTTCGTGACCTTTGCCCCCTGACCTTTCCTACTTTGGAATCTGATGACTGAGATTTAAAAAGCCAATAGAAGACAGAATAAAAGGCGGGCAGGCCGGGAATCCTCACTCGCCTGCAATGTTTTTGCATTGCACTAGAATTTGCAGTTGGGATGGTTTTAATTTGTGTGAAGGAAACTAGGATTTGCAGAAGGCAAGCTTAGCTGCAGGCTGGAAGCAAGTTGTAGCTAGTTGGATGAAGACAAGTTCATGGGGTTTTTTTTCCCTCCTTTGACATGACCTCATAAAGCGTGATTGTCCGGAAGTTGAGGCCATAAAGTCACTCTCTTCATCCTCTACTCCCCCATCACCCTTTTTACAATAATATTTCCCAGAGCGAAGGTCAGTTTCCCATGTGCAGTTTTGCTGTTTGTCTGGACTGAAATTCAGAGGAGTTCAGAATGCAGCAGCAGCAGCCAAAGGCTTCAGCTGCATCTCTCCAATAAGTCTGCGGAATCTGAAAAGGACTAACTGTTGATGAATACTCTTCATCATGGTTCAGTCCAAGCCGGGAATAACATGGCGACTGCTTTAGAAAGAAGGTTGTAGTTTATTCCCAGCTTGGACTGAACCATGATGAAGACTTTTCCTTCAACACTGCAAAAACTGAGAGTAGAACAGAAAGGCAATTTGATAGGGAGCAGATGGGTTGGCGTCTTGCTCTCTGCTGCTTTCTACCAAAGATGCCTCTTTTGTGCCCTTTATCCGAGCATGCGTAATTTGGGAAACACTATGACATGATTCCAGACACGTCCTGCATCAAGAGGTTCCAGAAAAACCTATGAATGCTTTCTTGAACACATTGAGATTTATTTCTGCGGAAACACATTCTTTCTTTAGCAACCATCCGAAGTTATGACAGTGTTGGGGGAAGAAAAAAAAAAGAGAGATGTGGCTGGTTCTCAAGCTTACAGACATCACAGTGTCCCGTGGTCACATGATCAAAATTGAATAATTGGCAACTGGCATGCAGTGATAACAGTTGCAGCATCCTGGAGTCATGTGATCACCATTTGCAATCTTCTCAATTGGCTTCCGACAAATAAAGTCTCTTCTTTCCACAAAAAGTCCCCATAATGAAAGACTTGGAGTCTTTTAAAAACTATAATTGTTTTTTCTCTTACCAGTTTTCTGATGACAATCTGAAAGTTGCGACCTTGAATTTTCCATATTGGTATTCTCCAATGGGTGAAGATCTTTTTTTTTTACTCTTTTTAGGAAAGGTATTCTTTCTGCAAGCAATAGAAACACTAGAGGTTGCATCTACTTTATCATTTTTGTAGATTATTTCTTTCTCTATCTCTTTTTTTCCTTATTTCAAAGGGTGTTCTAATTTGAACCATTGCAAGCCATGCTGAGTGGTCCACGTGCATTACAGGGGAAGGCAGAACTCTTGAGATAAATCAGTATTAATTTGTTTTTTTGTCTCTGCAAAATGCTTGGGGTCACTGAACTTGCCTCAATAGTCTTCTCCAGCTCTGACTGAGCTGTTTCCCTCTTCAGCTTCTCATTAGTGGCTGATACCAAAGAGTTGCATATAATGAGCAGAAACAAGAAATGTTGTCAGTCCCATTAGTGTAAGGCATTCCCAGTGTTCCATTCCAGCAAGGAAAAGAAATAATTTGTAGGGGTTCATCCCACAAACCATTCTAGGGTGCCTCAAGTATTTGGCGGTATGAGAGACATTCTTAGATGCCGGAAGTTGGACAAACTCTTGCCTTGTGTGCACTAGCTTGTCAGAACCCTCCCATGACTACGTGAGTCAAGTATCCCACAGGGGCTGACAATGGGATCTTTGTTGAATGAAATTGCTAGAGATACTTCAGTGTGTCTCCTCTGGTTTTTTTCCCAGGCTCTGTCAGCTCCGTTATTCTTTTAAGTGATCATCTGGGAGAAAGAAGGGGTCAGCACCAGTACATCTGAAGATGTTTTTTCGGTGGAGGCTGAGTAACAAGAAAAGGAATTTTCACGAGCAGAGCAATTAACTTCCTGCCTGAATTTGAACACTGGGAGGAGTCTCGGTTTGTTTAATTAATTAGTTGACTAGGCCACAGAATGGCTGAGTTCAAACCACACACTGAGCTGTGGAAGGAGAGGTATACAAGTTTTTGTTGGGTTTGATGTTGAAAGCTGCAGTCCACAGACATGTGGAATTTGGATCCAGAGCAAGCCTACGGTGAGGAGGGTGAAAGACTCATTGGGATATTTGCAAGAGATTCAAAAAAATCAATATGGAGGCCATGACTGGGTGATTAAAACTCTATCCTTTTTTAAAATGTGTCACTCCTGCAAATCACATAAAAGAACAGGGCTTTGATCAAGTTGAATGTCTTATGTGCCACGTGCTATCTTGAATGTTTTACCCCTTGGGTACAAGTCCTTTTAAACTCTCCAAGGTCCCAGAATGCAAAAAGGAAAGGGCTGAGTGTTTTAGTCCTGTCCATTTGGGGATCATAAACAAGAAGCCCATGAACCACACTTTTTTTTGCGTCCCCACTCTAAACCATGATTTGCAATGATTGGGGTTGCACAAGAAAGCAAGGGAACAGCATCCTGACTTGACTGATAAACCCACCAATGATCATGAACAATTGTGATTTTAGAAACTAATTATTTTGCTTATTCAAGAACATGATTGTCTCCTAGCAGTTTGTTGGTTTATTGATGGCTATGGAACTCAGTTAAAGAGGGTATTTGATCTTCAGTAGAAATTTATTGCTAAGCACTCAAACACACACTATTTGGAGAAGCCAGAGAAGCTGAAATGCCTGAATAATAGGCTCCATAACAGTTGTTTGAAGAGAGTTGTAAGGGATTAATTTAAGGGACAAGCCAGCCCTTTCTCTGAAAAGGTAGATTACAACAAGACAGCTGGATTGAGGTATAGCTCTGCTATCAGCTAAAGGGTGCAGGGTTTTTTGAGAAGGGATGAAGGAAAAAAACGAAATCAAATACTAGGATTCTTTAAAACAGGGGTCCCCAGCCCCTGGTCCGTGGACCAGTACCGGGCCACAGCATGCCAAGCAACTGGTCCACACAAACAAGCAAAGCCCCATCTATGGGATGCAGGCAGCACACAAAACCACACACTCTCCGGTCCATGGAAAAACCTTTCTCCACAGAACTGGTCCCTGATGTCCAAAAGGTTGGGGACCTCTGCTTTAAAGGCACTAAAGATCAATGTTGTTAAAAGTAAAATGAAGGAATATAAAATTGGTTTATTTGATCAAGGTTAAAACAGATATGAAGTTATTTCTGGTAACCTGTAATGAATTTCTGCTGATCTGGATTGAAATTATGAGGTTTTAAGGAATTTTTTTTTAATAAATAGTTGGGATATGGGAAAAACAGTTCATTTGTAATATTTTAAGAAAGGGGGATATTATTAAATTGCTTATATTTGTTGTAATGAAGAAGGAAGTCATTTCTTCATATAATTTTCTTTTTCTTTACTATATTTTTCTTTTTCTTTTTTTCTGCTACTTCTATTTTTCTTTTTATTCTTTCAGTTTTTCAGCATAGTATGTGTAATTTTTAATAAAATTACTGTTAAGATGTTATAGAAGAAATTGAGGTGAGTTCTGCTATGTGCTAAGGCTAAGCCAAAATCAATCTTATTGTGGTTTAACATGGCCTGATTTACACAACAGACTAAGATACAATTTGGCTTTAACTACTGTGAGCTGTAGTATAACTTGTTCTCATTTCTCTTTCTCCCAAACTCTATAATACAAACAGACAATTTTTAAAGTTTGGGAAAATACTCCATTCATCATTTCATATCAGCTTATCTTCAGTCCAGAAAATTGTCCTTAGCAAAATACCTCCTTCAGTGCCACTAATAAATGTAAAAACGGAACAACTTTTCTTCCCTAATCAGCAAGCAAATTCAGGAAAAACAGCATTTTTGAGAGTTGTCTCTTTGTTGCTTGCTTTGGCTAGGAACCAGATTTAGCCTTGCTGACAAAAACAATTGTATCGCTAGGCAAGTAAAGTCAGTTTCCAGCTTTGCGTTCCCAGGGATATATAATGCCATTCTAAACCTGACCGATTCAATTCTCCCTATTCTATTATTCATGAAAATTGATCTCTGCTCAGGAGAAGAGAATTGGACTCATTTTCAGGGCCATTGTTAAATGTGTGTATTATTCACAAAAGAAAAGCAGAGGGGTGGGGATCTTTCAACAGATGCACACACAAACAGAAAGTGGGAAAGGACTCCAAACAGGTGCAGGTAAACTAAGAGTCATTTAAGGCAAGCATTTTGCCTCTGGATTAAAATTACTGTAGATATATAACATTCACAACACAACATAACATAATAGGACACTAGATGGCAGCAGAGGTAATTTTCTGTACCTTTTGCTCCCATCTAGTGGCTTTCTAGATTGTCACAGCCTAGAACAGGGGTAGGCAACCTTGGCTCTTTTATGACTCGTGGACTTCAACTCCCATGGCTGGCTCAGGAATTCTGGGAGTTGAAGTCCACGAGTCATAAAAGAGCCAAGGTTGCCTACCCCTGGCTTAGAACTACTGGTAGTAACCCTAATTCAAGGGTAGGCAACCTTGGCTCTTTATGACTCGTGGACTTCCACTCCCAGAATTCCTGAGTCAGCATAGCCGATTCAGGAATTCTGGGAGTGGAAGTCCACGAGTCATAAAAGAGCCAAAGTTGCATACCCCTGCCCTAATTAAAGCTCTCCACAAATTATAGTCATGGAAGCAATAATGCCACAATGCAACTTATTACATACCGATACAACCAAGACAAAGAATGGGAAGGGTGTGTCCTTTCAGCGAACCCATAATCAACGTGAGTGATACTCTTAAGCAGAAAAGCCTTTTCCAACTCCTTCTGAATAGAGAGACATGCATTACATATACATAAGTTGCATTTATGGCACACTCGTAAGCTAGCCATTAAATAAACTCATTTTCTGGTCTTACACAATGCATTGAGCTATAAATTAATTAAACAAGTTAGCTTTGCAAATATGCAAAGCTACAAAAAGATTAACAGCAACCTAAGCAACAGTGTGAGAATGTTTCTGTTAGTTCTTGACCTGACTGGGTTATAAATACAAGATTTATCATTATTTCTACTGAGTTCCAGGTGTTTTTCATCATTGCTGCTCTTTGAATCAAAGACCCCTTTCTGCCAAAAGAGGAAACAAAACATTTCCCTTCCTGTGAAATTATTTTGTGGTTGTCCGATACAGCTCTTTTTAAAAAAGAGAAAGAAGGAAACAAAACACTTTTGAAATAAAAAGCTTGTTGTTTGCAGACTCTGGCTGGGGGATATTATTTAGAACACAATGTTGATTCATAATTCCTTGGTGCTGAAGTGTTTCTTGGGGGGGGGGAAAGGAGGTATTCAATAGCAAAGTTAAAAGAGCAGAGAAGATGTGGTGGTGGCAGATTTATAAAATCCCCTGACCACCCATACTTCTCTTTCTGTTTTAAAAGTTAAGGTGAATCATTCTTGAAATTGTCACAAATGGGCAATCATCAACCATGTTCCATTGCAGGAAAGTTCTTTCTTTCCATCCTTCTTATCCCAACAACCACATTGCTTGAATTCCCACCTCACATGCAGGAAGGAATTTGCACGACTTTGTAATCAAAAATAAGTTTTATAATAGGATTACATTGGGATCAGGATTGAACAGGAAGTAAACTACCACTTCTTAAAAGACTTGTAACTTTTTATAATAGTAACTTTCAGGAGTTAGTTTTTTATAAGTTAGAGCCATGGTGGTGCAGGGGTTAGAAGGCAGTATTGCAGGCTAACTCTGCACACTGCCAGCAGTTCGATCCTGACCAGCTCAAGGTTGACTCTGCCTTCCATCCTTTCGAGGTTGGTAAAATGAGGACCCAGTTTGTTGGGGGCAAGATGCTGACTCTGTAAACCGCTTAGAGAGGGCTGTAAATCACTACAAAGCAGTATATAAGTCTAAGTGCTATTGCTATTGCTATATTAGTTCTAAATTAACATCTTCTTTTTTTCCTACACTAATTGGTCATCTTTAGTTTGTGTTTTCTCTCCCATCAAAACTGTTTTGAATTCTAGCTTCCGGGGGCTCCGCCGGCGTCGTTAGAGTCTCCTTTGTGAGGCTCCGTTCCCTGGGTTTGTAAAGCCGCAAAAATAGCGAACACCAGCTGTTTTTTGCGGTGGAAAATCCCCTCTTTGGGCGAAGAAGAGGTGAAGAGCATCAAGAGCAGAGTTGAGCTCCTCTAAAATCCCTGGAAAAAGTTTTCAGGGATCAAGAGTGAGAGCTCCCCACGCTCTTGAAGACGCTCCTGCCCAGAGACGCTTCTGTCATTAGACAGAGAAAGACGCCGCGACCGCTTCTGCTTTTTAAAAAAAAGGAACATAAGAGAGACTGTTTGCAGACGAAGTGAATACAGGAGTTCTTTTTGGATTGCAAGTATCTTTTATTGTATTTCTGACTATATATTTCTAACTTTTACAATCAACATAATGCATTCAAAATGGCATATAGCTTTCACTGCTAAAGGAAAGTGCTCGAAAGTGAAAGTGAACTTTCTATTTTTTTTCTTTTCTCTCGTAAGCGAAGCTAGAGAAACAGTTGTAGGAATTGGATTAAAGCCAGAGCGATTGATTTAAAATTTAAAATGGAGCGGAACTTATATTTAAATGTTAAACCTATCCTTGATCGTACTGATGAATTTAAAGAAGAAATGCTTGTAATAGTGAAAGAGTTTACTACGGAAATATTAACCAGATTCTCTCTCCCAAATAAAATTGATCCGCAACCGACTGCTGAATATTTTATAAAACAAATTACACAAGAAGAGGACTTTACTGAGAATAAAGAAAATAAAGAGAAATGGATCTTGTTTGATAAACAGCTTATTTACGGAGTGGAGGAAGAGGACTCGTTCCAGGAAAGGAGGGGACGGCCATTCCTCTCAGATAAGCAGCAAAAATAGGATTTAACTGAGAAAAAAGAGAAACTGATTCAGTCTAAGAAGCAACCTATCTATGGTGCTGAGGACCAGGAAAAGCAAAGACAGAGATTTGAAATGTTACTGCAACGAAATTCTATGGCTAAGAGAAACAGAGGACCAATGCAAAGGTTAAGATGGTTCATATGGACTCAAATGATATTGCAAGTAAAAAAGAGAGACTTATTATTTGGAAGGGAGGCTTTGTTATGGAGGTATACCTGGCAGAAGAAAAAACCCAGAATTCGACTAAAGAAGTGAAATTTAAAATTGTATGCAAGGAATTAAGGGCAATTTAAAATTATGGACTGACTCAAGGACCAAGATTATGAGCAAGATGTAAGAGAGGATGATTAACGGAAGATATAAATTAAATTGACTAAGAATGTATTTGGACTGAAATGATCTATTAATGGACTGATGGAGTAGATATGTATTATGTGAACTGACAAGGTTGAAGGAATCTAAGTTAGAAACGGATTAAACAGATTGTATTTGTTATGGAGGTTTATTTGCCAGAAGAAGAAGCCCAGAACTCGATTGAAGAAGTGAAATTTAAAAGTATATGTAAGGAATTAAGGGCAATCTAAGATTATGGACTGATTTAAGGACCAAGACTATGAGCAAGATGTAAGAGAGGATGCTTAATGCAAGATGTACATTAAATTGATTAAGAATGTATTTTTTGAATTGAGGGGTTTACTGATATTAATTGTTTACTTTTCTAATAAGATGATTTGTTTATTTGATGTTTAATGGATTGAAATGATTGTTTAGAATGTTAAGAGAGGGTGATTAATGGAAGATATATTTTAAACCCGGCCGCTTTGGTGATTTTACATAACCTCTCAATGAATTGAAGTGAATTAAGGTTTGACTTAGATTGACGGACTAGATAAATAATATGTGAATTGATAAGGTTGAATAAACGCAAGTTAGAATTGGATTATAGAGATGGTATTTAGTATATAGTCCAAGAAAGTACTGGAAAATTATTATTTTTAACAAGATGATTTGTTTGTCTGATGTTTAATGGATTGATATGATTTAAGGTTTGATATTAGATGATGGATTAGATATGTACTTGAATTGATAAGGTTGAATAAATGTAAGGTAGAGACTGTATTTAGCATATAGTTTAAAATTCTTGTTAAAATTATATAATAATTTTGTTTGATGTATGGGGCTTTCTTTTGTTTTACCCAGTATTCACTCTGGGAAGTCGGGGGGGGGGGTAGGGGGGGTTTATAATTTTATAAACTAAGTTTTCTCAACTGTAATCGGGGTTGATGTAAGAAAATGCAATTATAGTTATTAAGGGGTTGCTCGGGTGGCCTCTGGGCACCACATCTGATGGAAAGAGGAAGGAGGAGTGAAGGTAATGCAAGTAGGAAGTTGGCAAGAGGGGGGAAGAGTAGGGATAGCTAGGTGGAGTACAGAGAAGGAGGGGGAAAGTAGGTAGTTAGATGGTAAGAGAGGGGGGAAGGTTAGGGCTAGGGGGATGTGGTGGTGGGGGTACCGAGCAGTTATGTTATTTGTTTGGTAAATGTAGTCTATGATTATTTTCAGTTGAGTTATTATCATTAGATGTATTGATTGAAATATGTATTTATGTTTTGTTTATGGATGATTGTTTATTTTAACACTATGATGTGACTTGAGCATTTTTCTTTTTCTGTAAAATTAAAAAACCAATAAAATTTATTTTAAAAAAACTGTTTTGAATTCTGAGTACAAAAGCTAAAACTGTGAAACTTCATTCTGGCCTGCTAATCAACTATACAATTTCCAATCAAAATAAATATATCTCTACACACCACCTTGGAAGTCACCGTCAAGGAGAAAATTATCCACCCATCAGGGTGCTCTCTGATTGACAAGTGTTTTTAAGAGAGGGCTGTTTAGTATGCTTGTATTATTTTTTCATAAAGCAAATACTCCATCTGCAATAAGGAAAAGCTGTGTGTAAGGTTAATTACTCATTGCCTGGTAAAAAGAGCTAAATGAATTAAGACCGTCAACTTCTAAATATCAAAATAAGGTAGCAATGATTAAACAAACATTCATGTCTTTGAAACATCTTTGGTGGCCGGAAATGGGGAAAACGGAAAACATACTGCTTATTGAAGCAAAAATAAAGCAATATGCTATTGCTGTCACTTTGGTAAACCAAAAAAAATTATTTACACATGGAGGATTTGTTTGTTTTTTGGTCTTTGCTCCTACTAATCAAAACCAAGCTCTATGCTGTTCCAGTAGGCAGAGATTTTAACAATCAGACATTTCTCTTCCTTCAATAATACAAATAAAAAGTCCACTGTAGAAAGAGGATAAATATGCAGAGAGGGAATAAAATTTGGTGCATTAGGCAGCAACCTTAATACAACTTGCAGAGTGAAAGAAAACTGAAAATGACATGGTGGAGGTTCACAGCTGTGGTATAAGCAAGACTTGAAAAGATTTGTCTGCTTTCCTAGAATAGGGGAATAATCTTCAGACTAGCAGAAAAAGAAGCTGACAAGAGATTAATGTTGCAATGAGAACATCCTATAAGCAGAGAAGGATGAGGATCACAGTTTTTAAAATGCATTCGCCCTGATCTGCGTGCATTATAAATCAAAATATGTCAGAAATAGAAGGGGCCCAGTTTTTTGCATATTTGGGAGGAAAAAAAATCACACATTGACCTAAGTCCATTTTAGGAGATAAGCTGTCATTCCTTATAAAGAGGATATAGGTACAAGGATGTTAAAGTTTTTATTTTTTTTTTCAAAACAATTTTTATTAGTCTTCCATTTTACACCAACACAGCTTAAGAACTCACATGGAAACATGTGATCCATTTTTTTAAAAAACAAGCAATAACATAGTACATATATACCCATATTGCTTAAAAATTTCCCTCTCTATCTATATAGAATATTATAATCAAATTAATACATTTTCAAATAAATTCATTCATCACTCAACTGCATTAATCAATAAAAATTTTAATCTATAAAACTACATTTCTTAAGAACATTATAATCAAGTCAATATCTTTCTAAAACCAATTCATTCACTAATATAACATTTTATCCAAGTTATATGATTAAAAATAAGCTAACATTCTCTGTCTATGTTATTATAGACTTGTTAAAACATTTCTAAAACAAATTTTCATTGAATATGTCACTCTATATGAATTTCATTAATCAATAAAAGTTTACAAACTCATTATCCATCCCCAAAATCCTGCATTATGCTTTCTTAATTTTACAAATATTTAATCTTAAACTAACATATTCATTTACTATTCAGGTGCCCCAATTGTTTTTTTTAATTTAAGCATTATTAACTTCAAAAATAAATTCTTCTCTTTCTCACCAATCTTCTATTGTTTTTCACTATGTCTCCAAATCGCCAATAATTAATTCCATCATTTCCCATATTTTAGTTCTTTTCTCATTATACCATCTCTAATATTAAAAACATATAAAGCCCTTTTAACAAAATCCAAGTCCAACTCAATCCAAATCGCTGTAAGGCCTTTACCACATTACTATAATCAGATTTAATATTTGTATCTTATTCTGGGTTTCTTTCTAGTCCAAACAGGTTTCCATAATCGGGCCTCCGCCTGCCACACTATACACTCCAAAAAGAAAGCTCCCCTTATACATTTTGTTAAATCAGTGTGATTAATCTGAATGACTTGTAGCAGAACAAGGATGTTAAAGTTTTTAGAAAGGCGAAGAGTGGAGGGGGGATATTTAAGAAAAAGCATAGCAATAGCAATAGCACTTAGACTTATATACCACTTCATAGTGCTTTATAGCACTCTCTAGGTGGTTTATAAAGTCAGTGTATTGCTCCCAACAATCTGGGTCCTCATTTTACCAATCCCAGAAGGATGGAAGACTGAGTCAACCTTGAACCAGTCATGATCAAACTCCTGGCTGTGGGCAGAGTTTGCCTACAATCTTGCATTCTAACTACCGTATTGCACCACCACAGCTCCTATTTTTGGCTTAGATGATTAAATCATCCTGATGGAATGAGATAATATGGACAAAGAGTGAAGCTATCCTCATTATCTTTATTTTGGATTGACAATGGTTAGATGAGTCCAAAAGAGGTTCTAAGGCAGTATTGTCCAACTTTGCTTATTTCTGAGTGTGGATTTCTATTCCCAGAATTCCACCACCAGCCTGGTCATTGATAAGTGCTCTGGCAGTTGAAGTCCACACATGTGGAAATGGTCACGATTGGAAACACTGCTCTAAGGTAATAATGGAGAAATGACCTAAGAATAGATCAATGAACGTGATGCAAGCATTTCTTCTCTGGAAGAAGAAGCAATGAATGGAAACTTCTGACAAGAAGCAATAGATAGAAAGTAGTCAAGGAGAGAAGCAACCTAGAACTAAGGAGAAATTTCCTGACAGTTAGAACAATTAATCAGTGGAACCACTTGCCTCCAGAAGTTGTGGGTACTCCAACCCTGAAGGTTTTTTTTAAAAAAATTTTATTATTAGATATCCGTTTGTACATGTAAACAAAGAAAAAATTCAAGTTAAAGCCATTCAACTTAATACAATCATTTTAAATTTGTAGACCTTCTTCACTCCGTATATTCAAGTTTAACTATAAGCCAACTACATTTAAAAAAATTTTAAATTTCACTTCTTTTCAGATCAATCCATTGGACATCAAACAAACAAGTCATCTTATTAAAATTAATAATTTTCATGTCGATACACCCATCCCTTCAACAAGTACATTCTTAGTCTATTTAATATATATCTTCCATTAATCAATAGATATATATTTGTACATGTAAACCAGGGGAAAATTCAAGTTAACTGCTATCCAACTTAATACAATCGATTTAAATTTGTAAACATTCTTCACTCCGTATGTCCAGGTTTAACTATAAGCCAGATACATTTTCTTTGATTGGTGTTTCTCTTGTATGTAGTCTATCCAATGTTTCCAGTCTATCATATATTGTTCATTTGATCGATCCTTCAAATATGCCGATATTTTAGCCATTTCTGCCAAATTTATTACTTTCAAAGTCCATTCTTCAATAGGTGGTATTTCTGGCTTCTTCCAGTATTGTCCCACCAACAGTCTCGCTGCTGTGATCAAGTTCAGAATTAAGTTCGTCTCTGTGGTAGTACAGTCTTTTATGATCCCTAGCAAAAACAACTGAGGTAGAAATTCAATACGCTTTTTCAAAATGGTTTGGAGTGTCCACCATATTTTTCTCCAGAAGGCTTTAATTTTTATACATGTCCACCATACATGAAAATATGTAGCCTCCATACTATCACACCTCCAACATTTAGGTTGGATGTCTGGATAGATATATGATATTTTTTTCGGATCTAGATGCCACCTATAGAACATTTTATAAAAGTTTTCCCTTAAATGTTGCGCTTGCGTAAATTTTACATTTCTCACCCAGATTCCCTCCCACGTTTCCATCGTGATAGGTTGCCCAAAATCTTGTTCCCACTTTACCATACAATCCTTGACTAGTACAGTTTCAGACTCAATTTCTATCAGTACACCGTACACTCGTTTGATATGCATGGGCCCCTGCTCTCTAACCTGTTCAATTAAATTCTCATCTGTTAGGGATAAACCCTTCTTCAGGTCTTTTTGCCATCTAGACTGCTGTTGCAAATATGAAAGCCAGGTACACACTATTCCTTTATCTGCTAGCGTATTTGATGGCTTTAACGAAAACACATTTCCTTCTTCCATTACAAGTTTACTATAGGGTACCACATCCTGACCTTGTAGTATGTTTATGTCCCCTATTGCGTGTCCGGGGATCATCCAGATGGGAATCTTTTCGTGTAGTAGGTACTGATATTTCTTCCAGACCCGCAACAGCGGGATTCTCAGTGGGTGTTCCTTGAAGCTCTTGTCCACCTTCTTGTCATACATGAGGTATGCGTGCCAGCCATATAGTAAACCATGTCCTTCAACATTCAGTACTCTGTCATTCGTTATATTAATCCAGTCACTCAGCACCACCAGTGCCGCAGCGTAGTAATATAACTTCAAATTGGGCATTTTTAAACCACCTCTTCTCCTTGTATCCTGGATGATTTTTAAGTTAACCCTCGGTTTCTTGCCATCCCAAATAAATCTGTTAATGCCCTTCTGCCATTCGTCCAAGTCCACATCCTTTTTGAGTATAGGTAGCATTTGAAAGAGAAATAAAATTTTTGGCAGTACATTCATTTTTACTGCCGCTATCCTGCCCAGCAGGGACAGTTGTAATGTTTTCCACCTGACCAGATCTGTTTGTATCTTGTTCCACAACACCTCATAATTATTTTTATATAATTTTCCATTTGTAGCTTCAATCTCCACTCCTAAGTATTTAACTTTCTTAACTATTTCACAGCCTGTTATTCTTTCTAAGTCCTGTTTTGAGTTGTTATCTAAATTTTTAACTAGCATCTTCGTCTTAGATATATTTACTTTGAAGCCTGATACCCTACCATAGTCCTTAATTATCTCCATCAGTCTCCTGATTGATTGTGCTGGTTGGGCCAGTGTCACCAGCAGGTCATCCGCGAAGGCACATATTCTGTAGTCCTGTTGTCTAATCCGTATGCCTTTTATGTCATCTGCCGCTCTTATCTTGTTCAGTAAAACCTCCAGCGTTAAAAAAAACAGCAAGGGGGATAGCGGACATCCCTGTCTAGTACCTTTCTCTATGTTAAATGAGTCTGTTAAGTCCCCATTCACAATGATCTGGCTTGTTTGTTTCTGGTAAATTGCCAATATGGAATTAATAAACTGTTCTCCCATTTTCATCCCCCCAATCAGTTTTATCAGAAACGGCCAATTCAGTCTATCAAAGGCTTTTTCTGCATCTACAAACATGAGAGTAGCGGACACCTGGTTATGCCTTTCCAAATACTCTATTATATTAAGAAGTTGTCTTACATTAGTTTTCATCTGACGTCCTTGTATAAATCCAGTTTGGTCCGGGTGAATTATTTTTTGTAACACTGTCATTAATCTGTTAGCCAAGATTTTTGCAAAGATTTTGTAATCCGTGTTCAATAGCGATATGGGTCTGTAGTTTTCTGGTTGAGCGTTGTCTTTTCCCTCTTTAGGGATTAGAGAGATGTAGGCTGTTTTCCACAACGGTGGAACTTGACCACCTTCTTGTATGTTGACAAATAGCTCTCTAAGGGGTTCTATCATTTCCTCTCGAAGATACTTGTAATAGGTTGCTGTTAACCCATCAGTCCCGGGCGATTTTCCCTTTTTCAATTGTTTAATCACTGAAAGTATTTCTTCTTGTGTGATCAATGCATTCAGACTATCTCTTTGTTCATCGGTAATTATCAATAACTTTTCATTTTGCAGAAACTTATCTATCTCTTTGTCTTGTGTCTTCTCTTCAGCATATAACTTGGAGTAGAATTCTGTAAAAGCTTTCTTGATCATTTCCTATTGAAACTCTTCCTTTCCTTTATACTCTATCTTTTCAATTATGTGGGATTTTTGCTTCTTCCTTAATATATAAGCTAGCCACCGACCAGGTTTATTGGAATTACGGAATGTCCTATGCTTTGCATATTGTATATTCCTTGCCACTTGATCCGCCATCAACAAGTCAAATTGTTTCCTTAAAATCTTGATTCCCTCTTTGGTGACTTTGTCCTCCGGTCTTTTTATTAATAGTTGCTATTTCTTACTTATCTCATCTTTTAACTCCTTTCTTTTTTGTTCTTGTTTGCAACGGTGCCTTTTGTTCATGTCCATGAGAATCCCACGCATGTATGCCTTGCTGGCGTCCCATATCATTTCTATAGGTGTCTCCTTATTCATATTTATGCTAAAGAATTCCTTCATAACATTTTTGCATTCATCCACATTTATATCGTATTTAAACAGGTTTTCATTAATTCTCCAGGATCTCCTAGGTTTCTGTCCATGTCTTAATTCCATCCACACCGGGTTATGATCTGTTAGTACTTTGGGTAAGATTTTCACCTTCTTTAGGCTAACAAGCAAGTCGCTGGTTGTTAATATAAAGTCAATTCTAGAGAATGATTGGTGTCTGTCTGAGAAAAAGGTAAATTCTTGCTCTTTGCCATGTCTTTCCCTCCAAATGTCTATCAGGTCGAAGTCAACCTTTATGTCAAAGAAGGATTTAGGCAACTTGGAGTGGTTTTGCGGGTTTGGTGCTGTCTTCTTTTTATCCAGGCCGACCTCTATGACACCGTTCCAGTCTCCCATTATAATACATGATCTGTAGTTGAGTTGTATTAACTTTTTAATGTACCAATTTGTGGAATTTTCCTTGTTGTTGATTTGGTGCATATATGCCCATCAAAAGAATTTTCTTATCATCTTTTACTATTTCGATTGCTAGATATCTACCTTGAGAGTCTGACTCTATTAATTTAGCTCTTATATGCTTCTTTACATAGATGACTATGCCATTCTTCTTTACTGCTGCCGCTGCAACAAATTGTGTGCCTAGCTTGTTGTTGGTTAAATATTTCTGGTCCGTAGTTCTGATGTGTGTTTCTTGTAAGCAAATTATATCATTTTTACCTTGATTCAGATAATGAAATATTTTCTTCCTTTTCTGTGGGGAGTTTAACCCGTTAACGTTCCAAGTCAAATGTTTACTTGTCATGATCGGCTTCGGGACACTCCTGCCAGACCACTTCCGCTTTTCCCCCTGCTTTCTTCTTTGGTCTCACTCCCATGGTATCCAGGTTGGTGTTCATATTGCTTTGTGGGATCTTCTCTTGCTGTTCTATGCGTTTAGTAGTAGCCCTCGTCTGCCTTAGCTCTTTAATCTGTCCTGCTTCCATGATTTTATTGACATCCATCCTCTGTGCAGTCGCATCCCGAGAAGCTCCTTTTTCTTCTCCTGCTGCTGTGGCGGTCTGTGCTTCTGAGGAGTTTGATCATTGTTCTAAGTCCATTCCTCTTTCACGTGGCCAATCTACATTATCCAGTGTTGTGGGCAGGGATCTCCCCGCCTTCAGTTCCTTTTCAAGAAATTCTTTTGCTTTCTGGATTGAGTTCAAATGGTATCTTTTGCCTTTATAGAGTAATGACATTCCAGTTGGGGCTTCCCATCGATATTGTAGAGTGCGTGTTTTCAGTTCAGTGACCAAGAACTTGTAGTCTTTTCTTTCTCTTAACATCTTGGGGGGGATCTCTTTCAATATCACCACCTCTTGCCCCTCTACATACAATTTCTTGTTATAGGATGTTGTAGAAATACGGTCTCGGAATCCCTTTGTTACAAAATGGATAACCACATCTCTTGGTAGATTTTTGTTTTTTGCGATCCATGAGTTGACTCTGTGGATTCTGTCGATTTGCCAAGAGATATTTTCAGCCTCCTCTCCCAGAAATTGTACCAAGGCTTTTACAAAAATTCTTTTCAAATCTTCTTGCTTTTCATTTGTTGATTCTCCCAGTCCCCTGACCCTGATAGCTGTCATCATCTGCCAATATTGCATCATAGTTGATTGGTCCTGCACCTCACCTTTCATCTCAGCCATCTGGCCCTCAATTTGGCTCTCCACCTCTTCCATCCTTTTTTCAACCCCCTCCAAGACCTTCTTAAAATTTTTATCAATATGTTCTCTCATTTTCTTATTGTTTGTTTGTATTGTTTCCTTGATTTGGTCTAGGTCTTCAGTAACAGCTTTGCTTTGTGCTTCCAACCTCCTCTCCAATTCTCTGCTTTGTTCCTTCAACTTCTGTTCTAGTTCTTTGCCTTGTCTCTCCATCTGCGTACCCATTCCCACTATCTTCTTATCCACTTCCTCCATCCTCTTTTCAACTGCCTCCAGCTTTCTCTCTAAGTTTTCATACATTGCTGACATTGTTTCTTTTAATTCTTTCATCATTTGCATTTCTGGGGAGGCCTGGGTAGACAGGGGGGCCTGGGATTCCGTAGGCATGGAGGAAGATGAGGGGACAGGTAGGTTGTTCCCTGGTGTTTTAAGGAACTGGCCTGGGGAGGGTGTTGCCACCTTTGAGGGTATTATTTTGGACTGCTTAGTGGCCATCCTGAGTTCAGTCCCCTGTTAGCCAAGCTTTTTTTTTTAATGCAGAAGATTAATTCTTACTCTTATATTGCCAAGATGCTTCCTTTTATAGTCTTTTTTATTTTTATCCTCTTGTAGCCTTTTTATTCTTTTTCTTATGTATATTTTGTAAGGTTTTTAAGGTTTGCATCTAGACTGCCCTCTAGTGTTCACTCTCGCAATGCCGTCTCACTTTCCCTCTCTTCCATCTACTTTCGTTTTAAAGTAAGAGTAGTCGCCATCTTGGATACTTTTTGTTTATTGTGAAAGTAGTTAGTCAGCTGTATAATATAAGAAATACTTGCTTTTTTAGGCTCTTGCGTTCAGTCCATCTGTCTCCTTGCCTCTTTAGCGAAGTTTTCCTCACGCGGAGGCTGCTCTTAGCTTGTAAGTCTGTCAGCCGACAGAGAAACAGCTCCTGGCTGGAGCTATCGTGAGCGCCCGGGGGAGTCCTCTTTCTTTCTTCCCAAACTCTTTTCCAGGGAATTTTCAGAGGCTCTCGACCCCCACTCACAGCTCTTGACCCCTTCTCCGACCGAGGAGGGGTTTTTTCTGCCGTGAAAAACAGCTGTTTTGCGCTGTTTTTGCGGCTTTTCAAGTCCCGGAGTTCGGAGCCTCACAGAAGCCGGCTGCTTCCGTGCCTTGCACATGCGCGCCTTCCAACCCTGAAGGTTTTTAAGAAGAGATTGGACAACCTTTTGTCTGAAATGATATAGGGTTTCCTGCCTGAGCAGGGGGGTGGACTAGAAGACCTTCAAGGTCCCTTCCAACTCTGTTATTCTGCCTCATTTCCTGGACCATCAGAGGACCATACCCAATACTGGAACTCTGGCAATACCATATTCTAGAATTCTGCTTCCTTTGCTTGTTCTGTTTCCACGTCGTGCTGTTCTGCCATATTGATGAGGCCAGCCCAGCCCTGTGGGAAACAGATATATGGTATCCTAGTGTAAGAAGATGCTGTTTTTTAACCAAGTCACTCTTCATTATCACAGCAGGTGACCGAATTTCTGAGTGAAGCTTCCAGGGAATGTTTATGAGATGGTATGTTGGCTGGAGGTGGGTAATTTTGATCATCAGCCGATTATGAAGATGAATCACAGAATCTATTAATCATAGAACTGCAGGGAAGGGAAGCGGCTTTGCTTTGCTTATTCTAGAAAACAGGTTCCCTCCTTTGGGTTTCTTTCCTTCCTCTCTATTCATGAGTCGTTTATTCATTGTTCATAAAAAAAAAAAAATTCTGTCTCTTGATGGAGCAGATGCAGCTGTAGTATGAAAGTAAGTTTCCTCTGCAGTGACTGGATTTACATCCCGTACTTAGCCCCAGTGTGAGTTGGTCTCTCATCTGATGTGTTTGGTGAATGCAGCCTTTATGGACCACAATTTCTGGCTTAGTAATTGTATAAACCCAGCCAACCATGGTTTAGTCAGTGAACCAAATGGTTGTATTTACAATACAGGCTAAACATGTCTTCAATGGGATTGGATTAATATGCAATATGGTACCCTTGGGGAACCCCAGTTGTTGTTTTACTGAGCCTTATCATTTAAAAATAAAAGCAAAGGTTTCCCCTGTCCAGTCGTGTCTGACTTTTGGGGCAGTGTTCATCTCTATTTCTTGGCCAAGGGAGTCAGTGTTTTCCGAAGACATTTTTCCATGGTCATGTGGCCAGCACAGCTATACACCAAGGGTGCATGGAATGCTGTTACCTTCCCACCTGTTATTGTTGTTGTTAGTTGCGAAGTCGTGTCTGACCCATCGCGACCCAATGGACAATGTTCCTCCAGGCCTTCCTGTCCTCTACCATCTTCTGGAGTCCATTTAAGCTCACGCCTACTGCTTCAGTGACTCCATCCAGCCACCTCATTCTCTGTCATCCCGTTCTTCTATCGCCCTCAATCTTTCCCAGCATTAGGCTCTTCTTCAGTGAGTCCTTCCTTCTCATTAGGTGGCCAAAGTACTTGAGTTTCAGCTTCAGGATCTGGCCCTTCTAAGGAGCAGTCAGGGTTGATCTCCTCTAGAACTGACCAGTTTGATCACCTTGTAGTCCAAGGAGTCTTCTCCAGCACAATAATTCAAAGGCCTCAATTTTTTGGCGCTTAGCCTTTCTTATGGTCCAACTTTCACAGCCATACATTGCAACTGAGAAAACCATGGCCTTGACTATAAGTACTTTTGTTGGCAGGGTAATGTCTCTGCTTTTTAGTATGCTGTCTAGATTTGCCATAGCTTTCCTCCCCAGGAGCAAGCGTCTTTTAATTTCTTGGCTGCAGTCCCCATCTGTGGTGATCTTGGAGCCCAGGAAGATAAAATCTGTCACTACCTCTATTTCTTCCCCATCTATTTGCCAGGAATTCAGAGGTCCGGATGCCATGATCTTAGTTTTCTTAAGAAAACCTTCCCACCTAAGTGGTACCTATTTATCTACTCGCATTTGCATGCTTTCGAAAGGCTAGATGGGCAGGAGCTGGGTCAAGTAATGGGAGCTCACCCCATCACATGGTACTAGAGTCTTGAACTGCCAACCTTTTGGTCAATAAGCCCAGAGTCTTAACCACTAGGCCACCGTGCCCCCTGCAACCTTATTACTAGTATGGATAAAATATAGATTTTTTTTAAAGCATACCATATTGGTCAGCCCTGTAATTGTGCATTGTTAAATCTGGATTAAAGTCTTCATGTATTGTACAAACCCAACTCAATACACTTCCAGCATAAAAATATGGTTGGTTGTGATGAGAAAGACAGAGCTCATAATTCTCCCTCTGCTCACTTCAGTGGGCTAATAAGCATCTCGGTTGGCTTGTAATTTGCCAAGACATAGTTATACAATCATTTGTATTTGCCAGAGTCCAGATCTTACTGAGTCCTGAAACAATAGCTCAGTTCACTCCACAAAGCCATCCTTATGTTGAGATTGGTGCAATATGGGAACTCAGTTACCATAGTTGATGACCTTGGTGGGCAACCTTCTATGATTTACATGCTAAAGGTTCAGCTTAATGCTTCAGCTTTCCTCCCCAACAGTGGCTGACTGTAAAGTTATGAATTGTCCACCTTGGTTGAACAACCATTGTGGTATGTATATTCAAGAGACCATAGTTAAAACAGACTGGCTGAGACAACCCACCCACAGTGCAACTCCATCTTCATTTTAATATTAGTCAAATCATGATTAATGTTTTCATGTCCAATAAACAAGATTGATTGTCTAGACTCTAGAGCACTTTCTTGGATCTCTGTGAAGAAATCAGTTGATCCAATACTTTGACATACAAGTGACAGCACAAGATTCAAGAATAAAGGCTACATCTCTGTAAGATATCTCTAAGATGTCAAGATGACTATGCCAGAATACACTTTCGTTTCTGCCATATCAGTTAAAAACCCAGCTGTTAGAATCATGCAACATATTAAATCGGGTTAGCTGTATCCTTGGTTATTGAATTGTAATATAGTTTGATTTGCAGGCCTAGGTCATTTAGTTAGTTTCTATATTCAATGTATTATGTAAACCTAGAAAATGGATTTAATTCAGTAGACAGGTGCTCAATAAAAACAGCATTTGTGTCTCTGTGTTTTAGTTCTTTGCATAACTCACATCTTTTAAATGATTTCCTTTCATATGCAAATGAGATTAAGATACATTCAAGGGTGAGCAAAAAGAACTATAAATTGCATGCTAAAGGCAAAGCAAAGCAAAGCAAAGCAAGGGAGAGAAGAAAGAGAGAGAGGAGAGAGAGAGAGAGAGAGAGAGAGAGAGAGAGAGAGAGAGAGAGAGAGAGAGAGAGAGAGAAACAGAAAGAAAAAGAAAGAAAGAAAGAAAGAAAGAAAGAAAGAAAGAAAGAAAGAAAGAAAGAAAGAAAGAAAGAAAGAAAGGTTATTATATATTTATTTATTGCTAAAACCAGCCATGTCAGAGATGCAGACTGATTGCTGGATTATTAAACAGGAACTTTTCCTGCCAAAGTTGGAAATCAAGAATCGGGACCCTAAGAGTTTTATCATTCATTATATAAATATAATTTATAATTCATTCATTCATTCAGCCATATAATGTTATAATTTGCCAAAACAATATCTTTCTTTCTGGGTTCTTAGCATAAGCGTATAATTTTGTTGCTAGCATTGTTAAATTGCTGAGAGTCAATATTCTTGCAGATCTACGACAAATCACCTGATCTACTAGTATATCCACCTCTCCTTACCTGCTGCCCAACCCATATTGAAAGAGTAAACAAGGTTAAAGTAAATAATAATGCAATTGTCCAATCAAGCTAATTTTCCACCCTTTCCAGGAAGTGAAAAGGAAAGGCATGACCTCAAATTTGCATCAGCAAATTACTCGGTTACTTAATTACTTAATGAAATTAATTACTGCTTCCCTAATTGCTAAATAGGAAGCTGGATCCAGATTTGGGTCAGAATGACATGCTGAGAAATTCTCACCTATCAGAATGTATTTTATTTCTGGCATTAGCATTATGGGTAACTACAAATGTAAGCAATATTTTTGGGAATCTTTGAAGGTGTGCTATCTGTGCTTTCACAAATGGTCAACCTGTCCCTGTCCTTGACATCCGTCCCGAAGTCCCTTATGTCATCAGACTTGAAGAACTCAAAGTAAATGAGTGAGATGGCTGCAAGGCTAATCAAGATAGCTCTTTCTGCTACTTTCTGTCATTGTTAACTCTGACTGGTGTTTTTAATTGTAGAATGCTTTTTTGGTGACTTTTTATTATGTGTTTTTACTGTACACCACTCAGATTCGCGTTCCATGAGAGGGATGGCTATATAAATATGATAAACAAATAAGAAAAATGTTCAAAACGTCAGGCAAACCCCACCCTCTATTAAATGGAAGTATGAGAACACGGGAGTTCTTTCCCAAACAGCATAAACTACCATCACCAATGGCATAGCCTGACATGTGAACTCAACCAATTGTGATGGCTTATGGAACAAGCAATTGTTCAGCAAATTGTGACACAGCATGATGTCTGAATCCACTCCATGTCTGTGGAGATTCTCAGTCATCCAGATCATGGTTGTCTCAAAGGTCCTTATTCAATAGGCAACTGGGCTTTCTCCGTTTTTTCCTGGAAGTTGTTTTGCTTCTCATCCAAAAAGCTTCTTCAACTGAAAAAGCTTCTTGGAGGAGAAGCGGAACCTCAAGGAAAAACAAAGAAAGTTCAGTTGCCTCTTGAAAAAGAACCTTCTCAGCCTTAAACATGCACACACTTTATCCATTTGACCCCTCACTTTCCTGTAAGGTTTCCAAGATATAAAATGTGAAACAGCCACATTTTATTCTCATTTATTTATTCTCATTTCAGTTTGCCTCAGAAACCAAAATAATATGCAGGACATTCCTGTGGCTTTTCTTTTGTGTTTCTGCTAACACCAGTTCGGGATAAGGCCAAGGAAATATTTGGCACCCTCTCACCAATACTGAACTTCCAAATCAATTGAAGCAAACTGCATAGATCAATTGAAGTGTGAAGGCTCCTTCTGGTGAAATTTCATTTCTGTCCCTATTATAACTCTTGATGGAGTTCTCTATAGCTTGCTTTCATGCTCTTCCCTCAGCAACTTTGGAGGCAGGTTCAACAAAATCCCATTGTTGCAGAGGCTTTGCTGCTTTGGATCAGGAGAAATTGAATGATTTGCTATGCCTATCTGAGCCAAAAGCTGCTTTGGCTGCTTTTGAAAATGAAAATGCTTAGTCAAAAAGAGGAACGGCACTTAGTTTCCTTTAGAAAAGACACAGACTCCACACTCACCTACTGAGTCGCCAAATCGTGCTACTTAGCAACAAGGACGCACCATCAAAAAGGCAGCCTTGTAGGACAAGATGACTAATCTGGATTTATTTATAACCGAGTCTGCATTAAAAAGACAAAGTTTATGTCCCTGTAATGTTGTCTGATTTTGATTTATGACTAGAATAGTTTTGTTGCTGGTGATTATGAACATTCCTCTCTTTCCACAATAAGCCTGTAATGAAAGCTGGGCTAAGAGAAAAGCAGAAGGCAGAATAATAGAGTTGGAAAGGACCTAGTCCAACCTCCTGCTCAGGCCAAAAACCCTACAATGGTGATGGCGAACCTTTTAGAGACCGAGTGCCCAAACTGCAACCCAAAACCCACTTATGCATCGTCGGGTGCCGGGTGGGCGTGGCCCATTGGGTGGGCATCCCAATTGTGATCGTACGTTGAGGACTACCTGTATACATTTTTTTCTACTCATTTTATCATTCAGTGTTGTTTTCATAGGAAGAGCATGAGGAGAGGAAAAGAGGCAAGTGCCTTGTACTTATTATTTTATTTATTAGAACATTGGTTAGATGTTTTCAACTGTCAAGGATGTTGGAGGAATTAGAAATTCCAGCTTTCCCTGGCCTTCAGATTTTTTTCCCCCCAAACAGAATAATGCTGGAAGGGACCTTGAAGGTCTTCTAGTTCAATCTCCTATACCATTTCAGACAGGTGGCAATCCAGTCTCTTCTTAAAATCCTCCAGTGATGAAGCACCCACAACTTCTGAAGGCAAGTTGTTCCACTGGTTAATTGTCCTCACTGTTAGGAAGTTTCTCCTTAATTCCAGGTTGCTTCTCTCCTTGATTAGTTTCTGTCCGTTGTTTCTTGTCTTCCCTTTTGGTGCTTTGGAAAATAAGTTGGCTATCTCTTCTTTGTGGCAACCCCTCAAATACTGGAACACTTCTATCGTGTCACCCCTAGTCCTGCTTTTTTGGAAGATAAGGATTGTCTGAATGGATGAGACCAAAGACTACCCAATCTAGTATTCTGCATCCTGCTGTTAAGGATGTGATGGGGAGGCACATAAGTGACCTCTCTCATGCTTTGCAAAAGCTTCATTTTATTTTACATGGCCACACATTTATTTAACATGAGTGTGTCAGCCTAACACCTAAAATTATTGCAGTCCACCTGGTTTGCATGACTTGCCATCTGATAAGACAAGCAGCTATGTTTGTGAAAGAGAATGATAGCCATAAATCACTTGGTCTTTCAAGTCCATACAAGCCTTTGCAGCTATTATTTGGAAGGAACATCTGGAGTTTGTAAAAACCTGGTGGATTTTTCTAGTCAAAAACAAAATAAACTTGCAGAGAATCAGACCTTGCTTTCAAAACATACTTTAAAAATACAGCACAGCAGACAGATTAATGAACTTAAGCAGAACACTGATAAGGCCAGGGACCCATCTAATCCAGAATTCTTCAGCGGCTGGTGAGATGCAATCAGCAATCACCCCCTTTCACTATAGTCCCCAGTAATTGGGACTTCAGATACACTGCCTGGGAATCAGCAGGTAATAAACAGTTGTTAAGATTAAAAGCCACTGATTGCTTGATGGTCAACTTATGGACAGAATCCGGTTTCCAAGTCTAGATTGGGGGCCATTATCAAATCTGATGATAGCAGCAGAAATCTTCCTGGCTGTGGAACAAACATCTCCTGCAAGGGAGGGAGCATTTTAAAAAAAACTTTGGAGATGCTCACCTACCCACACAATTTGTTCTAAATATTAAGTGATCTGGTAGCAATGCATCAACAGATAAAATATGTTTCCAATCAAAGCTTTTCAATATACTAAGCTGGCTCTGAGCATTGCCAACAGTCCCAGTCAGCAGTTCTCACTGTTTTGGCTTGGAACAGTTATTAAGAAAGAAATTGAAAGTTTCTGACTGTTATTTAGAGGGACACTCAGCCAGGCACTTAAAGCCTCTGTTTAAAGATGTCTACAACTCATTTAAATTTATCTGACAGCTCCAAAAGTGTGAAAGGACACTTGATAAAGCAGAGCTGAAGGCTTTCGAAATCTGGGTTGCAGAGAGAATAATACAGAGCTTCAAACTGATGACAAAAAATTGTCAGCGTTCCTTAGCTACGCACACTGAAGGACCAAAATGGAGGATTTACCTGTAGTCCTTGATTTATGACTTCACTTGGGAGTAGAATGTCCATTGCCAAGCAAGGGGGGTTATTAAGTGACTCATAAGTGACTATTAAGTGACTCATGCCACGGGGAAACTGCAATGGTTGTAAGTATGAAAAAACGGTCATAAGTTACTTTTTCAGTCACTAAGTGAACCATTATAAGTTGAGGACTACCTGTATTGGTTTCCTGCTATTAATTTCAAATGCATTAAAAATGGTTATTAATTTACTTGCTTTCTGATTTATTCTGGTCTCCAAAGTGTCACTTTTCCCCCCATTACCACCCAAAAAAAAAGCTTGTTCTCAAAAGACGTTCTCTTAAATTCAAAAGAGGAAAGAAAGGCCTTTTTTTCTCTACTGTCCCCAACTCCACCCCTTCTGGGAAAATGAGATAATTCCCCTAATCTACAAGAAGGAGCAGCTACAGAGTGTAATAGTTGAAAGATAAAAGGAAACAGCACAAATCCTTCAGTGCTGCACCTTTCATGGTGTCAGAAACTATTTTAATTCACCCGACTGCCGTGGGCAGCCAGAGCTGCTGAAAGATCATTAAAGACACATATTCTCCCTTTCTGTCTCGTGATCTTGGAGGGAAGCACCACAGTGACAGAGGGAAGCTTGCAACTATCCCTGTGATGCCAAAGAAACTCTGAGGAAAGAGCTAACGCAGCCATAACGTGAAAAGAAAGCAGCAGATGTTAGCATCGGTGAGCAGAGGGAGCGCATAACCCGGGCCATTAAGAAAGATTGAGTTAATAAATAATTCCACATCAAATTGGCATAATGGGATCTATTGTCCGGAGGAGCTGGAGAGGAAATGGAAACTCCATGGGTGAAGTTTTCTCCCCCCTCTTCTTCTAAGTATTCTCTTTTTTCTCTTACCATTTCAAACTCATTTCCAGATTGCTTTTGGAGGGGGGGGGGGAATAAACATTTACAACACCTGCTTGACCTCGTTCATTGATCAGTGCCCACAGTCCTCTACTTTCAACAGTTATTTAGTGACCGTTCAAAGTTACAACGGCACTGGGGGAAAAATGATTGATGACCATTTTTCACACTTAACAAAACGTTGCGGCATTCCCCAGGGTCACGTGGTCAAAATTCAGACACTCGGCAACAAACCCGACTCCTACTTTATGACAGTTGTGATTACCTTTTGTGACCCACCGACAAGCAAAGTCAATGGAAAGCCAGATTCACTTAACAATTGTGCTACTAACTTCCCTCAGAGGTTCGTACTGCTCCCTCCCTCCTAAGCTTTCCGAAAACTTTTAAAAACTCATTTATGCAGACAGGTTTGGGGCGTGTGAGCTGTGCTCTGCCCCTGGGCCTCTGATTGGATTGTATGTTGTATGAGTGGTTATATAGTTTTTTTTATACTGTATATTTGTATTTTAATTAATTTATATTATATTTGTACTTGTATTTTGCTGTAAGCCACCCTGAGTCTGGGGAGAAGGGCGGCATATAAGTCAAATAAATAATAATAATAATAATACTAACTTGATTGCAGTGATTCACTTAACAACTGTTGCAAGAAAGGTTGTAAAATGGAGCAAAACTCACTTAACACATATCTCACTTAGTAACAGTTGTCATCATAAGTCAGGACTATCTGTAATTGTGGCAGAATCTTAGTCCCACTGGGCTATTTCAAAGACCACCTATTCAGCTCTAAATGGTCCATTAATATCTGTTTATCTACAGATTTTTATATGAATTACCTGTTTTCCATTTCTTATATTGCCTATAATTCTCAGATGTCTTGTGAAGCCTGTTTCCTGACCTGGCTTAGCTTGTAAGACTGACAAAGATTTAGCAATGAAAACCACATCACATGCAATGTTTAACTAATACTTAGCTTGGTTTTGTTTTGTTTTGATGTCCTTTGATTTTCTTAATGTGTCTTTCTGATTAGTTCATGTTTCAGTGTATAGTGTAAATCCAGGGGGAAAAAATCCAGTAGAAAAGCTGTATTAATACAGCCAATGAAATGACACATCTGCACAAAGCCGAGAAAGTATTTGGAGAAATGGTTTTCTGATTTCCCCTTTCTCTTCTTTCTCTTCAATTTTTTAAGGTTTCTTAAAATTATTATGAGGGGCAATTATCATAAAACAATATGAAATACCATCTTTGAATACATGTATCACACTTTTATTAGATGGGCTTAAGCAGAAGTTGGTGGTCATCCATGAGAGTTGCTAAGTATCAGTAAGCAGGAGATTGGGCTACGCTTTTCAACATTTCTCCTGAAAGTCTGGTATACCAGAGATAAAAAATGTTCCAGCCTTCTCCTCATTCCAGATTCCATCTTCCTGTTTTCCTTCCCTCTCCCATCCCTAACTCCATCCTTTACTGATTCCTGACGACTTACTATAAGTTATGGGTATGTTGGGTATGTCTAGTCTAGTGAAAAGAAGGACTGGGAGAGACATGATAGCAGTGTTCTGATATTTGAGGGGCTCCTACAAAGATGAGAGGGTTAAACTATTATCCATATCACCAAAAGGCAAGATGAGAAACAATGGGTGGAAACTATCCATGGAGAGAAGCAACCTAGAACTAAGGAGAAATTTCCTAACAGTGAGAACAATCAACCAGCTCATTTTCAGAAGTCGGGGGTACTTCAACACTGGAAGCTTTCAAAAAGAGTCTGGACAACCATTTATCTGAAATGGTATACTGCTTGAGCAAGGGAGTGGATTAAAAGACCGCCAAGGTCCCTTCCAACTCTTATTGTTCTGTGTTCTATCTTCTATAGTTTTATTTCAAATGTTGGAAGCCCCATAATATCAAGCTCTCTGACTCTCCTGAAATAGATATATATAGAGAGAGAGATGCATTCATCCCAGGGAACATCAATCCCCATGTCAGAAATGTTTAAACACAAAAGAGTTTAAAAAGTTTTGTTGGTAATTAAGGCTCTGGTACCACCACTGAGTTAATACCTATAAAAAAGTATGCCTTGGAGGTATCACCACTTGGCATCCTTTCTTGCATTGGTGATCTTCCCAAAGTAAACGCTGCTATAGGTTCACATATACATTCACATCCCAGTCCAACTGCCGCATAGTCCAGACTCAGCATCTTCACGTGATAATATGTCCCTTTTCTCATCGCTTAAAGCCAAGCGCCTGATTCCAAACAGCTGTTTCCAACTCTTTTTTGGAAGACCGTGCTCCCAATGTTTAGCCAACCCAGGATTTTCCATCCACTGGAAAATATTCCGGCAGAATACTTTGGACCCATTTTAACAATAAATTGGATCCCATTGCCCTCCATCTCTCCATCTCTCATGCCTGTGGTAGATACATCCAGTTTTGTTTTTTTTTGTTTTTTTTTTAATCTGTCTTTTCAGATTCTGCTTTGTCTGTTTGGCCAAGAACAGTTCAATCAATGGGGCATCTGGCAGCTGAGAACACAATCCCGGTGGACTTTGTATTCTGTGCAATTTTACTGGCTTTACCAGTAAGATTTGTAATTCAAAGAAACCACAGAGTACACTGAATTTTTTTTACTTGCTCATTCTGCGCAGTCTGCGCAGTCTTCTGGAAATATATATATATATATATATATATTGTTTAAAATTGTTGACAAAGAAATAAGGGAATTTCTGATATAGCTATTTCGAGTTTCTTAACTCTCTTCAGTCAGAACTCACCCTTCCGGGATTCGAACCTGGGCAGTCTGCATGCTAAGCAGATGCTTTAACCTATTGAGCCACAAGTTCTCTCCCGCTTTGTCAGTAGTCAGGGAGTAAGGATATGTGTCAAGTGTTTATTTTTTAGATTGCACCCTGTAAACCCAAATATGGGAGGAAGGAATCATTCTTTCCTTTTTTGCTTGTTTCAGCTCAACCCAGAGCCATCTTGCAAGCACAAATATATATATATGTTGTTTAAAATTGTTGACAAAGAAATAAGGGAATTTCTGATATAGCTATTTCGAGTTTCTTAACTCTCTTCAGTCAGAACTCACCCTTCCGGGATTCGAACCTGGGCAGTCTGCATGCTAAGTAGATGCTTTAACCTATTGAGCCACAAGTTCTCTCCCGCTTTGTCAGTAGTCAGGGAGTAAGCGGGAGAGAACTTGTGGCTCAATAGGTTAAAGCATCTGCTTAGCATGCAGACTGCTCAGGTTCGAATCCCGGAAGGGTGAGTTCTGACTGAAGAGAGTTAAGAAACTCGAAATAGCTATATCAGAAATTCCCTTATTTCTTTGTCAACAATTTTAAACAACATATATATATTTGTGCTTGCAAGATGGCTCTGGGTTGAGCTGAAACAAGCAAAAAAGGAAAGAATGATTCCTTCCTCCCATATTTGGGTTTACAGGGTGCAATCTAAAAAATAAACACTTGACACATATCCTTACTCCCTGACTACTGACAAAGCGGGAGAGAACTTGTGGCTCAATAGGTTAAAGCATCTGCTTAGCATGCAGACTGCCCAGGTTCGAATCCCGGAAGGGTGAGTTCTGACTGAAGAGAGTTAAGAAACTCGAAATAGCTATATCAGAAATTCCCTTATTTCTTTGTCAACAATTTTAAACAACATATATATATTTGTGCTTGCAAGATGGCTCTGGGTTGAGCTGAAACAAGCAAAAAAGGAAAGAATGATTCCTTCCTCCCATATTTGGGTTTACAGGGTGCAATCTAAAAAATAAACACTTGACACATATCCTTACTCCCTGACTACTGACAAAGCGGGAGAGAACTTGTGGCTCAATAGGTTAAAGCATCTGCTTAGCATGCAGACTGCCCAGGTTCGAATCCCGGAAGGGTGAGTTCTGACTGAAGAGAGTTAAGAAACTCGAAATAGCTATATCAGAAATTCCCTTATTTCTTTGTCAACAATTTTAAACAACATATATATATTTGTGCTTGCAAGATGGCTCTGGGTTGAGCTGAAACAAGCAAAAAAGGAAAGAATGATTCCTTCCTCCCATATTTGGGTTTACAGGGTGCAATCTAAAAAATAAACACTTGACATATATATATATATATATATATATATATATATATATATATATATATATATATATATATATATATATATATATATATATATATATATATATATATATATATATATATATATATATATATATATATATATATATATATATATATATATATATATATATATATATATATATATATATATATATATATATATATTCAATATATATGCAGGTTTTGGCGAAAACATATGTGTGTCTGTGTGTGTTTTCTGAGGTTTTCGTGGGTGTTTGTATGTAGCTTTTTGGTTATTCGGGTTTTCTCCCGCGTAAAATTGGAAGTGTCTTGGCGACGTTTCGACGAAGTCCCATTCATCATCTTCAGGCTGGTGTTTTCGGCTTCATGCTTCTATGAGCAATGTGTGATCGTAGCTGTTTCTTCCTTTTAACTCCCCAGTGGGGGTATGAACTGATTGGGTGGGAGCTTGGCTGTGTTCTGATTGGGTGGAGGTGTGTTCTGATTGGTTAGGGGTTTGGCTGTGCTCTGATTGGATGGGGGGTTGGCTGTGCTCTGATTGGATGGGGGAGTGTTCTGTTTGGGTGGGGGCTTTGTTGTGCTCAGGTTAGTCTGAGTTGCAGGGGGACTTTGTGGAAACATCGCCAAGACACTTCCAATTTTACGCAGGAGAAAACCCGAATAACCAAAGACGTGTGTGTGTGTGTGTGTGTGTGTGTGTGTGTGTGTGTGTGTGTGTGTGTGTATCTAGAACCGTGGGTGTAGGGCTGAGTTGTGGGTAGTGGGTGGTGGAAATCATTTAATTTCATTTCTTTTGTTCTTCATTCATCCGTAACCATGATATTTTTTTTATTCTTTATTATTACAATGTATGACCCAGCCAGTCTCTTATTGCTGCCTTTTATCTTTCTGCCCAAAATGGATTGAAATTTGCAGGCGTTCTTTTCCCCCTCCTGAGTTCAGATCTGCCAAATTTCAGACAGATTGGACAAAGAACTTGTCTTGTAGATAAGGGTGAAAATTCCTTCAAGTATTCAGAGTCTCCCATGAAGCTCTTTCTTTCCTTTCTTCCTCTGCCTCTGAGAACTAAGCCAGCTTTAACTAAACAAAAAAAGCAGAGAAGGAAAAATAAAACTCCCTTGAATAGAAACAATGAGATAAATGGATTGAATAAAGCCAGGGTGTCCACAGGGTAAGATTAAAAAAACAAAACAAAAATAAAACACCAAAAGTGATGGCCAAACAGCCCGGTGAAAACTCCACTTGCTTTTTATGTGTATTGCATATCATGATGCACATAAAAAAATTAGGAAAAAAATTCAATCCTGCTATTTGGGGCCACTCTCTTGACTTTGTTGTTCCCTGCAGACACCTCTGGAATGGTATAGTGCAGGGGTCGGCAACCTTGGCTCTTTTATGACTCGGATTTCAACTCCCAGAATTCCTGAGCCAGCCATGCTGAGGAGAAAGGGAGAGTTTTCCAAGCTGAGCCATTTCATTACCCAACTGGGTAACCTCATCAGTGTTAGAAGGTAGTAGGGTTTGCCCTCAGGATGGACTCTGGCTTCATCCAGTTCTGCAGCATGACTCTCAGCATGCTACATAACATCTAGTGCAGCTAGAAGAAATAGGGGAGACAAGATAGCAGTGTTCCAGTATCTGAGGGGTTGCCACAAGGCAGAGGGGGGGCAAGTTGTTCACCAAAGCACCAGATGGAAGGAGGAGAAACAATGGTTGGAAACTGACCAAAGAGAGAAACAACATGGAATTGAGGAGAAACTTCCTGACAGTGAGGACAATCAACCAGTAGAACAGCTTACCCCCAGAAATCGTGGGTGCTCCATCACTGGAGATTTTTAAGAGGAGACTGGACATTCACCTGTCTGAGACAGTATAGGTTCTCCTGTCTGAGCAGAGTTGGACTAGATGACCTCCAATGTCCCTTCCAACTTTATTATTATTGTTATTATAAAGTCTACCTCTCATCCATTTACAAAAGGGAGGCACAGTACCTTGATTGGCTTCCTGCTGGCTCTGAAGATAGGTGTCAGGTGTAAGGAACCAAGAGCAATGCTAAGAATTGCTCACAGTATTTCTTTATTGCTGTTCGCCCATAGACAGGAATCCTGCTAAACTCAAGCACACAAAAATATCAGATCAATCCTGTGAAGATTTGGGGAGGATCCTTCTGAGCCTCTTTCTGCCAACCAAGGTTGATCTGCCTCTTAGGAAACAGCCCCTCCTTCCTGCATTTCAGTACCAGATCCCACCCCCTCAGGACTGTTATGGAAGACAATTAGACTCAACCATGTTATTTATTGCTAGGGTTTCTGCTCTACCCTGTTTCCATGAATTCAGTGCAATATATGTAGGTCTCCCTCTTCCAATTTTCCCTCAGCCATCATTCTGTGATGTAGGTTGGGTTAAGAGAAAGTAGTCAATCCAAAGCCATCCATGAATATGAGTAATCTCCCTACGTCTTATCCAACATTTAGCAACTGGAGTGGGGCAGCCTCTTAGCCAGTTATTATATAAAAGCAAATAAATCCCTGCCTTATGGATAGCAAAGATCTCAAGATGTTCAACAGCTATTGGGCTGCTCTTTTAAGTGTTTATTAAATTGGGTTTTAGTTTCTCCATCTCTATAATCATTCATGATCCATCTATGGCACAGAATGTTCAGGGATCTGCATGACGTTCTCTCCCCATCTTCTTAGCATTGCTCATATCAACACAATGGGCTTTTTTAACCCCACATTTTTGTCGTTGTTGGCTTGGGTCATTTGGAAACAGACTTCTCTCTTGCTCCTGGCTGCCACCCACAAGGTTCTAATATTTCTAGCTACAGCTGCAGAATCTATAACTTCTTTGCCTCCTAACATGAACTATTAAGGCACAATGGGGTTTGTTATGTGGATATTTATCCCCTGACACACACCTCACCTCCCCAGCCAGTTTTCCATTCTTCCTTAAATGCTTTGTATGGTGGAAACAATTGAAATGAAATTATTTTTTGCAAACTCAGGACTAACACATCTTTCAATATGCCTGAACTTGTTGTTTTTTTTTTAAACATCTTAGAAGAGCTAGTTTTAAAAGCAAGTCTTTGGTTGCTTGGTGGTATCTCCATTTGAACTAATCCATCCCATATCCAAATTTCATAAGGTTTGCTTTGGTATTGCTTCAAGAAGAGAGTTGGATTTGTGCAATGCTGAAGAAGGTGGTGCATGGGATGCTTTTTAGCTGATATTTGTCGGCAAGCTGACAAATGTTAGAATAAATAGACTTTCAATAGAATTGACCCTGACTTTTGCTAGGAAACAGTTTCTCACCCAGATAATGATTCAGACTCAGGGCAGTATCCATTCCCAAGCTTGATGGAAATAACTAGTGATTATAACTCCTTCAGCAGGCCATTCCCAGAAAGAGGTGAGAAGGAAGTGATTTTTGACTGAGGAAGCCAGCACATCCCAGCAAGCGATTTTGCAAAAACCATTGGTGGAGTCACTTAAAGAAGAACCTTCAGCTTTACACCATGATTGATGCCATTCTCCTTAACATTATACACTATCCCAGAAAGCACTGTGCTCAAAATGAAAGTAATTCTGCAATAGTGGTGAATATCTGTAGCTCAGGTATAGGAGGAGAGTGGAGGTTTGTTCTCCAAGCTTGTGGGTTGGTTTCTGAACGTTTCATTGCCAGGTTAGGTAACATCTTCAGCTGAATTTAGGGGATAGCAGTGTCGATCTTCTTCTGCTTGTAAGGGCTTCGTGGGGTTAGTAGGTCTTGGGATGGGGAAGTCAAATCTTGACGTGGCCCCCCCAATCAGCATTTCACCTCTCAATGACCCTCACCTGATATGACCTCCCCATCACAAGACCCATCACAAGAACCTCACTTGACATGATCCTCACCTGATGTAACCTCCCCATTATAAGACCCACCGTAAGAACCTCCCTTGATGTGACCCATCACAAGACCCATCACAAGAATCTCACTTGACACAAACCTCACCTGACGTAACCTCCCTATTATAAGACCCATCGCAAGAACATCACTTGACATGACCTTCACCTGATATGACCTACCCATCACAAGACCCATCACAAGAACCTCACTTGATGCGACCCTCACCTGACATGATCTTCCCATTATGACCCATCACAAGAACCTCACTTGACCCTCACCTGGTGTGACCTCCCCATCACAAGACCCATCACAAGAACATCACTTGACATGACCTTCACCTGATGTGACCTACCCATCACAAGACCCATCACAAGAACCTCACTTGGCACGACCCTCATCTGACATGACCTCCCCATCACATGACCTACTGACCACATGAAGCCCTTATAGCAGAAGAACACCGACACTGACATCCCCTAAATTCTGCTGAAGATGTTACCTAGCCTGGTAATGAAATGCTCAAAATGAATTTTCTATGTGACCTCCCATTCACCTTTGTCTTCAGTGTCCCAATCCCAACCAATCTTGACCTCCTCGAGAAAGTAGGAAGAATTCCAAATTAAGGACTAGCTAACGAGGCATTTTAAAAAGGAACTGCTGTTGCTGTTATTTTTACCGAAGCAGCTATGAATAAAAATAATAAAGACACATATAAATGATCACCAGCAATAAAATGGGGACACATTTTAGCTTCAGAGCCAAGTGCTGAAGCAAGAGACAAGCTCCTCTGAGAATAATTTCAAAAGCCTGGCATCTGCGTAGAGTTGTGTACTCATATTTAATTGAAACACTGCCTCCACTGCTTCTTCGCCTAGAATCAAACTGTGGCTCTGACTTCACCACTGTGCAGTCTGCATGGTTAAGGATATGCCCATATTGATGGGTCTGTTTGAAATTTGGGATGCCTGTTTTTGAAACGTGGAAGAATTCCCATCTGCTTTGACGGATAGGCAGAAACCTACACAAACATCATCTGTTAAAAATGCAGAGGTTTGCTTATTTGCAAATGTTGATTCTTTGGCCCGGCCTGAAAATAAAAAGCAAAACAAAGCATCGGTTAACATCATAATAATAAGAAATATAACTTTTCTATTCCCCAACTCTTTGTGAAACATCTCATTTTTTTTATCCATTTCTTTTTTTTTTTACCTCCTATTTGAATTTCAGTTAAGGATTCTTGGCCATTAAGCAAACACACACACAATATTATAGGAGGAGGGCTGTGTTTGTCTATGGGAGCAAAAAAAAAAAATCAGGAGAAGTCTGGCATCACCTTTTCCAACTTAAACCTTTATTAAAAGGCAAAAGCTTTTTAGTAAAATAAAAGTGCATCAAGGAGATACATATATACTGCTCAAAAAAATAAAGGGGACACAAACATATAGGATCCTATACGTTTGTGTTCCCTTTATTTTTGTGAGCAGTGTGTGTGTGTGTGTGTGTATGTATGCTAATTTTGGGGGGGATTGCTAACAAAGAGTTAAAGGGGGACTAGGATAGGTATTTTGAGCTAATTAGCTCTCATCAGCCAGATTTCTTTCTCCTCTCATCAGATTTCTTCCTCCCATATTTGGGCCAACAGGGTGCATCAAAAAAACACTCAAGACATATACACATATCTTGGGCAGCCAAACAAACAATTCCATGTGAATTTTTTATTTTATTGTGACTTCTGGAAAATTGAATCAAAGCCCCAGGTAACCTTGCTCCTGAAATTTGTGCAATCATCCATCCAGGGATTTTTAATTGATGAATAAAAAGATCTCCTTCTAACTTGTTTGTTGAGAATTGCATCACAGGGTGAGGTCCTTTCCCAGGTCCAAGAAGGGAGCCTTGAGTGACAGGGAGGAAGAGAGACACACACTCACAAGGGTGAGCGAGTATATGAAGGGGAAGAACAGAGGGAATTGCTTTATGAACCAAGCCATGGACTTGCCGTTGCTTATTTCCCTGGTTACATCCCTCAAGGTCCAAAGGACGTGGACCAGCCTACTAATCAGCCTCTTTGGCAACAGAGCTTGCTTCTGATTTCCCCTTTGATGCTTCCTTTTTCTTGCCTGAAAAAAGGTAAAAGCATCATTACTGTTCTCACCTCTCAGAGGAGGAAAAGCTGAGTCACTCCCAACTACCCTCCTGATGACTCAACAGCTGTGACTGCGCTGGCTTTGAAGAGATGAAGGAGAAGGACTGACAAGCTAGATTGCCAGGCTTTTGGCTTTGACCTGGAGGAAGGAATGAAGGAAGGAAGGAAGGAAGGAAGGAAGGAAGGAAGGAAGGAAGGAAGGAAGGGAGGGAGGAAGGGAGGGAGGGAGGGAGGGAGGGAGGGATATACAGACATGGGTGATTGGACTGATTCCACAAATAACACACCCGGATTAGTAACAACTAAGAATATTTGTAGCTCAGGATTGAACTACTATGGCATCCTTGGTGCTCTCTGAGTGTGGCTGTTTTCCTGCAGAAATTTCACTACCCAACTGGGTAACCTCATCAGTGTTAGTAGGGTTTGCCCTCTGTTTATATATAATGGCTTCCCCTGCTTAATCAAGAACACTTCTACCAACATTGACAATTTTACCCAAATAACTCTAGGAAAGTTATGAAAAAAGAGATTCAAACCTTAATATCTTTAACAGCAAAAATTTGGGATAGGCTTTCAAGCTTCTGTGTTTGATAGTCTCTTCCACAATTTATTTATTTATATACTTCCCATCTCACTCTAAAAAGTTTATTGTAGAGTCACTTTATTGTAAAGGAGTCTTCCTGGATTCTTTGCAGTGTCTGTTTTTGCTTCTTATCTTCATCCTTTTGATTAAATATTACACAACCGGTCAACCGTGAAGAGCTGATCACAGTGTCCATGAAAGCAGAATGAGTTGCTTTTATGTCTAGTGGACTCTTCCCTCCAGCTATGTTCAAAATTCAGCCTCAGCCAGCTGGCTATTCCAGTTCCCACTGTTGAAGGATCCAGCCTTTTCCCATGTGTGTTGCCTCCTGCATTCTCCAGTTAATGAATCACTCTATTTTTTGATTCTCTGATAGCTTTGGAGATATCCATCCCATGCAAACTGGTACCAGATTCCAAATCCTGGTGGCTAGTTGCCATGTCAGTACACGTAATATTTTTTTATTATAATAATTTTTTTATTATTAGATATCTGTTTGTACATGTAAACAAAGAAAAAGTTCAAGTTAAAGTACACGTAATATTGAGGTCAACACATCTACCTCCATTTTCCTCCCTGGAGATGAGATGAGCTAACTTTTCTTCTTCTGCTCTCTATTCTAGTCCCCATTTCTACGCCCTCTCATGATTATCATCATAAAGCTTTAAATCAACTATCTAGTCTTCTTAATTATAGCTGGGGGACATTTTGACTTCTGCAACTCACGTCAGTCTCCGTAGCGATTTTTTTAGCTCTCTTTGAGGATTCGTAGTCTTCTTATTGGCCATCACTTCTATCCCTTTCCAGGCTCCTAAATTCTTCTATTGTTAAACTGCCATCTGGTGGTTTGAAAACTACTTCCTAGGTAGGATACAGCATTTCTGAGAAAGAACTGGTCCTGCAGGGGGCAGAAAGATAGTTTGTCTTTCTCTATATACTCAGCTTGTGAAAGCAGGGAGATGTAATTTGCCTGGCACACAAAAAGTGTGCATACCATTTCAGGACTTCCTCAGAAAGGCCAGATGTGGCTTCCATAACGCCTGCCTCTGAGCATATAAGCAGCCATTTTTAGCAGCCTCTGGGTCTCTATTGCTCCTGAGGATCACAGAGTTTTAGTAGAAGATTTTGTTCTTCTTAATCTACCCATCAAGATCATGGCATCTGGCCCTCTCAATTCCTGGCAAATAGATGGGGAAGAAATGGAGGTAGTGACAGATTTTATCTTCCTGGGCTCCGAGATCACCGCAGATGGGGACTGCAGCCAAGAAATTAAAAGATGCTTGCTCCTGGGGAGGAAAGCTATGGCAAATCTAGACAACATACTAAAAAGCAAAGACATCACCCTGCCAACAAAAGTATGTATAGTCAAGGCCATGGTTTTCCCAGTTGTAATGTATGGCTGTGAAAGTTGGACCATAAGAAAGGCTGAGCGCAAAAGAATTGAGGCCTTTGAACTATGGTGCTGGAGAAGACTCCTGCAAGATGATCAAACCGGTCAGTCCTAGAGGAGATCAACCCTGACTGCTCTTTAGAAGGCCAGATCCTGAAGCTGAAACTCAAGTACTTTGGCCACCTAATGAGAAGGAAGGACTCACTGGAGAAGAGCCTGATGCTGGGAAAGATGGAGGGCAATAGAAGAACGGGACGACAGAGAATGAGGTGGCTGGATGGAGTCACTGAAGCAGTAGGCGTGAGCTTAAATGGACTCCAGAAGATGGTACAGGACAGGAAGGCCTGGAGGAACGTTGTCCATGGGGTCACGATGGGTCTAACAATGACAATCTACCCATCATCATCCATCTCAACTAACAACTTGACGGCTCATGACAAACTGGTTGCTAATTCATTCAGCTTCTATATACAGAATTGAGGCTGAGTGTGTAGCAAGATTTATTAAATACGCAATGATGGAGAAACATAGAAATACCCACAATAGAGAAATAGATTGTAAAGATGGTAGAATTAGCAAAAATAAAATGGCAAAATTCAGCTATCCGGTCAACACAAAAAGTATTTTTTGTAAAAGACTGGCAACCTTTTATGGATTTTTGGCTCAAAAAGTCACATGGTGATTTCTGGATGTGTTGATTGAGAAAAAGGATAAATATGGGGTAGAAGGAATTCCCATAATGTAATTTTAAAATAAGAGAAGGGAGCACTAAGTGTGCTTGTAATTTATTTTATTTATTTATTTTATTCGGATTTGTATGCCGCTCCTCTCCGAAGACTCAGAGCTGCTCACAACATATATATAAAACAATTTCAACTAATCTGAACAAGAAACATTAAAAATAAAACCCCATACATACTCATCAATCACACCACAATCAACAATCATCCTGATGCTGCAAAGGAGGATCAGAAGTTGCTTCTTTAATTATCTTTTGTTTCTTTAGTTGCTCTCTGCAGTTTTTCTTTTATCTTGTTCCTTCCTCTAACTTTTTAAATGTATTTTTACATTTATCTTTTATCTAATGTAGAGTTATTTTGGGTAGTGAGATATATGGCATATAAATTTAATAAGTAAAAAATCATATATATAAATTGATAATTTTATATATGTGTGTGCGTGTGTGTAGACCACCCCCACCAACACTGAAAGACAAGCCCCACTCCTTAACTAGCACTGATGATGTTATCTAGTTTGGGTAATTTGTTTTGCTTGAATTTTATGAATCCCTCCCAACTCCATGAAATTAATGTTATGAAATCAGTGAAGAAATCAAACAGAAATGGGATTGGACCTCACTGTTTGGAGCTGCGCTTTTTATAGATTAAAAGTTTAGATAACATTTTGTCAGAACACAGAGCTGCTATTTAACTATTAAACCAGCAGAGAGAGCCATGACTCTATTTCAATTGCAGAATGGAACAGCTATATGTGCAGAAATTCACTTATATCTGTAATGATGCTTTTCCACATTCACAGAAATGTGAGTCTGTGAACGAGGCGGTTCCAGCTGTGCTCACAAACCACTGTATTATCTACGTTATATTGCCCTGTGGAACTCAGACTCAAAGCTTTGATTTAAAGGTGAATTAGTGGCTTTGTCTGTTTAGAAACATAATCTTCAAATAGAATCAAACCAGCCCCAATCAGGTGGTTTTGGCACATACCAGAACACATTTTTGAAGACTAGTGGAATAGATTTAAATTTGACTTGTCTCTTGAAACTGAATTGCAAATTCAAATCCAGCCAAAAATTTTAGTCTAATTGCAGGTTCAAATTATATCTTGTTTGCATGCCCATAATACACAAATGAAGATATTTTTCATGCTTATTTATATCAGTCCATGGGAGATAAAAATTCTACAGAAACTCTACACAAAAGAGCTGAGTGAATTATCTATTATATCATCAACTGCTTTTTAAAGGTGTTCCTTAACATGTTGTGTCAACCAAGTCGTTGAAAAACCACGATTTATAGCTTATCGTCTTTTAGAATCCTAACTATTGTGGCTTATTCAAGAAACCAGAATTAGCTCACATCTTCGTTTATACAATGTGTGGACCAAGACTGCATAGTATTGAAATGACATCTGGAGCTCATTCCTGACATTCAGTATAATTGTCATTCTCAGGTACGTTTCTCCCAGCTTAATCTGCAAGTAGGTGGTACAAATCCAGTTGTAAGATAATTAAAACTTAATGGCACCCTATTTAAAAACTGTAATATTCTTAAATGAGATAAAGCAGGCATCAATGCACGTGGAGATTTTTAAAAAGAGGCTAGACACTCACTTGTCTGAGATGGTATAGATTCTCCTGCTTGAGCAGGGGGCTGGACTAGAAGACCTCCAAGATCCCTTCCAGCTTCTATTCTATTCTATTCTATTCTATTCTATTCTATTCTATTCTATTCTATTCTATTCTATTCTATTCTATTCTATTCTATTCTATTCTATTCTATTCTATTCTATTCTAAATGTATACTGTATGTTTTGGTATGATACTATTCTATCCTATTCTACCTTCATATGAAATTAAGTGGCTGCAAATCCTCCAAGAATTTGCTTTGCTTTGGCCAGACCTTCAACAATTCTGATCCTCCTCTGTCAACCAAAGAAAAGCCTATAAAATATTATTTATTGTGTGTAAAATTTATTCCCCCATTCACTCACTGTATGCAATTATATATTGCATATTAAGATAATCTGCTTCTCTGACATATGTAACTTTGGGAAGAACGAAGGATGCAGAGAAATGGGTAGTGTAATATAGGAGAAACGAGAGGGGATGGGAGAGGAAGAGGAAGAGGAAGAGGAAGAGGAAAGGGATCTTTCTGATTGGCCAGGAGAGGAATGAAAAGCAGAGTTTGGGCAGCTCTTAAGGGCTTTAATAGATGATAAACTCCTCAGTAGGATCTTGATATATGTATACGTGTGTGTGTGTGTGTGTATGTGTGTGTGTGTGTGTGTGTGTCAAGTGGTTATTTTTTAGATTGCACCCTGTAAACCCAAATATGGGAGGAAGAAATCATTCTTTCCTTTGCTTGTTTCAGCTCAACCCATCTGTGCTCTGATTGGCTGGGGGGTTGGCTAGAAGCAGAAGCCAAAAGCACCACCCTGAAGATGATGAATGAGACTTCATCGAAACGTCACCCAGACACTTCAAATTCTACATGGGAGAAAACCGGAAGAACCAAAGACCTACATACAAACACCCGCGAAAACCTCAGAAAACAAATATATGTGTGTGTGTGTGTGTGTGTGTGTATGTATGTGTATGTGTATGTACGTATGTATGTATGTATATATGTATGTATGTGTATGTGTATGTGTATGTGTATATGTATATGTATATTATAGATAGATAGATAGATAGATAGATAGATAGATAGATAGATAGATAGATAGATAGATAGATAGATAGATAGATAGATAGATAGATAGATAGATAGATATTGAGGATGTTTTACAGATGGCATCTTCCACCAGCAAAGCTTGCCAAGATGTTCCAGAACAATTCGCCAACATGTTGGAAACGTAAAAAAGTACATGGAACATATTATCATTTATGGTGGACATGCCCAGTTGCGAAAAAATACTGGACTAAAATAAGAAGATGGATCAAAGAAATAATAGACCAACCCGTAGACTGGAAACCAGAGATCTTTTTGCTGGGTATTTTAAACAGAAAATATAGTAAAGAAATACGGTACTTAATTCTACATATAACAATGGCAGCAAGAATAGCATACGCACAGTTCTGGAAAAATGAGAATATACCATCAGTGGAAGAAGTGATAAGGAAAATCCTGGACTGTGCTGAAATGGACAAATTAACAAAAGAGATAAAAGAAAAAGAAGACACAGAGTACTATCTAATATGGAATAAGTGGTACGATTGGTTGCAGACTAGAAATAATAGAGAATAAATGTGGAAAGGTCAAAAGTGGAAAATGTGTGTATAATAATGTATAGTAATAATAAGTATTATTTTTAGTATGAATCATAGTATGAAGGAAGAAAAATGTAAACAAGAAACAACGGGACAACAAGGACAAATATATCTAAAGAAGAATAAGGGGGGAAAATGTAAATAATAGAAGATTACAGTTACAAAATTGCTGTTAAAAAAAGGAGGAGTACACACTATGTGTGTACCGGTATGTGTGTTATGTTTTGTTTTGTCTTGTTTTGTCTTGTTTTGTTGGTTTAAAAAATAAAAAAAATATTTTTTTTAAAAAAGATAGATAGATAGACAGATAGATTGTAACAATCCAACAGTAAAACTAAATATTAGTGTTCTAATTAATGAAAAACACTTTCATTTCGCTTCAACTTCAAAGTGAAATGGCTGCTTTGTAGCTCTTGTTTGCAAGTAACTCTGAATCACAATACAAAACAAAACCATTTAATCCCATTTATGTTTAATCATATACCATATTATTTTGTTGTGATGTTTATATCTTGTTTTTATTTACTGAGTCATATATTTGAACAAACCAATAAACAATACCTTGCAATCTTTTCTGATTCATTCAAAAACCTTTGTAACCAGACATGAAAAATCTCCAGAGTTGTGGCCCTATGGGGAATAAATGTGTCCCTGGAGCAAATGATGGAGCCGCCCATCAGTTCCTCAGTTCTGCTCAGTCATAAACCAGGGATTGCAAAGCGTAGATCTTGTACAACACACAAATATGTTGTTAGCCGCTCCGAGTCCCCTGGAGAGGAGCGGCATACAAACCCAAATAAAATAAATAAATAAATAAAGGCAAAATAAGCTATTTTACGGATTAGCATGAACCCATCATTTGTCATTTGACAATAGAGACAGTAATGTAATTTTTATTGTAATTTTGCTCAATAAAATGATCTTATTTTGCTCCCTAAAGCAAGAGTTTACAATTAACTGATATTACTCTCTGTGTATTGCACAAGAGAATCAACTGAGAGAAATTAAAGCTATGTACCGGTAGGAGATTCATGGAGAAGCTGAGAGCCACAGCAGGGACCTGCTTCCTAATAGGATCAAGGTTTTTTTTACTCACTCCCAAACTCATTTATATGTTTGGGATCTGCCTCTTCCTTCTATCTCAGCCTCTGATCCTGGCAGCAGCACTTCAGCTGAAATGTAATGGAAACATTTACTAATGAATGAGCTTTCATTGCAACCATTACACGGAAATGCTTAATTCACAGTAGCCATCAGATAACTGGGTTTAATTAATAAATCTGGGTGGCGTCTCCTAACCACAGGAAAGGATTACTGGAGTTAATGCATCTGTCTGCTGGATTTTTAGGCAACAGTTTTGCTGCCTGTCTCTCAGTAATGAAAACTTGGCACTCCCCATTTTAACAAATTGGGGCAGGGGAGTCAGCTGACAATGAAAGCACCGGATGTCCTTTGAAATATTTTAATTTGGCCTGTGTGGAGTATTAAGGGATTGGGAAGACCAGGAAGAAGGCAGATTTCCTGGCTCATCAAACAGAGTATGGTCAATGCTTGTTCAGATATATACAGCTTTACCACTTAAATAATAATGGGGGATTGTAATTTTTTTCAGTATTCAAAAAATCCATCATTCTAAATGTCTTTTTCCTGATTCAGCACATTATCTCAATGGAATTGAATGGAATGGGTATGGGAACAGAGCAGAGCAGAGTAGAGTAGAGTACACTTTATCTTTGTAAAGGATAACTAAAATCTTAACCATTTAAAACATGTATCCTGTAAATTGTGTGAGTTTGTAGCTCCCTTTGATAGCAGAACTGTCTAAAGCATGTAAGAAAATAAATCCAGAAAAACCAAACGAACAGAGGCTATATTCTGTTTATAAGAATTTTCAATAAGTCACAAATCTTCCCATGTGGCTAAACCATGGTTAGTGCTATTTTGCAGGACAAAAGCTATGAGCAAAACCCAGCTTTTCCCAATCTGATTCCCTATATTATCGGAAGCTACCGTATGTTACACATACAGGCTGAAAACATTCAGCGATGTACATTTGGTGTGTATGAATACATGTCTGCTTATGCACGAAAACTAAATCTACTGTGGGGTTGTTTTGACCTCAAGAAGGTAGGCCTTCGGCTTCCGGTGGCTCCGCCGGCGCCGCTAGGGTCTCCTCTGTGAGACTCCGTCATCTGGATTTGTAAAGCCGTGAAAAACAGCGCACACCAGCTGTTTTTTCGCGGTGAAAAATCCCCTCTCCGGGCAAAGGAGAGGTGTAGAGCATCGGGAGCAAGGTTGAGCCTTCTTAAATCCCTGGAAAATAAGTTTCCAGGGATTAAGAGTGAGCTCCCTAAGCTCCGGAGGACGCTCCTATCCAGAGACGCTTCTGTCTTCGGGCAGAGAAAGACGCCGCGACCACTTCTGCCTTTTTTAAAGCTAATACTGGAGAGACTGTAAGCAGGCTGAATGACTACAGGAGTCGTAAAGGGATTGCAAGTATCTTTATTGTTTCTTTTTGGTTATACATTTCTAACGTCTACAATCAACATAATGTTTCAAAATGGCGTTTAGCTTTCACTACTTTCATTGTTAAGGAAAGTGCTGGAAGTGAAAGTGGAACTGTTACTTTTTTCTCTCTTCCTGTTTCTTCAAGCGCAGCTAGAGAGACGGCTGTGATTATTTGAAACTTAAAATGGAGTGGAACTTACAGCCAAATGCTAAACCTATGTTGGATCGTACTGATGAATTTTATGAAAAAAGGTCTGATACACAGAAGATTTTTACCCAAGACTTTAAAGAGATTAAAGCGTCTTTGAAAGAGATTAAAGCATCTTTGAAAGAGGCTTCTACAGAAATATTAATCATATTAGCTAAATTCTTTCTTCCAAATGAAGTTGATGCACAACCGACTGCTGAACAATTTATTTTACAATTTGAACATGGAGAGGAGTTAGATCAATTAACTGGAACTTTTTCTTCAAATGAAACTGATTTACAAGAGAAATCAGAAGATCAACAGGGAAGAGAAGAGGATTGTTTTGAGCATAAGGACTACAACTGGATTTTGCTAGATGGAAAGTTGGTTTATGGAGAGCAAGAGGTTTTGTTTCAAGAAGGGGAATTCTGTCCAGCCGGGCAGCAAGAAGAGGATTTAATTGATAAAAGAGAGACTTTGTTTCATTTTATGAAGCAATTAGACTATAAATGGTTTGGTTTGATGAACAGTTTATTTATGGAAAGCAAGAGGATTTGATTCAAGAAAGCACGACTCAACTCAAGAAGCAATTTATCTATGGGGTCGAAGAAATAAAGAAGAGAGATTTATTATTTGGATGGGTGGCCTTGTTATGGCGGTGTATTTGGTTAAAAAGAAAACCTAGAATTCGTTTGAAGTAGTGAAATTTAAAACTGTATGTAAGGATGTTTGGGTAATTTAAAATTATGGAATGAATTAAGGACTAAGAATACAAGTAAGATGATTAATGGTTGACATAATTAAATTGATGAAGGATGTATTTGTTTTGATGATCTAGATTTGATATTAGATTGGAATGTAAGTTAGAAATGGTACAAATAGTTTGTTTTTATGAGAGAGCCCAGAAGTTGATTGATTAAACGAAATTTATAACTAAATGAGAGAATTAAGGTTAATCTAAGATTATGGGTTGATTTAAAGATTGAGATTATAAGTAAGTTCTAAGATAGGATGTTTAAATGATATATCAAGATATATTATTATAATTTATTAGATATGACTTAGATTGACGGTTTAGATGTAAATGATAATTATTATTCTTAACAAGATGTTATATTTTTTTTTAGAATTGAGGGATTTATTGATATTGTTATTTTTAATATTATCTGTTTAATTTCAATAAGATGAGTTTTTTCTTTTGTGTTTTGTTTAAGGGATTGATTTGATTCAGAGAATGTATATATTATATAGTTTAAAATTCTTGTTAAGACTATATAATAATTTTGTTGGACGTAGTGGGGTTCTCTTTTGTTATACCCTGTAATCATTCTGGGAAGTCGAGGGTTAGGGAGGGATTATAATTTTAGAGATGATGTTTTCGGGGAGGGAGATAATAAGTATTAGAATATGTTTCTCAACTGTAGTTGGGGGTATTTAGGGACTATATAATTTTTTCAGGGTGCTCGGGAGAACTCTAGTCACCGCATTGGAGGGTGAGGAAGGTGGAAGGAGAGGTACTGGTATGTATAGAGGGTTAGAGGGTGGAGAAGGAGTAGAGGAGGATTGAGGGAAGAGGTATAGAAAGGCGAAAGTATGTAGGTAGAAGGATAGAAGAGGGGGTCAGGATGTAGGAGGATGTGGTGGGGGGGGGTTCCGAGCAGCTATTTGTATTGTTTGTTAATTATGTTATTTGTTTGTTATCAGTTGAGTTATTATATTTTTGTGTTAAAATTTGTTAAAAATTTATAAAACTTAATAAAAAATAATTTAAAAAAAAAAAAAAGAAGGTAGGCCTTCCAATGACAGCATCCAAGGGAGAAGGGATAGTGGTTACCTAGCAACCAGAGCTCACAAGGGCAGCCAGGAAACCCATTTTTTCCAGGTAAAGATGCTTATTTAACACCAGAAGAAGCCTCTACTCCTTTCCACTTGCGTTCCTTTTCATTGGGAAGGTTTGTTCTTGGTACCAGCAGTTCATCTGCACTTCTTCCCATTCTTTTTTACTCTTAAACTGTGAGAGTAAAATATAAGCAGGGTTAGGGAGAATGATTCTGCAAATGTTGCTTCCTTCTAATAACTGCCTGTTTTCTAGAGCTGCTTGCTACAGTTGGTTGACTTGGTAAAGACATACGTTAAACTTTCAGAATCTGCAGTTGTTAACAGCAGTTCAGGATATCACGATGTGTGTATGTATGTGTGTTAGGTGATCTAAGAAAAAATTGCACCAATCCATTCTCTAGCTGATGAGCATCCAAACTTCATCTGAAGGTTGTCTCTAAAATTTATTCATAGACAAACATTGGCTGTTTTCCATGCTTTAGAACAGGGGTCTTCAAACTTGGCCCTTTTATGACTTGTGGACTTCACCTCCCAGAATTCCCCAGCCAGCATACCTGGCTGAGGAATTCTGGAAGTTGTCCACAAGTCATAAAAAGGACCAGGTTTGAAGACCCCCTAGCTTTTGAACAACTATTGTTTTCAAACTTGAGAGAAGTGAATTTCTAGGAAGTTTTACATCTGGGTAAACATTAGGTTGTAAATTCAAGAGAAATTGAAAATCACTACAGTAAAGGCCCCCATAATGTTTCCAGCTGTGCCCATCCAATGCTAACTTTCTGCAATACGCAGAATACTGAGGAACTGATGGATCTGCTTCTTTCTTCACAGATGTGCAAAAGCTTGAAAATCATTTCATTAACACTGCATCTTTGCAGCTTAGAAGATAGATAGATAGATAGATAGACAGACAGACAGACAGACAGACAGACAGACAGAGATAGATAGATAGATAGATAGATAGATAGATAGATAGATAGATAGATAGATAGATAGATAGATAGATAGATAGATAGATAGATATAGAAATAGATATATAGCAGGGGTTCTCAACCTTGGCAACTTTAAGACTTGTGGACTTCAACTCCCAGAATTCCTCAGCCAGCTTTGCCAAGTTTGAGAACCCCTGATATATAGAGATAGAGATATATAGATATACAGATATATATTGCCCATGCTTAGACAGTTGTTGAAAGCAATTCTGAGGGGTTAGTCCAGAGTTATGCTGCAGAAGCTTCCAGGCTTAACCATTGGCACCAGAGCTCAAATCAGAGTCTTTACATCTCCATGTGTTTTTGGTTTCCTAATTATTCACAGGGATAATTTAATTCCTTTTCTCTCCCCTCCCCTCCCCTCTCTGATAATGAACATTCCTTCTCGGAAAGATCATGGAGAGAGTGAGACAGGGAAAGGCATGGAGGGAGATTTCAAATTGACGTTTTAAGAAATGAAATAGTCAGAGGTCAGATGCCGATACTTTACTATTTGTTGGAGCAGAGCTGAGCAGAAGTAAGCCATTCATTGAGAGACCATCTAGTGGGCAAAGACCTGAAGACCAAGGTCATGGCTGAGAGCAGCAGGAATCCAGACTGCAAAGCAGTGTCAAACTTTTAGCAGGCAGCACAACTAGGAGGAGTCCAGAAGAGATTTAATCAGAGGGAAATTCGACAAGGATCCATTGAATTATCTCAAATTTGAGAAGTCTGAAACTTCTCAAGAATATGAGGTGATGGTGGCTATGTAGTACGTCTATTTCCAACTAGGGCTGAGCAGGACTTCAGATTTGGCCTCCAACAAATGCTTTAGATGACACAGGACCACAAAGGTAGCAATTGCCTGCAGCAGCTGAAAGCCCCTCCAAAAACCTATCCCTTTCCCAGGATCCTGTAACTTTAAGTTCTTGCTTTCATCCTTTGCCATCCATCCTTTCCTTTCTGTTCCTCTACTCTTGAGAGCTTAGATGCTTAGAACCATTAGATGTTATACGCAATTCATGAAAACAATTGTCCTCTTCCACCAAAGGAATTAAGCTTAGAGGGTGCCAGTAGCTCATGGACTTCACAACTAGAAGTCTTCAGTAGCCTTCTACATCTTGTCTTCATAGCTGACTGTCTCCAAATCTTATGGGGGTGCATTTCAGATTTTAGCTATGTGCCATGCAGGAAGAGAGAAATGAGGTGTCCATTCAAAATTCCTCTTGTCCAGTTATCCATCTTCATTTGAGAAATTGTACTAGAGATCTGGATGATAACATATTTTACCTGTGTGTCTTTGGTGTTTTCCCATCACTTTTCTTATCCCTTTTTTATTTTTCCAAAACAATTAAGTAGCCATGAGCTCTTCAGGGTGCTACTTTGCTTGAAGTGATCCCTACAGAAGCCCCCAAATTCCTATGCGTGAAAATAAGGCAGGGGAGTCTGTGGTTAGAGCAAGCTTCCTCAATTCATTTGCCTCTAGATGTAGCTTCTAACAGGAAATACATCCATAACACATTAGTGCTATTGAATAAATAGTTATAGAATTGTATCTACTGAGCAAAACCGATATAGGCTGCTCCTGGTCCAAATTGATTTGCAAAGTAGGTTGCATTTCTAGAAACCAATTATGGAGTTTGATGTCCAATGGTTGATAGGTCTCTCTGAGCTCCTTGTAACTGCCAATAGTGGCAACAGATTGTCAAAGTCATTTCAGTTTCTTGGAATACTTCCCTACGATCGGTGAGAGCACACAGGGTCGGCCTCCTCCGGGTCCCGTCAGCGAAACAATGTCGGCTGGCGGGCCCTAGGGGGAGGGACTTCTCTGTTGTGGCGCCTGCCCTCTGGAACCAACTGCCTCCTGAAGTCCACGTTTCTCCAACTCTCCCGGCCTTCCGAAAAAACCTAAAGACTCATCTTTGCCAGCAAGCCTGGGGATGATTGTGGATTGAATGGTGAGCATGAGTGGGTGTTAGTTTGTTATTAGATATTTTTCTTTGGACTTGTATTGAAATTTGAAAAGTCTGGCCTGTTATTAAGCAGGGAAATATCTTAATTCTCAAAACGCTAAGAAAATTAAGGAAGGTGATGGATAAAGCAATATCTGGAAGCTAAAGGTTCTCCGTCTTTTCATCCATGCTCTGTTGCTTTATTCCCTTTGAAAGTACATTAATTATCTGTCAAAATGAAGACTGCAATGGTCAAGGTAGAATATGTTTTCAGAATAACAAAATTGGAAGGGACCTTGGAGGTCTCCAACCCCCTGCTCAAGCAGGAAACCCTATACCATTACAGATAAGTGGCAGTCCAATCCCTTCTTAGCAGCCTCCAGTGATGGAGTACCCACAACTTCTGAAGCCAAGCCGTTCCAGTGGTTGATTGTTCTCATTGTTAGGAAGTTTCTCCTAAGTTCTAGATGGCTTCTCTTCTTGATTAGTTTCCATGCATTGCTTCTTGTCCTGCCTTCAGGTACTTTGGAGAATAGGTTGACACACACACCCTCTTCTTTGTGGCAGCCTCTCAAATATTGGAACAGTGCTATCATGTCACTCTTAGTCCTTTTTTTTTTCCAAAAGCAGACCATTATGTCTTATATCTTATATTTTTTGGCTTTACTAGGCCATCTCCATTGAGGTGTTTCTAGGCAATTACTTCCTAACTATCTAGAAATCTACCATAATGGTCCACCACTATTTGGTTCCTCTGTGGGCTTAACTATCTGAAAGAACTTCAGAATACATTTGGATACAGATGAGAACAGTTGACTTGACTTGGAGAATCATATGTTGTACAGATCAGGGCTAAAATAATGGGAAAACCAGCCCAGAAGTTTAAATCCTTGGATTAATAATGGATCCTTCAGTTAGACACCAACTTTTCTTTTGCCATCCTTTCAAAAATTTATTCCCATGTTGTATCCAACCTCCTTTTCTGTCTTGCTAATTTTGTGTGCTGAGATTCATAATTTTCCCATGTCATATCAGCAATTTACAAACAGAGCTTGATAATATGTATCTCCACTCACACGGAGAGCGAGCTTAATTTACTCCTGCCTTCAAAACGATAAAGAGATTATTTGTAACTCATTGGAAGTTGTACAATTGCAAAGCATTAATTAGTGTAATTAGATTGCACAAATCAGCTTCCATGTGGCCATGTGTCTCTCATTTCCATTTTCTGATGTGATGAGAAATAAAATTTGCAAAGCAAGGAATCTTGTCGCATGTTGAGGAGCCAAAGGAGTTGTATCATGGTCAATATGGGCAACCTGCCAGCAATGTCTATGAGCTGGTTTCAAAATGAACGGCAAACTTTACTAAAATCCAAACGGGAAATAAATTGTTGCTTCACTCCAATTTGTGGGCTCTGTCTTATTTCCAGCTGCCATCGCTTCATGCTGTCCTTAGAGCTAATGGAGAATAATGCTTATGTTGTTCAATCAGCTCTACTGAAACACAGATTTAAGTCTCTTTTCAACCACAGAGGCTCATGGGGTGACTTGATCCAATTATTCTCTCTTTCCATCTCCCATCTCCCATCTCTATCTTCTATCCCCCCCCCTCTCTCTCTCTCTCTCTCTCTCTATCTATCTATCTATCTATCTATCTATCTATCTATCTATCTATCTATCTATCTCTCCATTTCTCTTGTGAAGAAAAACTGGTGAAGTGCCACCTTTGCTGCACTGAACTTGTGAAGGAAATATGGGACATAAATCTAGTAAATGAAGCAAACAAATGATGTCTTGTAGGTGTTAAAGCATCTTCCATCCTAGCTGCCACCCAGTGAACTTTGTGTGTGTGTGTGTGTGTTTGTGTTCAAATTACCAAACCAATGAACTTATGAAACCAGTCACTCTGCACAGCTGGGAGAGATTTTCTTGAAAAGGCCCCTTATTTGTAAATGAAATATCTTTGCAGGTGTTCTCCAAAAATTTCCTGCATTATTCTATAGAAAACTAAAGGGAACTGGATGTCAGTAATGCTACTTAAAGCAGAGGTGGAACAACCTTCCTCCAGTGGAGCACTCTGTATTAATGTTTTAGGAATGATATTTCCAGCAGCCACAAGGGAAATAATAGTGATTTACTGTCATCATTGGAAGAGGGCTATATTGAAAACGTTGGCTTTTTAAGTTATTGCTGTGAGAAGTTAGAAAATTTGCTCAAAATAAAGGACATGAAGTGTAAAAGGGAATCCTTTGAGAACTTGATAGATTGTCCCAAAGGTGCTTTTTCAAAAGGCAACTGGACATTCTTTTTTTCTTTTTTTTTCTTTGTAAAAAATTCTTTTATTGAAACAATCAACATCAAACATAAGATCGTATTAAAAAGCAATCATCATATAACCTGCAATACAACACTATGGATTAGTCTTTCTAAACGTCTGGTTTAGTAAACATTCCTCTTATATATGTTCTAACTACTGTTTCTAGTCTATCACATATTGTTCATTCGAGCTTCAGAAGTAAATTCGTCTCAGTAGTAGTGCAATCTTTTATGATCCCTAGCAAAAGATCCTGAGGTAGAAATTCAATAACCTGAGGTAGAAATTCAGTACGCATTTCCAATATTAAAGCAATCAACATTAAACATAGGATCATATTAAGAAGCAGTCCTCATAAAACATGAAAATACAGCATGAGGTATTAGTCTTTGTAAACGTCTGGTTTGGTAAACATTCTTCGCTCCTCACGTCAAGCCTCAACTATACACCTGATACATTTTATTTGATTGGTGTTTCTCTTATATATGGTCTATCTACTGTATCTAGTCTATCACATATTGTTCATTCGCGCTTCAGAATTAACTTCATCTCAGTAATAGTGCAGTCTTTTATAATCCCTAACAAAAGATCCTGAGGTAGAAATTCAATAACCTGAGGTAGAAATTCAATCCGCTTTTTCAATATTAAAGCAAACAACATTAAGCATAAGATCATATTAAGAAGCAATCATCATAGAACATAAAATACAACATTAGGTATTAGTCTTTGTAAATGTCTGATTTGGTAAACATTCTTCATTCTTCACGTCGAGCCGCAACTATACGCCAGATACATTTTATTTGATTGGTGTTTCTCTTGTATATAGTCTATCCACTGTTTCCAGTCTGTCAAATATTGTTCATTTGAGCAATCTTTCAAATATGCCGATATTTTCGCCATTTCCGCCAAATTTATTACTTTCAAAGTCCATTCTTCCATAGGTGGTATTTCTGGATTTTTCCAGTATTGTCCCACCAACAATCTGGCTGCTGTGATCAAGTTCAGAAATAAGTTCGTCTCTGAGGTAGTGCAATCTTTTATGATCCCTAACAAAAAAACCTGAGTTAGAAATTCAATACGCTTTTTGAATATAGTTTGGAGTGTCCACCATATCTTCCTCCAGAAGGCTTTGATTTTTCTGCATGTCCACCAAACATGAAAGTATGTAGCCTCCCCATCGCCACACCTCCAGCACTTGGGCTGGGTGTCTGGATAGATGTATGATAGTTTTTTCGGGTCTAGATGCCACCTATAGAACATCTTGTAGAAGTTTTCCCTTAGCTGTTGCGCTTTCGTAAATACTACATTTCTCACCCAGATTTCCTCCCACGTTTCCATCATGATCGGATGTCCAAAGTCTTGTTCCCACTTTACCATACAGTTCTTGACCAGCACCGTTTCAGAGTCAATTTCTATTAGTACACTGTACACTCGTTTGATATGCATGATCCCCTGCTCTCTAATCTGTTCAATTAAAGTCTCATCAGTCCGGGATAAGCCCTTCTTCTTGTCTTTATGCCACCTTGACTGCAGTTGTAGGTATGATAGCCAGGTACCTCCTATTCCTTCATCTGCTAGCGTTGTTTGAGGCTTTAAGGAGAACCCATTTTCTTCTTCCAGTACCAGTTTACTGTAGGGCACCACTCCCTGCTCTTGGGATATGTTTACGTCCCCTATTGCGTGTCTGGGGATCGTCCAGATGGGGATCTTGTCATGTAGAAGGTACTTATATTTCCTCCATACCCACAACAACGGGGTTCGTAGTGGGTTCTCCTTGAAGTTCTTGTCCACCTTTTTGTCGTACACCAAGTATGCGTGCCAGCCGAATAGTAGACCATGCCCTTCCACATTCAGTATTCTTTCGTTCGTCATATTGATCCAGTCACTCAACGCCACCAATGTCGCTGCGTAGTAGTATAGCTTTAGATTGGGCATTTTTAGTCCCCCTCTCTTCCTCGTGTCCTGGATGATTTTTAGTTTTACCCTCGGTTTTTTGCCATCCCAAATAAATCTGTTGATGCCCTTCTGCCAGTTGTCCAAGTCCACATCCTTTTTGATTATGGGTAGCATTTGAAAGAGAAATAGAAATTTTGGCAAGACGTTCATTTTTACTGCTGCTATCCTGCCCAGCAGGGACAGTCGTAGTGTTTTCCACCTTTCCAGATCTGCTTGTATCTTGTTCCACAGCACCTCATAGTTATTCTTGTATAATTTCGCGTTCGTTGTTTCTATCTCCACTCCTAAGTATTTAACTTTCTTGACTATTTCACAACCCGTTATTCTTTCCAAGTCCTGTTTTGCTTTGTTGTCTAGATTTTTAACTAGCATCTTCGTTTTTGATATATTTACTTTGAAGCCTGACACCCTACCATAGTCTTCCATTATCTCCATCAATCTCCTTGCTGACTGTACTGGTTGCGACACTGTCACCAGCAAGTCATCTGCAAAGGCACACAGTCTGTAGTCTTGTTGTCTAATCTGTATGCCCTTTATGTCCTCTGCCGCTCTTATCTTGTTCAGTAGAATCTCCAGCGTTAGGACAAATAGCAGGGGTGACAGCAGGCAGCCCTGTCTCGTGCCTCTTTCTATGTTGAATGAGTCCGTTAGGTCTCCATTAACAATGATCTGGCCTGTTTGTTTCTGGTAAATTGCCAGTATGGAATTGAGAAACTGTGTTCCCATTTTCATCTTCCGGACCAAGTTTGTCAGAAACGGCTAATTCAATCTGTCGAAGGCTTTTTCTGCATCCACAAACATAAGAGTGGTGGGTACCTGGTTGTGCCTTTCCAAGTATTCTATTATGTTCAACAGCTGTCTCACATTGGTTTTCATCTGGCGCCCTTGTATAAATCCCCTTTGGTCCGGGTGTATTGTTTTTTGTAGTACAGTCATTAATCTATTGGCCAAAATTTTTGTGAATATTTTGTAGTCTGTGTTTAGTAGTGAGATGGCTCTGTAGTTTGCAGGTTGTGCGTTATCTTTTCCCTCCTTGGGGATTAATGAAATGTAGGCTGTTTTCCAGGACGGTGGGACTTGGCCTCCTTCTTGTATGTTGATAAATAGCTTTCTGAGGGGTTCTAACATCTCCTCCTGGAGATGCTTGTAGTAGGTCACTGTTATCCCATCCGTCCCGGGCGATTTTCCTTTTTTCAGTTGTTTGATCACTGAGTGTATTTCCTCCTTTGTGATTAAGGCATTCAGGGCATCTCTTTGTGCATCGGTGATTGCCAGTATCTTTTCGTTTTGTAGAAATTTATCTATCTCTTTGTCTTGTGTCTTCTCCTCGGCGTATAGCTTTGAGTAGAACTCGGTAAAGGCTTTCTTGATGGTTTCCTTTCGAAATTCTTCCTTGCCTTTGTACTCTATCTTTTCAATTATGCGGGATTTCTGTTTCTTTCTTATGATATAAGCCAGCCATCGACCCGGTTTGTTGGCATTGCAGAATGTCTTATGTTTTGCATATTGTATATTCCTTGCAACTTGGTCTGCCATCAACATGTCAAATTGCTTTCTTAGAATCTTGATTCCTTCTTTGGTGACTTTGTCCTCCGGTCTTTTTATTAATAGCCGCTCCTTCTTACTTATCTCGTCTTCTAACTCCTTTATTTTTTGTTCTTGTTTGCGACGGTGCCTGTTATTCATGTCCATAAGAATCCCGCGCATATACGCCTTGCTGGCGTCCCAAATCATTTCTATAGGTGTTTCATTGTTCATATTTATGTTGAAGAATTCCTTCATAGCATTTTTGCATTCAGCCACCTTTTCTTCGTGTCTAAACAGGTTTTCATTAATTCTCCAGGATCTCCTCTGTTTCAGGCCATGTCTTAATTCCATCCTCACTGGGTTGTGATCTGTTAGTACTTTGGGTAGGATTTTCACCGCGTTTAGACAAACCAGCCAGTCGCTAGATGTTAATATAAAGTCAATTCTGGAGAATGATTGATGTCTGTCAGAGAAAAAAGTGAATTCTTGTTCTTTGCCATGCCTTTCCCTCCATACGTCTGTCAGTTCAAGGTCTTCCTTCATGTCAAAGAAGGATTTAGGCAACTTGGAGTGCTTTTGCGGTTTAGGTGCAGTCCTCTTTTTGTCCAGGGCAGTCTCTATGACCCCGTTCCAGTCGCCCAGTATAATGCAAGATCTGTAGTTGAGTTGAGTTAACTTCTTGTGTATCCTTTTGTAGAATTTGCCTTGTTGCTGATTTGGTGCATATATGCCCATCACCAGAATCTTCTTGTCTTCTTGTGTTATTTCGATTGCCAGGTATCTACCTTGGGGGTCTGACTCTATTAGCTTAGCTATTACATGTTTCTTTACATATATAACAATCCCATTCTTTTTTCCTGGTGCCGCTGCAACAAATTGTGCGCCCAGTTTGTAGTTGATTAAATATTTTTGGTCTGCCGCTCTGATGTGTGTTTCTTGTAGGCAAATTATATCGCTTTTACCTTGTTTCAGGTAGTGAAATATTTTTCTCCTTTTCTGAGGGGAGTTTAATCCGTTAACATTCCAAGTCAAGTATTTAGTTGTCATTATCGGTTTCAGGATACTCTTGCAAGACCGCTTCTGTTCTTTCTCCTGGTTTCTTCTTTGGTCTCGTTCCCATGATATCCGGGTTGGTGCTCATGTTGTGTAGTAGGGTCTTGTCTTGCTGGTCTGTGCGTTTGGTAGTGGATCTTAGTAGCCTGCCCTCCGCAGACTGCCCTGTTTCCTTGTTTTTGTTGCCCTCTGTTCTCTGTGCCATCGTATCTCGAGGTGGTCCATTCCTTTCTCCTGCTACTGTGCCGGTCTGTGCTTCTGAGTGGTTTGCTCGTTGTTCTCGGTCCCTTCCGCGTTCCAGTGGCCCTTCTGCATCGTCCCTCGTATTGGATTGAGGACCGTCCGACTTCAGTTCCTTTTCAAGGAATTCTTTGGCTTTCTGGACCGAGTTCAGGTAGTACCTTTTATTTTTATAGAGAAGTGACATCCTTGTTGGGGCTTCCCATCAATATTGCAGAGCGCGTGGTCTCAGTTCGTTGACCAGGAACTTGTAGTCCTTTCTGTCTCGCAGCATTGCCGGGGGGATCTCTTTCAGTACCTTCACCTCCTGTTCCTCTATGTATAATCTCTTGTTGTAGGATGTGACGGAGATGAGGTTCCGGAACCCCTGTGTTGCAAAATGGATGACCACGTCTCTTGGTTGGTGCCTGTTTGCTGCCTTCCATGAGCCAACTCTGTAGATTCTGTCGAATTGCCATGCAATCTCTTCGGTTTTCTTTCCCAGAAATGTTGCCAGGGCCCTTACAAAGGTTCCGAGCAGGCCCCCTTGGGTTTCGTTTGTTGTCTCTTTCCACCCTCTAAACCTGATTGCAGACGCCATTTGCCAGTATTGCATCATGGTGGACTGGTCTTGAGCCACCCTTTTCATCTCTGCTATCTGTCCCTCCATGTAGTTCTCCACTTCTTCCATCCTCTTTTCCGTATTTTCCCTGATCTCCTGGAGATTTTTCCCCATTTCATCCCCTATTCTGTTGTAGTGTGCTTGCATTGCCTCCTTCATCTGGTCCAGGTCCGTGGCCATCGCTCTGCGTTGTTCTTCCCATTTTCTCTCTAGCTCTCTACCTTGGTCCACCAGCATCTGTTTTATGTCTTTGCACCTTTCCTCCATCTTCTGTTCTGCATCTATGCACCTTCTCTCCATCCTTGTGCCCACTTCCTCCAATTTTTTATCCATTCCATCCATCCTTATTACCAGCGTCTCTATCATCTCTTTTAATTCTTGCATCATGTGTGCTGTTGGGCAGGCATGGGCTAACAGATGGGTCTGGGGGCCAGTCCCTCTGCCGTCCAGGGTACTCTTTTTCTGAGTCTTCCCCCGCTGTCTGCTTCTTTACCTCTTCCTTCTTTCGATACTGCTTTCTGTCGGCTCCGCTCACCTCCTCCTTTGTTCTCCGCGCCAGGCTCTCTCCTCTCACGCAGGTAATATTTGCTGCTATTACTCGTGCCACTCGCCTCCGCTCCTGTCGGCTTCTTTCTGGTCCATTCGCCTCCACTTCTGGTTGCCTTGCCAGGCCTCCTCCGCTGCTCTCTCACCATTCCTCCTTCTCTCTAGCTCATCTGGGGGTCCTCTTCAGGCCGGCAGACCCCCCCAGCAGCGAGCCTGTGTCCCCTTCCTGCTTCTTGGCTCCTCTCTCGCCAGCTCCCTTGCGTTCGCAGCGCGGTGTTTTCGGGCCCGCCGCCCGGCCGCCCGGCCGCCGCCGGCTTCAGCAGCTCCATTCGCGGCTTCCCGTGACCTTCCGGCGGCGAGCCTCACTTTTTTTGAGAGCTCCGATGTTCCTCTTCTATCCGGTCTTCTCTCTTCGTCGCTCCCTTTCACGGTGCCTAAGTATTTTAAATTTCCCGCGAGCCCCGTCCCAGAGCTTTCTAAGAAAGGCTCCGGTCCTCGTGACCGGAACCGGAGCTAAGGATTCCTTTTTAAGCCATTCGTACGTTATGCATTCAGAAGTGGAGCTACGCCCCCTCCTCCATTTCCCTTTCTAAGGTTTATTATTATTATTATTATTATTATTATTATTATTATTATTATTATTATTATTATTATTATTATTATTATTATTATTATTATTATTATTATTATTATTATTATTATTATTATTATTATTAAAAACCCTTTTCCATTTCTCTCAAAAATCGGGGTGGAATTTGTTTTCAAGGAAGCAAAACAAGAGTCCTTCGCGCCGCTCCTTGCAAAAAACCATTCTTTTTTTCTTGAAGATGTTTCGCTTCTCATCCAGGAAGCTTTCTTCAGTTCTGAAGAAGAGAAGAACTGAAGAAGCTTCTTGCATGAAGTGAAACACCTTCAGGGAAAAACCCAGAAAGTCCAGTTGCCTTTTGAAAAACCACCTTTAGGACAACCATGATCTGGATGATGGAGAATCTACATAGACATCTTGAAAGGATTTTCAACAAATTTTAAGAAAATGTCAGGAAAAGGTTCCACCAAAAATAATGAATGGTGTGGACCTCTGGGGTGCTTTCTGAAGATGCAAATGTGGGTTTGGAAGATGCGTGTGGCACCCAGATTGCCTACAAGTTTAAATGCTGAAAGCTGCCTGATCAAGTAGGATGCCTCCTTGACTGGTTCTGAGTTCTGAGCCCTGGAAGAGAATTAAGACTAGGTGCTCTACAAAGTTTAATCTTCTTTCCACCATCTTCTTGCAGAGTGTTGCCCCAATTGCTTTCCTGGGTAACTAGCATTATATGACCAGGTTTTATCAACCAGTTCAATTTGGCTCTCTGTATCCCACTGAATCTTTTTGAAGACACCAGCCAATGAAAGATCAACCAGGATTATTGCTTAAGCAGAAAGGAGACCCAAGCAGACCTACAAAGATTTTGAGAGACATTTCTGGAGTGACACACCTTCTCTGCTGAGTACTGCAAAGACACCCAATATATTTTTGACTCTGTGCCAGGAAAGGCAATTTCCTTTTGGCAAGTGCAAATTAGACTTTTTCTCACTGTGGAGGTGAGGAGTTATAGCTAGAAAAACAAACACAAAGGCAAATACTTTCATAGCGATTTAGGAATTAGGGTACATAAAAGGGATTTGTTATTAGAAATAAACTTAAGCACCACATCACTCTGAGTAGTTGCCTTTGTATAAAATGTTAAGACATTTTTGCTATGTGCCCTCTTACACCAAATGTTAAAGTATGAGGTATTGTCAGTGTTTTTTTTTTCTAAAAAAAAAAAAGTGCCAGAATTCACATATGTCATACAACCCGCCTTGCCTACTCTACAAGGTTCCAACCAAAAAAGGTGCCGGAACTCCATTCTGGGCATTCTATGAGAAAAAAAAGCCCTGGGTATTGTTGATTCTGTAATACACATACCTAAATCCACCTTTCATCGTTAGATTTTAATGTGAAATAAGTAAATCAAGATTAGGGTGACTTGGTCTTGATAAGGTCTTCCTTCCTTCCTTCCTTCCTTCCTTCCTTCCTTCCTTCCTTCCTTCCTTTCTTCCTTCCTTTCTTCCTTCCTTCTCAAATTTATTGGCTGCCCATCTGACAACAGGATACCCCTGACATACTTTGTCACCCAAGGCTGTTGCTTCATGTTCCTTCTTATCATAGCTGAGGCTGAAATATGTTTGCTTGTATGACACACACCAACAGAGCACAAATAAGCATAGATCTTTTCAAAGGAATTAAGCCTTCCAGAAAGGGAGGTAATTGTTGGTATGTTTCTGTCAACTTGTGCCTTCTACAGCAGGATCTTCCCTGGTTCTAGCTAAGCAGGGAAAGTTGCACAACTGGTTTTTCCGAAGCTTAGTTTTGAGAGAAACCACTGCAGTGAAGCACTTTCACATCCCGTGGAGGTGTTACCTCTGTCTTTGCTTTAAGGTGAGAGCAACCTGGATAGGTAGTGTGCAGTTTATCGATACATTTTGAACTTCTCTATGAATATTTTCTAATCACATCCTATGAATATGCCCAGCTGAAGGATAGGCAACACTGTAGTCTTTGACAATTTCTTGGCCTGTGACTTTGATATTTTTAAAAGAGGCTATTCGGAAAAAATGAAAAACATAACCCCCAGTATGCAAAATCCTGCTGACTATCACCATCTATATTTCAATTCAAGAGGGTCTCCGATCTTATCCTCCACGGGTCTGGTGGGCCATGATGCTGAGACTAAATCTCACCCATTTTTATGTGTAACACATGTGCACTAAGATATCATTGACCTGTTCCAATTAAAAATAGTGCAGGCTGCAGCCCAGGACCTGTTTAGGAGTATGTCCATCTGCCCATCAAGCACAATAGCAAGCTTGGGGTGGTGGGGAACATTCTGAGGCTGTTAGAAGGCTGTTGGAAATCATCTTGCCAGTTTGTCTTCTGGAGAAAAACTTGCTGAAGTCAAATGTAGTTGCCAACCCAAAATGATTGTTTATCCTTAGATGTGGTTTTTTCACTACATTTCATTACATTTTTATTCTGCCAAGAAATCTTCCGATTTATTCTATCTCCTCAATCTGGCATGTTGGTGAAATGGCTGGCCCAGGGGCACCCAGGTAGCTTTCAGGACTAAAGCAGTACCTGAATATGGGTTTCACCACTCCTTGTGCAGCAAATTCGGGGGGGGGACAATTTAGTGCCTGTGGATTCTGCCTCTCTCTGGAAAACAGAGATGGATCTGCCACACCTGAGCAGCCTTTTGGTGGGACCTCATCCCATAGTAATAAAATGAGAGACAATGTTGAGGTCTTATTGCTTCGTATTCTTTGTCTGAGATGGGAACGAGTTTATTACTATTCTTGTTTTATCTCACCTTTATAAGTAACTCAAGTTGGCAGATGTACACAACACTCCTTCCTCCTCCTTTTTTTCTCCACAACAACCCTGTGAGGTAGGTTGGGCTGAGAGAGAGAGTGAATGGTCCAAGGATACCCAGTTGGCTTTCATGCCTAAGGCAGGACTAGAACTCCCAGTCTTCTGGTGATTGGCCCAAAGTCACCCAGTCAGCTTTCATGCCTAAGGCGGGATCAGAACTCACTGTCTTCTGGTGATTGGCCCAAAGTCACCCAGTCAGCTTTCATGCCTAAGGCGGGATCAGAACTCACTGTCTTCTGGTGATTGGCCCAAAATCACCCAGCCGGCTTTCATGCTTAAGGTGGAACTAGAGCTCACGTCTCCTGGTTTCTAAGCCAGCGTCTTTGCCACTAGACCAAACTGGCAAATTTGAAGCTGAGTTTGACCCTGCTGAAAGTTAATGTTTTACCTCCTTCCTTGCTAAGTATCTTCACTTTTATGTTTTCTCCAATTTGATGTTTCTCAATAAATGCAGGAATGGGGTGAATTCTTTTTTTAATGACACTGGGGGGGGTATTGGGTGATCCTGACAGCTGTAAGGGGAGGGGTTGAGCCCATACAGCAGATGTTTGCTATTGAAGCCACTTCATTCTGGGTTAGAAACAAAACCCCTGATTCTTCCTGACCAAGGAGACTGCCTTTGATTGACAGCTAGCGTGTGCTCCCTATGACAAGAACCCTGACATTAAATTTCTCTCTCTTTCTCTTTTAAAGAATCCGACTCTTTAATGAAATATTTCCTTGGATTTTTTTTTCATAGAACACTAAACATGCTTGCAGTCATGTGTGCAGCTGTGTATTTTGTTCACCCATTTATCTTTCCCTTTCTGGCATGTGGGAATGGACTTCAGACCAAATGAATGAAGCACCAGATTGAAAGATTAACATTTGTCTTTCCTCCCAATCGTCTTTTTCCTCTTGTTTAATTTCTGAAAAGTTCAGAACATCACATTTAATGGATGGATGGGGGGCTCACCCAATCCCTGACTCCAGACGGGCAAGGAATGATAAGAAACACACTTCACAGTGCTTGAATTATGGAGGAAAAGGATAAGGGGAGCTTTACTTAAATTCACAAGCTGTTATCCTTGACAGCCTTTAGTTCTGCTGACTGATTGATGGCCTCTTAAAGTGCCCAATAACTGCAATTTTAGGTAGTGTACAAATCATTTAAATCACTTTGCTTAAACATACAACAATATAAGGCGCAGATAATCGGGGAGAAAACTGATCTATGTGATGGCATAAAGACTTGATAGCACAATCAATCAAACACTAACATTTAATACCTTGCAGTAGGAAAGCTGTTAAAGAGCAACCACAGAATGAACAAAAAGCATAAATACAGCATAAATAGCTCTAGAACCAATTGTTTTTAAACGGCTTAGAAAACTAACAAAGAAGAGTAAGGGGTGGAAGGTTATTGTTTTTTATTCTTTTATATTGGGTTTTTATTGTTTGTAAGCCGCCCAGAGTCACTGAGAGTGGAAATTGAAAGAAAGAGAAGAAAGAAAGAAAGAAAGAAAGAAAGAAAGAAAGAAAGAAAGAAAGAGAAGAAAGAAAAAAGAAAGGAAGGAAGGAAGGAAGGAAAAAAGAAAGAAAGAAAGAAAGAAAGAAAGAAAGAAAGAAAGAAAGAAAGAAAGAAAGAAAGAAAGAAAGAAAGAAAGCCAATGGAGCATGGCTTCTGGAAATTGTTCAGGCCCTTTAACCAGGAGTGGCCTTAGGAGGTGTCTGTATTTACTTCTGTGTAAAAAAATAACATGATGCATGTTTGCCTCTTTTCTCTTTGTGTTGTATCTATGTGTGCTTATTTGCACTCTGCAATTGCAACGTAGATCACATAGGTTCCATTTTAGGTCATGTGATCAAGAAGTAGGAATGGGGGTTGAGCTCGGATTGAACTGTGGGGTCCTTGGTGATCTTTGAGCTGGGTGGTTTTCTTGCAGAGGTTTCATTACCAAGTGAAATAGATAATGATGATGCTACCTAGTTGGGTAACGAAACCTCTGCAAGAAAACCACCCAGCTCAGAGAGCACCAAGGACCCCACAGTTTTCCTCCCTCCTCCTCCTCCTCCTCCTCCTCCTCCTCCTCCTCCTCCTCCCCCACTCCCCTCTAGCACTGATGATGTTATCTAGTTGGGTAATGGAATATCTGCAAGAAAACCACCCAGCTCAGAAAGCACCAAAGACCCCACAGTTTTCTTCTTCTTCCTCCTCCTCCTCCTCCAACCCCACTCCCCTCTAGCACTGATGATATTATCTAGTTGGGTAATGAAACATCTGCAAGAAAAACCACCCAGATCAGAGAGCACCAAGGATCCCTTATTTCAGCCCTGAACATAACAAATATTCTCTTCTATCATTATTGGCCAAATCAAGTACCTTCTCCATTCTAGATATAAAAACATAATCCAAAGGCATGCCTAATCAACAGTAGAAAAAGATACACACACAAACACACACATACACACACACATATACACAAAGCCAGGAAAAAGCGACAATGGCCCCAGACTGTCTCAGGCAAACATGCAGCTGTGAGGCTTATCACTTTCTCCCGCCCCAGACAACAGGCTTGAATGTGATCACTACAAGTTGTCAAAAGTTGTTACCAAATTATAAATTTGAATATAACACCAAGCAATGAGTTAAATATTTGAACTGGAGGATAGCTGCGCTGCCTACACAATTTGCATCACATCTGAATGTAACTGAAATCAAACAGATTTCTATTTTTGGGGCCCAAGTCCTGTCCATTGTGTTGTAGTGTAGGATGCCCTAGCAAGCAACTGGAGGATTGGGTAGGATTCTTGGCTGGAAAAAGTTTGCCCACCCCGACTTTAGAGCTTAATGCCAGCAACTGAGGTCTGGAAACCACCTGGCAACCTCTGCAGATGACAGAACTGATCTAGTGTGTGTACAACAATCAATCAAAGGAGGATAGCTACTCTGTGAAAAACCAGCCAAGATTTTTAGACCATTGTTAAATGCAGCTCCTTGAAAAACACAACATGAGGGAGTGTGAATTTCGGTTTGACAAACTGGCACAACTCCTCATTTTCAGAGATAAGGAGAGGGAGGGAGAGAAAGAGAGGGAGGGAGGGAGGGAGAAGAAGCCACAAGGGAGAAATAAGTTTATTTTTATACAACAGGTGTACAACGTGGTTTAAAAGAAATGGCCAAAATGTGAAACAAATATATTATAACATATCTTAAAATATTACTGCTGATCTTTATAGTAATATTATAATTATTACTATCTTTTATCAATACAGAATCAATGCAGTTGCAGCTTACACTATTGTGTATCTGCGAGAGTTAAAATGTGCCAGGCAGGATGCTGATGATTCCAGCAATGTGTAAATTATCAGAAAGAAAGATGCGTTAGATCTTCCAAAATAACTTTGGGTAAAATAAAAAAAATGAATTTATGAACAGAATAAAGGAGTCAGATCTGTAACAGTTTCATATTGATTGCGTGTTACAAGGTGTACTTTATAAAGTGTAGAATGTTTGCACTTAATTTTCCTGAAACTAAAAATTAAATTTAAAAATGCACACATGAATTTGAATATCTTTTCTACCCTCCGGCTGAATTCACAAGTAGCAAAATATTTTTGTTTGCTTGTGCCAGTAAAATTGCACCAGAATCGGTTCACTTTTGATTGGGGAATACTCCATACATTTTTTAAAAAATAATAATAATAACAATCTGAACAGTTGCTGGGATACATATACATACACAGCACGCAAACACCAAAGCACATCAAAAGAACAGTTTGTGACTTTATTCCAGTTGTTTTGATCACCCAGAAAGAAAATGTCATTGATAAACGGCTGAAAGTTGGACTCATTAGAGCAAGAGGTGGAATTCTCCAATGAACTTTTTTTTCATAGGAGAGGATTTGAAATAGAAAAAAAAAAGAAACAGCTTTATTTAAAATCCTTGAAAAGGAAGGGGAGATTTATGCAGAAATTCTTCCAATTTCATTATCTAGTTTTCTCCGTGCTCAACAGCTTTATTGTATTCGGAGAAGAATAAGTTAGAAGGGAGCGTGTGCCGTACGCAGACAGGAAAAATAATGAGGTGAAATAATCTCCATCAAACTGGGGCCAAGTGGAAAGGCGTCTGCCTTGCTTCTCTTCTATCTCTGATTAAAAAATTACATTAAAATTATTTTTTAATCGAAAGTTAAAACCGATTATGTTGGCTGAACGTGCTTTCCAATCAAGCACAAAATCAGCCTTTTTTTTTTTCTTTCTATCTCCAAGTCGGAGAAAGTGTGCTTAGAAGGAGTTGGGATTTTAACACGCCCTACATTTCGGGAGAATGAAGTTTTGGGGAAAGATCCCTATAAAAAGGAGAGAGCCTTGCCTTGGCGCTGAGCCTTCGTTCTCCGGATCTTTGATCAGTTGCCCGTAGGGCGAAAGACTTTCAGCACAATTCCAAGAAAAAGAAGAAGAAGAAAAACACACACACACACAATCTCCTTGCACAAACTTCCCCAAGCCTCGTTTTTCAAGTCATTCTAGCTTAGTTTCGCGAAACCTCAGTCCCTGAACCCCAGCTGTCACTTGAGAAAACAGCAGCGCGTCTTCAATAGTGTTCTTTCTGTTCGTCGAAGTATTATTATACTCTTGCAGAAATTCTAATTTCCCGGTTCGGGGTTTTGTTTTTTTCCCCCCAGTTTATGGGAGACTCCCGTTGGCTGAATCTCCCTTTGGGCTTTTGAAGTTCATTCTCATTTTATTTCAAAATGAAAAGAAGCAAAAAAAAATAAAAATCCTGCCAGCCAGGATTCGCGGGGAGCGAGTCCTGCCTATTCTACTTCGTTTTGTTTGAATCGGGGAGAGGGGAACAAGGCGCAAAATAATATTTTTTTTCTGGTGCTCCCTTTCATTGGGAAAATTCGTGGTGGTTGACTTGAGACAAATCATAAAAATAGGGACTGAAAGGAGGAAGAACTCATTATAGCCCGGCGTTCGTTCCTTTAACCTACGTAGGATCTCATCTATTTCTCTTCAAGCGTCTTCTGCGGCTTTAGGATGGCACTCTACCCTTCGTTTGATGGCGCTGGTTTCAATGAATCTGCGGTTAGAAGAGGAACCGGAATGTTTACACGCACATTATGAATCCCGCTTTATTACCGTTGGCTGCAAGTTTGAAGGCAGGTGTTCTTTTAAAGCGAATCTTTAAAGGGGGGGCAGGGGGAATCCCCAGCGGCTGCTTCTGAAGCAAGGAACGTGCGCGCTTCAAGCTTTCCCAGGACTAAATCCCATCGAGATCAATGGGAGTTATTCTCGAAGAATTTTGCAATTCCTTTTTCCCCTACGTGCGTGCTGTGGCTTTTCTTGGCTTGTTGGGTCATTTGCACCGCCTCTGCTGAATTGCACACCCGCACAAAGCGGACACAAATACATCAGACAGGGGCCACTCAGTCTCTGCTGTGTGGCTTTGGGTTTGTGTAGCCGGGTGAATATTGTGTCTCGAAGGTTTGCGTCTTTCCCTCTCTTTCTGATATACAACGGGGGGGGGGGTCGAGCACACACACAAATGCACAAAACCCTTGGGAGAAACAGGGTCCATCCGATGGCTGTCCCTCTCTGGCGCTTCTTCCCGATTTTTTTGAATTGACTTCAGACCGTTATTCCTAACTGCCTTAAATGGCTATGCATTATTATTATTATTATTCTTGTTGTTGTTGTTGTTGTTGCTGCTGCTGCTGCTGCTGCTGTTGCTGATTTAATCTACAGTTTGGTTCACAATCTGGGACTAGTAAAAACTTAAAAGTTCAAGTCCTAACCAAGGACCTAAGCGCTGTTAAGGAAGCGTCTAATATATAGGCAGTTCCAAGTGAGATGGGTTTTGTTTTTGTTTTTTTTGCAATGTCATAATCTTCAGGTCTAATAAACTCAAAATTTCCATGTATCCAGGCAGCCCTTTGGGTATTGCTCCGTTGATCAATCAACCATTGATTTCTTCCTCAACAATCGCTTAACTTGAATTGGCAAATCGCGATATTTCGTTATTATTATTTTTTTCTAGCTGTTTCTCTTCCACTCCTGCATCCTATCAATGAACCAGACTTTTTTTTCCCCCTTTCCCACGATAGCGATATCAGGCGTGTTGTGGGACAGATGTCCCTAAATTATCAGTCTGTCTGTTTGGATCCCAAAGTTATCATTTCCATTTTGTATCTCTCGCCTTCTAATTTCATTGTAGGAAAGTTTAAAAAACTCAATTCCTTCACGCCAGGATTTCAAGCTAACTAAGCAAATCCTGGGAGGAGCAGAATTACAGACGCAGCAACATAAGGAACGAACAGGCAGATATCCCTCCGGTTCAGCAGGAAACTAAGAAAACGAAGGGGGGGAGGGGCACGGCTTTTCTTGCCCTTCGCCCAAGTGCAAAGTCAGGTCTATTGTAGTGACTCCCCCGCGAAGGATACGTAGTTGCTCCCTAAACGTGGGTTACTGAAGTAGAAGGGGAGTTTGCTTGCTTTATCACGGGGGTGGGTGGGAAATAAAATGAATTATAGATATATGCAGGTAGAGATATATACCGGTAGATATGGAAATGTTATCAGCTAGGAAAGCTTACTTTGATTTTTATCCACAAGGAATAAAATACTATTCATCCAGCCATCGGTCCACTCTGAGGGCGGGGGGAGGGACATTTAAAACAACGTGTTGTTGTTTTTTTTCGTTTGCTTGGCTTTTCGTCCTGGGGGAGCAGAAGGCCGGCTTTCTGACGGCGAGGTGTTTTAAAAAGTTTTCGATGGAAAAATGCAACAGGAAGGAAAAGCCGCCGAGCCCGGAGGCTGCTAAGCAGGAGAACAGAGTTCAGGATCAAAGAAGCGAGAGGCAGTTTCTGAATGAGTGCGGAAGAAGGGGGGAGGGGAAAACCCCCACAATTCAAGATGAAAACGGCTGAAAAAGCTCTCGCCTTCTGGGGCCAACTGGTTGGGGGAAATAACTGCAGCTCGCTAGTGCAAGGCGTGGGATGGAGAGAGAGGAGAGAGACCCGGGGCGCGAGAGATCTGGGATTTAGGCTTTTCTCCGCGGGGGGGGGGTTTCTTCCCACGCGTGCTCAGGAAGGTGGTGGGGTGCGGGATGCGGGGAAATTCGCGAGCTTCTACCCGGAGCAGGTGGAGGAGAGATAGAGGAGGAGGAGGAGGAGGAAAGGTTGGCATCGCCCCGTCCCTAAAAACTCCAGGGTGCTCTTGAAAAGGTTGCGTGGGCTAGAATGGTCCGCGACTGCAGTTGATGGGGGACCCGGGGTGTGCACTCACCAACTTTTTCAACCAAGCCAGCGCAGTCTGACCGCGGAAAGAAGCGCAGGAATAACTTGAAGAGTGATGAGCTTTTAATTTAATTTAATTTAATTTAATTGTTTACACTTATATGCCGCTCCTCTCCGAAGACTCGGAGCGGCTTACAACATACACAAACAATATTCATATCAAATCCAAATTAAAAGAACATTTAAAAATAAAAAACCAACACTCATTCATCATTCACACAGCAGTCACAATCATCCCCAGGCCTGCCGGCACAGATAGGTCTTAAGGTTCGCGATTACCGGCCTGTTACCTTGCAGGTCACGTATAGGGGAGGGGGGGGAGATGGTTCCTGGTCCTGGGGTGCTACGTGAGGGAGCTGCGCCCCTAAACAACGCCCCCCCTCCCTGATTTGGGGACATTTGCAAAAGTCCCGGATCGGAAGCCCCTGCAGCAGGGAGAGAGGCGCGCTCCCGGAGGCGCACCGTCAAAAAGCCCTTTCCGGCCAGCCAGCCGAGAGCCGAGGAAAGGAACGAACACTGAAGCCTGTTACGATCTGGCTTCACCTGCCTGCAGCTCCAGAAGGGGAGAAGACAGTTTGATATTGGCTGAATCGGCTTACAGGGGCCCTTTCCCCAAAGGACGGAAGCTGCCTGCGCGGGAGCGGGGACGGGTCCCTTTTCAGGCCGGTTTTGCACCTCGCAGCTCCCGCCTGGATATGGGAAATCCAGGAGAAGAGCGCTGAAAATGTATACTAAAACCAATAAAAGCAGCAGATGACAGACAGACAGACAGATAGACAGATAGATCAGAGACAGACAGAGATGGATACATAAAGAGAGAGAGAGAGAGAGAGAGAGAGAGAGAGAGAGAGAGAGAGAGAGAGAGAGAGAGAGAGAGAGAGAGAGAGAGAGAGAGAAAGAGAGAGAAAGAAAGAAAGAAAGAAAGAAAGAAAGAAAGAAAGAAAGAAAGAAAGAAAGAAAGAAAGAAAGAAAGAAAGAAAGAAAGAAAGAAAGAAAGAAAGAAAATGAGTGTATTCTTTATGGCTCTCCAGTTTCCTATGAAGCCGAATAAAATTCGGGCTGGTGTGGAAAATTCTCTGAACTTGAGCCTCTCTTGATCGTGGCCGATGGGGGTCCACATTCAGTATCCTGAATCGGCAGAGTTGGATCGTTGGATCAGTCAGTGGGTGGGAAAAACTTTCTCGTTTCATTTAGGCGTCCAAGTCGACGGGGTCGGCCCCTCCAAGCTCAGTAAGACTTAGCAGACAGATGTGGGGTTGCGCCTGGGAGCATCCTCAGCCTTGCTGGCCTCCCTTGAGATTATTTCACACCGAAGCCTATTACCCCGAGAGCCTATTGTGGCTTATAGGAGTCTTTTAGAACCACAGCCTCTGTCTCTCGCCTGCTCTCTGTGTCTGTGTGTCTGTGTTTGTACAATGCTACAAAGTACTGTACTTATCCGGTAGGATATTCTTAAGAACAGAGAATGGGATGTTTCCATTACAAACACAACTTTCATATATTCAGAGACCATTTCATGCTCCGGCCAAGGTTGTCTTCTTTTAGCGGACTCGGCCTGAAGGCCCTCGTCAGAACGCCTTTCCCAGCTATTCCTACAAATCTCCCGTCTTTTCGTTTATAATGCTGACCTGCGCGCGTTTGCTGGGAAGCAAATAATAACCGGCCCACCCCAAAAGCCCTGAAACGGGACCGGACCACAACCAGGGCACCCGTTAATCCAGGGCGCCCTGGATTTACCTCGGTTAGGGCAGGACCCCGCGTTGAGCTTCACCTGAGGGTTAGGGTCCCTCTGCTTTTCTCTTGGGGAAGCAGGGGGTGTCCCGCCAGAAGGCAGAGCGGGCTGTTATCAGCGCTATCGCCTGCAGCTATTTGTGGCTTAGCTTAATTCGGATTCGGCTCCTTTTTGGAACCAAGCGCCGAAGTCCACCAGGACTTCCCGAGGGACAACTTTAAGTCTCCAAAGGAGTCTTAAAGGTTCGTTTTCTGTTTCTTCCAACTTCTGCTGCAAAAGCGGGAGGGAGGATGGAAGAAGAGGCGGGGAAGTGAATCCTCTCTTACACTTACACTTACACACACACACACCCCAGAGCAGCCAAGCCTAACCCCAACCCCTGGGCCTTCTTCCAGCTGGAGGAGGGAAGCGAAGCCAATCCACACCCCGGCTTCTTAAAATAGAGCGATGACTCGCTCTCCCGCACAGCCCGCGGTCGAACAATGGGGTCGCTGCGGAAGATAGGCGCGCTTGATTGACAGCTGGGGTGTTCTGAGCAGGGCCGGGTGCGCGGCTCTCTCCGCGGCTTATATAGAGGCTGGAGGTGGGGAAGGCAGGAGGAGAGCGCGGCGGGCGGGCGGGCAGGCAGGCAGGCAAGGCAGGCAAGGCAGGCAAGGCAGGCAGGCAGGCAGGCAGGCAGGCAGGCAGGCAGGCAGGCAGGCAGGCAGGCAGGCAGGCAAGGCAGGCAAGGCAGGCAGGCAGGCAGGCAGGCAGGCAGGCAGGCAAGGCAGGCAGGCAGGCAGGCAGGCAGGCAGGCAGGCAGGCAGAGAACTCTACCAGGGAAGCAGGCAGGCAGGCAGGCAGGCAGGCAGAGTCACTGGATCCCGGGGCCCGCCCGCCCGCCCGCCCAGCGCCTACTTCCCCTGCGGTTTCTTTCTCCTTCGCTCACTTCCCGGGGCTCCGCGGTGCCCCCCTCCCCAGCTTTCCCCCCCGCCATGCACTGCCAAGGTGGGCTCCGGCTGCCTTCTCCCGGGCAGCAGCTGAAAGCAGCCAGGCGGCGCTACAAGACCTTCATGATCGACGAGATCCTCTCCAAGGAGACCTGCGATTACTTCGAGAAGCTCTCGCTCTACTCCGTCTGCCCCTCGCTGGTCGTGAGACCCAAAGCTTTGCACTCCTGCACCGGTAAGAGGCCCGGAGGGGAGGGGAGGGGAGGGGAGGGGAAGGGAAGCCTCGCTTTCCCCTCTCGAGAAGGACAAAGTTTTGGGGGAGACAGCCCGGCTGCGGCGCTTGGATCCTGCCTCGGGGTCCAGGCAAAGAAAGCTTAACGATGGATGTAGATCTCTCTTCTCCTTCCTTCCTTTCTCCTTCCTTCCTTCCTTCGGTTCCTTTCTCCTTTCTCTTTCCTTTCTCCTTTCTTTTCCTTCCTTCAATTCCTTTCTCCTTTCTTTTCCTTCCTTCCTTCAGTTCCTTTCTCGTTTCTCCTTCCTTTCGTTTCTCCTTTCTTTTTTCCCTTCCTTCCTTCCTTCCTTCCTTCCTTCCTTCCTTCCTTCCTTCCTTCCTTCCTTCCTTCCTTCCTTCCTTCTGCAAAATGTTTGCCAAAGAAGCTGCAAATCTCTTCCCTTAGAAACACGTTTTCAGGGCAACTGTTGCTATTGGACGTCAACGCTTGTGGTCTTCAAAGCAATGGGGGCTTTTAAGGGAACGTGGCATACACAGCACTTGTGATATTACTTGTCTGGCTGTAAACCACTGAGAACCAAAGCAGGTGTGGGGGATACCGACTTACCTGAAACTCATATTCAGTCGGTTGCAGGCATCCTGCTTTGGATTTTATCAGGGGCAAAAGAGAGTTTCACATACACACACACACCCCATTAAGGGTAATCATTCTCAAAGTGGGATTTAAGATTGTGCCAAGGATTTGGGATCAGCAACTGGGAAGATTATGGGTTTCAGAGAAAGTTTCAGTTGCTCTCCACCCCCATCCCAGTCCCGAAACTAAGATCCAAGTGTAAGAAGGAACTTTAGAAATCAGTCAGTAGGGCAGATCAGTCAAGGAAATACTTCCCAATAATGCTGTTTCTCAAATGCCTGGCAAGCAAATGTTTCCCAATTGTCACTTACCCTGTTATATCTCCTATGACTTCAAAGGCACAAAGTGGCAATTATTGGTGCTTATACCGACACAGTGGATGGGTATCCTCTCTTCATCTGTCTTTCCTTTTTGACAGGCAAGCAACTGTCCTCTGGATCCAAAAAGGACCCAGAAATAATACCCAGGTTGTGGGGGGGGGGTAGAGAAGGGAGGTGAATTGGATAAATACTTCCAAGTGCTCTTAGGAGCTCAGATCTTCAGATGGAGTTGCTTACAATACATTGCAGTTACTTACTACAAGCACTTGCCTTCCAAAGTTGAGTTCCTATGATGAGCGGGGGCTACCCAAGAGTCCAGGATTAAGTCACCCTGCTCTGTGATTATACACAGAACAGCAAATACGATTGGTTGTAATTCGTGGGTGTTGTGAGCTTGGGGCTAAAATAGGGAGAATTGTTTTGTCTATATGGAGATTCTCAGTCATCCAGATCATGGTTGTCTCAAAGGTGCTTTTATAAAAGGCAACTGGAGCAGTTTTGTTTTTGCTTGGAGACGTTTCGCTTCTGATCCAAGAAGCTTCTTCACTTCAGAACTGAAGAAGCTTCTTGTTTTGTTTTCATTTCCTTCCCATAAAATAGTCAGCTTTCCCAGTATTCTTTTTTTTTAACAGTTACGGATCTTGGCGAAAATGATGAGACAGCTTTGGATTGGACGGGGAAGAGGCAGGAATAAGTTAGTGCTTTGGCTTAGACTAGTCCTTGCAGAGTGATCTTCTTTCATTAAATCTTCCCTTTTCCAATCCTAAGCAAAAACTAGATCTCTCTATGTGTGATTCAGAAGTAGGACCTCTAGCATGGTTCTCCTGTAGCTGTGTGCAAAGAGTCTCTTATCTTTCTTTAAAAGTTGATGCGCCAATTCCATTACTTGCCCTCATATTAATATTGCCCTGTGGCTGGATTTTGTTCAGGTTGAGCCACACTGAAATGCTTTTTTCTAGCTTTGAAGCTTATTAGAATGACAAATCAATAAAACCTGAGTTCAGGTATGCCACTAAGCCACTTTACTAAATCAACCCCAAATTGTTGGGCTTAAGACAAAAACTGAGATTTATAAATCACAAGGAATGGGTTCACACATTCCTCCAAGCCTAGATCAAGGAAACCATCCTATGTCTTAACATAATGTGTGAATTCAACCTTTTGCCCAGCTTAATTTAGCTTGCAGAGTTAATGTCAGGTTAAAATAAAGAAACACTTCATTGCTTTGAAAGACCCGTGGGATTTCTGTATAATAAATAAAGTGTCCCATTGTCTTCTAGGATGTAATCCAATTCCAAAATGATTGCAATTTCCTTGTTAGGAAATAAGATTAACTGAAATAGAAACTGATTAGTTACGATGTTCACAGGTTTTGCAAGCACTGGGTGTAAAGATTGATCAGTTGACATGCCTATGATTTAAATGTGAAGTAAACCCACTAATACTTTATACAATTACTAAACTGCAAGACCCAGTTTGCTTAAATCTTCTGGGCAAATATATTTCTTTTAACATGAAGCCACTCAGGCCAACTTCTCCACACTTTCCTAGTATATTTCATTGGGAAATATTCTGTCCCTGAAAATCAGTGAGCATGTAATCAGCAAATCAGCAAATATTTTAATCCATTTTCCCTTCCCTTTGGGACAATGTGGCCAGAAATGAGAATCTATTCAAAAAAAGTGTATCGATTTTAATTGAGCTGAAAATCATACTAGTCCCAATTCAATCAAAGGAGAAATTTTTCAATTCTTAGCCTACTAAACTTGTGTTTAGAAATGATTTAACATTGACTGTGGCATACTCAAAAGGTTTTCATACAGAGTCCCCTTAATAATTGTATACATTTTACCAAGTAGCAAACAGAGCTGTTGTGTAATAAATATTTTATGATGGGGAATAGTTATGTAATTTATTTAGCCAATCAAGTGCAGCAGATTGGCACAGTGACTGTAACATTTTGAAATAAGCCCTGTTTACTTTAAATATCTAAAGTCTTACACTCACCTGTTCTACTCCTGTAAAATCAAGGGCAGAACTGGCAGTGAAACTTCGATCTTTAAAATTAGTATTTTTTTAATCCCATTTTAATAAAACAGGTGTTCTCCTGCCTCTAAAATAAAAGATTGCACTGAAATGTAATGACATGTATGTCGCTTTTAAACATAACATTTAAAAGAAAGTTATGACATTTTTAGATTTCATTCTTGGGCATCTTACTTTGATGCTGCTACTTGTGCTAAAAACCAAAATCATTAAATCCTCTAAAAAAAAAGCAAAAAAAAAAAAAGCCAAGAATTAGAAATTGGGTGTGGTTCCTTCATAAAGCAGTCTGGGTGTAGATTAAGTGTGTTATCATTATAGCAGATCTCAATAAACCACATTGATCATAGAATGAGTGGCAAAACATTTTCATGATAAATAGTGTTTAAAATGAAAGCAGAAAGTTATTCTTTTGGAAGGCGTATCTCTTTTGGGCTTTAATTTAAATCTATCTACTCCCATCTGATAAGGAAGTGTTGTTTGTAAAATACTCCTAGATTTCAATCTCATGTATTAAAAAGATGTAAGTTTCACCAAATTCAGGGTGTTTGAGACAATTAGTGTAAAATTTGGCTAAAAGATTTCCAACTGCCCTCTGCCTGATTCCCATCTTTTGGGAATCACTAGTTCCATTCTCTAAAAAAATAATTGGATTACCTATAACTCAGTCTGGCAAAACATACCATGTAAGAACACAATGTGTAATTAATTGAAATGTTAGGGAAGTGCTTAAAGGCATTGACAGAGTAATTCCACTTTACAATTGCCTTATTACAATGTTATATTGTCATTCATATTTTATATAAATTTGCCCTTCATTTTTCATTCAAGCCAAGAATTTATAACCAAGAATCACTTATTAAGAACTCAAAGGCAATTGCTATTCATTTGCATTTATCATATCCTGATCTTTGAGAGATTCCCATGAAGTGAAAGACAGTCAAATATAAAATAAAAGTCCCATTAAAATAGATCAGTAATCTGTCAGAAGTTACAAGTTAAATTGCATACATAAGTCTTAAACTACCTTGCATGCAATTAATTAAAACAAACAAGATCTGGAGAATCCAAAGCTCTTTGAAAGTTGTAATTCTTCGTATGTTTTATTGGGAATGACTGCTGAACACAGAATGGTTTATTTTTGAGTAGATTTGCACTATGGAAAGACCTCTCAATCTGTATTGTATGAAAGATTGGTACATTCAGATATTGTTCAGAAGGAAATAATATCTGCTCAGAGTCAGTTGGAGGAGCCTATAAATCCTGTGAATAATAATAATAAAAAAGACAGCTATTGTAATTTGGTGCTACTTTACTCATAAACTTCCAGTGAATCAGCATATGTACAGCAGAATGACATGAGAATGTGGAATTAATTTTAAAAAGGTATTTTCCTATTTCAAAGACTTATCTTGAGTATTATTAACTTGTCTTGGAAAAAAATATTAACAAATGGCTGGAGGCTGTTCTCTTTTAATTTTTCGAATGGCTCATAACCAAATGTGGTGATTCAGTAGTTACTCATGCATTATTCAGTTGCAAAAACTCATATACAATATTTACTCACACAGCGTTAAATCAGAATTCCTCAACAGTGGAATTCCTGTGATCTCAATTATTTCTTCCAGAAAGTTACTCTGGATTATGATAATCGATTGACTCATGGTGGGAACATAAGTATTTCTGCCTTAAGAGTTGTTGTTTTTTTAATTAAAATAGGAACACAGACACAAAGTGGCTTTCTTTCCTTGCCCTGAATTTAATACTTCAAACGTCAGATGCACAACTACTCACAGAAGGAAAACCAGCTACTGATTAAGAACATGAAACTGATTTATAAACATGAGTAAAATATATACAACCTTTTGTAACTACAGCCAAACTGTAATTTAAACATTGTCTTGTTTCAGTCTTTCAATGCCTCAATGAGAAGCAGGGTGCATTGAGAAATTCAGCATGAGAGCAACTATTAATAATAATACATGACATTAATAACAATATGCTCTTTAAGACAAACAACTTATAATGGTTTCCCTGCTTCCAGTTGAACCTACTTATTTTAAAACCTTTCATCCGTGACAGGAGCGAGGCAAAGGAAGACAGTGCCGTATTACTCTCTTTAAGCATGACCGCTCTTAATTGAAACCATGTAAAATTTACCCAGATATTATACCCAAGGCAGTTTCTGAAATGCTTGGAATAATAATCTTCATGATGAATTGCTTCATCTTCACAGCTGTTCTAAAGGACAGACTTTTCTCATGTTGGCAGTTAAATCTCTTAGTATTTATGTTGGCTGAAACTCGCCAACAATCTTTGTTTCATCTTAGAGCACATGGTTGGTAAGCAAAATATGACTTTCCAACACAACTAGCAGACCTTTAAGATATAGAACAACCCAGCAATATCCCTTTCCAACTCAATGGATATCTGAATACCAGATGACCAAGTCAGACAATTTTACCCACACAATTGATTCTTCCCGTTCTCATGCTTTCTCTTCAACGCTCAGTGTTGATAAAAGAATGCCATCAAGCTCACAGTTAAATTGACTGTAATAAATACTGCCCTACTCATGCTTCTAGCTTAAAGACGACTAAATCAGGCAAAACAAATGCAGACTGTAGGAGTCAAAGGAGGAGGGGTGGGGAATTCCTGAAAGGGTCAAAAATAGGGTAAATTATGTTTTATTTAATTCAATAACTCGTTATAAAAACAGACAGAAATGCATTATGGTTATAGGTTTAAGTGTCCATAAAGCACATTGGGAACAAATTCTGGAAGTAAATTGGTTTGTCTCTTCTGATTTTGAACTTATCAGTGACAAAAACAGTTCTAACTCGGCCATTGAAAAGTTCCAATGTCCGGATCAAAGAAAGTTGGTTAATCATGAAAATGAACAATTTGACTGCTTTTGGCTGTAGGAGAAATGCACAGGTTATTAGCTAAGAAGTGGCCATTGAGGGTTGTTCTCAAAATATACGTAAGAGAAACTTCTTTTTTTCCCCTTGAAATTAATCTATAGAAGACCTGAGTTAAGTTATTGTAAATGGTTATTTAAAATAATAATAATAATAATAATAATAATAATAATAATAATAATAATAATAATAATAATAATAAACGCAAACCACTTTGCAATTGTCTCGGAATGCAAGAACTGCACAATTGTGCCTATCAACAATTCATTGTTGTAGGAAATGGATCTTTAGAATCCAGGTGTTGTTGACAACCAACTTTAAAAATGGTCGATTATGTAAGAATTGCATGTGTTTCCTTGAGCCGTATGATAGATAATCCTTAATCCAACCCAGAAGTTCTTTTTTATTTATATAGTTTTTATTTTATTTTTTAGCAGGGAGGGTTGTTGTTGCATTGTTGTTGTTTTAACTAGAACAGTATAGCAAGGTTAGAGCTGTTGAGGCAAGTTCATTCAAAACAGTGGAATCTTTCTGTAGGGATGAATTTATGAGATTCAAATATCAATAGCAAGGTTTCCTGATTTGCACTGATAGCTTAATTAGAACATCCTTCTAAAGAACTTAAAGCTTGTACTAACCAAATTCATCTCCAGATTAGGTTTCAATCTCTGAATATTACCTTTGGAACCATATTGAACCGAATTGTTGTTTACCTTGTTAAAAGCCAACTGATTTAACATCGTACTTTCTTAATTTTGGTTTCCTTTTGATATTCATTTGATGCTGATTTTGTGAAACAGCCTTTTCGTCATGGATTTTGCCGCAATCTTTCAACAAAGGAATGGCACTTCATTGAAAACACAAGACATTTTGGAACTGTAAAGATGGAGTTAACTATATATGTATATATATACACAGAAAGTTTTTCAGACAGACTGCAGTTCTACTTTTTTATAATCTCTTTTGCCTTGCAGTTGCTCAAGTCACAACTGCGATACATTACAAATTCAGATTTCTTTTTGCTGACGAGAGTCAAAGATTTAAGTGGGAGACTAGTATAGCTATTTCGGACTCATTTGTCCTCATCAGCTAGCCACACCCTTTATGGGATTCGAACCAGGGCAGTCTGCAGTGGTTAATACACTGCCTAGCATGTAGACTGTCCTGATTCAAATCCTATAAAGGGTGTGGCTAGCTGATGAGTCCGAAATAGCTATACTAGTTTCCCACTTAAATCTTTAACTCTTGTCAGCAAAAAGAAATCTGAATATATATATAATATTTTAAACCAGACGACGTGGGGCTTAGATAAATTAATGGGGGCAGAAACAGGCTCAAGACATTTCTCTAAATGAGACAATGTTCTCTCTGTACAAACTGACCTGGGTAGGTAGAGCAATAATAACAGGTCAGCAATTCCCACTATCCATGAGGTTAGTAGACTAGTTTGTGGACCCCTCATAAACTTAGTACATTTTTTCAACACCTTATAGTGAATTCGCCATTCTGTCTGGTGGTCCTCTTGTTGCACACACAGATGCTGCATTGTGGCGTGACTAGAATGTGCAACTGTTACTATTTAAAAAAAACCCTCTAGCATGCATATGTTAGCAGCAAAGCTTAGAGTACCCTTTTGTTCTGCATAACCCAAAAATCAACCACACTGTTCCTCATCTCAAAGCAGCCCTGGCTTGCAATTGCCTAGAGCAAGGGATGTTGGGAGATGTAGTTTACACATGAAATACCCATGATATAAATCAAGGGTCTTCAAACTTGACCCTTGTATGACTTGGCTGGTTGAGGAATTCTGGGAGTTGAAATTCACAAGTCATAAAAGGGCCAAGTTTGAAAACCCCTGATATAAATAAAAACTAATTACCCCAAAACTGTAACACAATCTATATCAGAAGTACAAAACCAGAAGCTTGTCAGAGCTCCCTGTTGACCCTGAAAGCATTGGAGGGGCCCCCAAGGCCGCACCCCAAATTGCCACACAATGGAGAATTTTTAATAACATTTAATAATTTAATGTGCATGGGAAGTAGTTTTACTTCCTGCATTTTATTTATTGCCATTTTAATTATATGTCACTTAAACCATTTAAAATTAAATTTCTTCCTGGACACACCCACTTTTTGGCAGGTTGGTTCCAAGATTATTTTAGGCCCGAAGAAAAGTTGCACGTAGGATCAACACTTTAATGCTATCTCTCCTATCGGCGACAAATTGCCATGTAATCTTGGATCTGGATGAGGTTGAATGAACTCAGTGCATTGAGCAACTCAAGTGCAGTGCTTGTTCATATACAGGGAGAAGATAACCCTTGAGTGAGTGGAATCTCATATATAACAATTGGGCATTATTTCCTATTGCGTTTGCAACGATCAGGGTCACTTTGTCAAATGGAGTCTCATAATAAGAAAGTGTATTGTTTCATTAGGGCTATGCAAATAGTTGTATAATGTTGGAAAAGGTGGAAAGAAATAGAAGAAGGAAATGGCATATTATCAATTAGTGTGGTGCAGCTGGTCCTCAAATTATGACATTTGTTTAACAATTGTTCCAAGTTACAAGGGCAAGAGCTTCTTGTATGCACAAAAGCTGTTCTCTGTATGGCAGAGGTCCCCAACCCCCAGTCTGTGGACCGGCACCGGTCCATGGCATGCCAGCAACCAGTCCATGCAAACAAGCAAAGCCCCATCTGCAGGATGCAGGCAGCACACAGGGAACTGATCCCTGGTGCCCAAAAGGTTGGGGACCTCTGTTGTATGGCACATGTGTTGACTGAGGATCAGTGGCCCACTCCCACAATACTTGTCAACCATTCCTGAAACTGAAGATATTTGGGACCCAGAGGTGTAGTCTTCCGAGTTTTGGACTCATGCTGGAACCAAACCTCAGGGAACTTCTCTCTGTAGCTGTTAGAGAGTCAAGAATGCCTGTCTCCAAATCTGAAGCTGGAGGTACACCCATGTCATCTCCATCCATCCAATTTTCTACATAATGGAATGTCTGCACTTCACATGAAGCCCTTCTGAACTGGGTAAAGAGTAAATCGTCCATTTAAAAGATTTCCGATGACCAGGCCACCGGAGGATGCAGTGTTTTAACATTCCTTGGACAAACCCCATAGCCTTTGGAGGAAGCAGAACCCTTTTAGAAATTATTTTAAGTTTTATCACAGAAATAGAAAGAGTCAGTCTGAGTTTCATAGCCAGCCTTATCAACTCTGGAAGTCCAGAGAAGCAGAAGATTTATGACATATTATAAAACAATCCAGTTGTTTATATTGGTGACCCCAGAAGCTCGTGATGGCATTTGTGTGTGTGTGTGTGGAGAAGGTCAGCAAAAGTCTCAGCTTGGAATTGTTTCAAATTTGATCTGGGACACACTTCAAAATCCACATGGAAACTGTTTCTGCTGAGACCTACTTTCCCCGTTTAATTGAATGGATAGTGTTACGGCATTCCTGAGGGAAGGCACAGAGCTGTGGGAAAGGGAACAAAACATGATGAGTACAGTGTGGGTAGATTCTTTTTCACCCTAAACCTTATTATCGGCCCTGTAGCAGCTGTATTAATTCACTTAAATAAAACAAACATGCCATTGTAGGTAATACTGTTTATCAGTCTCATTTACACCTAGCTGGAGGGAGTTTGCATTCTGGCAATGATAGAGGCAACAGGAATGGGATACAATTCCTTATTGGCAGAATTTTTTCCATCTAAAAGGATTATAAAGTTGGCTGAGGCAAGGCACTAAACACTCATAAATATTCTAACCTTCATTTAGGCTGACTGCAATGTCCTTTCTGGTTTGCCACAGAACACCACATTTTGCACAATAGAATATACAAGGCAGCCAAAAATAATTATCAGATTCTCTGTAACAACTATGATGAGAACATAAAACAGCCCAGCCCAAAGTAATTGCTGTTATGCAGTTGTGATATCTCTTTGCCACAGAGAACTGGTGTAGCTGTAGAAAAGGTATGAATGCAGGACATGGGGCTCTCCAGATGCTGTTGAACAATTCTCAGCATCCCAGCTGTCAGGACCTGCTAGTGAAGGATGCTGGCTGTCATACTTCTTCCACATCTGGCAAGTTGCATTTTATTCTCCTTCCGAATACCAACACATCCTTCGGCAAGCTTTGAAATGTGAAATGAATTTCTAACATAAATGAAGACCAGACAAGACCATCTACCGTATTTCACCTCAGTATTTTTACAACCAGGCTAAAAACTGGGTGACTGTGAATTCTAGTTTCCACCTTAAGCATGCAAGCTGGCTGGGTTGGGTGTCTTTGGGCCATTCCTTCTCTCTCTCAGCCCAATTCACATCACAGGGTTATTGTTGTGTGCGGAGGGGGGGGGAGCAGGAAGGGATGTGGCATTTGTTCACCTCCTTGAGTGATTTGTAAAAAAAACAATAACAGGATACAAATAAATAATAAGAGTGGAGTGGAGTGTTTCTTTGTGAATTGAGTTTTGCAGTGGTGCTTATTTCTGGTAAAAGAGCTGCTTAAAAAATCTGATCTGGTGGAAAGCTAGCCTAGAAGAAATAAATAAAAATAACATATATAGATGGCCACTGAATCAGCAAAACAGAGATCAAAAAGAAATCTGGAAAAGAGTTCTAATTGTGCTTGGGTTGTAGACAAAGCTTCTTAACAGGGGCCATACATCTTGCTATTACTGTTGTGTTACCTGATGTTTTACACACTCTCTTGCAGTAAGCACCACAAACAGCTTCGGTAGCCTATTCTTTCCATCCTATTTTTTTCAGTGCTCTGAGTTTTCTGAGCTAAATTTAGGCCTTAATGATGGCCCACAACACAAATTTTTGCAAAGTCCCTAAACATATGCTAATCCAGAGCTGCTTGAAAGCCTGTATTATTCCACCTAGCTCCTTTTCCTCTTAGCAATTGTCTTGACCTTCCTCCTCTGCCTTTATCCGATTTCTTTTTCTCTTTTTTAACTTCTCTTTTTTTCCCCTTGACACTAATCCACTGGTGCACAATGCTGCTTTATTTCTCAATCTTCACAAAGTCAAGGAATCCATCCACTACGAGGATTACAGGATTTCTTACAAAAGAATCAGCGCATTACGGCTGTGGTTTAGGACGATTAAAGCCTTCTATTACATTACTAGAGAGGAATAACAGTTGCTTCACCTGCATTGTGAAAAATCCAGCATAAATGCGGAGTGATTAGGGTTCCCCCACCCACCCTTCAAATCACTAAAACGATTGCAGTGAAAATAAAGGGCCTGGATGAGCTGATTCATAATGCTGTCAAAAGGTGCTGATAGGTTTGTGCTGCTGTAAGATCACATAGCATGGCGTGTATTACACCGTCTTTAGATCCTAAATACACTTACAGACAGCATCTGAAAAGAGCATGAAAACAACAAGGAAATGTCAATGCGTTTGAAATACACACACATACACACGCTACAGGGGCACATGTCTCTGGTGAGTTGTCTCAGGGGGCTGGAATACTAAGTTTCTTAAAATAGCATTCCTGGATATTCAGTGTAGGATCACATGATTTCTCAGTTTCCTGACAGAATGGGCTCACATGCTGCAGTAAACCATAATTTTCTTGGGTTCTGCTGGACATGAATTTAGTAAGAGGTTTTTCAGTCATGGCAGGCCCATTCAATTCTGGTTTGACTGGTTTGAATTTATTTACTTTTATCTCACCTTTATTATTTTTATCACTATCTCAAGGCAGAAGACATACTAATCCTCTTTCCTCCTTCTATTTCCCCCCACAGCCACAACGCTGTGAAGTAGGGGGGCTGAGAGAGAGTAACTGGACCAAGATCACCCAGCTGACTTTTATCCCTAAGACTGAACTTGAACTCACAGTCTCCTAGTTGATTGGCCTAAAGTCACCCAGCTGGCTTTTGTGCCTGGTGCATGGTTAGAACTCACAGGGTTCTGGTTTCTAGCCTTAACCACTAGACCAAACTTTGATAATCAACAAGTGAACAAATGTATGAACCTAAATGATGCATATGATGTAACAGACTGCATAGTGCAGATTTTAGCATTCTGTAAACCAATGTTTGTTTTGTCAAATCTAGCTAAATCTTATCTTCCAAACCATTGAATTTTCAGTAGTCCTAGTGAAGAACTCCCAAGTCTTATGTAATGGAATGGAGGTTTCTTCTGGACCTCAAACCTCCTGCCAGGGGACAAGTCCAAGGCTATATTTTTTTATTTATCTAGAGAAATCAGGGCAAATCCCTGCCCTGCAAATCCATAAGATTTGTTGGGGGGCTTTTTTTTTTTGATTGAAGCATTTCTGCATTTTTTAAAGAGTAGTGCTAAGTAGTTCTGTTAATCACCGCAGTTGTAACACTTGGCTGATCATGTTGTTCTTGACAAGCTAAACAGGTTTAGATCTGGTTAGTCTTTGGATGAGAGACTGGAATTTACAGAGTAGAAGAAAACAATATAGCACAGTAGTGTTGTGAAGAACACAACATGGCATAGTGCTAGTTATTTAAAAGATTATGTGTCTTCCATAGTTTCGGCCAGCCTTTCAATTGGGCAGAGTTGATACCCTTCCATTTTATGTCACACATACACTGTTAAAGAGGTGGGACTTTGATTGTGTGATTGTGACTAACGTCTTAATTTTTTTGATATCCAGAAAGATGAGTGTCCCTTCTCTGTCACACCACCTACTTTCTGGATTTGCCATCTCTTCTGGATTTATCTGCCCCACCCTGAGCCTTGAAAACTTGGGTTAAGGCAAGCAAAAAGTTCTGTCTTTTTAATTATTTGTCAAGTTCTGTCTTTTTCTATTATTTAGAATAGTTTCTTGTTCTGGAGTCTTTGGCGTGTATGTGTGTCTTGCATTTAAATATTAATTCCATTATATGCCATCCAGAGTCACTATAAATTTGGCCAGACTCATCCATTTATTTTAATAAACACATTTCAATAAATACACCACGGAAGTCGATGGGAGTTGATTTCAACTCAAAGAAAACTTAACCTACAGCTTAAAATAACAGGGATCCTTATACAACGGGCAGGGCTTGGAAATATGTAGTTGATAGTTGTATTGGAGCACACTGGGATCTAAATATTGTACCAGCTAGTATTAAAATAGAAACATGCTGGCGATCAGCTTGATTTATGTGTCTGGAGATCTGCAGTGGGATTGGCCAAACAGTTATATCCTGAGCTCAGTCCAACATGCTTTCCACCTTCAACCGAGTATTGCAATTCTGTGAAAAATGGCAGACAAATTCCGGGCAATTATAGGCGAGAAGATGGCCTTTGTCTTGCCTTGGTTAAAGTGTTTGTCATTTAAGCTTCCCGCATTTTTTCAAGTCAGACATATCTTACATCCATTTGGGGAATGGCATGTTTTTAATAGGAAACCTTATACAAGCAAGACTAATTGTTTGTCTCATCCAGAGAAGTGTAAGCTAGGTCTCTGAGGCCAACTTCATCTCAACTGTTCTTCTGCAGCCCCAGAGTCACCTTTGACCAGGCTGCAAACTGAAGGAGTACCTCAGCAGAAACCCGGCAGAGGACTTTCCTTCTGCCTCCTTTTTGCATTGAAGTAATGCTGTTGGGTTTGTTCTGTTCCACGATTTATACATTTAAAGAAACACAGAAGATTGTAATATTCACCACCTCCCTTTAAAAAAAACAGGGAAAAATAGAAAAAAAATCTTATGTGCATGATCCGGTGTGAGCGGCAAATCTTACAATTTGTATCACTGGGCTGGTAGGATCTGTAGCCCATGAGATGGATATAAAACTCAACTTTCAGTAGCTAAAAGCAAGGGGGAGGCCCTGTTCTTCTGCAGCAGAGCTGCTAACCTCAAACCATTCTTCTACAATGAAGAGAAAGTGGCACCCACACAGGAAGGATGTGGTTTGGGAGACTTTTGGAATTTTAGGAATAAACCTTTCAGATAGATAGCCCATCCTATAATTACTGCAGCATGGTTCCCCAGCTAGAGTTTAAGTGCCCCACAAAGCACGCTTCATTGATAAAACGAAAATCAAGTCACAGTGATGTTCATATTAAAGATGGAAAAATGGAAATTTTGCAATCCATGCCCAGAATCCTTGAAGGAGCATCTTCTTCCAGAGGTGTCTTCCACTTCCAGAGCAAACCCCCAGGAAATGGAACTTATTATACTGGGATTTTTAGCTCATTATTTTCTTCCTTTTTCTTTTTAAAGATGCACGTTATATTGTTATACGTTTGTTGTATTGGAAGACAATTCGTGCATTCTCTTATTATCAAAGTTCATTTGTAACCTGTGCATGCATGACTATTGTTAATTATGCTGAACATATCCCAGATTAGATTTCCTATATGTGTAAAATGGACTTTCACCCACTAAATTCCTTTCAGGTTTTATAATTCATTACAAAGATTATGTTTCCTGTGAATGCATCCACAAACATGCATGAAACGTAAACTGTTTGCATCATTCTCTTTAACGTGGGGAAAGGGTTGATTTCCATTAGGAGTGAAGAAAGAGTTGGGAAGATTCTTTGTAGATATTTTTTATGCTGATTTCCATCACCGTCAGAAATCCATTTGAAAGAAGGGTTTGTGTAAATGCAAAATCCCTGTAGATGTGATCTCAGTCTGTTCGAATTCCAAGAGAGTAGAGAGTCTCTTTTTTAAGAGATAAATTCATTGTAGAAGGAAAGCTGTGTTAGTCTACGGTAGCAAAAATCAGGAGTTTAGTGGCACCTTTTCCAACTACCTATTTTTATTAAAAAGTGTAAACTTTCCTGAGCCGCATCTGTGATCCACATTAAAAAAGGGGGAAAACTTGAGATTAGTCCCAACCCTGTTGGCCTTTTCTAAGGCATTGACGACCTGATTATGTGTCCAGACCTGAAACTCCAAGTGTGTTAAGAGCCTGATTAGAAGTTTAAGAATTTAGGGATCCCTTTTTGAGGAAGATGGGCAGTTCATAAATGGGAAAAATAAATAGCAGACATCCAGACTCGTGGCCATGAATAGCCTGGTGTTTTAGAAGCTGGCCGGGTTTTCTTTTAAAAGTGACTCTATTGATAAAATCTTCTCTACAATTGATAGCAGCAACTCCTACAGTTTAACTATAGATTAAGTAAGGAAGTCCTTCCTTTTATTCATCTCTTTCTCAGTGGTGAAGGACGATGTTTTATTATAGCTCTGTCTTAGCTGCAAATTGCCTGTACGGTATTGAAGTATTGCCATTGTTTGGTTTCTAGGCAGCTGGGCAGCAGTTAGCTATTCCCTGTTGCTTCATTAATATAATTCACAACTCAAATCCAAAAACAACAGAGAAGTTTCTTATAAATAGGAGATATTTATGCCGTGTCACTCACTATTGCCTTTCACTTGCCAGAGAAGTTATACCCCGTCCTATTGTCTTTATCTCCTATGCAAGGAGAAACAAATTTGGAGGCAGTTCACCATGTAAAGAATGTAAGTTATCCTGATCCACAAATCAGTTAAGCTCATTTGTTTGCACTGAAACAAATTTAGTTACAATTAAGTCCCCAGGCCTGCGTTTAAGATATGCTTTGCCTTAACTGGTTAGACAGATGGAATGGTGTACCTGTAAACTGAGCTCGGCCAGCATCCTAATTCATACAATCATTTCTCTGACTTGTTTTATTTTTATTCTTTTTTCCCCTTGACAGATATTTGAATGTTTATTTCCCAAAAAGGGCTCAGAACAAAATGTTGCAATGTGAATGGGGTTTTGTTCATCGTTCAACTCATTCAGCCATGCTCTTCTGTTGGATACTCCATCCCGTTTCTGCTCTGCCTTCTGTCTCTCTTTCTCCCCCTTCCCACAAGGCATAATCTGAACTCACATTTTTTTTATCCACTGAGAATGTTCAGTCCACGTGAATCTGGGAGCATTGTTTAACAGTAATCATATATTATCATATATCAAATGAATGTTGGTACTTGTAGAGGGTTGTGGAGATCGTCTCAAAGAAGGATTCTGTTAGGTAGACACCAGCTTAGCCTCGGAAAGAAAGAGAGGATAAGAAAGAAACTCAGGATAGGCCCACCTTGATTCTCTTGGATATAAGAAAGAGAGAATCTCTCAGGCTTTCAAGATTCTGTGATTATACCCTGCAACAGGAAAGTAGAGTTCCAGTAGTCCATTTGAAGACTTTCAAAAGACCGTGTTGTCTTTCTGCATCTGATGCTTCCCTCTTGTGCATGTAGAGAGACCATTTGACCATGTGAAGAATTGAAACTTTCCTATATGATTGTTTTCTCCATTTATTCCAGTTAAATAGTTCCTTCTAGCTCTTAAAGCAGGCCAGAAACCATGGGGAAGATTTTTTTATATCTTAATGTGAATGGGTGATAAGTCTTGATGAACTGCACTCTGTCTATGAATATTTCTGTATTTTCTCCCAACCACAAAAAGGATTTAAACAGCTGCTCCTGTGGCTGAATTATACAATACTGTCCATCTGTTGAGGACATTGGATTATTTTAGAAGATCTATATATCAAAAATGGTCAAGCCCATATAGACTCACTCCCAAGCCATTTGGCCTGAGGTATAAAATTTAAATATTGATTACACACTATAATATAATTTGGAGCCAGATTGTTCTTCCTTAAATCATCAGAGCTATCGTAGGAAAACCACGATGGTAATTTGGACACCATTACACATGTATCTTCTTCTTAGTCCAGCATTGACAAAGGTGCTCATTACTTCATGATGGGGCCGGTTCAGAGAATACCTGAAGCAATCTTATATTTCAAGGGATATTTTTTTTAAAAAAAGAGGTGTGTCAACTAAAATATGGGAGCTACTGAATCCAAATTTAGCAGTTTCGGAATGTGTGTTGACAGATAGAAATGAGATTCTGAGCTTTCGCTGGTTTAAGCAATAGATTCAGCAACTAGGACTTTAGTCAGTTCATGGGTAGAGATTTTCTTTGAATGGCTATTTGCTCATTCTGTTGGGCCGTTTGATATACGATGTACTTATTTATTTGTGGAGAAGATTTCCTTCCAACATACTTCCACAATGGGAAGGATAAAAGATGCACTGAAAAAGATCCTTCCTTCTTTAGAAAGAAGGAATGTCTTGAATATTGGAGCTTTTGGTGGGTCCGTACCAGCTCACCCCCATTTCAACACCTCAACTGCTTTTTAAGTCCTCAGGTGTTGGTACGGTATTAAGACACCGCTCAACCTCTAAGTGTAATTTTTGTTTGTTAAATGAACATCTGATAGGCTTATGTTTTCTTTGGTTCTTTGCTACATTTATTGCCAGTTTGCATCTTATGATTCTGACGTTTTAATTTTACTACAATTCTGGAAAGTAGGGTTGGGTTGAGAGAGAATGACCAGCTCCAAAACTATATGATTGGGTATAAATAAGACACACGATGTCCTAATGCTGTATAAAGTGTTAGGGTTTCAAAGATACCACCATATTTTACAGTAATAAGTTATCTCCACTGGTCTATTAAAAGCTGATCGTTAATCAAATAACATTACATGGTCCGATCATAATCCCTGTTGGAAATGAGACAGTGGAATAAATAAAAAATGCAAGCGCCAGCCAAAGGGGACATTTTTTCCTCCATTTTTGGCTATCCCATCATATCTCTGGATTTTTTCTATGTTTCTTTTTCAGGAGTTTCTTAGAAAAGAGAGCAGTTAACATTCTTAATTTGTCTGTGCCACTTCTCTGCCTGTTACCTACCCAGGGGAGCTAATTGATGAAAAACAAAGGTTCCACAGGCAGACAGAAAACTTTATCATGTGTCACGATGCATTCTTCTAAATGGCATTGTTTGTGCAGCTGTTCTCTAGAGCTGGCTCCATGGTTTATTTTTGGCCCATTTAGGAGGGGGAAAGGCAAGGGTGTTCTTTCGATTGTGACATGAATGATACCAAAGAATTAAAATAACAGAGCTCAGGAGATCTAAGGAAGTTTCTTGCAGAAGTCTTCTTGAGATGAATGCAAGATGTAGGGAAAACATTTGGGACAATTTGAATGATAGGAGAACTCAACTGAAATGTCAGTCCATAGTTAGTACATTCCTGCCGCAGGCATGTTTCACTTGCATTATTTAAAGAAAGAAAAAGGCAATTATGATGTTTCTTTTTTTCCTAAATGCCGTAAATGAAGACAACCTCTATAATGAAAGCTGTGGATCACATTGAGAGATGAAGGTGAAGATTAAATACAAAATAGACCAAACTAATGACAGCAGGTGCAGCAACCAACTTTACCAATGACAATAAAAATATTGGTGGATAGTTTCTGACTTTCAGGATTGACTATCAATAGTAAAGGAACCATCATCAAGGAATATTTCACAGACTAGCACTGGGTTGGGTAGCAATGAAAGCCTTGGGGATGTCCTAAGGTATCAGTGCCTACAAAGGTCTGGATCATGCAGACAATGCTCTTCCCTGTGACACTTTAAGTAAATAAAAGTTGGACTTTTTAACTTTGATTTTGGAGGAAACTCCTGAGAATCCCATGGATCATCAAATGGAGATCAAATAAATTCAGAAACCTCATTTGAGGCACAAACAACCAGACCCACATTATTCTACTTGGGACACCTCATGCCAAGATCTACCGTAGTTCTCTGGAAAAGGCTGTAATGCTGGGAAAGGTGAAAGGATGACCAGCAGTCAGCTGGATGGATTCAATTACCGCCATGATGACTGTATTAAGGGGAAAGTTAAAGGTTCAGATGGAAGACAGGTCTTGGAGAAGAACTATCTTTTCAGCTGCTAAGAGTCAACACAGGTGTGATGGCATATAATCAATCAATCAGAGCAACACAGATAGTTATCATAGCTTTGCCAGCTTTCTTTAGATCTTTCAAAAAGAACATGTTGTTGGACATGTGCTCCGTTCCACAATGTTGTTGCAGCTCACACTGGATGGACCAGGGTCTGGCCAACCAGAGAATTCCCAAAGTCAGAACCACCTGTCCAAAGCAAACAATCCGAAGGGGAAATATAGGAAACCCAAACTCTGATTTCAAGCATTCATGGCTGTACACAGCACCCCATGGAGTACTTTCTGGATTTTGGCAATTCAAGTAAGGATTAATCTCTCCAGACTAAAATGCATTCGTCTTTTCACACAACTCATATCTCCTGTGTGCCTGACATGTCATTCACCTAAGACAGGGGTGTTCAAACTTGGCCCTTTTATGACTTGTGGACTTCAACTCCCAGAATTCCTCAGCCAAGTCATAAAAGGGCCAAGTTTGAAGACCCCTGACCTAAGAAATGTTACCTCGGAGAGAAATGCACGTCCCCAAAGTTGGCACAACCCCGAATTAAAGCAGGTCTTATTTTGCAAATAATTAAGATCCTTCTTTTCACCTCCTGTGTCATTCATCCTGTTGTTTTTGCATGTTGGAAGCAGGAAAAGACGTGGCACTTACAGCCACTGCTTTCTTGGCAGCCAGCAGAAGGATGGGCTTCTGGAACTGCACCTATGAGTCAACAGCCATAATTCATGATTGCTTATGGATAGTGCATTAATTAACCAAGGAGGAAGGCAACAACCGATTGATTTATAGTTAGGCATGCCTTCATTCAAATGCCGATATGCTAAGTTAATAATGCGCCTTTTGAATACAGAGGTGGATTTGCAACTTGTTTTAGTTCAATGGGGCTAAGCACGTCTATGTTTGCAGCCACCGCCTGGGCCCTTTGTAAGGCTGCTATTTAACCTGTCAAAATGGAATCCACTCTTCTTGATGAATCAATTTTTAATGTCACCTGGGAAGAGTCTGTGTGAGTAGGAAGCAGTCAAGACTAATGAAGGAGGCCTGAGTCTTTTTCTGGTTGGTGTGATAGAAAAACATGCCAACAACTGAAGAGAACTCAACAGTCACTTTCCTTTCTAAAGCTAGCAGCTTACAATAAATAACTGGTCCTTTGTCCCTTGCGGAGCAACAACCCCAAAACTGCATCAGTCTTTTATATATCATGCTGATCAAAAATAGATTAAAAACACGCATACATTAGCAGAAGATCCAAAATAAAGAAAGAGCACCTGTGTGCAAAGGGTGTGTCTGTGTGCCAGTCAGGTTTTGAATTGCTGTATTTACTGCAGAAAGAAGGAGACAGAGAAAGAATCAACATTAGACATTGCTGAATCTGCAGCCTGTGAAAAACATACATTCTGTGGGTATTTAAATCATTGACAACATCTTGGCACAGTTATAAAATTGCTTCACTAAAGAACAGTAAGAGAAATAAATCTAAAGGCAGATAAGCCATATTTTGGCTGCATACAAGATTATAAAGAATCCAGCCAATGGTAGCTTATTCAGCCAACCAGGATTAAATAAACCTTGATTTAACTCCAGGTCTCTCCCTACAATACCCTTCAGTCTGGCTGTCAGACAAGTGTATGATTATGGCTGATAAATGAATCTGACAGCCTATGGGTGGAGTTGCTATAATACATGTTAAATTAGGTTTAAACATTACTTTTCAGGACTGACTTCATTAATTTCTTCTGGCTTTTCCAAAAGTTGCAGATTATCAAATATTTTAGAGCCAATTAGTTACTGTCAGAGCATTTGCCTTGAAGATGTATATAGTAGTATTTTAAACTTTTATCTTAGTGCATTAATTATCTTCCCTGATTAGGAACTGGGATTTGTGTGTGTGTTTGTTTGTTCTAACCTCCAAAACACCTTAAGACATGAAACCTTTAAGTGCTCACTGCAGTCAGATTCATTCATTACCATTATGATGCCCAATTAAACAGCAAAGTTGAGTTGATAGGTTGTTTTGAAAAAGGAAGAATGGGCTCTGCAAATATTACTTGCGGCAGAAGAAAAACAAATGGGAAGGTTTGGAATTAATGGGAAAGTGAGATTTAAAGAAGTAGAAACAAGCTTGTGTACTTTTGTCTTAAGAGACTTGAAAAGCACAATGAAGAAATTCTTGACATTCTCTTTTTAGCAGCAGTTTGGCTAATTGGCTAATTAATTTGTCAAATTTGAATTTAATTACATTCTTCATTGCAACTGAAGTTTTTCTTGGAAGACTAAAGGCCCAAAGCAGTGGCATAAAACACCTCACCTACAGACAGCATGACTTTGGCACAGGGGTTCCCAAGCAGGGGTGCTCGCAGCCCCTGGGGGTGCGAGACGATATTCCAGGGGGTGTGAAAACTTGGGTTTTTAAAATTATAGTGTATATGCATAATTTGTTGCCATTATTTCGAACTTTTGTAAGGGATGCTAGAGTATATCAGAAGCGTTCTAGGGGCGTGGGGTATAAAAAAGGTTGGGAGCCGCTGCTTTAGCAGAATAACAGAGTTGGAAGGCATCTTGAGGTCCTCTAGTCCAACTCCCTACTCAAGCAAGAAACCCTATAGGGATGTCAAACTGCTGGCCCATGGGCCGGACATGTCATCCAGAAGCCATGCCTACCCCATTGCCGGCAATGGCAAAACCGTCCCAATACGTTGTGCGACGTCATGTGATGTCATGAGTTTGACATGTCTGTCCTATACCATTTCAGACAAATGGCTGTCCAATCTCTTGTTTAAAAACTCCAGTGTTGGAGCACCCCCAACTTCTGGAGGCAAGTTGTTCCACTGACTATTTGTTCTAACTATCAGAACAATTAGAGTAACCAACAACTGTTAAGTTCAATTAGGTTCAGTATGTTTATCTTATCTTATCCAATGTTTTAACATGCATGAAATAGGCCAGAACATAATCTATTGGCCAGGAAAAGAATGGAAATAATGAGTAGTTAGTCTTTTACTCTCGAGTAACATCAGTGGTAGATAGGTCAAATATGTACAGTGTTTACATTATTTTCTCCATGGATTGGAGACTGTCACTTATTCATTTCTCTCATGTGTGTCTACATTTAAATACACTGACTTTGGAATATGGTGGAGTTGTGACTCAGAAATCCAAGCCAGATTTAATCTCTCCTTTGACGTGTAACATAAGAGTGAACTGTTAGTAATAGTAAGCTATTATCTCACAGCACAAGTTTCCAAATTGCACTGGGATAATGCAATGAACAGGTGTTTGTGGGACAAAACTCTCTCAGTCCAGTTTACAATGTAGATTAAATGCAAGACATGCTGTCCCTTTCATTTCAGCCCCTTTTCAACAGAGAATAATAGTTTAATAAGAAACAGAATCTAATAAGACTACCCTTGTGTGGTTGCCATAAATTATCTACAATCTAATTTGCAGCGTTTTGCAGCGTTTTCTAATTTGCAGTATTCATAATACATTTTGAACAGTAGATTATTTTTTTTTTTTTAAAATAACCATTTCACAATAAAAAGGCCAAATGCACATAAGATTTCTCCACTACTTTTGGATTGGGTGAAGGATCCATTTCCTAGAATGAAAAGGGTTGGGCAGAGGCAGTGGCAGTCACAAATTAAGAATCTGTGCATACCTGCAGCCAGAAAGGGACAAAAAAGTTGTTTCTATGTTTTTGTTTTATTTGTGTCTCCAGCCAGCAGAGAAGAGCTCTTCCATTGCCAGCTCATTTATTTTTTTCTTATTATTTATTTTTCTTCCTCCATCACCTTAGACAGTGCTCACTCAGCCAAGATCTCATTTCTGCCTCCCAGCGAAGCTGACATGCCAGCAAGCTGCCAACCCATAAATTTTTCCTTCTCTTTACTTTTGTTCCAAAAAAAGATTTAGCCAAGTTTTGCCTGGAACAAAAACTGGGCTAATTGTATCTGTCTATGCTATCCATCCATCCATCCATCCATCCATCCATCCATCTATCATCTATCATCTATCATCTATCATCTATCATCTATCATCTATCTATCCATCCATCCATCCATCCATCCATCCATCCATCCATCCATCTATCATCTATCATCTATCATCTATCATCTATCATCTATCATCTATCATCTATCATCTATCATCTATCATCTATCATCTATCATCTATCATCTATCATCTATCATCTATCTATCCATCCATCCATCCATCCATCCATCCATCCATCCATCTATCATCTATCATCTATCATCTATCATCTATCATCTATCATCTATCATCTATCATCTATCATCTATCATCTATCATCTATCATCTATCATCTATCTATCTATCTATCTATCTATCTATCCATCCATCCATCCATCCATCCATCCATCCATCTATCATCTATCATCTATCATCTATCATCTATCATCTATCATCTATCATCTATCATCTATCATCTATCATCTATCATCTATCATCTATCATCTATCTATCTATCTATCTATCTATCCATCCATCCATCCATCCATCCTCTATCATCTATCTATCTATCTATCTATCTATCTATCTATCCATCCATCCATCCATCCATCCATCCATCATCTATCATCTATCATCTATCATCTATCATCTATCATCTATCATCTATCATCTATCATCTATCATCTATCATCTATCATCTATCTATCTATCTACGGTATCTATCTATCCATCCATCCATCCATCCATCTATCATCTATCATCTATCATCTATCATCTATCATCTATCTATCTATCTATCTATCTATCTATCTATCCATCCATCTATCATCTATCATCTATCATCTATCATCTATCATCTATCATCTATCATCTATCATCTATCATCTATCCATCCATCCATCCATCCATCCATCCATCCATCCATCCATCCATCCATCCATCCATCCATCCATCCATCCATCCATCCATCCATCCATCCATCTATCTATCTATCTATCTATCTATCTATCTATCTATCTATCTATCTATCTATCTATCTATCTATCTATCTATCACAGCTACAACTCAAGTATAAACATTTATTCCCCCTTCCCCAAACAAACATATCAAATGTCAAACAGATTTCTAAATTTATTTTAGGGGGGGAATTATAGTCCTCCGACATTATCAACTAAAATCTATGCTAAAAACTAAAAGCTATCAACTAAAAACATGTTGGGTCAATTTGGATTCACAGATGACATTGCTTTTTCAGCCACAGATGAGTCACATGTCTCTTGAATCCAATTGTTAACATGATTACTTTTCTAGTTTCTCAAAATTATTGCCCTGGTGGTGTTAATGGTGGATTCTTATACCCAGAAGTTTATCTTTCAAATCTCATCCTAGCCAGGAACTCACTTAAGTGGGCTTTGGCAAATCAATTCAGTTATTCCCTTTGAGACATTCCAGAAAGCTACCGAAGTCAGGGATCCTTGTAAATCTTGTTCTTTCCACCTCCAGTCTTGTCCTGCTGATGGAACAGATCTGATTACCTTCAGCGCAGTGCAAAACAGTATGACTCACATGAGCTTCCTTTGCTTGTGCAGAGCTTCTGCTCCTGTAAATCATCTTTAACAGGGTTCAAGAAATGTGACTGCACTTTCCTGCAAGGCTCCCCTGACTGCATAGGGAGATCTGAAGAGAAGGAGCAAGGCTGGAACACCTTGTAGCCCCTTCCCCATCCTTTAAGGAGAACTTTCAGCTGTTTCTTTCAACCTACAAAAAGAAAAAGAGAAACTCCTCATGTTGAAAGAGAGAACTAAAAGTCCTCCTGATAGGACGACAGCATTAACCTGCTTTGCAGGTTGATTGTCAAAATTGCCGAGAATAGCGTGCAAGTAGTCCTTGGCTTACAATCATGCATTTGGCGACCGTTCAGAGTCACAACGGCACAGAAAAAAAGTGAGTCACCACCAAGTCTTGCACTTATGACCATAAGAGTATCCCTGCAAAGACCAGACTCTGGGTGCATTTATGACAATTGCATGATCCCGGAGTCATGCGATCACCCTTTGTGATCTTCCCAACTGGCTTCCAATAGGCAAAGTCAGTGGGGGAAACCAGATTCATTTAATGACCATGTGGTAAGCACGGCCAAAAAGATCATAAAATTGGGTGTGGCTCACCTCATCACTGCCTTGCTTAGCACCAGAAATTCTAGTCCCCATTGTGGTCATAAACTGAGGACGACCTGTACATTGATGAGCATCAATGACAACAATGATTCCCGCCCCCCAATTAATGAGATTTATTTGCAAGTCAGCATTTTGAGGATTGAGATGCCAGAAAATGAAATGGAGATGGGGAAGGTAAGTGACTTGTTAAAGGTCATGCTATGAGTCAGAACTCAGAATAGAACTGGGGTCATCTGAGCTTATGGTCAACCTCTTATCTGCCGAGCTTGGTTAATTGTTTAGCTTTTTTTTTTAAAAAAAAGATTGTTTTCCTTTTAACTCAAAAGGCAGCCCTAAGGTTTTTCCGCTTCTTTTTTTGGTTATGAGTTTAAAAACACAGAAATGTTAAATGACTTTACATTGCTTAGAAACATGAGTCCTTCTAACTCAGGGGTGGCAAAGAGCTGGGGGTTCTCTGGAGATTCTGGAAAGGGCTGGACAAAGAACGTGCGTCCTACAGGAAGTCCATGGTTATCCACCAAATCGGCTGGCTTTCAGGCTAGAACCGAATCAGTGAAGAGAAAACGTCTGAACAAATGCAATCTGATCAGAAGTAGTTGCACTGCCTAGAATGTGACCTTCTCCTAAAGGAGGAAATAATAAAGAGTAAAAATAAAAAAAATAAGAAAGTGTGCAGAGGAGAGCAACAAAGATAAGGGGTGCGGAGGCTAAATTGTACAGTGAACAGTTAAGGGAACTAGATCTGTTTAGCCAACCATAGAGCGGGATTGAGGTTTGTGTGTGGGGGGGGGACATGATAGCTGTTTCCAGTATTTGAGGGGCTGTCATAAGGAGGAGGGTTTTGATTTATTCTCCAAAGCATCTTAGGGCAGCATAAGAAGTAATGGTATAGATTCTCCTGCTTGAGCAGAGGGCTGGACTAGAAGACCTCCAAGATCCCTTCCAGTTCTACTCTACTCTACTCTACTCTACTTTACTCTACTCTACTCTACTCTACTCTACTCTACTCTACTCTACTCTACTCTACTCTACTCTACTCTACTCTACTCTACTCTACTCTACTCTACTCTTAAAAAGTGATCCAACTTAGAAGTAAGGAGAACTTTCCTGACAGTCAGAACAATTAATCAATGGAATAGCTTGTCTCCCAAAGTTGTGGGTGCTCCATCACTGGAGGTTTTTGAAAATAAGCCGAACAATCATTTGACTGGGACAGTTATAAGGTTTCTTGCTGTGACAGGGGACTGGACTAGAAGACCTCAAAGGTCCTTTTCAGCTTTATGATGATGTTCTAAAGAGGAATGTAGTTGAAGAAGAGTCTTCTCATTCATGGCTACCAATGCCTTGCTCCAGGGCAATGATAGGATAAGGAGGTGCCCTATGTACTGCTCTGTCACTGACTTCATCACTCACCATGCCACTGACAGCACACTACCTTTTCCTCGTTGCCATAGTACTGCAAACCTCTGCAGAAGTTTCTTCTCCACCCTCCATGGCCCTCCTGCAGTTCAGTTACACTCCCCGCCCTAAAGGACGGGACACAGCAAATTCCTTCTTACTACCAGCTGAACTACTCAGATTTACAACCAAAGCAGAAGAAGGCACTTGTGGAAACCATAATCTTCAAAGCCTTTTGAGAAAATATCTCCAAGGTGGTACCCAAAATAGACTGAGATAAAACTACGACGTTGGGGGAGACTGGGCCAAGGAGAGAAGACAGAGTTCAGATTTCAGTTACAACATGGCAACTGGCAGCCAGTTAATTTGAGCACACCTTACACCCCAAGATATGGCAACTTCACAAAACTGTTCTTCTCCTTGGGAGCCCCCCCCCCAAAAAAGCAGAAGCACTTCCTTTTTCATGAAATTGAAAGAAAAGGGTTAGGGAAAACCAGATTTATTTTTTGGATCCAGCATAACTTTTTACCTATGTCAGCTATTAGAGAAGCTTGTTATTTTTCATTTCCCCAGTGAGTTGATGTTGATGTTTCCACTTGCTGCCCTTTTCTTAAACCATGTTTGATTCTCCCAAACTGCAGTCACCTAGGGCATTCTTATCTTTGAATCCCACCCAAATAGAAGCCATTAGCCCAACAACTTTAATATGCTGAGAAGAAAGACCTTGCTAAAGAATGCTTCCCTATAATGATTTCAATCTTCCAGACTTTGTGTGCGTGTGGTTGTGTGTTTGAGTATAGTTTTTGAGTGTTATTGGTTTATTACTTTTTAATGGCTTTTGCGGTTTGCTTGAAAATCGTGGAAGAAATCATGACTGCAAAAGGGGTTTAAGTAAGCTATGCTGTTTCTTTGCGATGTTGTTGGCAAAAAATGACCCTGCTGCCATGTTTTCTCCTTCAACATAATTAAAAATTAGCAATGTTTTACTTATTTTCAAGCACTTGTGCTTAAGTAAACTGGAAAGTTACCAGTCTACATATGCACAAACACACACTTGTGAATGTATTTGGCTTGCATTTTTAAACACATTGACTTGGTTGACACTCGTGGCTCTAAGTACTTGGGCCAAAACCCTTCTGTCATGGGTTTTTAATTCTCCTTTTATTCAGAAAACATACCAACATTCATTAAAGCTAGATATTCCAGAATAAAGAACGCTCCAGATAACCAAAGTATTTCAAGTATCAAATGCATACAAATGTGAGAAGTGCAAACAAAAACAATGGCCATTTATAACATGCTTTAGAAATGCTGAATTTTTCAGCAAACATATGCCAAACAAGTCCAGACAAAGAATAAATTGATCTGTCCAGACTTCCAATGGAGGCAATGTCCTCTTAAACCTCTACAGACAATTGCAGCTTCTTCTCTAGCACCGTAAGGGTAAATTATATTTATTTCATAATAGCCTCCAGTGTGTTGATTTGTGAAGCTGGCTATGCTTGCCAATAAATGGTAAATTTCTTTTAAAAATGAAGGGGGAAAAAACGAGGTTTATGATCATTCCACTGAAACTTCTTTACCTTCAGACCATGGTATCATGCTGCGCCGGTTGGAGGGGTTGGGCATAGGGGGCACCGTGCTTTGGTGGTTCTCCTCCTTCCTCTCTGGCCGGACAGTTTGTGTTGACAGGGGGTCAGAGGTCGACCCCGAGGCCCCTTGATTGTGGGGTGCCCCAGGGGTCAGTCCTCTCGCCCTTGCTGTTCAACATTTATGTGAAGCCGCTGGGTGAGATCATCCGAGGTTTTGGGGTGGAATTCCATCAGTACGCTGATGACACTCAGCTGTACATTTCCACCCCGAACCACCCAAATGAAGCCCTTGATGTGCCGACCCAGTGCCTGGAGGCCGTGCGGATCTGGATGGGGAAGAACGGTCTCAAGCTCAATCCCTCCAAGACCGAGTGGCTGTGGTTACCGTCATCCCGGTATAATCAGCTGACTCCATCGCTGTCTATTGGGGGCGAGTCAGTGGCCCCCACGGGAAGGACTGCCAGCCATGCCTTAATGCTCTGTTCCTTGGCTTTTCCAGTGCTAATTCCCAAGGAGTTGAAGGATGAAAATCAGAGCAAGGGGCATTTTGGAGGCTAGAAGAGCTGCCTAGGCCGTAACTAGATCACGCGCAATCTGCATATCTTCCTGTTGCAGGTTTATGATTTTATACCTTTAATTGAAAACCCATGGTGGTCCATTCAGGACTGAGGGCATTTGGACAAGGAGGAGAAAATCACCTTTCTTGTCCTAATAAAACCCTCTCTTTTCCAACACCACCCCTAATCAATTGGTGCCTGTAGGTAATTACTTAAAGCTTGCTGCTGTGTCTGGAACATGGTTTTTAAAATGAAAGAAGGGAAACGAAGGTGCTGTCTTTGGTGGTCCCAATCTATGTACTTATCGTGTCTACTATGTACTATGTCAGGGGTCCCCAACCCCAGGTCCGTGGACCAGTACCAGGCTGCAGCATGCCAGCAACCGGTCGGCACAAACAAGCAAAGCCCCATCCGTGGGATGCAGGCAACACAAAACCACACATGGAAAAACCTCTCTCCACAGAACCGGTCCATGGTGCCCAAAAGGTTGGGGACCACTGTACTACCGGTATGTATTAATCAAATCTTCCTCAAAGTAGAGCTGGGACTTCTCTCAGTAACGCCTTTTCTTCTGATGCTTATTTCCCAGGTCCCTCTTCTCTTCGGGCTTATCCACTCATCTCTGTCATCACCAGACAGCCTTCAGCCGTCTCTCACTTCATTCCTGCAGTGACTACCTCTAGGGTTCTCTCACCACTCCCACCTTCGGTAGGCACCTGTTCAGAGACCCAAGCCAACGAAACTCATGGAAGCAGTGAATCTGAGACAGAGCAGCCCACCCTCCCCTTGAAAAAGCCTCGCCGCAGCCGGACCATCTTCACGGAGTTGCAGCTGATGGGACTAGAGAAGAAATTCCAAAAGCAGAAGTACCTGTCCACCCCAGACAGGTTGGTTGAGGAAAGATTGGGTTGGGTGAGTGAATGAGTGAGTGAGTGAATGAGTGAGTGAGAGGGCAACCCAACTGGTTTGTGATAAAAAGAAGCCATTGATGCCTTGATGGGCAACCTGGCGCTTTTAAAATGTCTTGGATTTCTACTCCTGTCAACCTCAGCCAGCATGGGCAGAGCAAGGGAACACAGGACTTAGAATCTAAAGCAGGGGTCTTCAAACTTGGCCCTTGTATGACTTGTGAACTTCAACTCCCAGAATTCCTCAGCCAGGCATGCTGGCTGAGGAATTTTGGGAGTTGAAGTCCACAAGTCATACAAGGGCCAAGTTTGAAGACCCCTGATCTAAAACATATTGAGGTCATTTAGGTTTTGATTTCTGCACTAGCAGGGTTCTAAGAGCAAGTTGCTATTGAGAAGGATATGCCTGTGTCAAGTTCAATGTTAGGAATTCACCCGCCAATCACTTCTGCAGTCTCAGCATGATAAAATTGTCTTCTGAATACTCCAGCTTTGGAGAATCTTTGAAAGTGGATTGAACTCAAGATTCAGTTGTGCCTTGAGGACTAGCATGTATGGTGGCATTGGACGCCAGTATTAGAAGTTTCTCTTTGTGAAGTGAGACTTAGTGGCCTTTAAGAAGGCAGCAGAAATCCTGCATGAGCCAGATTGTTATAATATAGAGAGAGCTTTGACTACTACTCTATGTTAGATCATTCAAAATAATGGATGGGTGAAGGCTAAATTGTGATTATGGTAATGAAAGATCCTTCTACAAAGTCTAAGACAATTGGAGGAAAAGGAAGTCTTCCATCCTTCTGAGGTCAGTAAAATAAGGACCCAGATTGTTGGGGGCAACAAGCCAGCTAAGTAAACCACTTAGAGAGGCCTGCAAAGCACTGTGAAGTGGTATAGAAGTCTAAGTGCTACTGCTATTTATCCCATTTCTCTCTAGTGGTAGAAGTCCCTGTTGTCAATACTTAACTGAAGATTTTGAGACAGTTACTCCTCAAAGTCCCATATACCGGAGCCTAGAAGAGCCAGGGTTTGCAAAATGAGAATTATCTTTAACTTTCTTGAATACTCATGTAATCCACAGATTATGGGGCTGTTCAAAACAGTGGCTGTTTAAACATTCCTACGAACAGATGAAGATTCCTATCCTTATTCCAATTGCATACATAACTCTGTTCTCAAAGGGAGGAGATTGGATAGGGTCCTGACCCTGCACCATTAATTTTCTCTTATCTTTGATGAGAGTCCCAAATGGTTAATGGGTAGGGCCAGCTAAGGGATATGTGGGTAACAACTAACATAGAAGGAGAATGTTTTTTGTCTCAGTTACATTTTTAACAGTAAAAGCGGGGGTGGAGAATAGGTTCTACATTTACCATTTGAAAAAAAGACATTCAGAAGTTTTAGATTTAGACTAATTCAAGCAAAGCAATGTATCCTGGCAGGAATACTGATTTGCATTTGAAGGCTAGAGAGAAAGAACTTTATTTCAGTCACTGACCAATAAAACGAATCCATAAAATGACCAATAAATAACCTTGAAAGTCACAACTCTGGCGGAAATGGCCAAAATATCCGCATACTTTTATATACTGAGTGAAAAATGTTTACAAGTTGATAATGTTTGTATTAAGTTGAGTTGCACTCAACCTGACTTTTTCTTTGTTTCTTATGTTTACATTTATAACGATATAATTAATAAAAAATGACCAATAAAAACGAAGCACACAAAATTATCCCCTAACAACAATTGTTAGCAGCCTTGAAAGACAAAGCGAGCTGCTTTATATGTTATGGAGGGGAGAAAAGACTAACCAGGCAGATGCTTTAAAATTCAAAATACCTAGTTTTAATCTTCTAAGACCAGGCACCATTTTAGCCTCATCATATCACCACTTCAGAAAGGAAATCCCCTGCAGAGTTTAGTCTGTTTCTCAAGCAAGCATTGAAGATAAGGCTGTCTTTCCAGCCATAACAGAGTGGGGTCCCTAAGCCCTGCTCCTCTCAGCTGTTCAGGTGCTGAGTGGACCATGATAGTTCCTAAGCATGTGAAGATGAGCCTGCTCTTGTCTGAAGGCTCGGACACATAATCGGATCAGATTTCAAAGCACTCTTCCCTTAGAATCAAAGGCTACATGAATAGATCATATCAGTGGAAAACACATACCAGGCTGTGAGTGTGCTGGATACATGCATACTTGCCAGCATAGATTTATGGGCAGTGATACTTAGAAGCTTGTTTCCTATGAAAGGGAGAATCAAATTATTTCCACTAGCTGAGAGCAAATATGCCATCAGCAGAGAGCAAATAGGAGCCGGTGTGGAGAAGGAAACCATCTCTTGGTTTTCACTGTTGTTTGATCATCATCATGTAACAAGAATCCCAGAATTAATGACGGAACAAATTGACTTGAAAAAAAAGTTGAATTAAAAGTGTGGGAGTTTCATTCTAGATTGGGTTCTGGATCCTGAAATTCAGAACATGAAGGGTTTAGTCCATTGCCCTTGCTACCCTAAGCCTAACTCTAACCCTAACCCTAAGCTTAACTCTAACCCTAACCCTAACCCTTGTTGGTGGAAGGAAAGCCGTCTGAATGGAGCATAATTTTAATTAGTTTTAAAGAAGAATCAACTGTATCAAAGAAGGAAGTCACATTCATCTAGTTTGTACAGATAATAGCAATGCCATAGCTTGACTTTATATCCGTTGGGAAACTCCCAGCCAGCAAGGAAGAGGGATCAAGAGGCCTGGTGGCTCAGTGATTAAACTGCAGTATTGCAGGCTCACTCTGTCCACAGCCAGGAGTTCGATCCTGATAGGGCTCAAGGTTGACTCAGCCTTCCATCCTTCCAAGTTTGGTAAAATGAGGACCCAGATTGTTGGGAGCAAGAGGCTGACATTGTAAACTACCCAGAGAGTGCTGTGAAAGTACTATGGGGTGGTATATAAGTCTAAGTGCTTCTGTTATTGCTATCAAGCAGGAACTAGCCTTGAATCCTTGCTCAGCCACAAGAAGCATAAGCCTGATCTTCCCCTGAAGTTCCAAGAAGCTTATCTCTTTGTTCCCACAAGGAGTCTGGGGAGATTCTTGTACTATAGGTAGACTACAATAAAATGGTCAATTTGAACCTGTCCTGTGTGGGTGTGGTTGCTTGCACCTGACAATATCCTAACTATCTCCAAAGCTTTGCCTGGCCTTAAACATTATAGTGAAGAAACATGCTTTTTTTGGATCTTGTTGAACTGTAATTCCCAAGTTCCCTGTAATTCTCAATGGCCTATACTGTAATTCCCAAGAGCCTATCAGCCATAGGCCTCTTGATCACATTTTCAGGCTACTGCTGCTTTTTGAATTGGCTGGTGTTAATATTGCTCAGCATTGTACATGACTAAGCCCGATGTGCAAGGGCAATTTTAGCGGCTTTATGCCTCACTCTTTGTGTTTGTTGCTTCTGTTTCCTAGGCAGCCATCAGTACTTTTCCACAGGCCAGCAACCCAAAAGGGTTACAGGCAATCTAGCTATGATAGGCATGTATTATCTGGCCCAAGAAGATTGATCTGATACATTTCCCTTTGGCAATGGAATGGGGAGACTCGCCCCTAATATGTGAAAACTTGGAAATCTATTTGTTTATTTGATAAGGAAGGAGCACATGTACTTTCCACCATAAGAGGGATAGTACATTGTGGTATCCAATTTCTCAGAATATTTTCTGGGCAATAAAATGATGATGAGTTGGAGATTCTGAAGATAACGTCTTGGTCAATCTCACTGCCCTAAGATACAAGCCTATGGGTTGCTAGCATAGGGGATTTTAAACAAGGATTGCATGGACATTCATGGATAAGGAGAAAATTGTGGTGAGCCCCAGGAGACCCATAAAATCATACCACCCAATCACAGGACTAGGATTTTTCTGCTTTGTGGAGAAGTTAAAAATAAGGGCAGTAAGCCTTTGATAGATGACACCACTGTTTCTTCTCTATGTCCTCTGCAGCCTTCAAATATGGTTTGAAGGGGCACTTTCAGCTGTGGATGATAGATACAATCTCTCACCATTGCTTGTAATGACAGGTTGATAAAACCCCAAAGAGCTGGAAGGTTTTTAGATTCCTTGCTCAAACTGATTGGGACCCTGTTCTAGTTCAATGTAAGTGACTTCCCATCACATTGCACTTGTGTCAGAAGCACCGAGGTGCTTTTGGATTGATAGGAGTAGCCAGTGACATCACCATTATCCTTTTAGCCATTATCATCATTATCCAATTACCATTATTGGGGGTTCCTTTCATGTCCTTGGCAGGAACTGGAGTGAAGGATGAGCGCTCACCCTGGCCCATGGCAGCACTCAGGGCTTGAATGTGAACTTGCTAACCTCATAATCCATACAAGCTCCACCGTGCTCCTAGCAACTTCCCATGATCTGATCCCTTACAAGATTTTTCAGTTGGGTTCATCCAATTTGTTATATTAGACCAAATGTGTTTGGTGGTCTCTGTTCATCGAGATATGGGAGCCCTTCATTGTCTTAGCGTGTTGTAGGAACCAGGCCATCACATTAAGCTATAATACAGTGATGGCGAACCTTTTAGAGACCGAGTGCCCAAACTGCAGCCCAAAAACCACTTATGTATCGTCAGGTGCCAGGTGGGTGTGGCCCATTGGGTAGGTGTGGCCAATTGGGTGGGCGTGGCCCATTGGGTGGGTGTGACTGAGGTAACGGCAGACTGGGTGGGACTAAAAAGTTCAATTAATCAATTCCAACTTTGCGAGATCTTTTTTTTTCCCGCGAGAAGTTGAAATTGATTGATTGATTGGACCTTTTTTTTTTTGCACATGGTGGTGGAGACCCAAAGCAAAAAGGTTTTTCTAAAACTCAGCTGAAGGCCTAGGACTGGGGCAATGGTGCGCGTGCCCACAGAGAGGGCTCCGCATGCTACAGGTTCGCCACTACGGCTATAATATGATACCTTTGTTTGGACATAGCCTATTAAGTGGCGAGCACTACACTGTGTTTTGTTAACCCAGCATGCCAAATTGTATGAACTCAGCCTATATACACAGTCACTTGTTTCCAAACAAAGTATAAACACTTCCACCACTGTTCCACAACTGCAACCTAGGGACAGAGTGTATTGTTCATGCTGGGAAATTTTGGACTAATTCAAAACCATTCATGCGTGAAACAAGACAAGGAGCATCATGTTTGTTTATGTTGCCTCCACACTGTTTGTGTTCCAGTTCACTAATATTAATCATGGAAAAAGCATAACTCATGAGCAGTACCAGCAAGTTTCATTCAAGTGAATGAGCTTCACTCTGAAATTCCAGCTCTGAAGGAATGATTAGATAAATACAGTTCTGATGTTAGGGGAATACCTTCTGCTATTTGTCATGTTAGGGAAGACCGTGCTGGTCTTAAAAGCAGGGAAAAGAAGGGAAAGGCAGAAAGTAGAACCTGGTATTCTTGTAGATCTTTATAATGGCTCAGCCAAGTTGTTCAACTCCAGAAGTTTTACTTTGGGAAAGCAAAATAAAAATCTTCTGCCATAACTATTCTTGCTTTAACATTTCTCAGCCACACTAGTTTCCTATTTCTAAAAAGAAAGAATTAATTGGTTGCCCTTGGCCAGATCTCCGAGAGACAGTAGATCAAACATTTTAATCCCTAGTTTCTCACAACAGGGATGAAGATATTTCCTGTTTAGGCAGCTCATCTGACTTGTGAACGTGCAATAGAGAACTTGACTTTGTCCACCAATTTTACACTTGATTTGGTCGATACTGTCCAGCTTTCTTTTTTTTTTCTTTGGTGGATCATGTAATACTCCAGTTTGCCCAGCAGGGAAAAATATTTTTTCCTATTTTTGTCTTAAAGGTTTTTATAATGGAGATACTGTAAACATATTTAAAGTGGCAAGCTCACCTACTAGATTTATGGCTTCTTAGAGCCCCCTCCCCCCCAGTAGAACAGCTGGGGCCAAAACATTATCTTGAGAGGAATTAAAGGGAAAAATAGATGCCATATTTTTTTCAGTTGCTTCAAATACCATTTGAAACTCCTAATACTCTCTTCAGGATGGACTCTGGCTTCATCCAGTTCTGCAGCGTGACTCTCAGCATGCCACATAACATCTAGCTAGAAGAAATAGGGGAGACAAGATAGCAGTGTTCCAGTATCTGAGGGGCTGCCACAAGGCAGAGGGGGGCAGGTTGTTCACCAAAGCACCAGATGGAAGGAGGAGAAACAATGGTTGGAAACTGACCAAAGAGAGAAACAACATGGAATTGAGGAGAAACTTCCTGACAGTGAGGACAATCAACCAATGGAACAGCTTACCCCCAGAAATCGTGGGTGCTCCGTCACTGGAGATTTTTAAGAGGAGACTGGACATTCACCTGTCTGAGACAGTATAGGTTCTCCTGCTTGAGCAGGGGGCTGGACTAGAAGATCTCCAAGGTCCCTTCCAGCTTCTATTCTATTCTATTCTATTCTATTCTATTCTATTCTATTCTATTCTATTCTATTCTATTCTATTCTATTCTATTCTATTCTATTCTATTCTATTCTATTCTAAATTCTGAACCAGAGAAAGCTACATATTCCTTTTTTACAGGGTCAGTCTTAACATAACATTTTTTTAAAATTCTGAACAGGCACAACCCAACTGACCTTGCGTAACCTGAAAGCAGAACTTGTAGAAATAGTACACAGCATCCCTGCTGAGAAGTAAATCCAATGCCTAGAACTGTTTAGTTAATACAGTCCTAAGCAAATTAAAATGTTAACTTTTAAAAAGCAAATTTATAGCGCATGCCTTTGTTTGCTTTCTTAGACTGACTTCCTATTGAATTTGGTGTGACTTGCTTAGAAACCCTACAACGATTGATATTGTGGTCATTGCTCTTGTTTGATCATTAGTCATTGGTCTTCTCTAATCACTATCATGTCCGAGTAAGCTGCTGGTCTCTTGATCCACACAATAGTGTGGATGAACCATTTGCTCACTTTCAATAAGTTGCAGTGTAATCAAGTTTTGTAATGAATGATGATGTCACATTCTTCTTCTTGTTCATTAATCTGGATAGTTTCTCTTCTAGGCTGGATCTTGCTCAGTCACTCGGCCTCACTCAACTCCAAGTGAAAACCTGGTATCAAAATCGCAGGATGAAATGGAAAAAAATGGTAAGCATTTATGGCAGAGGCCCCCAACCTTTTGAGCACCAAAAGGTTTTTCCACAGACCAGAGAGTGCGTGGTTTTGTGTGTTGCCTGCATCCCATGGATGGGGCTTTGCTTGTTTGTGCGGACCAGTTGCTGGCATACTTCAGCCTGGCACTGGTCCACGGACCGGGGGTTGGGGACCCCTGATTTACAGAATTCAGTGAGAGTCCTAGTGGTTAGATTGAGTGTCAGTTGAGTGACTTCAACAGAAATGAAGTTGACCCTGAGAAACATATCAGTTGATTTCAGAGTTTCTCTAGCAACCATAATTAAGTCTGTCCACTCCCCCCCTCCAAAAAAAAGTGACGTCAGGGTTCTTTACAAGGTATGGTCTAAAAGTCAAGATGGTGACCACAATATCAAAGTGGTACATCAAAGCCCTGTTAGTAAAACACAGCTAAAAATGGATTGAGTTTTGAGTGCCCCATCTTACTTTTTTAACCCTAACTTGTAGTCATCTCTGAGTTTTGTAAATATTTGTGTGTATTGATTCATCGGTTTTTTTGTTTGGACAAGGACTTTGTATAGTTTCTGTCTTTGTGGCCTAAGGATGTTTAGCCTTTGACAAAGAAATCTTTATTTTGTCCACAATATGAAACAATATTACAGTTAATCCATGCCAGTTTACATATGAAGTTGTGCTTTGTGCACTGGTATGATTTTTGTCTCTAGTGATTTTTGACTCTAGTCTTTTGTTTGTCATCTCCAGAATTCACACCATGATAAAATAGAGGAATTTGAGGGGATGGCATGATGGGATGGAGATAGGAGATATAGAGATGTGATAAATAAATCAATAAATGTAAAATAACGAGCTGCCTGGAATATCAATGACTAGTGTTCATGACATGGGAAGAATGTTTTCTACTTGCTTTTAATTGCACATCTGACTCACCTCTCATTCAAAAGTGCATATATTAAAACACAAGTTGCTCCTGCCCAAAAATAACGATAAAATAGGTATTTTTATCCATAAACGTATGAATCAGGGAAAATAATAGGTGAGCATGCAATAAATTAGGGGAAATGGCTTGTCACATGTATAAATTAAGCAAAAATGCACAAAATGTTGTTAATAATGGGGAGGAGGGGATTCTTAACACCAACCAATGTAGGGTATAGAGCAAAATAAACTTAAGATGGAGACAACACAAAGAAGCCAAAATCGATCCATTCGCCTCTCTGTAACCTGGACAGCAGGATCTCAGTATAGCCATAAACAGCTTCATTTATTTTTATTCCAGGTCCTGAAAGGAGGACAGGAGGCCCCCACAAAACCCAAAGGCCGCCCAAAGAAGAATTCCATTCCCACCTCAGAGGAAATCGAAGCGGAAGAAAAGTTGAGCAGCCAAACTCAGCCAGAGGTCTTGAAGGAAAGCCAATCAGAAGAAGACTGTGGGTTGACCAAGGAGCAGTTGGGCTTCTTTTCAGAAACTGGTGGATCTCCTAAACACATAGCAGAGGCATCTCCAGGGCTGACAACTTCAAGTTAAGAGCCACCTCAAAGCTTCCCCAGGGGACAATGCATAAACTGGATTTCCCTGCACCTTGTGCCTTAAGAAATCAATCGGTGTGGTAGGTGACAGTTGGATAAGGAAATCCAATGTTAACCAGGACGATTTCTTGACTCCCAGGGTCAAGTATACACTTTCCCGACACATATCCTGGAATCTTTCTCCAAATAAACTGCATGCTTAGAGATTGGAGCTTCCGAAACACCCAAGCGAGTCAACTCCTCACATTTTCATGAGGAGAAGTGTTTTAAGGACTTCAGCATGCTGAATATACTGGTTCTTTATCTTGCCATAATTGTTGTTGTTGTTGTTGTTGTTGTTGTTGTTATAATTGTTCAGGATGCTTTAAAATGGATTCTAAGCAGCAACTACCAAAGACAGAGAGAACAGGATTCCCACTGTTGTATTTTATAAAAGTGCCAATGCAAAGCATTTTTCATGGGCCCTTCAAAACAAGGGGATGTCAGTGGTCTACCATTATGCTGGCCAGTGAGTGAGGCTGGTGGCAGTCAAGAGAAATATTAATGATGCTCTCAAATTGTGAGTCTCAGGTGAGTCTCATTCCTTAAAAGATCATTTAAGCCACCAGGAAAGGGAGAACAAAAAACTGTCCTAGGAAGAGCTCCCTTGACAGCAAATATATTGATTTGGTCAACAGAGATCGGGGGCTGCTTTTAGATACTCAGTAGGCTGAAGTTACAATCTAGAACTATGGCTGATATGCATAGTTCCATCTTTGTCTTCACTGCATTGTAAGTCAATTATATTGTTCCATGCAATACCAAAATCAACATCAGAGGTTGGAATTTTGAGGAGCATGTCAAGGCCCTAAGTGTTCTGGGGTTGATCAGTGGCAAGTCTGAATGGATACTGCCAACCCAACTTTGCTATTTACTCAACTTGCTTTTCTGAGTAGAAAAAAAGAGGCAGGTGACATAACAGCATTCTCCAATCCCCTTGTACTCTCTATCTAGATCGGGGGTCTTCAAACTTGGCCCTTTTATGACTTGTGGACTTCAACTCTCAGAATTCCTCAGCCAGCATGCCTGGCTAAGGAATTCTGGGAGTTGGTCCACAAGTCATAAAAGGGCCAAATTTGAAGACCCCTGATCTAGCTCGTGGTCCAGGTTTGACTTAGTAGAGGAGGCTTGTGTGGGGGTATTGAAGACTGAAAAGAGATCCAGTTGGGCATAAGTGTGCCCTGAAAAGTTCTTGCACTAGAGTCTTCCATAACTGGATCACTGCCAGGCTGACTCATTTCTTCTGGAGAACCCTTGAGTCAATGTTATACAGCAGAATGCCAGTCCATGCAGTTTAATGGTTTCTTTCAGTAGAGAGAACATTACTGGATCTCTGCAGCAAATCTTCCCTTCAATCATCTGGAATACTGTATTACCCTGGAAATGAAGTGGAAATTAATAGGGGAGCAAGTTGGGCTCCAAGCAAAACACCAGCATATAGTATTTCCCCGAGGGTATCTGTGCAATGAACTGTTAAGAATTTAAGCTGCCATAATCAAAAGCCAGTTTACCCTTTATAGGTTCAGCTCTGGCCAGTGTATATTAAGGAGCAGCAACTAGGGTTTTCCTTTAGCCTCAGTTGCTCTCTTCTTTGTAAGTTTCTTCCATTTTTTTTAAAAAATGAAATCATCATTTTAAACAATGCATCAAAGGCATGCATCCAAATGATATTTGAAAGCTTGTTTTAAAAATGTTATTTGCTCCTGCACACAATTTGTATTTTTTAAATATTTGTTCCCTCAAGGGAAGGGCTTGCAAATATTTTTGATGTCTTTGTGCCAAGACTTGTATTAAATTTTTTGGTGAGGGCAGTAGCTTCAGAGTTATTTGAATTTTTAATCTATGTGCAAATGGCTGAAACAAAGATCAGGTCAGTTCTTTGGATCTGAAATTTCTCAATGTAGTTATTACTGGAAACAGCCCAATCTCACAAGCCTCTCTTTGTATAAGAATGAGGCAGTAATTGCTCACTTGTTTGAAAAATGTCATCACTAATTCAATTAACCATATTTTCTAAGTAATGAGATCCAGAAATAGATATGCTATTGTGATGCAATTCAGTTTTTAAAGAAAATATACCTGTGAACCAGACTGGGGATTCTTGGGACTGACAGAAGAATCAAGAGAGCAGGCACAACTGTCTGATAGCTGCCCTTATTTTTCCAGGCTGCCCATCTGATGCAGATGAGGAAGGGGCAGGGCTTTGATCTAGTCATTGGGACTGCCATCTTGATGTTCCTGACCCCTTGGTGGATGGCCCTGGAGCCAACATTCAAACCGTAACCATATAGATCAGGGGTATACAACCTTGGCAACTTTAAGACTTGTGGACTCCAACTCCTAGAATCCCCCATTTCAGATCAGCTCAGGGAGAGTCTTTGTGCCCATCTCTTTCCACTGGATTTGGAAAGTTCCATTTGTTGTTGTTGTTGTTGCCATTTCTCCTGTTTAGTAATGCTCTTTAGATGAGAAGGGCTGAACCATCCATCCTTGACATCAGCAGGAAAACAAGTCATGAACCTGAGAAGAAAGCTTTGCAGGAGAGGGATTGCCTTTTATTTTCCAGTCCTGTGTGCCAAAGTTTAGATAACTATCTTGTTTCCTACAGTCTTGTTAAAGGGTGCATATTTTGCCCAGATGCTGCAAAGAACTGTACCAAGATAACCTTTATTTTTTAATTAAAAATAAAATGTGTAAATAAAAGAGTCAGTGGAATCCTCTCTCTCTCTCTCTCTCTCTCTCTCTCTCTCTCTCTCTCTCTCTCTCTCTCTCTCTCTCTCTCTCTCTCTCTCTCTCTCTCTCTCTCTCTCTCTCTCTCTCTCTCTCTCTCTCTCTCTCTCTCTCTCTCTCTCTCTCTCGTATGTTACTTTGATATGTGATGATGGCTATCAACTTAATTAGCTTTTTAAAAAGAGGGGTTGGACCATTTGCTGGAAGCCCTGGGGATCAATGGCTATTGGCTTTGATGGCAGTGGACTGCCTCTGAAGATTAAGGCTCATGGGCTTCCTCGTACAGTTGGTTAGCACTATGAGAACAAACTGGTAGACTAGATAGGCCAGCAATCTCATTCAGCAAAGCACTGCTTGTGTTCATATGTACTTATGTCCCTTCCAGTCCTATGAGTCTATGACCTATAGCTATAGTGAGACTGAAGATAGCCTGCTTTCCCATGTACTTGAAAAGAGTATTACAGCTTGGCAGATAACTCCAAACAATGATGATGGTATCAGATAAAGCAGGGGTCTTCAAACTTGGCCCTTTTATGACTTGTGGACTTCAACTCCCAGAATTCCTCAGCCAGTATGCCTGGCTAAGGAATTCTGGGAGTTGAAGTCCACAAGTCATAAAAGGGCCAAGTTAGAACAGAGCTTTTCAACCAGTGGTACATTGGTACAGTGGTACATTGGCACCTGGCGACCATCCTAGAAAAGTGGTAGCGGGGGAGGGGAATGAGCTGAACCGGTGGCAGCACCGCACAAGCCTGAGCAAGAGATGGCTGGAGCTGCAGGGCTGTCAGGGCTCAGCGGAAGCGCCAGGATCAGTGCCGCTTTCCAGGTGATCAGCGCTTCTTCAGGCCTGTCAGGGCTCAGTGGAAGCGCCAGGATCAGCGCCAGGCTCCAGCTGGAGCTCAGTGCTGATCCTGGTGCTTCTGCTGAGCCCTGAAGAAGCACCAATCAGCTGGAAAGCAGCACTGATCCTGGCGCTTCTGCTGAGCCCAGAAGAAGTGCCGATCAGCTGGAATGTTGCAGCATCTCCAGGGTCTTGTGATTTACATTCAGATGCTTGGCAACTGATTCATATTTATGACGGTCACAATGTCCCAGGGTCATGTGAAGGGAACAAAACCTGCTTTAACCACCCAGCAGACGGGGCAATAAAAACCAAACACCCTCCCACCCCACCCCCACTGCCAATCCTCAACAGAAATTATTTATTAAATGCTCACAATGAAAACCTCAGACAGGAGGAAGAGCACCGCTGGGTGGGCAGGCAGATGTCTTGCTTGGCTGTGGCTTGGGGGGCACTTTTTTCAGTGCCATTGTAACTTCAAAGAGTCACTAAGCGAACTGTTGTAAGTCGAGGACTACCTGTACTTTATCACTTTTTTCCTTTTTTTTTAATCATCAAGTTTCTGACACCTTGCTAGGCGACTGGTGGTACTCAGATGTTGCCATATCCTAAAAGTGGTACAATGGGTGAAAAGATTGAAAAGCCCTGAGTTAGAAGACCCCTGAGATAAAGCCTTGGATAGCATAGAGTTGCACAAAGTATATGTCAACTTGGAGAAGAATCTTAGAATGTGTCTTTACTAGAAGACACATCTGCATGAAAGGTCATAATCATGGATCATACAGACATTAAGACAGCTATCTTATATCAATCAACCTGGAAAGAATCTCCATGGAATTAAGTGGGGGCTATCTTTACGTCATCTTATATACAATATAGGACTGCAGGGAAGACTTATCTTTGTAGCCATCTGCTGTCATCTTGTCATTCCTAATCTGGTCTTCTCAGTGCTAAAATTGTTGCCTCTGGGTTGGTTCTTTATGAAACAACTTTTCAGTTAAATTGTTAATGATTATTCTTTTCTCAGTTATTGTATATTACTAAAGGAAGGTTAGATCTTCTCCCGTAACTCTGATATTAATCACTGGTTCAGGTCACACTTCTCTCCAAATCATCTCAAAATGAAAAGAGTTTGGCAGGTGTATCCCTGGCCCCATAATTCTCATTTACCCCTTGGAAAAAAATTAACATCTCTACCATTGCTATCATCTGATAATTGATAATCCACATTCTCGTTGACTGTTCTGACAAACATATCTTCACGATGGGAAAAATGTGCACATTATGTGCCTTTGCATGGGTGTGGGTGAATGTGTGTGTGTGTGTGTGTGTGTGTGTGTTTGGCTGCAAACCTTTTTTTAAAAAAATATTAATCATCCCATCTGGAGGCAGAAGAAGTTGAGCCTGTGAGTTTGATGGGTTTGAATTAACTCTCAGTCACAACCCAGTATGCAAACTATTCACCACTTAACTGAATGACAGAAGTAATTATATTTTTGTTCCATAGCACTTGGGGTGAATTCAGGCTTGCCTTGGCTGATGAAATCTGTCAATTGTGCCAAAAGAGAAAGGTGTGCTCTTTGGAGGCTGGTAGACAAACAAGATGAGCAAACCCCTCCATCTGTTCTAACATGTCCATTATCTGGTGGAAACACTGAGGCTATTGTTTCCAAGAACGGTCTCGGAGAAGAGAAGGAGGCCCCAACGTTCCTTGGTAGGCATTTGTACGTTCCTCCCAGGCTCAAGGGGGCATTACGGTAGTCTCACCTCCTTTGCCAGTTTTTGTAAAACAACCCATTAGGAAAAGACATTCCATCACAGGGAATTTTTCAAGGGCAAACTGGTAGCATGTATGCATGTATTTGCATAAGTCCAAAGAAAACAATCCCTAGCAGACAAAACAGAAGAACGGATCTGAATGTATTTTGGGTCTGCTTATTGCCTTAACACACGGGTGAAAAACTTCATGGTGACTTCTTAATGTAGAGGGTGGTAGGCTAATGGCTTCAATGGCTACAAGCAAAAGTAGGTGGAGCTCACACTCAAATTGCAAGCCTGGGTTAGGCTTGATTGAGAAGGCTGAAGTAGAATTAATTTGAGAATGATATGTACGATGGTGGATTCATCCATCCATCTACCATCCATCCATCCATCCATCCATCCATCCATCCATCCATCCAAAGCTATGATAGGACAAGACTAAATGATATAAAGAGCCCTAAAATCTCTTTAAATGCCAACACATAGACATACACACACACACACACACACATTTTGACCTTTTTAAACATCTGTTGTTTTAGACATGAAATAATATTTTCTGATGGGTTTTATCTTCATCCTTTAAATCAGGAGTTCCCAACCAGGGGTGCGAGATGATATTTCAGGGAGTGCGAAAATTTGGGTTTTCAAAATTAAAGTGTATATGCATAATTTGTTGCCGTTATTTCAAACTTTTGTAAGGGGTACGAGAATATATTAGAAACATTCTAGGGGTGCAGGGTATAGAAAAGGTTGGGAACCACTGATTTAAATCATAAGATGTATATTTTACATTTCTTAAAACCAACACCCATGGATTGGATAGTCAAAACTCTTTGTTCCACAGTTCAGACAAGTAACTAATGTTCATCTTTGTTCTATTTTTAAATAAATTCCATACAGTGTATAATTCAATGTCTTTAAGCACGGAGGAGTCTTAGAATTCATGAATCAATTTCTCTTTACCCTTCCTCTCCCTCTCTCTTTCTCTGTTTGTTTTGCTTGATCAGGCTCACAATTAGGTCCCACCATGTTTGGAAAAACTTTCATCACTGGCACTTTATTAACTGGATAATTTGCTGACAAACTATTTGAACAGCAAAAGGAAGAAGCTGTGGATAAAGGAGGAAGAATTTACTGCCTGGGGTCAATGAGAAGGCCAAGATCAACCAAAACTCAGTCAACTGTGCCTTAAATATAAGAATCATGCAATTGGGAACATCCCAGCTTTTTTTAATATAATGCACTCTTGTATTGGGGTTATTGTCAGGTTAACTGAGTGTTTGAACTCCAGATTTTTTTTTTTTTTGTTTCTGGCCTCAAGCAACTCAAGAGAAAAAATAACAATAACCCAAAGCTGGGGATAAAAAAAGATAATCGTGCATCTGCTAATGAGGTATGTGATTTGTTTAGGATCTGCCTCAGAAAGACACTTGATGGATATTGTAATGTTCATCTCTGAGAGAAGAAAAGGTGCTTTCTGTAATGCTTGGCTGAAAACTACACAAATTAGCGATGGAAGACATCTAAATGTAAGATAGGATGACATGACACTTTGAGAAGAAGAAGAAGAAAGCAAAATCAGAAGATTCAGTTGTGCTGACAAAAATGGCATTCTCATGTTGAGTAATATTACTGAACTGGGTTTAGTTTATCTCCCAACCAAATGATATTTCGGTAGGTATTTTCTTGGCCTACATCGTTGCCTCTGCTTGGGACAAAGAAATTAGCATCACACAGCCTCAGGAAAAGGTGTACAAAGTACCATGATTTCTTGGCTAAACACACCAAGTCTGGTGACTTTCACCACTCACCTTACAAAGGATACCAGCTGAAGAACTTGACTTCTTCCAAAGTTCTTCTCTAATCTGGTTTTGTTTTCAGATACATGGATTCTGGTGGGCCAACACTGGCAATGCAAAAAAATGACTTTCAGGTCCATAAGTGGTGTAAAAAACAGATAAGGGGATGGAAAACCAATTTTCTTCAGGATGACTGGAAAAAAAGAAAAATCTATGATGAAAATCTCAATCTGCCCAGTTATTGTGTGGAAGGTGGACTTCTTGTATGAAATGTCTATGGAGATGCTCGGTCTCAGTGCTGTCATGGGTTGTCCCAAAGGTGCTTTTTCAAAAGACAACTGGACTTCCTTTGTTTTTCCTTGAAGATGTTTCGCTTCTCATCCAAGAAGCTTCTTCAGTCCAGAGCTGAAGAAGCTTCTTGAATGAGAAGTGAAACATCTTCAAGGAAAAACAAAGGAAGTCCAGTTGTCTTTTGAAAAAAGCACCTTTGGGACAGTCTTGTACAAAACTGAGGTACAAGTGGGGATGCTTTGGATGGTTGGGACCGCATTGACATTTCTGGAAGAGAAAAAAATTGTAGCAGGCAAGTCAATAATGCAGAGCGGGCTTCCATGGCCATATCTATATTCTGTATTCACAGCTTAAAAGAGAGATGGAGAATTGTTTTGAAAGTAATTTGATGAAACATTGTTCAAAATGAACCTCTTAATCCCACCCTGAGAGAACTGATCACTTCTTTAGTTCTCACTCCATCTCCTAAGACATTGAATCCTGCCTAATGAACAGCATCACCATTTTTTCTCCAGCGAAAGATTTCTTTTCACCTGATCCTGGAGTTATTGCCCAGCTTAAAGCTCATTATACGTGGAGGATCAAATTGTACTATAAAGTTGACCAAATTGACAATTTCGTATCAGTTTTCCTCCCTTGAAATTCCAAATCACTGTGCAAAGCTCCTTGGCTAATCCAGGCGGAGTTTGCTTGCATGTTATGTTTGCACAAAGGTATTTGAGGTATTTATAAGGAAACTATTAACATTAATAAGGCCGTCCTTCATATACTTTTCAAACAAGAATAGACATGGGTAGTGAAAAATTAGGATTCTTGTCCAAACAAAAAAATCTCTTCCAATTTGGGCCTAAACTGCGTAAAATGTGCTGGGAAAACTGGTCCAAGTGTATGCTGAGCTGTGAAAATGGATGGCTTTGGGTCAGTGACTCACCCAACGAAAATACTTAGATGGGTTTTGTTATGTTGAAGGGGGAGAATGAAGGGAAGATTCTCCAAAGCCTGCTTGAGTTCCTATAGAAAAAGCTGGATATAAATCTTCTTAACAAATTCAGGTAGTCCTTGACTTATGTCCACAACTGGGATCAGAATTTCTGTTGCTGACAGTTGTTAAGTCAGTCAGCCCTGATTTTATGATCCTTTTTTTTGCCATAAAAACATCATCGTAGTTCTGTCTTTCTTAGAATGATTATGTATATATGGACCTCAGTTATTCCTTGGTGCTTGGGAAGTTATATTAGTATTTGGTTCGTGCTATTATATTATGCTGTTTTGTTTTTATTTTATTTTATTTTATTTTTGTCTTAAATGACAAGTTATAAATTGGGTCCTATTTCGCTCCCTGAAATATAGTTTCAGAATAAGTTACCATTCGGTATTAGGTAGCCTTTTTTTTTTCCCCATCCTGGCATTTCTGATTCTCTCTTAATACACATTTGTGGTCCTTAGAGCTAGCTAGATGATAGTCTGAAGCTTACTGGGCTTATGAAACTAATATTTATGGCTGCATTCACCAACCTTCCTGGCTCCACAAATCGGCAGCAGCAGCAGCAGGGATAGGATGGGTTTGTATGCACAACCTAGCTCCCACCCATGTACAAATGGAGCTTTGCATGCTCCCCCACTGCTTGTTCAGCCCAGTTCCCAACAGGCCATGGACTGGTACCAGTCCACAGCTTGGAGATTGGGGCTCCATGATTTATAGAACAGAACAGAACAGAAAAAACAGAATAGAATAGAATAGAATAGAATAGAATAGAATAGAATAGAATAGAATAGAATAGAATAGAATAGAATAGAATAGAATAGAATAGAGTTGGAAGGGACTTTGGAGGTCTTCTAGTCCAGCCCCCTGCTCAAGCAGGAGACCCTATATACCAGTGATGGTGAACCTTTTAGAGACCGAGTGCCCAAACTGCAACCCAAAATCCACTTACACATCGTTGGGTGCCGGGTGGGTGTGGCCCATTGGCTGGGTGTGGCCAATTGTGTGGGTGTGGCCCATTGGGTGGGCGTGGCTGTGGTGGTAACGGCAGACTGGGTGGGACTAAAAAGTTCAATCAATCAATTCCAACTTTGCAAGATTTTTTTTTCCCGCGAGAAGTTGAAATTGACTGATTAATTGAACTTTTTTTTTTTTTTGCACACAGCAGTGGAGGCCCAAAGCGAAAAGGTTTTATAAAACCCAACTGAAGGCCTAGGACTGGGGAGACGGCGCATATGCCCCCAGAGAGGGCTCAGAGTGCCGCCTCTGGCACCCGTGCCATAGGTTAGCCACCACTGCTATATACCATTTCAGACAAGTAACTGTCTAGTCTCTATAGAATAGAATAGAATAGAATAGAATAGAATAGAATAGAATAGAATAGAATAGAATAGAATACTTTATTAGCCAAATGTGATTAAACATACAAGGAATTTGTCTCTGGTGCAGAGGCTCTCATTGTATATGCAAAAACAACAAAATAATAATTCCTCCGATGGATTTCTCTGATGGATCAGAAGTGTGAAGTTAAGACTCATTCTGCCAACTCAAAGTCTGCCCCAGATTTCCACAAACTGTTTCAGAAAACACCAGGTGAACTCTTCTTATCCATTCCCTAATACTGCTCATTCTATTAATAAAAACAAAATTGTTCTGCAAGGCATGCTGGGTAGAACAGTTGCCCTGCTCTTGCCAGGGCAGGATTACTCCTTAATTGCATTGCTGAGAACGTTTGCCCATGTGGCATGCCAACAATTGAAAGAGAAGCAAGAGTTGGCAAACTCTGACCCAGCAACACTCACAGTGCAGTTAACGATATTCTGAGTGAGGTCTATATCCAGGGTAAACATCAAATTGTGTAATCCAGCAATAGCTGCACCAAGTTGGGCTTTTGAAAACCACAGAACTCAGGATCATAAAGTTCTGTTTTGTGTAATAGGTCATAATTGGCTTGTTTTGCATCTGAGGCTGAACAAACTACTCAAAACTATTATTATAATTATATTATTATTATTATTATTATTTTGCCTTTTCAAAGACCTCAGAAATTATTTTGATATGCCTCTAGGGCAGGGTTTCCCAACCTTTAAAACCCATGGACTTCAATTGAAGTCCACAGATTGGGAAACTTTGCTCTAGAGGTTGAGGATTGGGTTATTAGACTCAGGAAAGCCCCACCCCCTTTTCTATGATGGGGTATGCTTGCCTAAAATGAGCTGAGTTTACACATTGATACTGCAACTCTTTGCTAATTGTGAGAAAATCAGGAAGATATTCTGGACTCCGTTGGGTGAGAGGACTGGGGGTGTGGTACAAAAACAAAAAGCAGTTGTATAGCTATTCAACTTTAATTGAACATCTTCTTTCCTTTATCTGAAACCTACATCAGTGCCTTTTACCTACAATTCTGGGGCTTGTGCACTAGCTCAAGAAAGATTGTGCCTAATTTTATTCTTATCAAAAATTTTCAATGGGTTAACATCTCTCTCTCTCTCTCTCTCTCTCTCTCTCTCTCTCTCTCTCTCTCTCTCTCTCTCTCTCTCTCTCTCTCTCTCTCTCTCTCTCTCTCTCTCTCTCTCTCTCTCTCTCTCTCTCTCTCTCTCTCTCTCTCTCTCTTCTCCCTCCCTCCCCCCCTCTCTCTCTCTTGGAAAAGGTTGTAGTTAATGACATGGTAATCCTGATCTAAAAGAAACCAAATAAAGCACCGATTGTACCTATGTCAAGCTGTCCTTTGTTCTGACAAAACTGAGCTTAAAATAGAGCTTGTGAAAATAAACACGAGCAAATTTACAGGCTGAAATTGGTGGGAGTTACACACAATTCTGTATTAACAGCAACAACAAACCTTTATAATCCATGCAAATTAAATAATTTCATACCATAGATGAATCCAGATTAGAAATGAGTACAGGATATGTATCTTAGCCTGGTAGATACGGTAGCTATATAAAATCATTATTCTAACTGTGTTGAGCAATCTTCTTCATCTCAGGGGTTTTCCAAATGTTGGCAGTCAAGAGCTCAAATTCCTAGCTAGCACAGCTATTGTTGTGGATTCTTAAGAGTTGAAATCAGCACAGCTTTGAGAATATACGAGGTGGGGAAGATTGGCCTTCAACAAATCTCTACAGTAGGGAGATAACGATATTCTGAGTGGCCAACCTTGGCCACTTTAAGTCTTGTGGACTCCAGCTCCCAGAACTCCCCAGTCAGCATAGCTGGTTGGAGAATTCTGGGAGTTGAAATCCAGAAATTTTGAAGCTGCCAAGACTGGACACCCTTTGTCTACAGCTTTAATCTGAGGTTCAGGTGACTGTTTTCAGTATTCAGTTACTATATCTTGGTGGTATTGTCAGTTGGCAACTGACCGAGAAGATTTCTAAAGATAAGGTTTATTTATTATTTTTCCACATGAGAGGAGATAACTATGGAGGAAATATATTCAGAAAATGCACTATTTCAGTCAGTTAAAGGCAGGGGTGTCAAACTGTCAGCCCGCGGGCCGGATGTGTCACATGGAAGCTGTACCCACCCCAGCTTCGGCAAGGGGGGAAAAGTCACGATACGTTGCAACACATCACAGGAAGCGGCAGGTTTGACATCTTTGGTTAAAGGTTACAGACACATGAGTTTTAATGCATATAGATTTAGCAACAATAGTGCTTATACTTAGATACTGCCCCATACTGATTTACAGCACTCTCTGAGCTGTTTACAGAGTCAGCCTATTACCCCAATTATCTGGATCCTCATTTACTGACCTCGGAAGGATGGAAGGCTGAGTCAACCTTGAGCCCACCAGAATTGAACCCCAGACTGTGGGCAGGGTTGGCCTGCAATACTACATTCTAACCACTGCACTACCAGGGCTCCATCTGATGGAGATGTAGCCAACTCATGGACTACCTTTTCCTTGAGATCCCCACGAATTCAAGGAAATTAACTCAAATGTTTCTTTTTTTCTCAATTGTTTTTGGGTAGAAGATTGTTCTGGAGTAGCCTTTTTCACTCTAACATTTTCTATTTTTTCCTTCTATGTCTCAGCTATCAGGTGTTCTCTTTTTCCCTGGCACAACATCCTAGGCACATTACTGGATTAACAGTTCACTCCTCTGCTTTTTAATGAGTGAGTGGGTGGCTATTCCTGCCAATACCCAAACTAGAATTCTATTTTGCCAAGAGGGATCTATCACATGGGATGAATTGTCCACTTGACGTTGGCTTGAGCTCTTGATTCCTCTGCAAGTACCCATGTTGGGGTCATATTTTGTGAGATGAGCAGCTATATAAATGTGATAAAATCAAACCATAAGTGTGTATTTCTTATTTAAAAATCAACACCTTCCAAATAAATCACAAAGGAAGGAGGAGAGGAGGAGGAAGAGGAAGAGGAAAAGGAAGAAGGAGGAGGAGAAGAAGGAGGAGGAGGAGAAAAGGAGGAGGAGAGAAGAAGAAGCAGAAGGAGGAGGAGGAGGAGGAGAAAAGGAGGAGGAGAGAAGAAGAAGAGGAAGCAGAGGAAGCAGAAGCAGAAGGGGGGAAAGGGGAGGAGAAGGAGGAAGAAGAAGGAGGAGGAAGAGGAGAGAAGAAGCAGAAGGAGGAGAAGGAGGAAGAAGAGGGAGGAGGAGGAGGAGGAAGAAGAAGAAGAAGAGGAAGAAGAAGAAGAAGAAGAAGAAGAAGAAGATGATGATGATGATGATTTTTCATATCTTTCCCTCAACATTTTCTTAGGTGAAAGAAATTTGTAGGGCATTGGCACATGGACTAGGTTTTTGTTGAGAAAGAGAAATAGAGACTGAGAGAGCGCTGATCATGAATTTCTGCAATTCATCTTCTTTGCAATGTCCCCCAAACACCTGGGGACACCCACTGGGAAACCCTGTATTGGCCACAGTTCATTATTGCATGTCTAGACCGTTTACATATTTTCTGCAGGAAACAGCTGTATATCACTACAGTAGTCACATACAGTCACAGCAGGCGGCCGGGCAAGAGGGGGGGGGAGTGATTCTATGGCCAGCTGGACGTTTAGTGTTTTTTGAACGAATGGGATACATTGCAATTATGGAAAAACTCTCCCGTCAGTGCAAAGTTTCAGCTTTCAAACAGCCTGGCAAATGTCTCACTTAAAAAAAAAAAAAAAAAGACACACACACACACACACACACACACACACACCAGGATGCCATTTCTATGCTATGCAGAGTTCAGTGAAGAATTTGTGTGGATGAGCCCACTATTATTAAATGTAGGTTTATTCATTAGGCAACCAGAGTGAGTGCAAGGAATAATATGACTACCGTGGAGACAAAGAATGGGAATAATAGCAAAAGTGTATAGCAATAACAGAACTTTGCAGGTCCGTTTATCTATGGGAAGTAGAACGCTTAAATTGACTTGCTAATAGATCCAAAGTGATTCTGCACATTTTCTGAAAAAGTCATTAAAATTACAAACAAACATTTCTCAGTTTACAACTAGCCAATATACTCACAAGAGATGTTATGGAACTTGCCTGTCAACATAGAAACCTGTTTCTATGGAATGATAATATAAACACTAGATAAAAGCTTTAAACCAGGGGGTGCATATAGCCCAATATTTAAGTGTTGTTACTTTTCAATAGAACAGTTAACACTGCTTGCTACTGGGTTTGCAATGCTAGTCAGCTTGACTGTGTCTTCTTTCATTCTGTTTCGAAGACATTCAGTGTCTAGCCAATCAACATCTCATACCTTAGTGGGTTGTGGTGTGGGTTTGTGAGTTTCTTAGTTTGTTTTTCTCACCATACGTTAAATGAAGTATAACAGAATAACAGAATTGGAAAGGACCTTGGAGGTCATCTAGTCCAACCCCCTGCTCAGGGAAGAAACCCCTGAGGCACTTTGGAGAACAGCTTAACTCCCTCTTCTTTGTGGCAGCCCCTGAGATATTGGAACGCTGCTATCATGTCACCCCTCGTCCTTCTCTTCATTAGACTAGACAAACCCAATTCCAGCAACTGTAAGTAAGATATTTTTCTGATGCAAATCTTGTTGAACCTTTGCTCATGGAAGGAGGATCCTATCAGCAGTGTTTATATCACAAGGTTTAAGTTAAGATCAGGTTAACCCATTTGGGGCTTAGCTGGAAACTAGCCAGCATGGTTTTATGTTATGTGAGCCCATATTACAAATTAATTCAACAAAGCATGGTTCATTTGATTAACATGTCCTACAGTCAAAACCGTTGGTTAACAGAGTTCTCATATTCATTGTTTCAGTAGTTTTCAGTAGTGATACCATGGATATGTCTATATAGGGTTGTTTTTATTTAACAAAAGTGTTTTACCTACACTTTACTAAGGCAGTGTTTTACCTATTCTTTACTAAAATTAATGCATGAATCTTGCAGCAAACATTTTTAAAGTACCCATTTCACTGTTCCTTTTGTGCTCAGCAATTGTATGCCAAAACCAGAGAGAAGATTAAGAAATGGTAACCAAAGGAAATTACAGATGTGAGACAAGCAAAAAAAAGAAAAATGTGGCTAATGAAAACTATTTCCTGTTTATCTTCCTTAGACTTCAAGTCATCACTTTCCATAGGTCACGGTCATCTCCAGATGGGCCAATGGTTAGTTCTTGTATGGATGACCATCAGGGAAATCTATAGCTATCAACTTGACTGCAAAGTTAAAGAAATATCCCAAAGGAAAGCAAATTATTTCCTTATTGTCAAAAATCCAACATGAACATGTTACTGTAATAACTAGGAATCAAGTTCAATTCAAGAGACTTTGTCCTGAAATATGCAATCAAGGACCCTAACTAAAGCTTTGGGACACTGGTGCCTTCACAATGTTTATCATATACTTCACATCTTTCAATGTCTGCTTCCTTTCACCACTCATTCTGTTCTCCTATCACTTTATGGCTACCAGTTCAACTTTGACTTTTGGTATCCCCCGTATTAAGTTCTACATTCCAAATCTGTGCTGATCAAATTTCAAGTCGGATTCAAGCCAAAACTCCTCTCCCTTAGGCATAGAAACCCTGATTAAAAAGGCTGGTCTTGAATGGTTCATGAAAATGCAACTCTTTTTTAATCAGTGTTCTGTCAGTCAAACGTTTCAGGATCATTAAGGAAAGAAACTTTTAAAAGAGACGAGAAAAAAGTGATCAATCTCTCTTGGAGCCAAGAAAGATAATGTAAAAACACAAAGAAAGTGAGTGAAAGACCCTTTAATTTCTGATGAGCTCTTGAAACATCTGGAGGGAAAGTAAAACCATAAAATAGTTTGTGATTCTATGGCTTATTCTATGAATCACTGACCAATTGATTCCTTTAAAGCAACAGAACAGAAACCACAGGCCACTTAACACCAATTAAAATGTATGCCAAGATTTTGCTCCATATTATTTGCCTTACTATTTACAGATCAGAGGTGGGTAATCACGGATGAAATTTCCTTGCCAGTTTCATGTCCAAAGGTAGTAATGAGGGCTCCAAGCTCAGAGAGACCAAGGACCCCTCATTTCCACCCTGTGCTACAAATATTCTCCTTTATTAAAGTTAGTAATGGTGTTGTCTTAAAGTATTAAGAATTTTAAAATAGCCATTGCATACGTGAGCAGAAAGACTCAAAACAATTATGTATTTTCCTCTATTCGTGCTGAAGTTCAACTTTTGACATTTGGATATGCCTAATGCTGTCTCTCCTGTATTGTATATTTCAAATCTAAATCCTTTCATATCCAGAGGAGAAGGCATTAGTGTCTCATACACTGGAGTCTTACAGTTTATGAGATGGTTCTTGAAGATTCAGAAAGTTTCAGCCTAATCTGCAGCAATGCAAATAATAAGAATGGGTTTTGGGTATGTCCCGAGTTCTCTAACTTACATGGAAATTTACACATCCATGTAAATTAGATAGATAGATAGATAGATAGATAGATAGATAGATAGATAGATAGATAGATAGATAGATAGATAGATAGATAGATAGATAGATAGATGGATAGATAGAAAGATAGATAGATAGATAGATAGATAGATAGATAGATAGATAGATAGATAGATAGATAGATAGATAGATAGATAGATAAATAATGCATATATATATTATATATGTATATTATTTATGGCTCTCCAATTTCTTTTGACCTTCCATTTCCAGATAGTCTAAGCCAGAATGGCCAGTGATGAATGGTGCAAGAAACTGAATTCAGCAATGCCAGATGTTGCTCAGATGATAGTATACAGGCTGGGAATCAGCCTATTATTTTGCAGAGGATAGATGGGTTAGTCTTTGGCAGCAATTGTTCCCCAGACATTTAGAGCATTTAAAGTCGCTTTGGAAAATTTTGAGACAGAATTTCTTGCAAATAATGTATAATATAGAAGATAGAGTTAAAATTCTTTCAGCAACATCCCTAGCCCTGGGCATCAGCTCCCAATTCAGGTTTCCAAACTGAAGTCAATTACTTGATTCATTAACTATTTTGAAGACGTGATTAATGTTCTACGCTCTGTCAAGCAGACATTGATTTAATGAAGTATTCAGATATACTCGGCTGTTATTAATTCTGTTGTTCTTTTTCCTCCCTCAAAACATATCACAATGGAGTTAGTGAAACATTCTGATTTAGTATAGTTCTTCTTTAAATATCTTTAAGACAACTTGAAAAAAGTTAAGACGCATTCACTTGGTTCTTGATTGAGTCATACTTAGCGTAAATCCATTGACATTGATGAAATATAAATTAATCATGACTGGCTCAATGCCTATTCATTCAAATTTGATTATCTCTGGATGCAAACCAATAAAATATGTAATATTAAGAATCCAATCAATGTTAAGCACATCAGATCCTTGAAAGGATAGGTAGCTAACAAGAGCTAACATATCACCTTACATGGAAAGTCAGTAAAATATGAAATGGAACAAAATGTTTTTTCAAGACAACATGCAGATGAATAACAACAAATAACAATGAAGATCCACATGAGGGAGATTTCTCAGACTCCTGTCTCTTATTCCCACCAGTCTGATAGCAAAATCTTGGGTTATCTCCAAATTTGGGTGGTTGTGTAGGAATACAAGTGATCTTTTAAATAATTTGGTCCTAATAATTTGGTCAGCAATTCAGCAGTTCAAGTCTCACCGACTCAAGATTGACTCAGCCTTCCATCCTTCCAAAGTTGGTAAAATGAGGACCCAGATTGTTGGGGGCAACAGGCTGACTCTTTAAACCACTTAGAGAAGGCTATAAAGCACTGTGAAGCGGTATATAAATCTAAGTGCTATTGCTATTGCTAATTCTCAAAAATACTTGCAGAACTATGAGTAGCCCTCAACTTACAATCATTTCTTTAGTGACTGCTTGACATTACAACAGCACTTTAAAAAAAAAAGTCTTACAACCCTTGCTCATGTTTTATGACCGTCGCAGAAAATCTAAGGTCACATAATCAAAATATGGGTGCTTGGCAACAGGCACGTAGTTACAATGGTTGCAGCATCCCAGGGTCATGTGATCACCATGTGTGACCCTCCAGTTGGCTTCCAACAAGCAAAGTCAATGGGGGAAGCCAGATTTACTGAACAGCTGCAATGATTTGCTACACAACTGCAGCAAAAAGGTTGTAAACTTGGGTGTGACTCACTTAACTTTAGCAATGGAAATTCTAGTCCCAGTTACAGTTGTTAGTTGAGTACTATTGGTAAATAGGCAGTGCTTATCTTACGACTACTGGATTGTCTTCCTCAAGGATCTGTGCGTAATGCAGAGTGTATGAGCAGACTATTTTGGAACCTTCCAAGGAGGTCAAAGGTGGTGGATTCATCCAAGATGGCTAGAAACATCTCAAGCCAACAAACACAGCACTTCATCTATATATCGATAAAACTTTGCTAATTGATGTAAACAATGACTCCTATAGCTTCTTCTCATGAATCACGTAGCCCTTCAGTACAATAATTGAAGTTGTTATTATTTTTATTATGTGTGAGCATGCAATTATGGATTACACAGCTCTTCAATGGGGTAAATAAAAGATATCCATAATATTAGGGATTAATAGAAAGAGGAGATACATGGAAACCAATGAAAGCAAACCACAGGGTAAGATGAACTGCTAATTGTCTCAGAATTAAAAAAAATGGTACGTTAAAAAAACAATTTGTGCATTGGGCAAAGGCCTGGCACTTTCTTCTTTTCTAAAGCCCCTTCAGATTTCCCACTCAGGCACAGCTGCATGGGATCCATATTTCTTTGTTTTATTAGCCTTCCAACTTGCAACACAAAGAGGAAGCAGAAAGAGGGCTATGTATATACCGGTAGCTGTTCTATATGCCTGCTTATTCATCAACACCCTGAATATTCAAGAATTTTCCTGGGTGCTCAGTCCTCCTGGGGCACAATTCATTGTCACTCAATTTTCATTTAAGCTCGTTGCAAAAAATAATAATTAAAAAAAACGTCTGGGTGGGGCTTCCCTTTTCACCTCTTTGAATGTTCATCTGGAATCTCCTTACAGGAATGAACTATATTAACTTGAGCAATGTTCCCCAGTTAAGTAATTGTACACTGGGAAGGTCCCCCAGGGCAGTTTCCACCAGGTGGGGAAAGAGGCTGTCTCTCAGCATGGCTGGCCCTTGCTTAGACAAGCACACAGGACATACTTCAGTCATTTATTTATTTTTAATCTCATGATTTAATGCAGCCACATTGTGAAGGTACTCCACCTCTTCTGTATAACCCAGCACAGATCAGTGTTTGTCTTGATCCCAATTTGTCCCTAACTTCTCCCTGAGGCCACTTCCACACCATGTGGCTTAGGCGTGCCCCTGAAAGATTTTTCTTCACATGCTCTTAAAAGTGTGAATGTGACAGTAACATCTTTGCTCACCTCCAGACAAGAGCAGACAAACTTCCAAGCTTAGATGCTTTTCAACTGTTGGACTATGGAACATGTTGGAGACGTTGATCTATTGGGTGTGTGAGATTTTGACTATTGTAGGCCAAAACATGGAGAGGCCACTAGATTAACAAGTGATGCCAACTCATTGAGAAGAGGCAGTCCAAAAAGAATTGGTAGGGGAAGCAGAAGAAAGTTTTTTTTTCCACACACATCATTGTCTCAGTGGTCTTCGCACCATCATCCATCCAGCTTATGTGGTACTCATAATATGGAACGGCATGATAGCAGATCTAATATTTGAGGGACTGCCACAAAGAAGAGGGGTCAACCTATTTTCCAAAGCATTAGAAGGCAAGACGAGAAGCAATGGATGAAAACTAATCAAGGAGAGAAGCAACTTAGCATTAAGGAGAAATTTCCTGACAGTGAGAACAATTAACCAGTGGAACAGCTTGCCTTCAAAAGTTGTGGGTGTTCCATTACTGGAGGCTTTTAGATGAGACTGGACATCCATTTGTCTGAAATGGTATAGGGTCTCCTGCTTGAGTAGGGGGTTGGACTAGAAGACCTCTAAGGCCCCTTCCAGCTCTGTTATTCTGTTATTCAATTGGTATTACTCTGAGAAGTTCTGCAAGACAACCCATCATGAGGTGCCCAAAAAGTAGATAGATGCTTTAGCTACCTTCACATCTGTAACTCTGAGGGACACATATGAGGTGGCCAGCAAGGGAGGCAATTCTCTCTAAACTGCTACATCACTTAGGAACAGTGAAACAATTTGTTCCACACAGAATTTGTCCCTGGTAGTCCACTGGCCAAAGAGGCTGCTTCATTCTATGGTGTTGTAGGGCCAGGCCTGCCTTTGAGAATCTGCTCTTACTATCAAGATGTTTCTGCCTAAATCCAATCAAAATCTACCCTGCTAATCGTTATTTAAGCCCACTATAAGCCAGCTATTCATCAACAGCTTGAATATTCAGGAATTTTTCTGAAAGCTTGGTTCTGTAGACCCTAAGGCACAAACCATGGCCATTCAATTTTTACTGAAGATCACTGCAAAATATAACATTGAACATCTTCATTATAACAATAGATAGCATGGCGCTCTTATAGTGTGGGGTTACTTTTCTCACTCACACACACACACACACACATACACACACTTATATGCACATTGATGCAGTTTCTCAACCTGCTTGGTTAGCTATGTCTAATTGAAAGCTTTAGTTTGTTGTAGAGCCAGTTGCTATCAACATTTCAAAGATTTGCATAAGTATGTGACATTGTAAAGTTCCTGAAAGATTTATATCAGGTTGGTTTTGGCTTCATGCCTGTAATTCAGAGAGAACTGCCTGGCAGCAGACAATATGTGAACATTTTCAACTTCCTAAAGTCCAACAGAGTAAAAAGTAATGGGATTACTTAAGAAAATAATCAAATTGTGTTTTAAGAAAGCACAAAGAGAACTGTATTTCACCTTAAAATCTCTTCATTTTGATGTCTGTGAAAAGCACACTGGGAAATAATCAACAACCGCTCTTTGTCTTCGGCTGAATTTTTGAAGAAATATTTAATTCTCAAGTGACTAGGAGGGATTTATTGATTAATGTCAACCACACTAAATGTTGCCCTTTGCTGGAGATCTACAAATACACCATTTTGAACAAGCTGATCACAAAGGAACAGGATTGGAATTTAGGCATACCTCTTATGGATGAGTAAATGATAAAGGGAGAGGCAGAAAATGTTGGATTTTGTTGGGATTGGGTAACTATATTTGTGATCACACCCAGAATAATGAGACCAGACCTGTGATATTGGATCAGAATTTTATATCACTTTAACATAACAAGCTCATAAATAATCCTAATGCTCCATGTGAGATATAACTATGAATGTCTGAGCTGTTCTACGACTTGCTTGCCTTGGAGCGATAGTGAGTTAAGATAGAGAAATCCTAACTCTGTATTTACTTCTCTGCCCTAAGTAATAATTTGCCCTGTCCTTTCTTTAGGATGGGATCTGCCTATTCCCTCTTTTGACAGATCTGCTGCCCTATTGTTTCTCCGTGTGCAAGATAATTCTTCTCATTTTGTTATGTTAAAGTGATATAAAATTCTGATCCAATGAACGGTCTCATTATTATTTATTTATTTATTTAATTCGATTTCTATGCCGCCCTATTCCAAAAAAACTCAGGGCGGCTTACAACATAGATACTAACATATAGAAATCTGACATTAAATACATTATAAAACCCCTAGATTAAAAACCAATCATCCAAAGACAAACTTACAACAAACATACACTGGCTGGGGCAAGGTGTTAACTGCCCCAGGCCTGTCGGCAAAGATGTGTCTTCAATAATTTGCAATTATTATTATTATTATTATTATGATCATTATTCTGGGTGTGATCATAAATACGCAATCCCAACAGAAGGATCCAGCTCCAGTTGGCACTTTGTATTCTTAGCAGCATTTGGCTAACTTTGAATTAGTCAAAAGATAAGCAGGGTCAAAGCTGATATTTGGATGGAAATACTGAGATGTGGACTAGACTAGGCAGTGGAGAAGCATCCAAGAAAATGACATAGAGATGTATTCACAAAGTCAAAGGAGTTAAGCTTGACTCAACAGAAATTTTACTTTTTACTCCTACATTGCAGCCCAATATTAAGTTCCAAAACTGAATCTTAAGTAGTCCATCCTAACCCAACTTCCAGCTACTTCATGCTACTTGATTCTCTGTGTTGTCAACCACATTGGCCTATGCCTACGCCTATGTCCTATCCATATCAAAATATGATGAGATTGCACGGAAAGCCCATAAAAATTGTGCAATGATCAAAATAAATAAAACCAGTAGTGAATTACTAGCCGTTAACTGGGAGGAAAAAGGAAATAAACAATGGAATATAGAAACATTATCCCACTGAAACTTTTGGATTGGTCGCTAGCAGGAATTAACTGGGACCTTCCAGGATGAAATTATAAATCGAGACTAACAAACCATTAAATGAAAATTCATAAAGCTAAGTGAGAACATGCACCAGGCATAAAGTGTCAAGGCTTTTAATTAGTGTAAATGAATATTTGGGGATTTGAGTGCATAAATTTGGGTGCATAAATTGGGTAGCAAATTACAGCTACACAATGTAAAGAGCCACTGGGAACTATGGGCTGTGTTTATTGTTCATCAAGAGCTGTAGAAAGATCTTTTGTCTAGAAATCAAAGTAGATTATTACAATCAGGGACTTTTGTAACACAGAGAGACACACATAAACACCCCAACAGAGATCCTAAACATAGGGTAGTTTTACCCTGTGGTGGTGACTTGTTGATTTGCTCCTTCAGAATTCAATTCCATTCCACATGATCTTACCACTTTTATGAAGAAGAGGCTTATCCAACCACCCATCTTAGTTTTTTTCCTTTGAGATATATCAGTAAAAACTTTTATTAGCAGCTATTGCAGGTGAGGCATGGTTTCCAGAACGGAGCTACAAAAATCCAGGTGACCAGTAGCTAGTAGCAGAAATACTGAAATTCAAGTGGCCATCTTGTCTTTTGATACACTAGATCTGCTAGCCTAGGTAAAGGAAGCAGGATAAAATAACTGTAAAGGATATTTCCCCAGTGTTCTCTCTCTCTTGTCCCCATTTTTGGGGGAAGGGGAATTGGCAATTCTATAACTTCCAGTGGTGGTCTACAGAAGGAGTGAAGCAGGACAGGACTACTCCTAGTAGTAGCAGTGATACTGATACAGCCCTGAATCTGGACAACTCATAAAATCATGAGTCCTGGACTCATTCTTAGTAGAACCTGCCTGGCTAGATTTCCATCAATGGAAATCATCAAATATTTCCATGAAATTTATCTGAATGGTCTCATTATAATTAAACAGTTATTTCAACCTGTGTTTTTAACTCTCCTGGGTTTTAGAATCTTCATTGTCTTAGAATCTGAACTGGTGCAATTCAATAACACAGCAAGAACATGCTGATATGATGGAAAGAAGAACTGGTTAGGATTTCAGGACAGCTCCTCAAGGTACAATACATATCATCCTGATTCAACAAGCCAATGCATTGTATAAAACCTGGATTTAAAGAAGGCATTCTCACTTGTGTTGCAGAAAGGGTGTCATCAGCCTTCTTTTTTGCAGTGTCTCTTGGATGTCAAGAAGGAATTAATAGGATGCAAATCCATCACCAATTTCCTGGGAGAAAGTAGTGAAGTATGCAATTACTATAGAATAAACCTACATGGGATAGCAATAAAAGAGAATATTCAGGGTTGATCTGTGGAGGTCCTTAGTATTCTCTGATCTTGGTAGGAGTAAAATCTGCATCTGAAGTTGGGAATATCTAACAGTAGGCAAATGAACCTTGGAAGAAATGATGGGATCTCAGACTTAAAAGCTTCACACCTCAGGTGGCCCATGCAGTATTTTTTTTAACATTGCTGTAAGCCCCAGGGATCCATTTGGGGCACGGCTTGGCCTCCAGTGTTTTTGTGGAATTCTCCCAGTCTTTACCTTTCCTCTGGAATTCTCCCAGCCTTTAGAATTCTAGCCTGGAAAAGAGATAAAGAGGAAATTAGTTTTTAGTTATGTGCTAATTAAATATCAATTATATATCACTCAAGGTGGATTACACTTTGCATAAAATGAAATCTCCTTGTAGTGCATTATCGTCCCATGCCCAAAGCACTGAAAAAAAATTAAATACCAAGACAATTTGAGAATTAACAAAATTAGCAGGTTGCTTTAGTGAATGTTTTTCCTTAAGTCTGTCATCGGCTAATGAACCATTGTGCTGTGTGGCATTTATGGAGAAAATACTAATATAATCCTGTTCCTGGCAAAAGCATGCAGTCTGTCTTGAAAAAACAAAAAAAGAAAGCAATTCCTAGCACCCTCCAAAAAAAGCATTAGCAAGACATTTTGATTATTACTTTTTGTTAATTTTGAATTGCCTTTAGGTTGAACACCGAATTTTAGGCACTGTGGCTTTTTCTGATACTTGGCTGAGCAGGAGACCCTGGAGCACAGGACTGAAGGCCAGTGCAATCTTACAAAATGAACATGGCAACCCTAGAGAGAAAAAGACACAGCACATTTGTTGTGATAACACTACGGACTTTTGCGTATTTGTCATAATAATTCTGTGCACTTTTCCATCCATGTGTTCCGCTTTCTATAGATCAAAGCCACAATCTCAGACCTTCACTAGGGGGCAGCAAAGAGGTACTATAACCCCAACTCTTTGCTGCCATTGAGTGGTCACTCACAGCTTTACAACCAATGAATAATAAGCCTAGTGCAGTGATGGCGAAACTTTTAGAGACTGAGTGCCCCAAAACCGCCTCACCACCACCCCCCCCGATTGTAAGTTTCTACTTTATTTTTATTTGCTTAACAGGTGAATGATTCCCTTAAAAACTGCAGGGACTTGCTTAGCAAAAGTGGCACCGATGGTCATAAAATTCGATGTGACTCACTTAAAAGCTGTCATAGGTCAGTGCAGGCTTCTCATTTCTGTTGAACTCTTGTCAGGTAAGAACAACCAAGCTTTGCATGTATGTTTTTCTGAAAATGAATGACTGTCAGGACTCTGTGGAATATGTGTAATTTTACTAGAAGGAATATCAGGTTTTGTGTGCCCACGAGAGAGGGGTAAATAAACATTTTCTTGAGTGCCTGTTATCATCTCTGTTCAGTGTCTTAATAGGCTGGCAGGGATGAAGAGGAGAAATCGAGGAGATGTAGTCCCACCTCACTTTCGCTCTCCCTGCTTATGTTTTTGCTGCTCACATTGTAAGTATTGGGTGAGGAAAAGGTGAACATTCCACGGGTTTCTGTTAAACACAAGCTTTTTGTAAAAACAAGCTTTTTGTAAAAGGAAGAGGAGGGGAATGCAGCCTTTGATGTATTAGTATTTTTTTTAAAAAATCTCTGTTTACATTATTTCCTTGTACCCTCTCAACCCCCATGCTGTTGAATTCAGGAACTGAACGCCATCAACAATCTGAAAGTTATAAACTTGGCGGAAATGGCTAAAATATCTGCATATTTGAAAGATCATTCAAATGAAAAATATATGTTGGATTGGAAAAAATGGATAGATTATATTCAAGGGAAATATCAATCTAAGAAATTGTATTTAGCATATAGTTAAATTTTTATTAGGATTACATAATAATTTTGTTTGACGTAGTGGGTTTTCTTTTGCTTTACCCTGTATTCACTTTGGGAAGTCGGGGGGGAGGTTGGGGGGGTAATAATGCACTCAACTGTAACACTTGTTATATATAAGAAAGAAATATTTACTGATACGAGAGGGGTTGCTCGGATGGCACCTCTATACTACATCTGGAGTGGGTGGTGAGGGAGGAGGGAAAGAGGGGAGGGAAGTAGGATGGTTGGTGGAGAGTGGGTGGAGAGGGGGGGAGAGAGGTGAGGAGGAGGGAAGTAGGAGAGAGAGGAAGAAAGGGGATGTGGTATGGGGGGCGCTGCCGAGCAACTCCCATAGTTATTTAAAGTATTGTATACAGGCATTTAAAAGAAGATTGCAACGCCTTGGTCTCTTCAGCCTTGAAAGACGGCGTTTAAGGGGTGACTTGATCGAAGTGTATAAAATCATGCATGGGATAGAAAAGGTGGATAGAGAAAAATTCTTTTCTCTATCACACAATACCAGGACAAGGGGGCACTCCCTAAAGCTCATAGCTAAGAAAGTGAGGACAAATAAAGGGAAATATTTCTTCACCCAGAGGGTCGTTGATTTATGGAATTCACTTCCTGAAGGGGTCATGACAGCTGTCAGCCTTGACAGTTTCAAGGCAGGGTTAGATAGATTCATGGATGCCAAGTGTATCGGTGGTTATTAAAACAGATGTCCATGTGCCGCCTCTATGTTGGTTGAGGCAGGCAGGATTCCCTTGAGTACCATTTGTTGGGGATCAAGGGAAAGGGAGGGTTTTGCCTTCTCTTTCTGCTCAAGATCCCCATGTACAATTGGTGGGCCACTGTGTGACACAGAATGCTGGACTTGATGGGCTTTGGCCTGATTCAGCATGGCTCTTCTTATGTTCTTATGTTCTTAAGGTATGTTGGTTTTTCTTTTTGTATATTGTGGAAATGTATTAAGTTGAGTTGTATTTAATTTGATTTTTTTCTTTTTGTTGTTCATAATTATAAAATTAATAAAATATTTAAAAAAAACAATCTGCAGTTCATGGACATTTTCTTTACAGTCCTCAACTTACAACCGTTCTTTTAGAACTTCCTTTGAAGTTCCAAAGGCACTGAAAAAAAAGTGATTGATGACGGGTGGTCACACCCTTTGGAGCATACCCATGGCCACAGGGTCAAAACCCAGGTGCTTAGGGTGATTTTACTGAACGATGGGATCACCATCTGCAACCTTCCCCGCCAGCTTCCAGCCAACAGAGTCAATTGGGGAAGCCAAATTGGCTTAACGACCTCACTGTTCGCTTTGCTGTGGTGATCTGCTTAATGGCTCTGGCAAAAAGCTCATAAAATCGGGCGTGACTCATTTAAGAACTGTGCTTGGCAAAGGATATCACTACCTCAGAGACAAATTTATTTTTGAACTTAATTACAGCAGCAAGACTGTTGGTGGGACAGTACTGGAAGAATCCGGAAATACCGCCTATTGAAGAATGGACTGTGAAAGTAACAAATTTGGCGGAAATGGCAAAAATATCAGCATACTTGAAAAACCGCTCCAATGAACAATTTGTGACAGACTGGAAACAGTGGATAGACTATATCCAAGAGAGACACCAATCAAACAGAATGCAGCTGGCGTTTAGCTAGGGCCCGATGGGAGGAGGGAAGAAGGGCTAACAAATCAAATGTTTACAAAAACTAACACCCAACGTTGAATGTATATGTTCTATAACTAATGCCTCTTAACATAACCTTATGACTAATGTTGTTTGCTTTAATATTGTTAAAGTAGACTGAATCTCTACCTCAGGATATGAAACTTTTACCTCAGGATCTCGGGTTGGGGACCATAAAAGATTGCACTAGTAATGGGATGAAGTCAATTCAGAAGAGCAAACGCACAATATGCGATAGACTAGATACAGTAGATAGACCATATATAAGAGAAACACCAATCAAACAAAATGTATTCGGAGTATACTTGAAGATGTAAGGGAGGAGGGGAGAACGTTTACTAAAACAGATGTTTACAAAGATTAATACCTAATGTTGTATGCTATGTTCTAGGATGATTGCTTAGCAATAGGATCTTATGTTTAATGTTGATCACATTAATATTGAAACAGATAGGGGAAACACCAATCAAAATAAAATGTAACAGGAATATAGTTGAGGCTAGACGCGAGGAGTGGGGGAAAAAGGCTTACTAACTCAGACATTTTCAAAGACTGATACTTAGTATTGTATACCAGGTGTCATGATGATTGCTGCATAATAGGTTTTTATGTTCAATGTTGATTGTTTTAATAAAAGAATTTTTATAATAATAAAAAAAAAGAACTGTGCTTGGTTGTTTTCTTGCAGACATTTCATTACCCAACTAGATAACATCATCAGTGCTAGATGATCATCAGTCAAGAACTTTATTGAAGGACAATATTTGTAGCTCAGGATTGACATGAGGGGGTCCTTGGTGCTCTCTGAGCTTGCCTGTTTTCTTGCAGATGATTCATTACCCAAACTAAGTAACATCATCAGTGCTAGCTAATCATCAGACTAGCATTGATGATGTTAGCTAGTTGCAAGAAAACAAGGAAGCTCAGATAGCACCAAAAAAACTCACACTCCTCCTCCTCCTCCTCCTCCTGTTTCACTCCATACACCCCACTCCTGTGTAGTACTGATGATGTTGCCTAGTTGAGTAATGAAATGCCTGCAAGAAAACAAGCAAGTTCAGAGAGCGCCAAGGACCCGTCAAATCAAGAACTACCGGTGTGCAGAAATGCATTCACAAATGTTCTTTCATGACTTTGATGACAACATTTTTATTTCTTCCTCTTGATTTCATTTGAAGAGTTGTGTCTCTTAGCGCACTGGTTGCCTCTTTGTTGGGAAAAAAAAGTTTCTGCTCTAAAGTGCTGATCTTACAGCAAGCCAAATGAGGCACGGCCTCCCAATTATCACTTGCAATTTGGAATAATACTCCTAGTTTTATTAACCGTATGTGGAAAGAGCCCACTAAGCACCCTGCTTTGTTTGTGAAAAAAAAAATGAGAACACAATTGGGAAAGAGTATTTCTGGATAATAATGAGATGCAAAATAAAGACACTTGCTGTAGTTCTTTCCTGTGCCAATAATAGCTTTGCAATAACACTTTGCAATTTAAGTAGTGTCTCCCAGACAGCATTAAAAATGCTTTGCAAATACTAATTAATTCAAACTTATAACATCACAGCAATTGTTGAAGCAGGTGAATATATTAAACAACTGAATAGAGGCCTTTATCCTGGGTAAACTGAAAGATCTGATAACTGATCTTTCTGAAACATCCTAGAAACAAGAAGCACTGTGGAAACTGGTGTTCAAACATGAAAACGTCTAATTTTTGCCTTATTTTAACCTTCCTTTTGGGAGTCTTTATGAACCTGTCCTCATTCTGCAGAAATGTATTTACTTTTAATTGATATGAGAATGCAAGGTATTGCACAGTGGCTGATACAATGTTCAGTCTGTACAATATTAATATTGGGCATTGAAATCAGAGAGATAAAGTCTTCATCTTAAAAGATTAATTACTTCATCACGTGATGAGAATCTCTGGTTTAGATTGTCTTTTGAAAATGTTGGCTCTAATAGCCTGAAACTAATGAGTCTAAAGTGTACAAATTCATGGAGGAAATACTGAATATTAGCCATGGCAATTCACCTACTATTTTTTATGTTTAAGGTCGGTGTAACTTACATAAAATGTTGTTAGGGAACAAACGATTTTGTATTTCCAATCATTTGCTTTCAAGTTCATAATTAGTTTGTTCATTTTGTTGGGTCCCCCCCTCTTTCTGGTTGCATTAGGACATCGAGATTTCTGTATGGAACTATTGTGCCCTCTGTCCATATGTTGTGATATTTGCAGACCTTAAATTTATCAGAACAGGATGAGAAATTTACCGGTTGTCTTCCAGAGCCTCAGAAATGACAGCTTTCAGACAGAAGGGATAATTGGTCCTGGTTTCATAGGGAAATTAAAACTAATTTGAAATCATGAATCACTCCATATTTATTTAGGTTGAATTACTGTATGACAATAAACCATTGAATGACAGCCTTGCTGATTTTTTTTCTTCTAATGATTCATCACTTCTTACCTTCTAGTTATTACCAAAATAACAAGGCATGAAATATCATCCCTTGCCTGCTGGCTATTCTGGACCCAGAGCTGACCATGGAAGGAAATTAAATACTGGGTTAGATAAATCTCTGGTCTGATCTAACATACCAGTTTTTATGATCATACCCAAGAAGCAGTTGACTAATGGAAAGAGAAAAACACCATCATCTTGGCAGATGTAAAGGGATTTAAGCAGGGATGATATAAATAGAGAATAATGTATGTGTGTTTTGCTCCATTTGCATCAATGTGCTGGGTGTTCTCTGTATTTAGCGTGGATGTTAGATATTCTTTGGATAGAGCCGTCAGTTAATCAAGGAGAAGCTTGTCAATGGTGTGTCAATATTTTTATTCCATCAGAAAACCACAGGCAAGTTGAAACTCCAAAGATTATGGAAAGATTTGATACTGTTTATCCTTTGGCATTTTAGTGAAAGATTATGAAGGTGAGGCTGGCATTCAGCAGGTCTTCTGAGTCAGTATTTTGGGAGCAGGATAGTTCGGTTAGTCCCCCGTAGTCCCACAATGAATAACACCATTTAAGGCAAAAACAAAGAAATCACCCATGCTTTTGCAGATGCAGTGAAAACTACCCAAAAAGCTGTGATGGAACAGCTTCTCAAGGCTAGATAGGAATCTTAAACAATTGGGGTCAGGCTGAAGGGCAGGTGTTAAAAAAAAGTGTAAGTTTTGAACCAGTTGGTGTTGAACCGGTCAAATAAACATGACTGGTTGACCAGCCAAGTTTAGGTCAATTGTAGTTTGAATTTATTTGAACAATAGCAGTCTAGTAAGGGAAAAAAAAGAGAATGGTATTGATAACCACACTTTGTATATTCTAAAAGAAAAAAGTTGAAGTTCAGAAAATTAACTTTGGGAGACTGAAGTCCACAAGTTGTAAAGTTGCCAAGGTTGGAGACCCCTGATACAGCACAAGAGGGGAGGACCTATGGCTATGCTAAACCTTTGGCAATTAACCATTGGTCATGTTGAGTGAGACTGTTATGAACAGGAGTTCAACAGCCAAGTTTCCTCCATAGGTCCTGACATAGGACCTCTATCTTTCCATTCCCTCTTGCAGCAAACACAGCAGACTTAAACATTGTCTGTCTGCCTCTCCCTGGCATATCTTGAATTCAGTTGTTCAGATATATTGCTAGGACAAGTACGTCCAATAGCGTTATCACAGCAAGTTTGTGGATAGTATTTGAAGTCACAGAATGCCTGATCCTAGATGGTTTTGTAAAACATGCTGTTATCTTTTTATCTTTAACACCCCACGCAATTATACCATCTGTTGAATTAGGCCATCTCAGAGCAATGGAGAAGAGTTTATAAGCATTATTATTTGAATTTAACACCCCCTGGCCACATTAAGCTAAGACAAAAATCCATTTCTAGCATCTCCTTTACCTTTAAATTAGCAACAACAGAGTTACTGGCAAATGTTGGTAAGTTGATAGTGATCGGTAGAACTTGCATAATTTCTGCCTATATGATGCCTTGTCAATCTGGTACGTTTCACAAGTAGGCTTGCCTCATTTTACAGAATATGATCAGTTGTCTCCAATTAAGAACTGAAAGCCACTTGTCTGCAACGGTTGCATAATATCATTCACTATGTAGATACTGATTAGTCAAAGAAAACATTTAGCAGATAGAGAATCGAGATAGGAATCGTTTCTTGCCCAAAGCTGATAAACAGCTTGAGTTGAAATTGAATTGCAGCTGCCGGGAAGCATGTTTTTTATTTATTTTTTTAAAAAAAGAAGACTCCAAATGAATTGAAGCTGCCTAATGTGATGTGTGTGCCTCTTTTATGTTTGTTTGTTTGTTTCCAGGCAGGAGTAGATCCTTCCATGTGTAATAAAATATAAAAAGAGAGAGAGAGGGAGAGGTGTTCTAATGAGAAACAAGATGAGTCCTTGGATTAGTTTGGATTTTGTCTGTTGCTAGTGGCAAAGACGTTTGGCTTCTGGCCACACATTCACCTAGAAAACACAGAGCTAATTGGAAAAGCACCTGTGATAAGGTGTAACTCACCACCTGCACTTTCCTGAAATAAAATAAGCCTCCATAATTGAGTACATTACAGATCAACCTTGCGAAATCACCTCCAGGCACCGACTTAAAATTATTATTCTTCTAAATAAGACGACTGACTTCCAGCTCATGTCTTTTTATGTGCTGCTGAAGAAATACAGGTAGTTCTCGAGTTACATTTAGTGACCCTCTGAAGTTACGCCACTGAAAAATTGGACTTATGACCATTTTTCACACTTAGGACTGTTGCAGCAACTCCAGGGTCAGGCAGTTTACATTCAGTTGCTTGACAATCGGTTCACATTTACGACGGTTGCAGCGTCCCGGGGTCATGTGATCACCTTTTGCCACCTTCTGACAAACAAAGTCCACGTGAAAGTTGGGTTCACTTAACAACTATGCCACTAACTTAACAAGTGCAGTGATTCACTTAACCAATGTGGTAAGAAAAGTCATAAAATGGGACAAAACTCACTTAACGAATTTCTGACTTAGCGACAGAAATTGTGGTCGTAAGTCAAGGATCACCTGTAGTCAGTGGGGTTTAAGATATTAAAGCATGAGAACCTATTATTTTTCTTACTCTGTTCCTAGAAAGAGAATTCAAGTTGTCCAAAATACTAGGTACACTAAGACATCTAGCGCTCCTCTATGTTTTGCACTGCTAGGATATGTACCTGAATAATTACTGAGAATTTTGAGAAAAGTATGGCTGATAAGAGTGGTCTGAATACTGAGGGGAAACCAAGCTTTAATAATAATAATAAACTTTATTACGGTCGTAGACCAGCAATACCCATCACTTTTTACAATATATTAAATAATAATAATAATAAAAATAGTACTAACATTAATAGTAAATAATAATATCCCTGTTAAGAAAATACACGTTCTCAAAATATTAGGGTCACTCCCTAATTTCCGTGAGTGGATAGCCGATTAATGTGTGAGTAAATATAATGTTCCAAACATTATCTCCAAAAAACTGGCACAAGTTGACGACTATAAATCTGTAACCAATTTTTTTTCTTGTGGACATTGCCGCAACACAGTATTTTGCCACTGCATGCGTGATAGAAGGGTTTGAGTCTTGGAGGAGAAAGCCTACATAAAAATTGTCTGCCCTCCCTGGCAATCTCTCTAATAAAGGGAGAATATACGCTGTCCTATAAACTTAGTATAACTCACAGTACAATAAAACATGTGAGATATCTTCGACTTCTCCTTTACCACATATACCGTACATACCCGTTCTGCTATTGGTGTTCTCTTATACCTGCCCTGTAGGAGTGCTGAGGGGAGAATGTTAAATCTGGCTCTGAAAAAAGCTATTCTTTGTTTTGGGAAGGTCAGATTATTCAAATATCTTGCCGATTCCCACACACCCTGTTTGATTCTATCCCTACTGTGGCAAGGCAACCTATTTAGTTCTTCTTGAAACTCCATGTCCTTTATTCTATTGGATATTACTTGCTTTGCTTGGTCAAAGCCTAAGGACATTAAGATCACATTAATATTGAACCAGATAAGAGAAACACCAATCAAACAAAGTGTAAAAGGAGTATAGTTGAGGCTAGACACGAGGAGTGGGAAAAAGGCTTAATAACTCAGACGTTTTCAAAGACTAATGCTTAGCATTGTATATCAGGTGCCATGATGATTACTGCATAATATGTTTTTATGTTCAATGTTGATTGTTTTAATAAAAAAAAATTTTATATAAAAAAAAAAGAATATCAAAGAGAGCCCATAAGAGCCCAGTTTATGATCTATCGCCTGCTTCCAGGGGGAAGGACCAAGCTTTAATAAAAAGTTTGAACAGGACATAGAATGACTTTAAGATGATTTTTATAAATATAATAGAAACATAAGCTGATTAGAAAATATGTTATATGCTGATGTTATCATATGCATAAATACAAAAAACATTTACTTTCAACTTGGTATGTACTGAAAATATTAAGAACTATATCTGTTTAATGTAGATAAAAAGAGATTATTATTGGAAGAAGAGAGGATCAAGAAATATATTACCAACTAACATATTGATTAATTGTAGAAATTAATTGTTATTGATTGTTTTGAATATATGAACACAGACAACACTCTGTTCATGAAGCATTAAAGATTATTGTAAAAAATTAATAAAATATATATATTTTAAAAATTATTACAGAGGGCCATCATTCTGCCTTGTTTCTGTAGCTTCACATTCCTTAGCTTGATGTCTTTCTAATGCATAAGACTCAGTTACCAATTGCCAGACAGTAACGGAGTTGAGATAAAACACAGTTCAGGGGTTCCGGCTATATATACCTGCGAGTGAGGGAGCTTTAACAGAACCGGTATTTTACCGGAGTTAATGCAAAGGTCAAACTAACAGCTTTTCAGAAACAATTACCAGTAACCAAAGCTCTCAAAATTGTTGCTTAAACCAATTAAGCATGCAAAACCATCAGTTAAAATTTGACACCCCTGATTAAATCTGGCTCTTGCTGACTAATCAGTTCGAGCTTCCATTGAATTAAACTCATTAAAACAAAGTCCTCCATAGAACAACAATGATAATCATCATCTCCTGCTTAACCATCCTGAGAAGTAGGTTCTTTGCCCCCATTTTTGGCTTAGGATTGTGCCAATCTGCTCACTAGAATCAGAAGATCAGCCTTTGGATACAGCTCAGCCTATCTTCCTGAGAAAGCAAATAAATGTTCTAAACGTAGCACCTGAGCCGAGTTCCTTGTCTTCATTCAAACCTGCTCAGTCAAGTCTTTGGAAGCTTGACTGAGCTTGTAGCACTAACTTGAGTCAAGTGTTTGTGTGCCAGTCGCTTCTTGTAGGCACTTGCTTCTTTGGAGATTCACCCATTGGCTGATAAAATCCTAAGCAGACCCCTGAAATCAAGAGATGTCACTAAAATTTGTATAATTTGTGAGTTTGCCAAAGAACAGTGATTTGCTGTAATGGGAGCAGACACTTGGTCTGCAACCCATCCCATGGTTATCACAAGGGCATAAGTCTACTCCTCCTGCTTGTGGTCTCACAAGATTGCCTGATGATATTGTTGTAATACTAATTCGTTACACATCTGTAACTGGAGTCATGCTACATACATTGAGATCAATTCTTACATAAAATATGATTTGATAGTCACATAAGATCCCTCTTCTAACTGGACTGGAGAAAGAATCCCCATCCAAGTCTTTTTTTAAAAAAGACACAGTCGTAAAAGACACAGTCGTAAGTCATCCTCAGCCTGCAGCTTCCTCACACCCAAGTTGTCCTCCCATTTTCCATCTACTTTTCTCCAACTTGCAATCTAATGAAGGAAGGAATGTGTTTTGTCTTAGGGAGAGGGGGTGACCAGGGAATAGATTTTAAGAAGGATGGAGTGAGACAAAATGAAATGCACTTTTTTTTCCACAACTCCTCTGCACTTCTTCAGATTGTGATTTGGTAAGGGTGACAAAAAAAATAATAAAATATAAGCTTCCATGCCAGCTATGCATCCCTTACAGTAGGGATGGGAACACTGAATGATCCATAGTTAATTTAATAAACAGAAGGACCACTGAGATATAGGTTATCAAGAGACATTTTGCCTATGGAGAATAAAGCCATTTATGGCTACCAATTGCCAGGTTGATAGGCTACCTCCACGGGCATACATAGGTCACCACTAGGCTGCAGTGTCTGGGAGATAAGGAATTAATTGTCTCATGCCCTGCTTTATCTGGGAACAAGATGCCAGGCTGGATAAAATGTTGGTTTGATCCACCAGAACATCAAAAACAAGAAGGTGTAAGTTGTGCTCCTCCTTAATTCTATCTCAGAGTAGCCCTGATGAGCATGGCCAATAAATTGCCATGTGATGGATGTCATACTGAAGGCTATGGATCCCCTGTGTTTACTCTGGAGAAAGAAGAAGAGCACAGCACCACACCAGTGAATTGATCCAAGATCAGCCTTTTCTTATGTGAGCTTCTCCAGTGATCATCAGGAAAGGAACAGGAAAGATAGTACAGCTCTTTGCAAAGCTCACTTGATTGAGCTCTATTTCTGTAAGGGTCATGCAGGAAAACAATAGCCTGGAACCGGAATGTAGAGAGAACAGAAGTTTCCTTAATTATGGAAATTAATAAGGTGCTTAGCTAGCACTGTCTGTTTCTTCAGGGGAAAGGTGGTGCTGTAATTATAAGGCAAATAAAATATCTCCTAGGTAATATTTATTACATTGCCTGTTGAAAGATACCAAAGACAAAGTCAGCATTGTCCATTTGACCCCTCTGGGAAGATATGTAGATAAACAATGCATGTGTGTGTCTGTGCGAATGTTGTCATCTTCTTCTCCTTCTTTTTTCTCCTCCACCTCCTCCTCCTCCTTCTTTTTTCTCCTCTTCCTCCTTCTCCTTTTTTCTCCTCCTCCTCCTTCTTCTCCTTCTTTTTTCTCCTCCTCCTCCTCCTCCTCCTTCTTTTCTCCCCCTCCTCTTCCTCCTCCTCGTCCTCCTCATTCTTCTCCTTCTTCTTTTTTCTCCTCTTCCTCCTTCTTCTCCTTTTTTCTCCTCCTCCTCCTCCTTTTTTCTCCTCCTCCTCCTCCTCCTCCTTTTTTCTTCTCTTCCTCCTTCTCCTTTTCTCCTCCTCCTCCTCCTCCCCCTTCCTAACTCTAACTGCTTTCATTCTGGTTTGATGGGATTATTCTTTTATCATTCCCTTGTAAATTCCTGAGAAATAGATAAATTGGGCTGCTGAGTATAGCAAATGAATTGCCCACATTGGCAACTTCCATTAGAAGAGCAATGCAAGCTGGCTTTAAGGATCTTGAGCCAGCTATTTGTCCCCACTGTCAGAAAACAATAATTAAATACCGCCATATTTTTCCACTCCTCTGCCTAACTGCTTTTAATATTTTTTCCTGATTATATTTTAAGTTGACCTTAGAGCCAAGGATGTTATCAAAACATGAGCTTGGATTACTGAAGGGATTATCTTGCCAAGTACTGAGTGACAAATATTTTAATTCTCCTTTTTCCCTTCTTTAGGGTTTTGGGGTGTCTCTGCAGATTCAGCGATTCAATAAATAATTAATCTTTTTGATATTTTCCCTGCTGTAAAAAAACAAGCCCTAAAATAAATATTAATTGGTCTTAAATCATCAATCTTTCAACCACTCAATATTATTTCCATTGCTCATACATGTGTTAATCCTTCTCTTGCCCCTGGTGCAAAGGTATAATAAGTGAGTTGATATTATATGCCGCCACATTAAAATGCAATAACACCAACGTTTCCCACATTATATAAAGGCACTTATCTCTATGAGAATACCCTGAGATAAGCAATATTCACCTATGTTTCATCTAGAAGCTTTCACTCTCATTGATATCAAACTGAGGATTGGTTATGTTCTATGCTATGTTGTATGAAGCAACTAGATCCCAAAAGAGGTCTACATTCAGGCACCAAGATTGACATAGTATCTGCTGCATTGGAGGAAACGCTGCCATTGAGTCAACTTTAGTCTCTCTCTATTTGCAAAAATAAGTCTGGCCATTTGATTGCTTCAGGCACCACCATCCAGATCTGACCTAAGGAAGATGCAATTGGAAAGTCAATTTCTGGCTCTTTCTATTTCTTAATTTCTCCAGCTCCTGCAAAATCATTCTTCCACATTCCGCATTGCGCAGATCATGTCAATGCCGTTGTCATCACACATCTAAGGTAAGTTCTTAAATGTCTTGGGAAAATGAAGGTACTTGATCTCAGCCAAGACAAAACTATCTCATTTTTGCTTTCTATTCAAGTAACCAACCAACCCAATGTACAAAAATCATCTCATAAAATTCTGTAATATGTTACTGTTCCCAAAACAATTGATTCACACCTGAATCTGTAATTTCCCACAAGTGATTCTTGACTAATTTCTCAATGGCATGAGTTAGTGCTAACAATACCATTCCTACTTTAAAAAAAAAGTCCCATTAGAAGAATTGTCTTGTCTATCTTATCATTTTATCTTATCTTCTTTGAACCAAAATGTGGGATCCTAGAATGTGAAGTGAAATGGGGTTTAGGAAATCTGAGCAACAACAAAGCTAGTGGAGGTGGCAGTATTCCAGCTGAGCTATTCGAAATCTTAAAAACGATGCAGTAAAAGTGCTACACTCAATTTGCCAGCAAATTTGGAAAACTCAACAGTGGCCACAGGATTGGAAAAGGTCAGTTTACATTCCAATTCCAAAGAAAGGCAATTCCAAAGAATGTTCAAACTATCGCACCATTGCACTCATTTCACATGCTAGTAAAGTTATGGTTAAAATCCTACAAGCTAGACTCCAGCAGTATGTGGATCAAGAACTACCAGAAGTACAGGCAGGATTTTGAAGAGGCAGAGGAACTAGAGATCAAATTGCCAACATACGCTGGATCATGGAGAAAGCTAGGGAGTTCCAAAAAAACATCTACTTCTGCTTCATTGACTATGATAAAGCCTTTGATTGCATGGATCACAACACATTGTGGCAAGTTCTTAAAGAGATGGGAGTACCAGACCATCTTATTTGTCTCTTGAGAAATCTATATGCGGCTCAAGAAGCAACAGTGAGAACTGGACACGGAACCACTGATTGGTTCAAAATTGGGAAAGGAGTCCGGCAAAGCTGTATACTGTTGCCCTGCCTATTTAACTTATATGCAGAGCACATCATGAGAAAGGCAGGGTAAGATGAATCAAAAGTTGGAATTAAGATTGCTGGGAGAAATATCAACAACCTAAGATATGCAGATGATACCACTCTAATGGCAGAAAGTGAAGAGGAAATAAAGAGCCTCTTGATACGGGTGAAGAAGGAGAGTGCAAAAGTTGGCTTGAAACTCAACATTAAGAAAACCAAAATCATGGCATCCGGCCCTCTCAAATCCTGGCAAATAGATGGGGAAGAAATGGAGGTAGTGACAGATTTTATTTTCCTGGGCTCCAAGATCACGACAGATGGGGACTGCAGCCAAGAAATTAAAAGATGCTTGCTCCTGGGGAGGAAAGCTATGGCAAATCTAGACAGCATACTAAAAAGCAGAGACATCACCCTGCCAACAAAAGTGCGCATAGTCAAGCCATGGGTTTTCCAGTTGCAATGTATGGATGTGAAAGTTGGACCATAAGAAAGGCTGAGGAACAAAGAATTGAGGCTTTTGAACTATGGTGCTGGAGAAGACTCCTGCAAGTCCCTTGGACTGCAAGGAGTTCAAACCGGTCAGTCCTAGAAGAGATCAACTCTGACTGCTCTTTAGAAGGCCAGATCCTGAAGTTGAAACTCAAATACTTTGGCCACCTAATTAGAAGGAAGGACTCACTGGAGAAGGGCCTAATGCTGGGAAAGATTGAGGGCAACAGAAAAAGGGGACGACAGAGAATGAGGTGACTGGATGGAGTCACTGAAGCAGTAGGCGTGAGCTTAAATGGACTCCAGAAGATGATAGAGGACAGGAAGGCCTGGAGGAACGTTGTCCATGGGGTCACGATGGGTTGGACACGACTTTGCAATTAACAACAACAGTGGGATGCCACTGACTTTGTGACTACCAAAAAAAGTGGTGCATAATAAAAGACAGGGACCTTCTCAAATTCTCCTTAGTCACTTCATGACTAAATAAATGCATAAATCAATGATAAAATAATGTTACCAGAATTAATTTGTGCCTTGAAAAAGATTCTAAAGGAAATACTCTTTCATCAGACTGAATGAGAACTGGTAGGGAACAATGCAGAATAAATTACCTGACCACCAATGTTATCAATAAAATATTGTAAAGCAACAAAGATTATATGCAATAGCCAAATACAGAAAAAGAGAATAAAGCAAAATGTGATACTTGAGTATCAAATCTAGTTCAGTTAAATGGGATATAGACTAAAGTAAAACACAAGATTGAGAAAGCATCTCCTCTGCTTACTTCTCATGTGATTTCCAAAGCATCATCTCTGAATGTCTGTGGAGGTTCTCAGTCATCCAGGTCACAGTTGTCATAAAGATGCTTTTTTTCAAAAGGCAACTGGACTTTGCTTTCCCTTGAAGAAGACTTCTCAGGACCGATGAAGCTTCTTAGATGAGATGCAAAACGTCTTTCTCAAGGAAAAAACAATCCAGTTGCCTTTTTTTTGGAGGGGGGGCAGGGGAAAAGCACCTTTGAGACATAATCTCTGAAGAAAGGTTTCCAGTCCAGTAGAGCTATTCTCTCAGGTAGCAAGTAATTTTGAGTAACGTCAAGTTTTCTTTAGTATCAGCCAACTGGCAAAAAGTTTATATCTTTCAAGATGTAGACTTGAATACTTGTATTCAGAAACAGAAGAGCTGGCAGTAAACTTGATTATGAAGCTATGTTTGCTTCATAAGTCTAGTCCCGATGGGAGCCAAGCCATCTTGTACAGTTCCTGGTTTCTGGAGAAAACCACTTGCTCTAACTTGGTGCCCTCCAGGGGTTTTCCCATAACCACAATTTTTAGGAAGTATGACAGAAACAACTTCCAGCACTAGATATACCATCATTATTTATATTTGTACAGCGAGATGCTCAATTAGATTGTATTCAGGAGAATTAACAAGTGCCATCTTCACTTTCTGATCTGCCTAAGGAGCCAACAAGCAGAAGCATTCTCCTTGCTGAAAACGTTCACTTAATTAACGTTGACATGAGCTACTGCTGACAACTCCTGAGTAAATTCCTCTCTTTTGATTCATAAGCAGTTGTTGTTCCTAGCAGCACCGTTTTGCATGGAATGGCCTTAAGACAAATGGGGAAATGATGGTTTTGCTTAACATAGCTGCCCTCTGAGCTTTGTGAGTTTCAAGTGAGCCTTCACAATAGAAGCACCATTTCATTATTTCATTCTTCCTTTGTTGCTTCTCACAAAATTCTTCATCCTGCTGTGGCTGTCAGTTCCCACATCTTCGGTTAGAATGTGAAGAGTCAGCCAATTTCATTTGTATATCCAGTGTAGCACTTTTCCCCCTATCGTTTTTGAATCCACTTAATGTTTTTAATGGTGTTTTTTTTTTAAAAAAAATTGTTATTGTTCTCAAAGCCTCTTTAATGATTTTTGTTATCTTTCTGATTACTTTTTGGGTTGTTCGGTCCTGATAACTTTGTAAGCCACCTGGAGTAATAGAGGTGAGATGTAAATTGAACAAACAAGTGAACAATCAGCTAAAATTGTTTGTTGATACTCCATAGATCAGGAAGTTCAAATAGATTATGGTAAAGATCCCTTTTAGCGCTTATGATTTTATGATCAAAGGACCGCTGCTGCCATTAGATCATGTTCTTGCAGCATGATTTCATCAATCAGTGTGTCAACTTTCTATTCCTTTCTCCCACGTTTTTTCTGACACAATTTTGACAGATGTTGCTTCTTCTCATGAACAGTGTCAGAAGCACCTCAATATAAGTAATATAAGGAGTGAGCAAGGAGAACGTGGAGAAATTAAGGTGTTCTTATTTTCAATCTTCTTCTTTTTAATGTAAGTTAACCCAGAATAACATCTGAAGAGCCCAGAGGGTGTCCAGCATCAGCATTAGGTCTTCAAAACCTAGTCAGGTTAAAGTGTGTGAATATGTGTGCAATCGTGAATTTCAAGTCATTCAAGTCATGTTGTGACATTGTTTGGCAATTGTAAAAAGAGATCAAGTGGAAAGAGTAGGCACTGTCAGCCGTTCAGTTGCATCTGACCCTCGGCCACTCTATGGATCAGCACCCTCCATATCCCTCTGTCTTGCACCGTCTCCTTCAGATCCGCCATGGTCATCCCAGTGTCATCCTTTATAGTGTCCAGCCATCGGGTACTAGGACAGCCCTTCTTCTTTTTCTGCTGATCACTCCCAGCATGATTGACTTTTCAAGTGTGTCAACTCTCATGATCAAAGTATGACAACCTCTGTTTGACTGTTTTGGCTTTGGGTGATATTTTTGGTGAGGTTCGGTCTAGGATTTCTTTGTTTATGGTTTTGGAAAAAGACCTGGTGACCTACTCTAGTTTTGCTTGCCAAAATCTTTATGGACCAAAGAGTAGGTAAATGATGGCAATTGTCTCCAGCTTTTGCTTGTATTTATGACAGTTTAAGAAGGAACTTGAATCCTATGAGAAAAAAAAATATCCACTCAGAGATAACACTTACAAGATAAACAGGCAAACATAACACCCACACCCCCATATGAGTGATAAAAGGACCTTAAGGTCATGGGGCAATTTGCTCAACAAAAAATATATATATATTGCATGCATGGCACTGTGAAGGGGGGAAAGTTAGGTTCCATGTTTGGATCCATTAGAAAACTTACTGGAAATAAAAATGGTTAGTTTTATAAATTTTGTAAATGCTAGCTAGGGAATTCTGGGACTTGAAGTCCACGGGTCTTAAAGTTGCCCAGGTTGGATACCCATGATCTAGAACATCTGGGGAGCACCAGGTTGAAAAGGGCAAGTTCTTTGGCTTCTCTCAAGTTTATGCACAGACTTAGTGTAGAAAAAGGAGGAAGCCGAACCAAGCTGGTGAGGTTATTTCACTGCAAAGATAGTATGGCTGAGAAGAGAATGTGGCCTTAGGTAGATTTGGGGAGGGTTTTTTTTTTTTAGTGCGTTTGGCAATTGAATTATTTTTATGACTGTCTTGTTTTCTGCTGACTCTCCTCAAATGGAAGGGTAATCCAGGCACCTACTTATGCCACTTAAATTAATTACCTGGCCTGGAAGCGACTGCTTGATTTGCACTGATGACAGCCCAAAGATTAGGACTGAAGCTGATAATAAAGGTTTACAGCACATCAAGCCCATAATGCTCAAGGAGTAACACTGCCAAGGCAAGCAGGGTGGAGCTTTTATTTTAGGTGCAAACTGGTTACCATAAAGAGCAACAGAGCCAAGTCAATATTCAGACACAGTTAGGAGCACCCTTTCCATCCAAAAGGTGAGATGGTTTCAGAATGCAGCCTTTCTAGAGAGTTTGCTTTGAAAGAAATCAGAAAAGTGGTTTTATTTTTATATATTTGATTTTTTTATCCTGCCTTTATTACTTTATAAGTAACTCAAGCCAGTGTCTACCTACTAGGTATTAATTTCTCCTCCTCCTATTTTTCCCCACAACAACAACTTTGTAAGGTAGGCTGGGCTGGGAGAGAGGGATTGGCCCCAAATCACCCAGCCACTTTTCATGCCTACGGGGTGGGACTAGAATTCACCATCTCCTGGTGATTGGCTCAAAGTCACCTAGCCAGCTGTCATGTTCAAGGCGGGACTAGAACGCATAGACTCTGATGATTGGCCCAAAGCCATTTAGCTGCCTTTCGTGCCTAAAGTGGGACTAGAACTCACAGTCTTCTGATATTTATCCAGTACCTTTACCACTAGACCAAACTGCCTCTCTATAGTTACAGTGGTCAAAAGTAGTTAGCTGTTATAATCTGTAAACAACCAGACACTGCAAAAATATCAAAATTTATATTACTAGAACTGAAGAAAATATATAAAATACTTTTAAAAAGTAAGGGAGGCTTCAATGAAACCATGGCAACAGCCCAACATATTTTAGGTTAGATAATCCTTGGTTACATAAAATTATGATCTGTGAAAGGGTTTACTGTATTAGGCTTTTATAATAGAAAGGGACACAATTTCCTGTTCATCCTGCTACATGTTTATATTAAATGTGCACATACAGAAGTCTTTTAGTCACTGATTACTGAGTATTACTCACCAGCATCTCAGGAAATGAATACACTTTCTGGTTTACACCCTGAGTCCTCAAAGGAGCCCTTCATTTAAATCTAAACAGAGCAATTATATATTGTTCAACAAATACCACTGAAATACTTAGCCCATTAAGATTGGTTAGGTAAGACACTTTCCCATCCTGGTTACAGAAGAATTAGTCACCGATAGGTGTAGACGAATAATCATTTGTGGTTGGAGAGACAATGGAGCATCTGCCAGACAAAGGGTGTCATTTTTCTCGGCCTGGTTCGCAAATCCCTTGGTGGGTTGCCACAAGCCAGCTCTGACAGCAGCTTTCGTAAGTGAAAAAGGGATCTCGCAGAACTGGAAGTGCGTGTGGAAAGGATAAGGATTAAGGGCTTCGGTCAAAGCACTCTCTGCTCCTTTGGTTGACAAAGAGAGTACTGAGACAAAAGCAGAGGGTTTACTATGGTGTTCTTCATTCCTCCAGCATAGGGTAGCTAAGCAATTAACACTGTATTTGCAAATAGATTAGGGGTGTCTAACCTTGGCAACTTTAAGACCTGTGGACTTCAATTCCCAGAATTCCCCAGCCAGTCGACAGGTCTTAAAGTTGCCAAGGTTAGACACCCCTGAAGTAGATGGTTGTCATAAAGAAGAAATTGGGAAACTTCAGACTTGGGACTTATATTTTGAAATTTTCTTAGATTCCTAGAGGACCTTTAACTAGATCCTCTAGGAATTTAAGATTCCTAGTAGATGGAAGTGCAAAAAAGCAGGTCAGGCGTATGGACACGTATTCAGAAGGAAGGAACAGTTTGCCTTGGAAGTTATACCCAACGCCAGGGTTTCAGAACATGCATCAAAGCATTTATTTAAGTTTCTTTGGTTTATAAGTCCACCCAATTTAATCAACGTGACTCTGGGTGGCATACAGTGCAAACGCCTCCTGAAGTCTGCGTTTCTCCCACTCTCCTGGCCTTCCGAAAGAATTTAAAAACCTACCTCTGCCGGCAGGCCTGGGGATGATTGTTGATTGTGGCGTGATTGATGAGTATGTATGGGGTTTCATTTTTAATGTTTTTGTTTGGATTTACATTGAAATTGTTTTATGTATATGTTGTGAGCCGCTCCGAGTCTTCGGAGAGGAGCGGCATACAAATCCGAACAAAATAAATAAATAAAATAAATAAACACAACAATACACCAAAGAAGGAAAAGAAAAGCCCACATAACAATACATAATACAGAAGACAATGTTTGTAACTCAGGGTTGAAATGTGGAGCCCTTGGTGCTTTCTGAGTTTGGTTGTTTTCTTGCAGACGTCACATTAACCAACTAGGTAACATAATCAGTGCTAGAATACTACTCCCTTCTAGCACTGATGCCATTATCTAGTTAAGTAATGAACCATCTGTAAAAAAAACAGCCAACTTCAAAAAGCACCAAGGACCCCCACAATAAACAATAGACAATATATAAATACCAAATGGAATATGGTGAGCAGAGCATATAACAACAATCACCAAAGGGCTCCCACTGAACTGGTCCCTAATGCTTGTCGAAGACCAGATCTTAAGGTGAGTTGGGACCTGTCATATAGTTTGCTCCAGAGGACAGGGGCAACTGTAGAAAACACATACTTTCCTAGGAGCCATAAGACAACAAGATTCAAAAGAAGGAACCTGGAGCATGCCCTCCCTGTCCGAGTATGTGGGGTGGGCAATGTTCTTGGTAGAAGGTGCTTCCTCAAGAAACCTGCTCCTAGGCTATGTAGGACTTTAAAGGTCATCACCAGCTCCTCAATGGCTTCCTTCTGTCATAGAAAAATCCAATGAAAAAGACAAGAGACAGCAACACAAAACAATAATTCTTACTTTAAGATTCAGTCTTAAACCTCTTAAATCTTACTTTAAGATTCCACACTTCCCATCTGGAAGTCAGTGCATCTGGAGTAGAGGTGTTATATGGCATAAGGATGACCCCCATCAATGTCCTTGCAGCTGCATTCTGGACCAATTGAAGCTTCTGGATGGTTTTCAAGGACAGCCTTATGCAGAGGGCATTTTAATAATCCCAACCTACTGAACGCAGAGTGCTTATGTTTTCAGAAAAGAAACGGCTCCTATCTGAAAAGCCATCTAGAAACCGAACGTCTTAGTTCAGCCTTGAACAGGTAGCAACATGCATTACCTCAGAAAGATCGTTCAGTTAGCAGTTGCCACCCCTGAAAAATCACTTTCCGTAAAACCATCTACCTAATGCCATCTTCCAGGAGACCAGAAGGACATCTTTCGAAGATGAGTACATGCTTAAAAAACATTTACCGCATATCAGCATAATTTCTTACAAAGTAAGATTTACTTCCATGCATTCTGATATTGCTTGGAGCGGGAAAGTGTGTCGAGACATTCAGGAAATATGAAAAATGGTTGATGACTAAATTTTAATATGCACTAGGCCCCAGAGAGGCAATTGAGATCAGCTCACATCCAAATCCACAAAGTTCATCCTTACCGATATGCTAAAATAATCTTTCCCTAAGTTGGTGCCCTCCTTGACTGGTGTCTAGCCACCTCTGCTGCTGTTGCTGGGGTAAACTGGCAGATGTAGAAATCCACCTACTTGTTTTAGTTTAATATTCATTTTCTCTTTCCAAAGTCAATATGTAGTACAGGGGGCTTCAAACTTGGCCCTTTTATGACTTGTGGACTTCAACTCCCACGCATGCCTGGCTGAGGAATTCTGGGAGTTGAAGTCCACAAGTCATAAAAGGGCCAAGTTTGAAGACCCCTGAGGTAATAACAAGGTGGGCTACATTGTGAGAATTCAACCACTGAGCTTCACCTGAAGAGATGGGGCTCTACTTTAAAAAAATGAGAGAACCGTTTGAAAGCAAATGCAGCTAAAATGCTGCAAATCATCTACAGAAGGCTGGAATTGATTGCAATCAACTGGAATAAATTTAATCTTTAAGCAGCTAATAGGCCAGTGATTAGAGATAATTCTCATCCTCTAGCCCAGTGGTTCTCAACCTATGGGTCGCAACCCCATTTGGGGTCGAACGACCATTTCACGGGGGTCGCCGGACACCGCAGTCCGCCATTTTGTTTTGTGTTTTTTTTTTCATCGCGCACACCGCGCATGCGCGGTTTGGGCCGTTGCGCACACGCCGCGCATGCGCGGATCAGCCCGTCGCGGTCCGCCTTTTTTTTGTCGCGCGCGTGCCACGCATGCGCGGATCAGCCCATTGCAGTCCGCCATTTTGTTTTGTTGTTGTTTTTTGTCGCGCGCGTGCCGCGCATGCGCGGTTTGGGCCGTCGCGCGTGTACTGCATATGCGCAGATCGGCTCGTCGCGGTCCGCCATTTTGTTTTGTTTTTTTTTCCACCGCGCGTGCGCCGCCCATGGGTGGCGCAAGTGGGGTCTCAACCTGAAAAAGGTTGAGAACCACTGCTCTAGCCGTAACTTGGCTTGCTTCTGGTCCCTGCACATGTAATTCCTTTTTATTTGAGCCCAAAATGGTACATGGTGGTAAAGAGTGGGAACTGATTTCCAGTTGCAGGTAATAGTAATAATAATAATGATGATGATGATAGTAATAATAGTAATAATAATAATAAAGTTGGGAGGGACCTTGGAGGTCATCTAGTCCAATCTCCTGCTCAGGCAGGAAACCCTATACCGGGGATATCAAACTGCTGACCCGTGGGCCGGACATGTCATGTGGAAGCCGCACCCACCCCATTGCTGGCAATGGCAAAACCGGCTTGATACGTTGCGTGATGTCAGGTGACATCGCATGTTTGACATGCCTGCCCTATACCATTTCAGACAAATGGCTATCCAGCTCTTCTTAAAAACTTCCAGTGTTGGAACATTCACAGCTTCTGGAGGCAGGTTGTTCCACTGATTAATTGTTCTAACTGTCAGGAAATTTCTCCTTAGTTCTAGTTTGCTTCTCTCTTTGGTCAGTTTCCATCTGTTGCTTCTTTTCTTGCCTTCAGGTGTTTTGGAGAATAGCTTGACTCCCTCTTCTTTGGGGCAGCCCCTGAGATACTAGAAGACTGCTATCATGTCTCCCCTCGTCCTTCTCTTCGTTAAACTAGACATACCCAATTCCAGCAAGCGTTCCTTATATGTTTTAGCCTCCAGTCCCTTGATCATCTTTGTTGCTCTTCTCTGTACTCTTTCTAGAGTCTCAACATCTTTTTTACACCGTAGTGACCAAAACTGGATGCAGTCTTCCAAGTGTGGCCTTACCAAGGCATTGTAACACTTTAAGTGTAAACCAAAACAAAGAGGGACTAAGAAGGTCTGAACTTAATGTGAACCAAAGCAGGAGCCCAGCCAACAGATCCATTATTGTATTGTTGATTTCCTGACATTAACCTGAAATATTCCAGTATACATTGTCTTGTACCTTCTGTTGGGGTGGCACATGCAGGTGTCTTAAGCTTTCAATATCCAGGGCTCATGGACTTCCTATTGTCATCAATTCTGCTTTTTAACCAGATTAAAGAACCAGAAAAACAGGAAGCTCTATGACAGCTATTCACAAAACTGCATATTTGGAAAAGGTTTCGAAAAACAGCTTATCTTAGCTCTGCCAGCCAATCCCAAATTGCAAAGCCACACATAAAAAAAATCAGAATTCTGGAAACAAAGAATGACAAGTGGTTCTTACCTGCAAGTTATTATTGGTGGGAATACATGGGGAACTGTACATTAGGAAAAACAAAAGGTCAATTCATCCATCCTTTTTATTTTATTTTTGGTCTAAGAAAAAACAAAACAAAGAAGCAAAAACCAACTTGTTAGCTGCCCTTGTAAATTGGGATGAATTTACAAGGACAACCAACAAGATCCATAAAAGTATCTTTCTCTTTGATGAACCAGCTCTTTAAAACAACTATTCAAAACCATCTTTTTTTAAAGGGGCTGCTTTAATGAGCAGCAGAGAAGCCTTGTGTTCTGTGAAAAGCACCTCTTTCTAATCATTTCTGAAACTTGCCTAGCCCTGAAAAAAAAAGGCTGTTCTTCCTTGCAACATTCTTTTTTTAAGAACTGTTAAGAAGATGTTTCTTATCAAAGTTTCTTCACTCGGTCATTTCAGTCAATTTGTAAAACAGATAAGGCACCCAAGCCAGCAAAACTCTACCTTTTATTTACACGCACTGTGGACATGACGCACAATTTTTTTAAAAAGACAGGGCTTTGAACAGGGAGGTGATGTCTTAACTTTTTTGATAGATCCCTGATCTGACAAGACATATCAGATTCAACATATCTAAAACACAAAAAAAAACATGTATAAATTATACCTAGGTTACCAATGCACACATTTTGACCAAAGCCAGGGCTGGTGCTAATGTGACATTGCTTACAAGGAATAATAATTTGCAGTTGGAAAATCCATCTATAACCATGTTCTAAGACAGTGGCGGCGAACCTATGGCACGCGTGCCAGAGGTGGCACTCAGAGCCCTCTCTGTTGGCACGGGTGCCACCACCGCCAGCAGCAGGTCCATCAGGACGCCCCCATCACCGGAAGCAGGAGCCTGCCCAGCACAAAGGAGGCAAAGCGGCCGACTAGCAAGCTGGAGTAGAGGTAGTAGAGCAGAGGTCACCAATCATTGTCTATTGGTGGACTGGAAGAAAAGGGAGGGAGAAGCATTTTACATGCGTGCACGGGGCCGCGAGCAAGCACTTACTGCAAATGGGGCGGGGCTAGTGTCTGTGTGATACTCACTAGCCCTGCCCCATTCTTACGTGGTGCAGCGCCTTGTATCTGCACCCCGTGATGCAGCGGTGGCCATTTTTGCGCCTTGCAGCACGGTGCAACTGTGTTTGCGACCCCAGTTTTTGCGTGCCAGAGGTGGCACTCCGAGGCCCCTCCCTGCCCCCCCCAAACGCACTACAATGCTGATGAGGCCCTGGCACTTTGCGATAAATAAGTGGGTTTTTGGTTGCATTTTAGGCATTCGGTCTCTAAAAGGTTCACCATCACTGTTCTAAGACTTGATCTTCAGCCTTTTAATGAGGTATTTCTGCTCCGTAAAACATCCTTTACTCCAGTGGTTCTCAACATTTTTCAGGTTGAGACCCCACTTGCGCCACCCATGCGCGCCGTGACCCCGACCCGCGGCCCGCCATTTTGTTCTCTTTTTTTATTTTTTATTTTTTTTAATTTTTTTTATTTTTTTTGTTGCGCGTGCGCTGCGCATGCGCAGTTCGGGCCGTCGCGTGCGTGCGCCGTGCATGCGCGGATCGGGTCATCGCAGTCTGCCATTTTGGGTTTTTTTTATTTTTTATATATATTTTTTTTCGTCGCGCGCGCGCCGCGCATGCACAGATCGGCCCGTTGTGCGCGCGTTGTCGTTGTCGCGACCCATAGGTTGAGAACCGCTGCTTTCTCCAAGATGCCAGTCTTGTTTCCATGTTCTATTTATGTTGCCTGGATTGTTTTCATTCTTGGGAGGAAAAAAAAAATTGAATTGGATGCCATCCCAAGGAATGAAAAAAAACCTGTGGCAGCATGTACTTCTCAGCCCAAGCTGTATAGACAGAGTTATAAATTAAGCAGAGATACATAATATAGAAAAAGCAATTCTGAACACATAATATATTAAGTCATTCACATTTTCCACAGTTAATTCATCTGTCAGCAGTCAGCTCATAAACAGACTCCTTGACAGGTCTTGAAGGCAAACATGCCGGGATGCTTTCCACAGGTGTGCATCTGGATGGAAGACAGAATTGTACGTGCATTAAGATAGCAAAAGAGGGTCTGGATGGGGGTTGGGGGCTGCATAGAAGGTACAAAGGGGGGGAGTTGGTGAGACAATTAAATCTTTTAATTTTTTTAAATCTTTATTTGTCAAGAAGAAAAGAAAACTTGTCAAGATTGACTTGAATGTTCATCATGAACAGTATTCAATTGGTCTGGCAATGTTGTTCAGATCCTATTGTAAGAATTAATTTGTTTACTTTTAAGTCACTTCCCTGGAGTGGGGGAGGGGGGAAAGGAAGATTAAGCAGGTGTATAAGAAAACATGTTTTTAAGTAGTCTTCAAGTCATGGTCCTCAGAAACACAGCTTTTGATCAAGGGAAGGGTTAAGGGCCAACCCTTTCCTTGAAGAGGTTCATTGGGTCAGCTCAAATGAAAACAAATTGAAGTGAAAAGGACACTCTGAGTATAGAATTGAGCTTAAATAAATCTGGGGTGTGAGTTCAGGTTGCATCTATGCGGTGGCCACCCGCTGAACAAGAATGTGGTGGAGCTGAAAAATATGCAGAAAAGGGCCAGCATATTCATCAGGGGACAGAGAAACTCCACGGTGAGAAATGGTGACACCACAAGACTGAGTTCTAGTTCCATCTTAGACTGGGTGACTTTAGGCCAATCACCAGGTGGCAGTGAGTTCTAGTCTCACCTTAGACATGAAAGCCAATTGGGTGACTTTGAGCCAATTATCAGGAGACTCAGTTCCAGTCCCACTTTAGGCCTAAAAGCTGGCTAGGTGACTTTGGATCAATCACCAGGAGAGTGTGAGTTCTAGTCCCACTTTAGTGTGAAAGCCAGCTAGGTGACTTTGTGCCAGTCACTCTCTCTCAGCTCAACCAACCTCACAGGGTTGTTGTTATGGGGAAAATGGGAGGAAGGAGAGTTAGGTATGTTTACCTCCTTAAATTATTTACAAACAATAATAAAGGTGGGGGGAAATCAAGGACGTAAATTAAAGGAAACCCTTCTTTACACTTAGCTTGCAGCTATCAATTTTCCTATTCTTAAAGCAGGGGAGGGAAGACAAAATAATAATCAAGAATTATTAGTTCTGATTGCTATTTAGTAGGGCTACACAAAGGGTCCATGGGGTGATTGAATTTGAAAGTGATTTGGTTGGGTTACATCCAGTGGTGGGATTCAGCCAGTTCGCACTGGTTCGACAGAACCAGTAGCTAAATTTTGCTGAGTTTAGACAACCGGCTGAATGCACACTGCTTCCAGAAGTCCAGTCTAGGCCTCAGAGGCCTGGACAAACCCTCCCTGACCTAGAATGGCCTGTTGGAAGTATATGGATGCCACTTTCTGAAGTCTGTTCTAGGCCTCGGAGGCCCAGATCTGCATCCAATAAAAGGTGGTTCGAAACAAAGTCAGGATGAAACAAGCCACCTTTGTAATGTGTCAACCCAGCCATCATGATGACCTACACAGAGATCAACTAACAGTATGGTGGTGATGGGAAATTCTAACGTTGTCCTTTCAATTTGGTTGTTTTCATGCACACCTTTCATTACCCAGCTAGGTAGCACCTATTTATGAAACATCTGCAAGAAAACAGCCCAGTGAGCACCAAGGACCCCCACAGTTTAACCTGAGCCACCGATATTCTCTTCTATTCTTTTACAAATGCACCACATATCATTCGGTGGCATTTTGACTTATTTCAGGAATAGTGAGCAACTCAGTATAAAAAGCAGGTGCATTCTTTTCTCTACAAAAATGTTTTCTTTAACCTGAACAGTTGTCAAGGGAGCAAAAATTTAATAAATAATAATAATAAAAGATCTGCTCCTCCCTGTCCCCACCCCCATTCCCACTGAATTTCCTAGATCTATAGGTACACCTGGTGGATAAATGTGGAATTGTAGGTAAAGCTAGGGAGTTCTAGAAAAACGTCTACTTCTGCTTCATTGACTATGCTAGAACCTTTGATTGTGTGGATCACAACAAATTGTGGCAAGTTCTTAAAGAGATGGGAGTACCAGACCGTCTTATTTGTCTCTTGAGAAACCTATATGTGGATCAAGAAGCAACAGTGAGAACTGGACACGGAACCACTGATTGGTTCAAAATTGGGAAAGGAGTCCTGCAAGGCTGTATTCCGTCGCCCTGCCTATTTAACTTATATGCAGAACACATCAAGAAAAAGGCAGGGCTAGATGAATCAAAAGTTGGAATTAAGATTGCCGGGAGAAATGTCAACAACCTAAGATATGCAGATGATACCACTCTAATGGCACAAAGTGAAGAGGAACTAAAGAGCCTCTTGATGCGGGTGAAGAAGGAGAATGCAAAAGTTGGCTTGAAACTCAACATTAAGAAAACCAAGATCATGGCATCAGGCCCTCTCAATTCCTGGCAAATAGATGGGAAAGAAATGGAGGTAGTGACAGATTTTATCTTCCTGGGCTCCAAGATCACCACAGATGGGGACTGCAGCCAAGAAATTAAAAGACGCTTGCTCCTGGGGAGGAAAGCTATGACAAATCTAGACAGCATACTAAAAAGCAGAGACATCACCCTGCCAACAAAAGTATGTATAGTCAAGGCCATGGTTTTCCCAGTTGCAATGTATAGATGTGAAAGTTGGACCATAAGAAAGGCTGACCGCCAAAGAATTGAGGCCTGTGAACTATGGTGCTGGAGAAGAGTCCTGTGAGTCCCCTGGACTGCAAGGCGATCAAACCTGTCAGTCCTAGAGAAGATCAACCCTGACTGCTCTTTAGAAGGCCAGATCCTGAAGTTGAAACTCAAGTATTTGAGAAGGAAGGACTCATTGAAGAAGAGCCTAATGCTGGGAAACATTGAGGGCAATAGAAGAAGAAGGGGACAACAGAGAATGAGGTGGCTGGATGGAGTCACTGAAGCAATAGGCGTGAGCTTAAATGGACTCCAGAAGATGGTAGAAGACAGGAAGGCCTGGAGGAACGTTGTCCATGGGGTCGCGATGGGTCGGACTCGACTTCGCAACTAACAACAACAAACCTTTTGTGCAGAACCAGCTTCATTGTAGGCATTTAGTTTGAAGTATACTCTTGCTTCTCCTCGATTAACTTTTGAGTACTTTTAAATATGTGTATGACCCCTGCTGGGACAGAAAAGTATGTTTGTGATAGCAGATTACAGCATCAGACTCCCTGCACAGATCAGGCATCACGTTGTTGTTGTTTTTTAGGGTTACCATTTAATCGTTGGAGTTGAAGTGTGTTGTTATACAAAAAACATTCAAAGCATGTCTATGAAAGATATTTTTTTGTAATGGGAAGTGCAGAAGGAAAACCTATTTGGTAAAAGAATGTAATATATGAACTCTGCATATTCTCTCCTACTGGAGGTAAAGTAACTTACAGTTTTTCGAATGCAAGTGTTCCTCAACCCCAAGTAGATATGATGGACTGTCCTTCAGGATTGGAGATTAATTTGATTCTCATACATTCGGTGAAGATTACTAGAGCTATATTAAGATTTCTGGATTATTGTGGTTCATTACACAATCAACCAGAGGCTTAGATTGTATTTGGCATTTTTATATACTTATTGAGTCCTTCTCAAGGACTTGGGATAGGCAAATGTTGTTGTCCGATGCCATTAAAAGTATCATCACAGAATCTAAGCTGTTCCCAGTAAAGCTGCCTTTTGCAATTGACTCTTGATGATTTTGTCAATGCCAATGGGGTTCAAGTAGTGCTCCAGATGTTTTGGGATTGTACCCAAGGTGCCTATTACTATGAGTACTATATTTACTTTCTCTTACCACAGTCATTCTACTTCTAATTGCAGGTCTTTGTATTTTGTGAATTCTCTTTTTTTCTACTGTCTCCAGGTACTGCCACATCTACTATCCAGACATTTTTTGTGTTTCTTGTTGACATGCAGCCTCGACTTCACAACCAGGGAAATGTGTCCAACCTCTACCAGCATGTTGTGGCAAACAGTCTAAACCAAGAGGACATTCTTGGGCAGTGACATCAATTTGCAGTAAATTAGTGGAATGAGATTAGATTGACAGCATCCTTGATAATCAGAGTGACTGATTAAAGCAAGCAATCCAAGTTCTTATTGCAAAGAAACTATATGTTGATCATTTACTGTTTTTCTTCATGTAACCTTGAGTAGTTGAAGGGTTTGGGCATAATTTTACTGTTATTTTTATAGTTTACATAGCATCATCATAGCACAATAAGAGAGACAAAGTTCTCAGCGAGAAGATAGTTTCAAAGATACCGGTAGTTCATCAGAAACGACACGATCACACTGAAGAAGAAAGATAAAAAGAATCGATATTTGGAGATGTTTACAGTACAGTCAGAATCTTGAAACTGGGAGAGAAAACAAAGTGTAAAGAAGCTCTTACATCTTATTCATGGCAAGGAATAAATCTGAAAAAATAGATCATATATATAAGACAAAGACCAAAGAGTGAGCTGTGAATCTACAACTTATACGCACAGGTAGTCCTCGACTTACGACCACAATTGCTAAGCAAGACAGTTGTTAAGTGAATTTTGCCCCATTTTATGACCTTTCTTGTCATAGCTGTTAAGTGAATCACTGCATTTGTTAGGTTGTTAAGTGAATCTGGCTTCCCCATTGACTTTGCTCACCAAAAGCTTGCAAAAGCTCATAAATATGAGTCAATTGCCAAACGGCTGAATTTTGATCACGTGGCCATGAGGATGCTGCAACGGTCGTAAGTGTGAAAATGGTCATAAGTCATTATTTTCAGTGCTACCAGTATTGTAACTTTGAACAGTCACTAAACAAGCAACCTTGCATTTAAACTTGATGAGAGCCAGTTCATGCAGCAGGCATCACGAACATTAAAAAAAACTACAGTAATTAGCTGATGTCATATGTGGATGTGCTCTTGTTTTCAACCCCCATGCCATCCACTAAAGCCTAGCTCATAGGCGTGTTACACTAGCCATATTAATCTTAGACTGCTGTTGAGTCAAACCTTCAGATATTGCAGCACACAGAAACATCTTTTAAAGTCATTGATATGGAAAAGGAGGTCGAACATTATAGTTCTGGGTGCTGAAGGAGAGTGTTCAAATATAGACTCTACCTTTTTCATGAATTAAAATCCTCCCCTAAACGTTTCCTCCCACAGCCTCCTTATCCTTCAAAGAAGGTTCAGAGGAAAAAAAATTGCAGCTGTTATTCCAGAACCAGCTGTTGTGTATTTGACAGTGGTATAAGACAAAAAAAGATGTGGGGTCATCTACTGTAGGCAAGGACGAAAAATTATTTGCATATATTTGGTTGAGGAAAGCAAACGGGGTCCAGCAAGACCAAGGGCTTCAGAAACCTCACTGAGTTATGGATTTGCTCAACAAAACAAAAGCAGAAAGCCTAAAAATAACAGCTTGAGGTGTTGTTGTTTTTTAAAGAAGTCCTCTAATCAAGCAATAAATGTAGATTGGGCTTCTTGGAAAATGCACACTTGGTACTGATACAACCAAGATGATTTGAATAACTCATCACATCATCATTGAAATGATGAAATAATGATGTATGTGACTTCACTAGCCCAGCTAAAAGCTCCCATGGAGAGGATACCCAAAAAAAATTAAACCACGTACAGATGTCTGTGACACAATCTGTTGGTAGATAACAAATAATCAGGGCTATCCTTTAATCCCGAGTTCTGAATGCGATGTACAATTACATTTTGAAAACTGTAAAAACCAATTCACTTGTAACTTGCACCTTTTTGAGGTGATCCCTGGCCATCACGTTGTGGACACACCATACTGCATCCACAGAAAAATAAAGGCAGAAACTTCTGGATTAAATCTCATTGATCTCAATGAGGTCCCTTTATCTTTCAGCTGCTGGTGGCTATTTAGGAATCACAGAGAAAGTCAAATGTAGACACATATATCTGTAGTAAGGTTCTTTCTTCCAGGGTGTATGAAAAAAGTCTGACAGAAGGTACTATTTATATTATATTATATTAGTACTAATATAATATAGTACTATTTATATTATATTATATTATATTATATTATATTATATTATATTATATTATATTATATTATATTATATTATATTATATTAGTACTAATGAATGCTTGATCTAGATCATGAGGAAGGGAAGATGTTGATGCTTAAGTCTTTCATCTGAATGCAACCACATCTCTCTCTCCTTCCTTCCTTCCTTCCTTCCTTCTTTCCTTCCTTCCTTCCTTCCTTCCTTCCTTCCCTCCTTCCTTCTTTCCTTCCTTCCTTCCTTCCTTCCTTCCTGGATTCAAACATGTCACTTCTCAGAAAGACCATGGGAACAATTTCTGATCTTCCATCCCCTTAGCCTTGGGCAATGAACTAGGCCAAAATATGGAAATACTTCCCACAAGCTCAAGCTAAGTTTGGAGCTTAGCAGCAAAAACATATATTTATTTGTTGGTTGTATATGCCGCATTTCCTTCAAGCTGGAATACACAGCACTTCCTCCTTCTATTTAACCCAGTAACAACGACTGGGTGCGTTTGAAAGTTTAGCTGTACGGGATTGAATCAAAGTTACCCAATGGGCTTCCATGGTTGAGATTGGACTTGAATCTGGATCTCCTCAGCCCTCCATTTTAAATACTACATCACACTTGCTGACAAATCAACAAGAATGTCCTAATGTTTTCCTTGATGGAAGTTTCCTCTTGGCGTTGTCATGGTGCTTCCTTTTCAAGGAAGTACATTAACAACTAATTATCTTTAGTGCTTAGGGATAATAAGATTTTGATTGCTTTGATAATGATTTGGGCAATTAAATGAAAGGTTCCAGAATCCTTAACATCCTCCTTAACCATTTCCTGAGTTCATGGGCTCTTAAAACATTATTCATAAACATCCTTCAACAAGTACTTCAGGGAAAAACACTCTTCTGACATCCAAGTTGGTTGGTCTCAGGCTCCATTTAGTTAAGCAAAATCATGAATAGGGTTGGCTCTATAGGACATTCTCCCTTAATCTAGCTCAGTGTTTCTCAACCTTGACAATTTTAAGGCATGTGGACTTCAACTCCCAGAATTCCACAGCCAGCATTGCTGGCTGTGGAATTCTGGGAGTTGAAGTCCACATGCCTTAAAATTGTCAAGGTTGAGAAACACTGATCTAGCTGGTCCCTGACCTGTTTTGCTACTACAACTCCCAGAATTCCTAGTCAGTAGCTGTGCTGGTGGGGGACTCTAATTTTCCCAACACATCAGGAAAGCTTTTCAGCATCACTCTTTGATGCTGAAGTCTGTTGTCGGGAAAAGTTCACAGAAAAGGGCCCGTTCCACTGTAACGTTTGCTCACCCTGCATAGACCCCTTAAACGGTCTTTTATTTTCATCCTTATTTTACAGAGTAATGGTGGCAGGGAGTGGGTCAAAAAGCAACATGTGTTCTTGGCTGGTTGTATTCAAGAGAGTGTTTTAAGCTTCCCATGAGAATAGTCTTTCACAGCTCCTTCCTAATCCTCTGGAAATCGTCTGTTCTCTACAGCTGTTGAGTCTCCAGATAAACTATTTGTTCAATTATTCTTGGCAGAGAGATGGCGGCCTGTCTCAAAGGCTCCCGTGTCTGCAGCAGACCCTACTTCAGTTGTGCCAGGCCCTAACAAGATGGCCTCCAGAGACCAAAGCCTGTTTCAAATCTACTTCCATTTGACTCACCATTTTACATCTGGTCTCCTGTCCTACCTCGCTCTCCCATGCTCAAACTACTGGATGGGGAGAAAAAAATCAAAATGACCACTAGAGGGCAGCAAAGGGAAAGAGAAAAGACAATCTCTTGTGCCCTCTTGTGATTATTCATGTATTTGCAGCCTAGATCTGATACCCTAGACAGGGCACACCAGGGTTCAAACAGGATAGAAGACAGGAATCTCTAGGAGAGCCCTTACTGGAGTGTTTGTCTGATAAGCTAAGCACAAAAGCAATTGAGATTAGCCAAGACTGTTGGCACAAATGCTTCCCCAAAGTTTTCTGAAGGCATTGGCGGTTTGTTCTAACAGATCAAGTCAGCTGCAGCTGCCGTCTCTATAGCAATTGTAAGCAACACAGGCCCCGCTGGGATCCCGTTATGAAAATGTAAAATCCGACAAGCAGCTTGTCGGGAAGAAGAGATGACAGACCGGTCAGCTCTGCATCGTATAAATGGACTGGTAATTAACACAATTTCTTTTCCCATTTGTCTCTCTCCTGTGTCTGCCTACCCAACTGGGCTTTTGCGGAAACATTAAAACCCAACTAATAAATGGCTTACAGCTGCTGAAAGATGAGCCTTGTCTGGTCGCGACTGGGATGATCACCTGCTACCCTGTCCCCACTGTTGCCCTCCATTGATCTTCCAAGGGGTCCAGACTCCAGCCTGAAGTTCTTCGAGACGGAGATGAGGATCACAACACTACTCAGAAATCCATGGATTGTCTGGATTCCAGCAAGACTCCTTGTATCTGAGATCTGAAGCAAGGCAACCAGAGACCTAGTGTGGGTCTATACATATGTTGTGTACTGTATGCTTAGGTGTGTGTCATGTATGTGTTTCACTTTGAGAGCGGGCAACTAAATTTCATTTTTGATGTGTGCCATTGTGCCCACAGTAAAAAAAAAAATGACAATAAAGGTTATCTTATCTTATCTGCACAGCCAAACAGGGTCTGTGGCTTCATTAGCCTAGGCATTTGAAGTCCATTTCACCTGGGGTGTTTGCAGGATGCTCATTAGGAGGTTGGACAAATATTCAAAGCAATTGGCACATTAAGATACTAACGGAAAGAAAAGAGGATTGGGAAGGAGGCAAAGAAAAGGGTCAAAGGAGAGAAAAGAAGTAGGGAAGTTTGGAGGGAAGGTAGCACATCAGTTCAAATGGTTTTTTCTTCCGTTCTTTTTTATGGCCCTGAGTTTGGTGATTTTCTTGCAGATGTTTCATTACCGGGACTAGATAACGTAAGAGCCTGAACTAGGTGAACAGAAACATAACCTAGTTTGAGTAACGAAACATCTGCAAGAAAGCAACCAAGCTCAGGGAGCACCAAGGTCCCCTCATTTCCACCCCGAGCTACAGATATTCTCTTCCACTGATATTATTCAACAATCAAGCTCAGATAGCACTAAGGACCTCCTAAAATAATATTTCATCATATTATTTGCACTTTGGGACAAATCCAAACAACTTGCAGTCTGGAGAGCCGAAACACAGACCACCCTCAAGACAGACACACTCACCAACAAACTCCGAAGACTACAAGAACACCAGAAACAAACCCCTCCTCCCTCACAGCCACACATGAAACAAACTGTGCACAACATCTCAGATAGGATCCTCACCAAAGCTGAAACCAATGTCCTTTCCAAAGGATTCAACTTTGCAGTCGCTCCCAAACATATCCCCACTGAAACCATTATATGCGGAGTTGAAACCAGCCTGACCAAAATCAACCCTGATGACGCTAATAGAATCAGACTTGAAATCACCAACATACTTTGCACCAGCAAGCCACCCAAAAGCAACTTACCCAAAGAGGAGCAGACAGCACTACTTAACCTGAAACAAGACACCAGCATAATAATCCTACCAGCAGACAAGGGCAACGCCACGGTGGTCATGAACACATCTGACTACCAAACCAAATTAACCAACCTACTCCAAGACTCCACATACAAACCCCTAAACACAGATCCCACCACCTACCTGGAGAAAACCACTAGATCCAAAATAAAAGCCTCTCCCATCAGCGAAGAGATCCAACAAAGAATCATTCCAAGAGAGAAATCATCCAGATGCCCTAAGCTCTATGGTCTCCCCAAGATACACAAAGAAGGAACCCCACTGAGACCCATAGTCAGCTCCATAGGCTCACCTCTACAAAATCTAGCCAAATTTCTCGCCAAACAACTACAGCCCTATGCAGAATCCATCACCTCACAAGTAACAAACTCATTCCAGTTCATAGAGATCATAAAGAAACAAAACTTACAGCCCAGCGACCTACTCGTGAGCTTCGATGTCATATCCCTCTTCACCCAAGTGCCAATCAAAGAAGCCTTAACAGCTATCCAAAACAAATATAACCCCCCCCAAACACATCCTAGATCTGACCAACCACTGTCTATCCAACACATACTTCATCTATAACGGACAAAAATACAAACAAATAGAAGGAGCACCCATGGGATCACCTCTCTCACCTGTCATTGCAAACCTCTACATGGAACACTTCGAAACCCAAGCTCTAGAAAAATCTGATCACAAACCCAAACTCTGGCTCAGATACGTAGATGACACCTTCGTAATCTGGCCACATGGCAAAGGAAAACTGGACAACTTCCTTACACACCTCAACAGCCTACACCCCAAAATACAGTTCACCATGGAAACAGAAGCTAACAACCAACTTCCCTTCCTGGATGTCTTAGTCTACAAGAAATCCAATGGCTCCCTAGGACACACCATCTACCAGAAGAAAACACACACAAACCGCTATCTGCACGCACGCTCACACCACCACCCAGCACAGATCAACTCCGTAGCCAAGACACTCATCTCCAGAACCAAATGCCTAGCTGACGAACAACACCTAAAAACCGAACTACACACTCTCACTAATGTACTAACATCCAATGGATTCCCAAGAAATAAGATTTCCAACTTAATCCAAAAAGAAACTCCCACCAAAATCCATGACAGAGAACAAGAAAACGGCAAAGCCCTCCTCCCATACATAAAAGGCACCACAGACAAAATCAGCAAAGTCCTGCACAAATATAATATCAAAACAGCATTCTGCACAAACAGAAAAATATCCACCATCCTAAGAAACCCTAAAGACAAAATTGAGTTAGAAAATCAAGGAGTATATGAAATCCCATGTACTGCTTGCCCCACTACATACATTGGACAAACCAACAGGAGGATAAATGCACGCATTGAAGAACACAAAAACTCAATCAAAAGAGAGGAACCAACTTCTTCCCTGGTCCAACACCTTAAAGCCACAGGACATGAAATTGATTTCAAAAAGACCAGAACAATTGCCAAAACTGAACATTTTAATAACAGAATAATCAGAGAAGCCATCGAGATAGAAAAACGCCCCCACAGCATGAACAAACGAGATGATACCTCCCGCCTACCAGCCATTTGGAAACCCGCCCTTATTGAAAAACGTATTCCTAACTCTAAGATTGACACCAGAAACACACAGGATGCCACCTCCACACAGCCACGCAAAAAGCAAACCCAAACCCACACCAATGATGAGGCAAGACCACAGACCAGGAGCCAGACCAGAGCTGCAACATTAGCCACTTTGAACCTCTCCAGCACAACAAAGCCCCCACCCAAACAGAACACCCCCCCAGCCAATCAGAACACAGCCAACCCCCCAGCCAATCAGAGCACAGCCAAGCCCCTAACCAATCAGAACATAGCCAAGCTCCCAGCCAATCAGTTCAAACCCCCACTGGCAGTTAAAAGGAAAAAACAGCTTAGACCACACATTGCTCCTGGTAGCAGAAGCCAAAAGCACCAGCCTGACGATGATGAATGAGATTTCATCGAAACGTTGCCAAGACACTTCAAATTCTACGTGGGAGAAAACCCGAAGAACCAAAGACCTGCATATATATATATATATATATATATATATATATATACAGAAAGTTTTTCAGACAGATAAGTCTAATTGGATACACCTTGACATTTTTAACTGCTGTGCTGCAGTTAAACTTTTTACAATAGATAGATAGATAGATAGATAGATAGATAGATAGATAGATAGATAGATAGATAGATAGATAGATAGATAGATAGATAGATAGATAGATAGATAGATATAGATAGATAGATATAGATATAGATATAGATATAGATATAGATATAGATATAGATATAGATATAGATATAGATATAGATATAGATATAGATATAGATATATATATAGATATAGATATATAGATATATATATAGATATAGATATAGATATATAGATATAGATATAGATATATATAGATATAGATAGATAGATAGATAGATAGATAGATAGATAGATAGATAGATAGATAGATAGATAGATAGATAGATAGATAGATAGATAGATAGATAGAGAGAGAGAGAGATACAGAGAGATAGAGATAGAGATAGATATAGATATATACGGTAGATATATAGATATATAGAGATAGAGAGATAGATAAATATAGATATAGATATATAGAGATAGAGATATATATCTATATATATATAGATATAGATATAGATATAGATATATAGAGATAGAGATAGAGATAGATATATAGAGATAGAGATAGAGATATATAGATATAATGTGTTGGGTGGAACACCCAGTCTACCAAATATAAAGCAATCTGTTCTGCATTTCACTCCAGTCTAGGAGCCTCTTTTGCAGGCAGACGTCACTACTGTGAACACTGTAAATTCAAAATTGTGTGGCTGACAAAGAATTAAAGGGAGACTAGTATAGTTCCACCCAACACACACATATATATATATCCTCCCTGGCCTCTACTGACAGGAGCAAGAAGGAGCCTGTGGCCTAAAGGTTAATACAGCTGCCTAACATGCAAGCTGCCCAGGTTCTAATCCCAGAGGGGTAAGACTAGCTGATGAGAGCTAAAGAGCTTGAAATAGCTATACTAGTCTCCCACTAACTCTTTGTCAGCCACAAAATTTTGAATATATAGATATTGAATGCTTGGCAGGAGCTAAAGGATATGGGTAACATCTGATCACCTACATGTTAACACTTTGGATATTGGTTTTCATGAAGTTTGGCTAGAGTGAAGTCAACAACCCAATCAGATCCCTCCATTTGCTAACCTCAATGCACCAACAGCTCGTCCTCTGATTCCAAGGTGCCATTTTTGCAACAGGTTCTGCATATTTGCACATCAAAACCCATCCTGTGTAGCTTTTTTGCCTTTGGCAATGGGGCAAAGGGCTGAGATCAGAGGGGCCCTGCTTAAGCCACAGGGCTGTACGTGGAAGATTATTCTAGCACCATTTCACGGGGATTGCTCCACCTGCCAAACTGGGTGAGTTGAACAAGACTTCAACTCTTTGTGACCTCTTGGAACCATGAACATTAAAGCTGAGTCTTCTTGCTGGAGGGGATATAAAACAAAAAATCCTTTGCCCATCAAAGGAGTCTACATCACCACTTTCTGCTTCAGATTCACTGGCATGCTACAGATCCCAGGATCACTTCATCATCAAGAATGCTGCTTGGGATTAAAACCCTCTGTATTTATGCACCCACCCCACCCCCACCCTCATCCCTGGATCCAGTATCACTTGAAATGGAAAGAAAGCTTTAGAAAGGAATGGAGCAGAGGGGAAAAAGCAGAGAGGGGGAGAGAAATGTGAGTGATTTTTCTTCTGGAGGCCAAAGATTTTAAAGAAGCACTAAGGAGGTTTTGGAGAACGTATTAAAATCCCTCCCCCTCAGCCACCTAAGAGATATTCAGACCAGCCACTGTTAAAATTAATAGAGTGGATCTTCTCTTGAATTCTGTAAAAGGTCACAAGAGAGTAGAGTGTTTTATTGCAGCCAAAACCCAGCACCGTTTAAACAGAACATTCAGAAATCAAAGACTCTGTGAATACAATAAGCATATTAGTATGATATAAAATCATATATGCAATCTTCTACTATAAAGAGCCTACAAAGAAAACGCTGATTCCTATATGGTGCAGGGTGGATCATTCTAAAATGCTGCCACTTTTTTTCAATTTGCCTTTTAAAAAGAACATCTAGCCAGATACGTAGAAATTTATTATACTGGATCAAGCCAGTTCATATTCATTGCTGTTTAACAGGACCCATGATTTGAAAGCCTTCACTTCATTAGGTGGCCTCTTAGGAGCAGACAATTTGCAATCCCTCTACAAATAAACTCAAATAATACACCTGTCATCAGCATACAAATTCAGAAGTGTGGTAGGTGGCCTTGCGAGTCTTCTGTGTGGTATCTAGTGTGAGAGCGGGCTTTCAAGTCAGTCTTGACTTTTGACAACTGCCTGGAGAAATCCCTGACATGAAGTGTTAATGCCACTTTACAAGGCCTTGGTAAGGCCACACTTGGAAGACTGCATCCAGTTTTGGTCACCATGATGTAAAAAAGATGTTGAGACTCTAGAAAGAGTGCAGAGAAGAGCAACAAGGATGATTAGGGGACTGGAGGCTAAAGCATATAAGGAACGGCTGCTGGAATTGGGTATGTCTAGTTTAATGAAGAGAAGGATGAGGGGAGACATGATAGCAGCCTTCCAGTATCTCAGGGCTGCCCCAAAGAAGAGGGAGTCAAGCTATTGTCCAAAGCGCCTGAGGGCAGGACAAGAAGCAATGGATGGAAACTAACCAAAGAGAGAAGCAACCTAGAACTAAGGAGAAATTTCCTGACAGTTAGAACAATTAATCAGTGGAACAACCTGCCTCCAGAAGCTGTGAATGCTCCAACATTGGAAGTTTTTAAGAAGAGACTGGACAGCCATTTGTCAGAAATGGTGTAGGGTTTCCTCCCTGAGCAGGGGCTTGGACTAGATGACCTCCAAGGTCCCTTCCAATTTTATATTATTATTATTATTATTATTATTATTATTATTATTATTATTATTATTATTATTGATCATCGCACAGTCAGCCAGATATTCAGACTGGATTTGGCATTTTTGTCTACCTATCGAGTCCTTCAAGGACCTGGGATAGGCAGATGTGGATGTTTGATGGTATTACAGATATCGTCGCAGGATGGAAGCAGTTCCTAGTTGTTGTTGTTGTTGTTGTTATTATTATTATTATTAATTTTTCAAGTAGCAAGAAGTGGCTTGCTATTGCCTCCTTCCTAGGGCTGAGAGAAAGTGACTGGCCCAACGACACCCAGCTGGCTCGGACAGAAGGCTGGACTAGAACCTCCAATCTCCTGGTTTCTAGCCTGATGTCTTGACCACCACATCAAACTGGCTCTAATTAATATCTAATTAATATATGAATGGACATTCTCAGTCATCCAGGACATGGTTGTCCCAAAGGTGCTTTTTCAAAAGGCAACTGGACTTTCTTCGTTTTTGCTTGAAGACGTTTCACTTCCCCTCCGAGAAGCTTCTTCAGGTCTAGCTTCTTCAGTTCAGAACTTCAGAGCTGAAGAAGCTTCTCAGTTGAGGTGAAACCTCTTCAAGCAAAAACAAAGGCAGCACAGTTGCCTTCTGAGAAACCGCTTTTGGGACATCTAATAAACATAATATCCTAAAACCCCATGGATGGAATTCCTAATTGGTCTAAACCGCTGTGACAATCTCCCAATCCTAAGCAAGCTTTGGTAAAGAAGCTACAAAAATGTCAAAAGGTGGAAGACCCTCAGTGTCACTGTCATTCAGAGCAGCTGCTTCGGATCACTGCGCTCCAAAATTCAAGCTGCAAATGAAATCATAAAAATAAGGGTAGCACCAAAAACCGATTGAGGGTAAAACAAGAGAGGAATCGCCTTTTTCTTAGCACTGCATCTTTGTTTTAAGGGATACACATTTTTTATTCAACACGAAGAATGTTTGCAGCCACGAAGGTACAATGATGGATAGCATACAACATTAAACTATCCACATATCACCCAGCTATGTCATTTCTTACGGAAGGCACAAATGTATTTATTTACTTGCTTGTAACATTTTATCTACTGATCCAAATTCAGCTGTCAAACAAGTGGGGAGAGGAAGGGTTCTTAAGACGGTAAAGTAATTTCCTCCAGCTATTTTCTCTAGTTGATCAAGTTAAGCTCATGCTAAAGACAACATTTTTCATGGGAATCATAGAAACTATAGTTTGGCAGAAGCAAACAATGTTACGTTGATGAAGGCTCCATAGAAGAATAATGAAGAAGAAGTAGCCACATTTCTGGATTGTGTTTATGGAAGAAATGTCTTTTCAACTGTCTGGAAGCCCCTTTTCAGTCAGTAATTCAGCTGCATCTTCTCCTACCTGCTACCTGAGATGGAATTTATCAAGGAGAGATCCAACCTAAAAATAAGGAAAATTTCCTGACAATTAGAACAATTAATCAATGGAAAGGCTTTCCTTCAGAGGTTATGGGTGCTCCATCACACTGAATCTTTAAGAAGAAATTGGACAGGCATTTGTCTGAAATGGTATAGGGTCTCCTGTTTGAGCAGGGGGTTGGACTAGAAGACCTTCCAACTTCTATTCCATTCCATTCCATTCCATTCCATATTCTATTCTATTCTATTCTATTCTATTCTATTCTATTCTATTCTATTCTATTCTATTCTATTCTATTCTATTCCATATTCTATTCTATTCTATTCTATTCCATTCTCCAATCTGTCTATTCTATTCTATTCTATTCTATTCTATTCTATTCTATTCTATTCTATTCTATTCTATTCCATTCCATTCCATTCCATTCCATTCCATTCCATTCTATTCTATTCTATTCTATTCCATTCCATTCCATTCCATTCCATTCCATTCCATTCCATTCTATTATATTCCTGACTTTCTCTTCACTCTATAATAACACTCTATAGTAATGAAGTCTGTTGCCCAACACCTATCAGCAGGTGGAGATCCTGATCACGTCCAGTTGGCCTTTTTTAAAGGATATCAAATTTCCTCACCATCACCTTGTGAGATAAGTTGTGCTGGACAAGAGTGACTGCCCCAAGTTTCCCCAGGAGAGATCTCCACGCTCTTAGTCCAATGCCTCAACCTAGAGCTCCATCCCAGCTTTCTCCCCACCGTTGGCTTCCTTTCTAAAGGAGAATGTGGAGAAATGAATGTCAGGCTCACTTATTGAAGAGCCCAGGGCAGACTGTCGGATGGAAAGACATTAGCCCCCCCATTAATCCCTGGGCCTTCCCACCCCCCTTCACCGCCACCCTACCCCGCCACCTCCATTTCACCCCTCTCTCTTCCATCATCCAGCATCAGGTTCCAAACAGCTGTTTCTGAGCCCTTCCGAGCCTCACAAATTGTGCTTGAAGCAACATGTCAAAACACTATTAGCGGGCCTTGTCTGCCGCTGCACGGAGATGCCTCCTCCCAGCCATTCAGCCAGGACAGGCTGGCGCTGGGACACCCGGCCTCCTTCTTTGAAGGGCCCATTTGCGTTGGGTTCAGACAGCTGGGCTTTGCCACGGCCCACCCACCCCCTCTGCCCTCCCTCTCTAGCACTCTTGGACCTCGGGGATAAATGAATGTTTTAAAATAGACCCTTGCACAACAATAGGTGACAACTGCACCCTTATTTGCAATGCAATGTTTCTCCAGCTCCCTAGATAAGCTGAGCTCCTTGGGAAAGAAGCAATGGGAAGCGGTAGTGCCAGTGTGGATCACACTGGGGGTCCATGTGACAGAGAAGCAAGCTTTGGGCTTCTGCATGCCCCTCTTTTGAGGCAGACTGGAAAAATCTCTATCCTGAAATCCTGGAGGCTCTTTACAAGCCAGTCTATAATAAAATCCAGTTTAATTTGTGATTCAGCACACAGACTAAATAATTTGCTCATTGGCCCTTCTTCATGGCATGAACCCAGCCCAGTAACTATCTTTTTCACCAACTTTTGTTTGTTTATAGAAATTAGAAATAAATCAAGGCAATGAACACATACAATATTCCTTTCTCCTCCTGTTTTTCCCACAACCACCTCCCCTTGAGCTGAGAGTGACTGATCTAGTCACCCAGTTGGCTTTCATGGCTAAAGCAGATCTAGAATTCCTGATCTCCTGGTGATTGGCCCCACATCAGCCAGCTGCCTTCCATGCCCCCATTTTTGGGGAAAGAAACACCTCCCCGAATGTCATTTTGAAATTGCAACATGAATCCTCTATTTTTTTCCCCACGGGCAAAATTTATTTATTTATTTATTAAATTTACATGCAGCCCATCATACTGTAAAGCAAGGGGTCTTCAAACTTGGCCCTTTTATGACTTGTGGACTTCAACTCCCAGAATTCCTCAGCCAGGCACGCTCTGCTGTAAAGTGACTCTGAGTGGCTTACAACAATATTCAAGCCTAACATAAAACAATGGGAACATGAAAAGGTTAAACCATTAAGAATTAACCCTTAAGAATTAAAACGTTTAAAGCAGCCAAGAGCCAGATAAAACGGGAGCAATGTGTAAATGGGATGGAGGTGAGATCTTAATAGGTTTTTTAAGGTTATAGCAGATCTTACAGGATCTCCTGCCTGAGCAAGGGGTTGGACGACTAGAAGACCTCCAAGGTCCCTTTCAAATCTGTTATCTTGTATCCTGTTCTAGAAATCTACTACAATAACCGCCTCCAGTCAGTTTCCATGTCTTCCTCACACTCCTGGAAACATTTGTGAATATAAAGCACCCCCTAGCGTCACAATACCAATTAGCATCCAAAGTTTTCTTAAATGTTAAGGCTACGTAGATGAGGGGTGTCAAACTCAATTTCATTGAGGGCCGCATCAGCATTGCGGTTTCCCTGGGGGAGCTGGGTGGGTGTGGCCAGGGTGGGTGTGGCCTACTGGGTGGGTATGGTCAGCTCTACATCATTCCCGTCAAGGGTGCCTGTGGGGGCCTGGGCAGGAATGGGACAGATCTGAGGGTCTCTGGCAGAAGGGGGTGGGACCGGGGCAAGCGCCAAGGCATGGTCCACTGGAGGAGCCTCACCATTCCTCTCAGGCCCTGCAGGGGGGGGCTGGATGGTGGTGCAGGCTGCCCGGAGCCCTGGGCAGCAGAGGTCAAATGCCCAGCCTGGCCTTTGAGCACCCACACCACCAAGCCCAGCCCCACTTCCCCAAGGGGGCACCCAGCTGCACTTACCTCCTCCTCAAGGCTGATGTGCTTGCTCTCCTTACCCAGGTTGCTCATGATGGGTACGAAGGCAAAGTCAGAGGGAGGCCCATTCCATCTCCAGGGGAGGAGACCCGGCTTTGTATCCAAAGCTTCCTTAACAACAGGATGGGAGACCCCCAGGATAGGCCAGGAGGAGGGGGCAAGGGGATGGTGAAAGGGCAGCAGGGCAGGACTAAGGCAGGACTTCCATCAGACCCTCCCTCTCCTTCTTTCCTTTCTTCCTTCCTAAGTACAGAGTGGTGGGAAAATATTTGAGATGAGGGAGGGAGAAAAACAGGCAAGAAACGCAGCTGGGGAGGTGTCACCCTTCGTGAGGAATGAAGAAATGCACCATCGCCTGTAAGTGGCCAGCACATGGCCCTCACCTACTTCACATAGTGGGTGGGCTCTGGGGGAGGGGATGCCATGAGAAATGTGAGAGTCAATGTTACCTGTGCAATGCTGCCCAGCCCCCAGCCTGCCCAGTTTCAGCAGGCAGCAAGGCGCTCTCCTCACAGCGCCAAGAGGCTGATCCAGCCGGCACAAATCCAAAAAGAAGCACGATTCTGCCCAGCCCCCAGCCTGCCCAGTTTCGGAAGGCAGCGGGCGCTCTCCTCACAACACTGAGAGGTTGAGCCGGAAACCCCTCCCCCGGAGCCCATCAAGCCAGATATGTGAAGTAAGTGAGGGTCATTTGCTGGCCACTTCCAGGTGATGGTGCATTTCTTCATTCCTCACAAAGGGTGACACCTCCCCAGCATGGATCCAAGGGACGGGGCCGACGCGGCTGGGGCTGGTTCTTCGCTGTTTCCAGACAGTCTTGTGTAGCTAAGACTGAATGTGTTTCAGCATAGATGACCACCACAAAATTGTACATTGGCTCCTGCCCAGCCTGGGCCAGGGTCAAGGCAGCGGGGGCCGTTCCCTCACTGTTTCCAGGACGGCTTCACGGGCCACATGAAACCACTTTGCGGGCCGCATCTGGCCCCCAGGCCTTGTGTTTGACATGTCTGACATAGATAGAAGGAGACTTTTCTTCAAAGGATTCTCTTAAGATTTCAGAAAGATGCAAACCTGAATATTCCCAGAAAAGGATGTTTTTTTTTGTTCAACTTGCCCATCTAGTTTATTGCCCTGTCTGATGCCCATGAAAATAATAATTGGATCACGTTTTGCTTAGTTTTGCAGCTCAACGTCGGTCAGACTCTGCTGCCCCTGTCTGCAAAACCAAAAAAATAATTTAAAAATGCAAAGGCTGAAAACTTGCTTTTTCTTCTAACCATTAGGTGGTGCTTATTTTACACACATAACTCTCTACTAGTTTATTGCTTTAAAAAAATCTGTGCAAAGCAGAGCTTTGCACCTTTAGCAACTATCAGCTGTGTAGACCAACTCCCATGCAGTGCTGGCTGGGGCATTCTGGGAGTTGAAGTCCACACAGCTTAAAGTGCCACGGTTGAGAAATATTGTTGTAAATTTTCAGTAAGAGAACACTTACTCTCTTTTCCACCCAATTCTAAGGTCTTTAACAAAACCGTAACTTCTGCCTGCTAGTGGCACAGAGTCATCTGGATGAGCCTCTGCAAGACAAGCCTTTATCCTTCTCTTTGAAATCAGTCGAAACGGAATACCCAACTAGCATGTCCCAAAGATGCTTTTCAAAAGCTACTGGATTTCTTCTTTTTTTTTTTCCCCTTGAAAACATTTTGCTTCTCACCCAACAAGCTTCTTCAGTTCTCAGTTTCCATTTCAGTTCCATTCTTCAGAACTGAAGTAGCTTCTTTGATGAGAAGCGAAAGGTTTTTCAAAGGAAAAAAAAAGTCCAGTTGCCTTTTTAAAAAAGCACCTTTGGAACAACCATGACTTGGATGACTGAGAATCTCCCTAGACCAATGGTGGCAAACCTATGGCACGGCTATCCATTTGTCCGAAATGGTATAGGGTTACCTTCCTGAGCAGGGGGTTGGACTTGATGACCTCCAAAGTCCCTTCCAACTTTATTATTATTATTATTATTATTATTATTATTATTATTATTATTATTATTATTATTATTATTAGTAGTAGTAGTAGTAGTAGTAGTAGTAGTAGTAGTATTAGTATTATTAGTATTATTACTCGGTGTACTTTAAACATGGGACAATTTTTACCAATGGTTAGACAAGCGAGTTAGAGAGAAAGGAACATGATATGTACTATGTAACACTGAATATATACTAGTAAGAAGAAGACCATTGAGCGATTAATTAACATATTGATTATGATAATATAGAAATTAATTCTTACTTATTGTTTTTTAAATACATGTACCCAGACAATATGCTGTTTGCTAAATATTAAGAATGTTAATTAAAAAAAAAACAAGCCTAACCTTAACCCCAACCCTAACCCTACAAAAAGTCCCAAATTAATAGCAGTAGAGAGAAATTCAGTGGCTTCCTCAGGCAACGATTGTAGTAATAATAATAATAATAATAATAATAATAATAATAATAATAATAATAATAATAATAATAATAATAATAATAATAATGTTGGAAGGGACCTTGGAGGTCATCAAGTCCAACCCTCTGCTCAGGCAGAAACCCTACACCATTTTGGACAAATGGCTGTCCAGTCTCTTCTTAAAAACTTCCAGTGTAGGAGCATTAACCGCTTCTGGAGGCAGGTTGTTCCATTGGTTAATTGTTCTAACTCTCAGGAAGCTTCTCCTTAGTTCTAGGTTGCTTCTCTCCTTGATTAGTTTCCATCCGTTGCTTCTTGTCCTGCCTTCAGGCGCTTTGGAGAATAGGTTGACTCCCTCTTCTTTGGGGCAGCCCCTGAGATATTGGAACACTGCTATCATGTCCCCCCCTCATCCTTCTCTTCATTAAACTAGACATACCCAATTCCAGCAACTGTTCCTTATATGTTTTAGCCTCCAGTCCCCTAATTATCTTTGTTGCTCTTCTCTGTACTCTTTCTAGAGTCCCAACATCTTTTTACATCGTGGTGACCAAAACTGGTTGCAGTATCCCAAGTGTGGCCTTACCAAGGCATTGTAAAGTGATATTAATACTTCACGTGATCTTGATTCTATCCCTCTGTTAATGCAGCCCAGCACTGTGTTGGCTTTTTTGGCAGCTGCAGCACACTGCTGGCTCATATTTAAGTGATTGTCCACTAGGACTCTGAGATCCCTCTCACAGTTACTACTGTTGAGCAAGGTACCCCTATACCATATCTGTACATTTGGTTTTTCTTGCCTAAATGTAGTTACTTTTTTCACCATTGAATTTCATTTTGTTAGATAGCGCCCAGTGTTCAAGTCTGTCCAAATCCTCCTGTATCTTAAGCCTGTCTTCTGGAGTGTTGGCTATTCCTGCCAGCTTGGTGTCATCCGCAAATTTGATGAGTTCCCCATCTATCCCCTCGTCCAAATCATTGATGAAGATGTTGAAGAGCACTGGGCCCAGAACAGAGCCCTGGGGCACCCCACTACACACTTCCCTCCATTTAGATGTGGTTCCATTGAGGACCACACGCTGAGTATAGCTGGTCAGCCAGCTTTGAATCCATTTGGTGGTGATGCTGTCTAACCCACATTTTTCTATCTTATCGAGTAGTAGGTTGTGATTTACTTTATCAAATGCCTTACTGAAGTCCAAGTAAATTATATCCACAGCATTCCTCTGATCCACTAATTTTGTCACTTGGTCAAAGAATGCAGTAAGATTTGTCTGGCATGATCTGTTTTTGACAAACCCATATTGGCTTTTACTAATGACTTTGTTTGCTTCTAGGTATTCGCTGATTCATTGTTTGATTATCTTTTCCAGGATCTTCCCAGGTACTGAGGCCAGGCTGATAGGTCTGTAATTTCCTGGGTCCATTTTTTTCCCTTTTTTGAAGATGGGAACTACATCAGCTCTTTTCCAATCATCTGGTAGCTCCCTGATGCTCCAGGATCTTTGAAACATATAGTTCAGTGGTTCTGAGATCACATCTGCCAGTTCCTTGAGAACCTTGGGGTGTAATCCATCTGGTCCTGGTGATTTGAACTCGTCTAGGCTTACAGTTCTGAACTCGTCATTTACCATTTTCTTGCCTATCTTAACTTGTGTTTCTATTCTGTTTTTTATGGCACTATTTTTGATAGGTTGGTCTGTTTTTTCCCTTTGTGTAAAGACAGATGCAAAAAAACGAGTTAAATAGTTCTGCTTTCTCCCTGTTGCTTGTCACCTTCTTGCCACTTTTACCCCACTAATGGACCAATCGTTTCCTTCACTTTTTTCTTGTTTTTTACCTGTTGAAAGAAGCTTTTTTTGTTATTTTTGGCTTTGGTTGTAATATAGACACACACAAACACAACACTGGTTAAGGCTACAAGCCAGGAAACCGTGAGTTCTTGTCCTATATTTGGCACAAGAAAAAAGCAAGAGGAAACCACTTCCAAAATAGGATGCCAGGAAAGCTGCAGGTCCAGGCAGGCACCAGGAGTCAAAAATCAGACTAGTCACTAGCAGGTCCAATTTTCCTCTCTTTTATAAAGAGATAGATACACAAACACACAGATACGCACAAATGCACAAACACTAAAGAAAATGAACAGCAGAGATTACCAAATCAACGGCATTTTTTTTACAGTTGTAGAATTGCTAGTTGACTTAACCCAGGAGTAATACTTTAACTAAACAATATCATATCTGATCTCTTTGGTAACTCACAACACTGACCGTTGGCAAAAAAATACACAAAGCTGTATGATGGCATTGACCCCCAGTGAAATGGTCAATGGCTCCTATATAACAACAACAATAATAATAATAATAATGTTGGAAGGGATCTCAGAGGTCATCTAGTCCAACCCCCTGCTCAGGCAGGAAACCCTATACCATTTCAGATAAATGGCTGTCCAGTCTCTTCTTAAAAACTTCCACTGTTGGAGCATTCACCACTTCTGGAAGCAGGTTGTTCCACTGGTTAATTGTTCTAACTGTCAGAAAATTTCTCTAGTTCCAGGTTGCTTCTCTCCTTGATGAGTTTCCATCCATTGCTTCTTGTCCTGCCTTCAGATGCTTTGGAGAATAGGTTGACTCCCTCTTCTTTGTGGCAGCCCCTGAGATATTGAAACACTGCTATCATATCCCCCTTCGTCCTTCTCTTCGTTTATTTTATTTGGGTTTGTATGCCGCTCCTCTCCAGGGGACTCGGAGCGGCTAACAACATATACATAACAAAAAATACAATATAAAAAACCCAAACAGAATATCTAAAAACCAATAAACACACATTCAATACATCAATCAACCACAATCACCCCCAGGCTTGCCGGCAAAGATGAGTCTTTAGGTTTTTCCGGAAGGCTGGGAGAGTTGGAGAAACGCAGACTTCAGGAGGCAGTTGGTTCCAGAGGGCGGGCGCCACAATAGAGAAAGCCCTCCTCCTAGGGGCCGCCAGACGACATTGTTTCGCTGACGGGACCCGGAGGAGGCCGACCCTGTGCGCTCTCACTGGTCGTAGAGAAGTATGTGGCAGAAGACGGTCCCGTAAGTATCCTGGTCCCATGCCATGAAGGTATGTCATTAAACTAGACATACCCAATTCCAGCAACTTAGGGAAAAAACAGAATTTGTACCTTGAGGGGTCTGATGACCAGGAATTAGGTGACAGTATTAATTGTGAATACATATAGATGGCCCCTCTCTCTTTGGTCACTTGCAGAGTCCTGGATGCAGGATCAGAAAAGGACAGCAAGGACAATACCCAATGTCCTAACCCTCCCAAGAACATACAATATCTTTAGCAAACACCTGAATGGGAACATGTTTAGCTACTTCTGCTTTCTCCCTTCTTAACTGAAGTGTGCCAGAGTTACTGAGTGCAATCCTTATCTCATGTGTGTCAGCTTTGCTGGATGGGTTGCTTATGTAATTATATAGAATAAATACAAGGATTTCTTGTCATAAATAAAAACATAAAACTTAAAGGCACTTTCTGATTTCCTGTATTTCTTTAACCAGCAAAACCTCAGAACCTGCATATCAGGTCCCTGGTGCTCTTTGAGTTGGGCTGGGTTTTTTGTTTTTTTTTTGCAGACATTTCATTACCAAACAAGGTAACATCATCAGCTGTTTGGGAGTCCAGTGATTCAGGCGCTGCCAATCCTGCCGTAGAGCCGCAAACATTTTTGAGTTCTCTGTCCTTTCTGCCTTCCTTCTCCTTTCTGTCTCTTTCCTTTTCCGCCTCCTTTCTTTCCTTATCTTCTTCCTTCAGCTTTCCCTTCTAGTCAAACACAAAGTTGACTATCCTGCACAACGCTGGGATTTACAAAGATGATCAGTTGAAAACAATCCTATGGAACTTTTTCCTGGCAGATTGATCGATAAATGAAGAGGCCAAAATCTACTGGTCTTTGAGGTTGTTAATGTCTAAGTGGGCATAGGCAATCCCTGCCTCTAAAACAGCGGTTCTCAACCTTTTTCAGGCTGAGACCCCGACCTGCGCCGCGCATGCGTGGCGCGATGGCCCGAACCGCGCATGCGCGACGCACACACGACAGCCCGAATCACGCATGCGCAGCGCGACGGCCTGAATTGCGCATGCACAGCATGCATGTGACAGCCCGAATCGCGCATGTGTGGCGCAACAGCTCGAATCGCGCATGCGTGGCACGATGGGCCCGCATCGCACATGCGCAGTGCTACCCCGCGCATGCGTGGTGCTGCCCCCTGCGCCGGCCGAGGGGAAAAGGGGGGGAAATGGCGAACTGCGGTGTTTGGCGACCCCCGTGAAATGGTCGTTCGACCCCAAATGGGGTCGCGACCCATAGGTTGAGAACCGCTGCTCTAAAAGATGGTCCCAGAAAGCATCTGGGGTCTCCCCTTTGCCTTGGGGTACTTGAATGCATACTTCCCTCCATGTAGATGCAGTTCCATTGAGGACTACATGTTGAGTGTGGCTGGCCAGCCACTTATGAATCCATCTGGTGGTGATACTGTCTAACCCACATTTTTCTATCATATCAAGTAGTAGGTTGTGGTCCCCTTTATCAAATGCCTTACTGAAATCCAAGTAAATTATATCCACAACAAATAGAATAGAATAGAATAGAATAGAATAGAATAGAATAGAATAGAATAGAATAGAATAGAATAGAATAGAATAGAATAGAATAGAATAGAATAGAATAGAATAGAATAGAATAGAATAGAATAGAAATTAATTTCTCTGGTCCACTGATTCGGTGTTTGATTATCTTTTCCAGAACCTTTCCAGGTATTGATGACAGGCTGATAGGTCTGTAGTTTCCCAGATCCATTTTTTTCCTTTTTTGAAGACGGGAACTACATCAGCTTTTTTCCAATCATCTGGTAGCTCCCTGATGCTCCAGGATCTTTGAAACTTATAGTTCAGTGGTTCTGAGATCACATCTGCCAGTTCCTTGAGAACCTTCAGGTGTAATCCATCTGGTCCTGGTGATTTGAACTCGTCTAGGGTGGACAGGGGTTCATTTACCATTTCCTTGCCTATTTTAATTTGTATTCCTAATCTGTTTTTTACAGAACTGTTTTTGATAAATTGGACTGTTTTTTCCTTTTGTGTAAAGACAGATGCAAAAAAAGGAGTTGATGGTTCTTGCGTCTGGAGGAAGTATGGGTATAAGTGTTTTTATCTTTTTAATTTTGTTTTGCCTGGGGGATTAGTTTCTCTCTATTTCAGTTCTTTGTATAGCCAGTTTGGGCTTTTAGCCGTTCACTCAATTGTATATTTTCCTGAATGGAAACATAGTTTTTATGGATGGAGTAGTATGTAGTATTTTAGGAATGGAGACATAATTTCCCAAGCTAAACCAGTGATGGACCATTTAGAGGGAGCTGAGGGGGGGGGTGTTTTATTTCTTAAGGAAGAATCTCCACACATATAAGGCAGTCTTCCCTCATTTAATGTCCTTCAGAGATTGTTATTAGTTGCGAAGTCATGTCCGACCCATCGCGACCCTATAGACAACGTTCCTCTACCATCTTCTGGAGTCTATTGAAGCTCACGCCTACTGCTTCAGTGACTCCATCCAGCCACCTCATTCTCTGTCGTCCCCTTCTTCTCTTGCCCTCCATCTTTCCCAGCATCTTCTCCAGTGGAGAAGGAAATGGCAACCCACTCCAGTATCTTTGCCATGAAAACCCCTTCAGAGATTAGGACTACCATATTTTTGTATGCAAAATTCTAGAGAATCACTAGGTGGCTGGAAAAGTTTAGCTTTTGTATGTCTTTTTTGCCATCTAACGGGTATCTAGAATTTTGCAACCCCTGAAAAGTTGCCCTACTAATGTGTTGGACTACAGTTTCCATAACTTTCAAAAAGCCTAGCCAAAGAGGTGGAAGTAGAGGACAATGGCTCTTTACTACGGTCTTTTTATGTGGCTGCAACTACTTCAAACTGTAATTCCTAGCAACTTTTGTGATATAACAACAACAACAACAACAACAACAACAACAACAACAACAATAATAATAATAATAATAATAATAATAATAATAATAATAATAATAATAATAATAATAAAGTTGGAAGGGACCTTGGAGGTCATCGAGTCCAACCCCCTGCTCAGGCAGGAAACCCTACACCATTTCGGACAAATGGCTGTCCAGTTTCTTCTTAAAAACTTCCAGTATTGGAGCATTCACCGCTTCTGGAGGCAGGTGGTTCCACTGGTTAATTGTTCTAACTGTCAGGAAGTTTCTCCTTAGTTCTAAGTTGCTAAATATTGACAGTGACTGCCATTCTCACAAAATATGAAAGGAAAGCAAACATCCTGCGTTTCCAGATACAAATCTGGTGACTCGGTGCTGGTTCGTTGAACAGGTTCCCTGCAAAACTTTGGGGATTTGGTAACCCAAGTTGGAATACTTGTGAAACGAAACTGTATGGGAAACAAGAAAACACCCAATGAGAAGAAGGAAGTTTGCTGATTCTTATCCTGGGATTGTTAAACCGAGATGACCAGGCATCTTCACCTAGGCCCCTGAACTTGAAAGAAAAGTATGCCTGATAAGATCTGGCTGAATAGAAGAAGGGAAATGTATGCAGATTCCTTTACCCCTGATTGTAAAATTAGCAAGAAATCCATTCATACTTTAGTGATAGCTTTTTCATAAAGAGAGATCTGATGTTCTCATCCACCTCTCTCTCTCTCCCTCTCTTTCTCGCTCTCTCTCTCTCTCTCCAGAAGGTGTGGCCCAAAGTGCTTGTTATCCTGTTTCCCTTTCACCTTGATTTTAAACACATTTGCCACCAGCAACTCTTAACAGATAGATTGAAATCTACACTGCACGTAAAGTACGTCCTTCTGTTTCTATAGTGGGGGTGGCACGAATCATGTTATACGCTGTTCTTCATCAAAGACTCCAAAAGTTTGCCACTAGCAGTCTTTGTGCTGAGCAAAGAGGTAGACTTTGAGTTCTACAACAGCTAGAAGTAAGGAATTAAACCACCTGATCCAGGTAAAAACTATTTTCTTCTTATTATTATCCTTCTTCATCTCCTCCTTCTCCTTCTCCTCCTTCTCCTTCGCCAACTCTAACCCTCCTCCTAACCCTTGGGATTCATAAACAAATAAAGATCATATATATATACATATATTTGCTTGTTTGTTCAATTTCTATAAACATGGGAAAGAATATGGCAGCTGGCAGGGCAATGTTTAAAGAAAAAAAATTGTAATGACCGGGCAGCCTTCTCAGTTGATAACCTAAAAAGAGATAAACATTTGTGCTAGTTTAAGTAAGTTCTGCTGAGATCTTTGACTTTGAGGTGAACATGGGTTGAACTAGTTAAATACCGCCTTTACATATGAAAGCTGTGGCATAAAAAGATGCCAGGGCGCTGGACAAAAGAAGCCTACCCCTTTAATATATATATATATATATGCAATATTTGCCTGCAGATAAAGGAGATATCAGATAAATGCCAGGATGGTACACGAGCGCAGGGCTTTTTTTCTCATAGAACGCCCAGAATGGAGTTCCAGCACCTTTTTTGGATGGAACCTTGTAGGGTAGGCAAGGCGGGTTGTATGACGTGGTGAGTTCCGGCACCTTTTTTTTTTTTTTTTTAGAAAAAGTGTATTTATAGAAAGATATAGATATTTGAACAGCCTTAAGAAAATCACAAAATAAATATCGATCCCTACACCTCACTTGAAAGAAGTTTCAGCAGTTCCCATGCAGCTGGGAAAAAAAATCTTATTTTGTATTCTTTCTTAGAGAGAAATGATTAGATCCTCAACAGCACAGTCTTTCTCAGCCCAGTAGATCCAGATAGGCTGGGTTACAATCTTTACCAGATCGCCCAGCTCCATCTTGACAGCAGATGACTAGGAAGTTGATGACACCAAGCCTTTTTCTATAGAGCAAAGTCCGATCTGTGACTCTTTTTCAGAATCAACTCCAAGACAGGCAGGTCTGATTCTCCTACTCTCCTTGACTAGGAGAAGCAACAGGTTACCTCTGTCCATCACTAGAAACCTCCTGAGACCATCTAAGCTCACTTTTAATAATGTTGTCAGATATTCTCAAATGCTTTCTGTCAGATCTTATGAGACCCCTCTATCTTAGGTTCAAATATTATAGAACTGGAAATTGTCGTAGGAATTCATCTTGACAAAAGCTGATCTCACAGAAATATTGAACTTAATTTTTGAAAGGCTGGAGAACATACCCAGGCCTAAAAGGTTTAAATTGTTTTATTCTTCTTCCTACAAACATTTTCCTAACATAAGAGCCCCTTATCCTCAGTCCCCTAGCAATTATTTTGGGGAAGAAGATTCAAAAGGATTTATTTCAAAATTAAAAGGGAAGTGCATCTAACTACAGCCCAAACAGAGATTGTTGCCATGCCCACAGAAATTGTGCATAGTTGCTAATCTGAAAAATCGAATTGCAGTCACAAAACTACTTAGACCGTATCAGTGGAGTCAATAAAAAGTAAATTATTAAGAGATTGTCCAAGGTGGTACATTGGAAGTCAAGCTGTTTTCACTGTCAGGAAATTTCTCCTTTTGTTCCCTTTAACAAATTTCCTTTAGCCCTTTATGTGAATATTTCTGTGTTTTTACTTAAGCTTGGTGCTGATTCGTTTGGATGTAACAACAAATATCGGAAGAGCTCTCTATGTCTGACCTTCCTCTTTACTTTCATTGAGAAATCATAAACTTTGATTATTCTTTTTGGCCACTAGATTGTGGTATTCAATATGATGAAAAACAAACACCTTATGGGGCATTGTCTTACCTGAACGCCTTTTCTCACCATGGTGGTGTAGAATCCACGTGATTGGGTTATTTCAGCCTTTCTGCTCAGAGAGATTAAGTCAGAGCTTTAGTCACGCTTCCCTTTGGGTGTGTCTTCCCAGTTTTGACGAGGCGAAGAATCCTGACAAAGTCTGACGCAATGACTCCAAAAATACAAAAAAATGACAATACACAAGCCTAGACACCTATCCAAGGGAGGGTGTGGATTCTACACCACCATGCTGAGAAAAGGCGTTCAGGTAAAACAACGCCCCTTCTCCAGCATGGTGGATGTAGAATCCACGTGATTGGGACATACCAAAGCCCCCCCATGTCCCTAAGGGAGGGAAGGTCTAGGCTGGTGTCTCCCTAGAGCAGCGGTTCTCAACCTTTTTCAGGCCGCGACCCCGACCTGGCAAGCGCCGCGCATGCATGGTGCTACCCCCTGCGCCACGCATGCGTAGTGCTGCCCCCTGCGCCAGCCGAGGCATAGGCCGCCGCCCGTTTGGGGCGGCAGCAGGCAGGCCCAGGTGCTCCTGGGCAGCCGCGGTGGCCGCGGCAGTGACGGCACAGGGCGACCACGGGCTGTGCCACCAGCTGGCCCAGCCCAAGGGAGGTAAGACACCCACTGGGCCCCACACGCGCCAAAAACCTTCCCTCCACCCACCGCTGCCCCGCTAGCCTTACCTTCGCAGCCGCCCGTTTGGGGCGGTGGCAGGCAGGCCCAGGCGACGGTGCAGGGCGACCACGGGCTGGGCCACCAGCTGGCCCAGCCCAAGGTACCATAGGTAAAAAATCCGCTGGGCCCCACACATGCCAAAAACCCTCCCTGCGCCTGCCGGCCTCCCACCTCACACCCCTGGCCCTCTTTTACTTACAGTTTTAGTAGTTGCTCAGCAGGGAGCGGTGGAAACTTCCGGAGAGCTCGCCTTCATTGCAGACAACTTGTAGCACCGTTTGCAGACTGGGACTTTTGGTGGGCTCAGCAGGACGGAGACAGCTTGGACAATTCCTATTGGCTTTTGAAAGCCAATAGAATTAGACTCTATTCAAGAGAGTCTATTCTATTGGCTTTCAATAGCCAATAGAATCAGAGGGAGTAGCACAGCTAAGGAAAACGGGAAAAAACATGGCGGACTGCATTGTTTGGTGACCCCCGTGAAATGGTCGTTCGACCCCAAATGGAGTTGCGACCCACAGGTTGAGAACTGCTGCCCTAGAGGAAACAACCTGTTGAAGAACACGCCTGCCAAATGCGGCGTCCGCTGCGGCAAACCTATCGATCCTATAGTGTGTAATAAAGGATGATGGAGACGACCAAGATGCCGCTCTGCAAATCTCCTCCACAGAGGCCTGGGTAGACCAGGCTGCAGAGGTTGCAGTGCTGCACGTGGAGTGAGCTGTGATACAAGCTGGGACCGGAAGTGACTGGGACGCGTAGGCCCTAGCAATGCAAGCCCTGATCCACCTGCCAATGGTGGAAGAAGAGACCTTCCTGCCCATGGCAGAGGGCTGAAAGGAGGCAGACAAGGCCTCTGACTTGCGAAAGGCCGAAGTACGCTTGATGTAAAGACGCAGAGCCCTGCATACATCTAGCTTGTGCCACTGGCGTTCTAGACGGTGAGAAGGATTTGGGCAGAAACTTGGCAAAACCAAATCCAATGACCTATGAAAACCGATGTTCACCTTGGGAATAAAGGAGGGGTCTAATCTAAGGATCACTCTGTCCTCATGGAAGGTACAGAGATCATCTCTGACTGAGAGGGCGGCCAATTCCGAAATCCTTCTGGCCGAAGTGATTGCAACTAAAAAGGCAACCTTCAAGGAGAGAAAATGCAGAGAGCAAGACTGGAGAGGCTCGAAAGGAGCGGTGGTTAATGCCTGCAACACAGCAGGTAGATCCCAAGATGGGTATCTATGTACTGTGGGAGGACCAGAATTGGCCGCCCCTTTAAGAAAGGCGGAGATAGCTGGGTGGTGTGAAAGTGGACACAGATTGTCACAGGTGAGGACCGTGGACAAGGCCGCAACCTGCCTACGGATGGTGTTAGTGGACAAGCCCTTGGAAATGCCCTCCAGCAGATAATCTAAAATATTAGGGACTGTAACTGAAAGAGGGTCCAATTTGTGTGAGATGCACCACTGGCAGAAATTTCTCCACGTGGCGTCATAGATCCGGTTCATCGAGGGGTGTCTAGAGGCCTGGATCATAGAGATCACCCCCGAGGAATAGGCCTGCTTAGCTAGACTCTCCTGCTCAAGTGCCAAGTGGCTAATTGAAGCCACTGAGGGTCTGGATGCTAGAGCTCCCCCTGATTGAGAGCTACTCGGTCCGGAGGGAACCTCCACAGAGGAGACAGGGACAGATCCACTAGGTCTGCAAACCATGGGCGTCGAGGCCAGTATGGAGCAACCAATATTACTTCTGCCTGCTCCACTATCAGCCTGCGAATGGTGGCCTGTAACAGCAGAAGGGGAGGGAAGGTGTAAAGCAGAACCTCCGGCCATTTGCACCGAAGGGCATCTGTCCCCTCGGCCCCCCTTGTTGGATATCTTTTTTTTTTATTATTATAAAAATTCTTTTATTAAAACAATTAACATTGAACATAAAAACATATTATGCAGCAATCATCATGACACCTGGTATACAATACTAAGTATTAGTCTTTGAAAACGTCTGAGTTAGTAAGCCTTTTTCCCCACTCCTCGTGTCTAGCCTCAACTATACTCCTGTTACATTTTATTTTGATTGGTGTTTCCCCTATCCGTTTCAATATTAATGTGCTCAACATTAAACATAAGATCCTATTGCTAAGCAATCATCCTAGAACATAGCATACAACATTAGGTATTAATCTTTGTAAACATCTGTTTTAGTAAACGTTCTTCCCTCCTCCCTTACATCTTCAAGTATACTCCGAATACATTTCCCTTGTTGGATATCTTATGAAGAATCTTGGGAGCTGGGCATTGGACGGGGAGGCAAACAGGTCCAGGCAAGGCCTGCCGAACCTGCTCGCAAGCATCTCGAACAGGCTCTGGTCGAGACGCCACTCTGAGTGGTCCACAGTCGCCCTGCTGAGGGAGTCGGCCTGACGGTTTGCCTCCCCCGAAATGTGTTCTGCTCTGAGTGAGCCCAAGTTGGCCTCTGCCCACAAACCTAGTTCCATGGCCTCCTGCAGGAAAGCCCAGGAATGTGTCCTTCCCTGTTTGTTGACGTGAGCCTTGGCTGCCACATTGTCCATCAAGATTAACGCGTGTTTCCCCGACACTAGGGAGAAAAAGTGAAGGAGAGCCAAATGAATCGCCCTGAGCTCCAGCCAGTTTATGTTTTGTTTGAGGTCCACCTTGGACCATCGCCCCTGGGCCAATTGGTTCTGGAGGTGAGCTCCCCAACCGAACAGACTGGCATCGATGGTCAGGATGAGCCTGAGGGGCTCCTTGAAGATGGTCCCTTTGGACATGGCTGCGGAAGTCCACCATTGAAGGGATGAGAGTGTGTGGTGTGGAACCTGGACCTTCCTGGTGGAGGTGCTGAGGTTCTGCTTCTGAAAAGGGAGAAGGAACCACTGGAGGCTCCTCAAGTGTAGTCTTGCCCATGGGACTATACCCATGCAACATACCATCTTTCCCAGGAGCTGGGACAGCTGGACCAGAGGAACCGTCCTCGCTCCCCGGATCTGGGATACTAATTTCTGGATACTCAGCCATCGCTCCTGGGAGAGATAGACCCTGCAAAGGTCGGAATCTATCAGGACTCCTAGATGGAGGAGCCGTTTTGTGGGATTCGTGTGGCTTTTCCTGAAATTTATCGAAAAGCCGTGATCCTGAAGGACCAGAATGGTGGTCGACAGATCTAATCTTGCTGACTGGAGGGACATGGACTGTACAAGGATGTCGTCCAGGTAACACTGTACGCGCAATGGTATCATCCAAAGGTGGGCTGCCAATACCGCTAGGACCTTCGTGAAAACCTTTGGGGCCGAGGACAGGCCAAACGGAAGAGCCCTGTATTGGTAATGCCGGTGTGCGTAACAGAAGCGTAGAAACCTGCGGTGCTCCCGGGAGATTGGGATGTGGAGGTAGGCCTCGGTAAGATCTATGGAGGAGAGAAAGTCTCCCTTCCTGATACAGGCCAGTATAGACTTTAGGGTCTGCATCTTGAACCTTCTGTATACTAGAAACCGGTTCAGACCCTTTAAGTCCAGTATCGCTCTCCATCCTCCTGATGCCTTGGGGACCACGAACAGGATGGAGTAAAAACCTGTTCCAATTTGATCCCTTGGGACTGCCTCTATGGCCCTGATCTCTAGGAGATGCCTGATGGCAGTGGTGACCAATCGTGCTTTTGAGGGGTTCTGTGATACAGGGCACTGTAGGAAGCGATCGTGTGGAAGTGACTGAAACTCGAGTGCCAGACCCCGTCTGATGGTGTCTCTGACCCAAGAGTCGGTGGTGGTCTGCTCCCAGACCTGGTAAAACTGTTCCAGGTGCCCCCCTATCGGAAAGTCCCCTGTGGCGTCACTTGGAGCGTCGGTAGGGACAGCCTCCGGAGCCTCTGAAGGGGTGTTTGGCCTGTGACTGACCCCTGGCTCCGGTGTTCGGGTGGTCCTGTTGCCGAGGAAAGGATCGTGAGCCTCTGGGCCAATCCCAGGACTGCCCTGCCCGAAAGGGCTGTCGCCACTCCCAAGAGGCAGAGGGACAAAAGTCTGTCTGCGGAACTCCTGCTGTGGCCGCCTGTCAGACTTCTTGGAGGGGTGTAACAGGACCTTGCGCTTGTCCTTACCCTCGACCACATGTGGATCGAGAATAGGGCCAAACAGATCCTTTCCGGCGTACTTGGCTGTGGAGAGACGCCATTTGGCCTTTAGATCCGTTCTCCACTGCTTCAACCACAGTAGTCTGCGAGAGGCCACTGTGGCGGCAATGGATCTGGCCGAGCACTTGGCCGAATGGAGAAAGGCGTCAGCCATGTACTGTGAGGCTGCCACCAGTTTGACAAGTGTCTGGTGCACTCTGACCTGATCAAGAGGAACTAGGGTCTGAAGATCGCGAAGCCACATTATGGAAGCTCTGGCGAAGAATGAAGCAGAAGTCGCGGCTTTTATGGCCAGTCCAGAAGCCTGATGAGCCCTTCTGAAGGAGAACTCAAACTTCTTCTCCTCCTCCTTCAGAGCCTCTGCCATGTCGCCTGTGGCAGCGGAAGAAGAAAACAAAGAAATTAACGGGGAATCCACAGTTGGGACCTCTAGTATGGAAGCAAAGGAAGAGGACACGTTGTACAATTTCTTTTCTATACTGCTTTCTTTTGGAGTGGTGGCCAGGGATGACCACTGGGACTCAACCGCATCCCGAAAGACAAATGGGCAAGGAATTTGTTTTTGGTCCACAACCTTCACCACAAATGAAGGATTGGACTCCTGATCCATGGAAGTAGAGGGCTTTTCCTCCTGAACAGAAGTCAGGTTAGTGGTAGTGCAGACCTTCACAAGAAGGGATTTAAAGAGGGATGGGTCAAAGAGACCCAAGGTAGATGCCTGTTCGGGCATTGTCTCTTCATCCTCTGACATTGGAGTGTCAGCTATGGCCAAATCCACGAACTCCCCCTCTCCCAATTGAGAGGAACCCTCAGAGGTATCTGAACCCGGAGCCGTAACACATCCCGGCAGAGGAGAGAGACTTGGAGGGGGAGGCAATTGTTGGGAAGGAACCTGTGAACTCCAGGAGGAGGACATAAACTGGACAAATGCATGATGCATGAAAGCCCGGAATTGGCTCTGAGACCACGTATCCCCTTGGGGCTAGGGCTAGCTCCAACCACCACTGGAGCATGAACAACTTCGGGGCTCTGATGTATGGAGGAGTGGGAGGAGTGAGAGGGACCTGCCTGTTCGGTTGCCCCCAGAGGAGAACTAATCCAAGAGACTTCTTGCACAGGTGCAAAAGGAGGCTCCAGAATGGAAGTATCCAGTGGGGCAGGGGGAACCGCTTCGGCCCCACTGGATAGGAGCTGCTGTGCCTTGGAGAATTCCCTCTCCAGTGCCTGATGTCTCCTCGAGGCCTCTCGCTCAGCTGTTTTTGAAGTCTCTTTAGTGGATAAATGTTTGGTTTTGGCTTTTTTCTTCCCCCCTGCTTCCAATTCAGTAGATCTGCGCTTTGACTGCGCAGGGGGTGCACCAGAGACTTGTGTTGCCTGGGGCGAGGAACTGTCTGCCATTGCCACTAGATAGAGCTGGCCAAGGATATCTAGAGGAGGGGAAACAAGGGTGCAGATCACAGTCAGAGATGGAGCGCAGCCGCTCCTTACACTGAACAGAAGGCAAAAGGCAGAACAGCCAGACAGGCCTCTAGCCCTGTATGATTAGGCCTGGTGGCTAAAGGCCACTACTATCAAGAACAGATGGCCAGAAGACTCTTCACTCCAAACACAGGGCCCTAGGCCTGCGAGTAATAAAGACCCCTGTGATTCTTTTTTTAATTTTATTATTATTATTATTATTATTATTATTAAACAACAAAAATAAAGGCAAGAATATGGCAATAACGTCGGCGTTCGGACCTCTCACCACAGGTCAGGACAATCCCGACAAGGTCCGGCTTAGCCGGTCAAATCAGTCAAGAGGTCAGGAAAAAAGGGCCTCGCCTACAGGCCTCACTACAGACTGTATTCGACCAATGAAAGCTTCCCCCGCACGGACCTGCCAACGCAGGTCAAGGCAAACGGTTTCACTAGAAAGGCAGCCTAGCAGGCCCTAACAGCCCTGGGAGGTAAAATGGCGTCCACCAATGTGCTCCCAAAATGGCGACCACCCAACGACCACGCGGTCAAAATGGCGGCCACAACTCCCCAAGTCTCCTAAACCATGAAGGAGACGATCAAATTTGAAATGAGGAGATAGCAAAGGCGTCCGGACTCCCCTCTCCTCCCCCCCATCATCTGAAATGTATGGTTTCGAAGGGAAACGCTCTGCGTGAGTTGGGGGGAATCCGCTGCTGGAGCCTCGTGGCGCCGAATCCTAGAAGCTTTTTAGGGTGCCCTGCCAGACTGCTGTGATCTGCCGATCCGAGCATGCAAGGTCGGGTTGAAAGCTACCCAAGGCCCCTGCTTCTATGGAAGCCCAAGGCCCCGAAGGAGGGAGAGAGCCCTGCCAGAGCCCAAGGGCTCAAGCTAGAGGAAGGACAAAGTCCTTTTAAGGTCAGCCTCTTGTGGAAAACGAAAGGAACTTTTACGAATTCCAAAGGGTGCAGAGAGGTTTATTTGCTCAAGGTTCAGAAGCAGTAAAACAAGCAATTCTGAACCCCGAGGGGGGGGTCCAAAGTACAGTTTTATAGTTTTCTTTTCTCAGGAACAAAGAAGCACACATAGAAATCTACATTGTATTTCATCAGGTTAGTTTCTCACAGGCATACAATGAAGAGAGTCTTACTTGATACATTGTTTCTGAATGCAATGTGCTTTTGGGTTAGTCACGTATTTGCTAACACAGCTTTATTCCAGTAATTGTGCAGACACATCATTTTGCTTTAGTGATTTTTCATTATCATTATTATTATTATTCTACTTTTTCCTACTTTATTCTTCATTATTCTTACTTTATCCTTACTTTAAGCCAAAACCCAAAAACTTAACTTTAGGTAATTTAGAAGAAATTTAAAAGAAAGCCAATTTAAATTGAATAATAGGAAAAAAACTATGGAGCCAGAAAAAACCTGCGTACTGCTGAGCCTAAGACTAAGTCAAAACTGGGAATACACACCCAAAGGGAGATGTGACTAAAGCTCTGACTTAGTCTCTCTGAGCAGGAAGGCTGAAATAACCCAATCATGTGGATTCTACATCCACCATGCTGGAGAAGGACAGATTAACTATGAGGCTGAAAGATAAAGAAGATACAGACTATTATCAAATTTGGAATTTATTTTATTCTTGGTTAGAGAAAAGAAGGAAGGATTAGGAATTGAACATGTATTAGTTTAGCAAATTTCAAACAACTTGTTGACTGGAAAAATTAACATATATTGACAAAAAAAATTAATAAAAAAGATTGGAAAAAAGAAAGAAAAAGAAAGAAAAAAGAAAGAGAGAAAGAAAGAAATAGAGAAAGAAAGAAAGAAAGAGAGAAAAAAGAAAGAGAAAGAAAAAAGAGAAAGAGAAATAGAAAAGAGAGAAAGAGACAGAGACAGAGACAGAGACAGAGAAAGAGAAAGAAAGAAAAAGAAAGACAGAAAGAAAGAAAGAAAGAAAGAAAGAAAGAAAGAAAGAAAGAAAGAAAGAAAGAAAGAAAGAAAGAAAGAAAGAAAGAAAGAAAGAAAGAAAGTGTTTGGAAATAAAACGGCTTGAAGCAGCTGGAAAGATAGTTTTCTCTAGTAATAGGAGTAAGAGTAATATTAGTAGGAGTGGCAGTGGGGGAAAGTGGAGTGGTGAGTAATAGCTGTGAATGCTTGCTTGTGTGTATTGTCTGGAGACTTGTGTTATTGGATCTTTGGATCCCCTAAATTGGGTACAGTTAAAAGAACTCAAGACTCAGAACAAATTCAACAGGGGGCAGTAAAGGTTGTGGATGGGCTTTCCAAAGTCTATATTGATATAGGCTTCCAAAATAAGGGAGATTCCTTGGGTTCTTGACCTGGTCTGACTCAAAAAGAAGAAGAAAAGAAAAGACACATCTCAAACTGGTAGAGGAATTGCAAACTGAGATGGTAATAAGTTCAGAACTTCAAACCTGAAAGTGAAGAATTTATTCCAAACGGAAACCAGTTATTCCAGTCCCAGTTCTTTCCAGAAGCTATTATTTCTTCATAAATTGTATACTGGACTCACAGTCTCAGTTGTACTGGAGTCAGCAAACTGGGATCCCAATTTACACTTCTCTGAATGATTCTAACATCAGAATATTCTTTTCTCCAGGGGACCAGAATGGGAAATTTGAAGGGCCACGTCCTCCCAGGAAGTTTCTTTTTATTGTTTGGCCTCTGGTGGTCAGTGAAATACTCGCTAAAACATATCAGCAGGACACCGAAGAAGAACGGTCACGTACAGTGGAACTTCAAACAAGTGGAGGTCATCGAAGGAGCAGTCAAAGTGGGCTTTACATTGATAGGTAAGACTCAGAATATGACTTAAGAAATTTGAGGATAGCTGCTTATCGCTCTCCTTGCTTTGAATGTGTGCCTTTTAAGCAAACTAATCACCTACATCTCCAACCTTGGCAACTTTAGAATCAGAATCAGAATCAAGCTGGAGAGACCTTGGGGGCCTTCTAGTCCAACCCCCTGATCAAGTAGGAGACCCTATATTATTTCAGACAAGTGACTATCCAGTCTCTTCTTTTTTTTAATCTTTTTTTTATTGGTTTCCCCCCCCCATAAATGCAAATTTTTCCAATCAACAAGTTGTCTGGAATTTGCTAAACTAATACATACTCAATTCCTAATCCTTGTTTCTTTTCTCTAACCAAATATAGAATAAGTTCCAAGTTTGATAATGGTCTGTATCTTCTTTGTCTTTTAGCCTCATGGTTAATCTGTCCATTTCTGCACAGTCCAAAATCTTCCTGATTACTTCTTCTTCTTGTGGCAAAGCTTCATTTTTCCAATATTGTGCAAAGATTATTCTTGCTGCTGTAGTAATATGTAAAATTAAATATAATTTCTGCTTGTTAATCTTTTCAGGCATAATGCCTAATAAAAAGAGTTCAGGTTTAAAATTTACCTGTTCATCCAATATTTTTTCTAACCACATATGAATATTTTTCCAATAGACCTTTGCCTTCCCACATGTCCACCATATATGATAATACGAGCCTATATTATGTTTACATTTCCAACATTTATCTGACATATTTTTAAACAGTCTTGCTAGTCTTACTGGTGGGAGATGCCATCTATAAAACATTTTGTACAAGTTTTCTTTATATGAAGTAGACATTGTCAGTTTATAATTTCTCTCCCATAACATTTGCCATTTTTCTAGTTCTATGTTATAACCAAAAATTTTTGCCCATCTTATCATTGTTTCTTTCACTTGTTCACTTTCCATGTCTAGAATTAACAAAAAGTTATACATTTTCTTAATCAATTTCTCATCTGAGCTCAACAAAATCTTATCAAACGCATTTTGATCTTTATAAAATCCATACATTTTTACATCTTTTTCATATCTATTTAATATCTGTAAATATGCCCACCAAGATAACTTAATTCCTAAGTTTTCCAATTCTTGTTTGGGTTTTAATTTTCCATGAGTATCTAAAATATCTTTATATGTCCATATTTTCTCAAAGTCCACTAAATTCGGATGTATAAATGCCTCCATTGTTGACAACCACCCTGGAATTTTAGTATATATTTTAGCTTTAATTTTTTCCCATCCAGTCTCTTCTTAAAAACCTCCAGTGACGAAGCACCCACATGAAGCAAGCTGTTCCAGTGAGTAATTGTTCTCACTGTTAGGAAGTTTCTCCTCAATTCCAGGTTGCTTCTCTCCTTGATTAGTTCCCATCTATTGTTTCTTGTCCTGCTCTCTGCTGCTTTGGAAAATAAGTTGACACGCACACCCTCCTCTGTGTGGCAACTTTAAGACTTGTGGACTTCAACTCTCAGGAGTTCTGGTTGAGGAATTCTGAGAATTGAGGTCCACAAGTCTTAAAGTTTCCAAGGTTGGAGATCCCCTGACCTACATAAAAAAAAACTGGAGGGCAAACTAAAAGTGAGGTTATTTGCATAACACATCACAGTGCAAAATCAACTATCCTAATCCAACACTCTTCAAATCCTGGATTTCACAACCAGTGAGGTCAAACTGTGTAGGGTTTATTTTTAATGAGATATTAAATTTACCACTAAGTAGGAATTAAATAAGACTTGTACAAAGGAAGTGGGCTTTTGCCATATGCAGTTTTGATCCCAAGTTGAATTAATAATGTTATAAATTCTGCTACTTAATTCTTTGGTAACCATCAAATTGTTTTAATGAATATATCTAGCCTATTAAACAGGCAAATTATATCCTTAACTGCATTGTTGTCTCAAGATCCATTTAAATTTATCATCTGCAATGCACTTGGAGTTATTTGCTGCGGTTTATTTATATTTTTTTATATTTTTAATTCGATTTCTATGCCGCCCTATTCCGGAGAACTCAGGGCGGCGGTTTATGGGTTTCTCTCCCCCCCCCTTTTCCCCTGGTCATTATTGTTGGTTTTTAAAATTATATCATGTTAACATTTTGGAGTCAAAAAGAAAATATATTGAGTATATGGTTAGGCTTGCTTTCTTTTTAGCTAAAAGGATACAAAGCTTTGCAATCAAACAGAAGAAAAGCATTGACTATCAGTGGAAAAATTACAACACTTCCTGCTACATACAATGCTACTTTAGTTCTGCTGGTGGTATTCATGGAGTGCTTTAAAAAAAGTCCAGGTAGTGCCAGCAAAGTTGATGGAAGCTCTACCTGTTTTTGATGCATGTCACACCTCAACTTTTTTTTAATTATACCCTGCAGGCATCACTGGTATTTACCGTGTTACTTTCCCTTCAGATACACCTTCCCTAACAGATCAACTTTGGTCTCTGTTGAACAGGGATTCTTGCTGAGCAGTTTGTCCCCGATGGACCTCACCTCTATCTCTACAGTGGGCAACCTCGAAGTTGGGTGAAGTTGATGAACTGGCAACATTCCACCATGTATTTATTCTTTTTGTTCTCTGGAGCAGCAGATATAGTCACCTATTCCTCGACCTTAATGCCTATTGGGCTGGACCGCTTCATGCTTGGTATTGCACTTTTTGTGGAAGGTAGGCACAAACCAAGAGACAGTAAATACATGGGAAGCATCTTTGTCAGGTATTTGGGAAGTTCTAGGTACCATTTTTGTTGCACTCAAAGAGCAATATATGTTTGCTCCTTAAAAAAAGACTCTCTATGTATCTCACAAAGCAGGAGTCTCAGATAAGACCTTCTCAGTGACTGCAGAGGAACTGTCCTGTTCTCTCAGCTTGGATGTCTCCCTTCTCTCTGGTTATGGCAATAGCAAGAGCACTTAGACTTATATACCGCTTTACAGTGCTTTACAGCCCTCTCTAAGCGGTTTACAGAGTCAGCATCTTGCCCCCAACAATCTGGGTCCTTATTTTACCAACCTCAAAAGAATGGAAGGCTAAATCAACCTTGAGCTCCATCAGGATCAAACTCCGTCTGTGGGCAGAGTTTCCCTGCAATACTGCATTCTTACCACTGCGCCACCATCAGTGGATTTAGTGAGAGTGCTCCAGAGTGCACAACCATTTCCTTTGAAATGGTATATGACAGAGTTCCCCAACGTTTCCAGCTTTGTGGACTGGCTGGTAGTGGTGGTGGGGGAACTGGATGGTTCGTGCAAGCAGCCAGCAAGCACACGTGCACAGCTCCATTTCTACGAGCGGCATGCACGCATGCCTGCTACTCACACAAATGGAGCACACAAGCACATGCTCGCCTGCTGCTCTTACAAGTGAGGATGTACATGCACATGTGCTCGCTGGCCATTTTCATGGCTGAGTTGCAAACCCATCACAACCATTAGTGAGCTGTGGCCCACAGGTTGGGGCCTCCTGGTATAGGATCACAAGCTCGAACCAGGGGTTGGACTAGAAGACCTCCAAGGTCTCTTCCAGCTCTGTTATTCAGAACTCTGTATCTGGCTCAATGTTTTTTGCTTGTTAAATATTTTTTGTTTGTAGTTTTATTTTACCTCTAGCTTCTGCCTATGTTGCAGGCTAATGACTTTTCATTACTCTTATAGTTTTATTTGGACATTAGCTTCATGGAGTAGTGTCTGAAGACTCAAGGCATTGCCTTTGTTTGTTTGTTTTTTGCCCTACAGCAGAGCCCCAGGAGAGCAATACAACTGGTGCTTTATGCAGTACTCTTCCAAAACACTACCTCAAAATGTATTTCCTTTATTAGTGAGGCTTCCATTATTCCACTTTATTGTAAGGATGCTGCAGAATTGGTTTTCAAAATTCTGTTTCAGTCATTGTGAGCTTATCTGGTTATTGGTGAGCCTGAGAGTTGTTACCGATGTTGGTTTTGGTTATACATCTTATCCATCCTTCTAGAACATCCATCTGAACTTCATTATGAGTTGAAATAAAGCAGAAGAAGCAGGAAAGCCAAAGATGAGTGGGAGACAGATTTATATAAAAAAGGCAGGATGTTCAGACACTTTCATTGTGCAAGGAAATTGCACCTGATCCATAAGAATTGCATTGTATGTATGCTATTTCCCTTTTAACCATCACCACTAAATGTAGCTTGCCAACTCAAACACAGGCCAATCCCATTAGTCTCAAGGGCAGAAAATCAGAAACTACAGGTGTTTAGTTTGGGAAGCCAAGCCTTTCTTAAGCATCTATAAACATCTATAAACTGTTTCACACTTTGTTATTTCCTGCGTTCTTTTTTTTTTTTTTACACATTTGTCACTGAACACTGGGCACAAGCAACATGAATTGGTTGTAAGGACCAGAATGCCATCACTAAAGCTACTAATGCTGGTTTGATGCAAGACACACAGTTCTTCCTATAGGACTTCCTAATTTATGGGAAGGGAGTTAAACAATTCCCAGGCAAGCTACAGATCCCACTGATAGAACCAATTCTAACTCAGCTCAGCTCAAGAAAATGTTGGCTATGTCTTACATTGCCCAGGTTTCATCCCTGTAACTTGTTTATCTCCAAAGAGCAATTAATGCCTCATTGGCTAAAGCCAGTGTCTGCTCTTTCCTAACATGGCTGATTATCTGAAAATATCTGATTATCTGAAAATAATGTGGTATTCCTTGATTATTTTGATGCACGCTGAAAATCTCACCTCTGGGGTTCTCTTGAATAAAACAACAGAAGCTAATCCAGATATGAGACTAATTTGTCTTATAGCCACATCTTTTTAAAAAAAATTGGATACCTTTGAGTCAGGTATTTGAGAGAAATAGTTTGGTCTTGCTTTCTTCTTCCAAGGGCTGAAAAAGAGTATCTGTCTGAAGGTCGCCCAGCTGCCTTTGTTTCTACCTCAGGTTCAGAACTCAGAGCTCCTGGGTTCTGTCTTGCAGCCTTGGCCACATTGGCTCTCTCACAGTTTAATGTTGCTTATTTAAATTTCACTCAAAGTCTTCTGGGAGTGGAGGAGAGCTAAAGATGCACTGCCCCATTGGAGTTGATCCAAGCTAAATTGGAATTAACTGAAACCATCATCAATGCATAGGATTTATAGGGATGGCTTAAACAGGAGTGCCCTGTCCCACATTCTTTCTGAAATTCCATGTCATTCTCCTGTGGTTGGAGGGCATGTATACATAAGCTTTGCCCTGAGGATCACATTTTGTGTAGAACAGGAGAAACCTGTAATGCAACTCAGTTATTGACAGTTGCTTCATTTTTGGTTTGTCCTTTTTTACTGTCTTGCTAAACTGTCCACAAAAAGGGCTTCCACTGTTATTAAAAACTAGAGATATATTCATGCTTTAAAAAAAAAAACCATGGCAGGCTGTTTTGCTTACAGAGAAAGTTGGTTTATTTGATCAAGATTATAATAGATATGTTATCTCTGATGAGATTTAATGAACTGAATATGTTCAGGTTTGAGGCTGAGGTTTTTATGGATTTGTTTATAGGTGACAGATGAGATATGGGAAGATACGGGAAGAAGAGACCAGTTGTTCTGTTTTAAGAGAAGATGATCTACTAAAATGTGATACTTGTGATAAAGGAGAAAGTCTTTTCTTTTTAGTTGCAGTATTTTTATTTTCTTCCTTTTCCAATTTTTTTTCTGCACTTTTCTTTTTCTCTTTTTATTCTCCTTTATGTGTATTATTTTTTTATTGTAAATTGTAATGTTTAGTGAAATTACTATGAAAAATGTTAAGGTACAAAGGTTTTTCTTGAAAACAATAGCAGTTTTGAACAACTTCTGCATTTTAATAGGCTTCCTCTTCCAATATCACGTCACTAACCGGCCAATGCTTGATCAACACATCCATTCCATGCTCCTGACGGCCATTTTTGCTGGCGTTACCACTTGCTTCGTACAAGTCTTTGTGCGTGACAACTTGATTTTGGACTTATTTGCAGCCAGCCTGGCTCTCTTGCAAGGAACCTGGTTTTGGCAGGTAGGCTCTCTTTTCAGTTTTCTTATTAAATTAGCTTGGCTGTTGGCCGTGATGGAGAAGCTAAAATTCAAGGCAACTCATGGGAATCCCTTTAAATCTACTCTATAAAGTGTGGGGCAGCTTAGAGCAGACCTGAAGAGGAAGTCCAGTGCCATATCCTCAAGCATGTGTGTGTGTGTATGTGTGTGTGTGTGTGTGTGTGTGTCTTGAGTGTTTTTTTAGATTGCTAACAAAGAATGAAGGGGGACTGGGATAGCTATTTTGAGTTGATTAGAGCTCTCATCAGCCAGCCATACCATATATAGCACCCGGTCTGTTCTGGTTTCACTCCAATCTAGGAGCATGTTTTGCAGGCAGACGTCATATACTGTGAATACTGTAAATTCAAAATTTTGTGGCTGACAAAAAGTTAGTGGGAGACCAGTATAGCTATTTCAAGCTCTTTAGCTCTCATCAGCTAGTCATACCCCTCTGGGATTCAAACCTGGCAGCTTGCATGTTAGGCAACTGTATTAACCTTTTGAGCCACAAGTTCCTCCTTACTCCTGTCAGCAGAAACCAGGGAGGATATATATCTTATCTGTTGGCATCATAAATTAACTAATACAAAGTTCTGAGTAGTAATATAATCATACTTCTGTTTAACCACTTCCTCACTGCCCTCAAACCTCTTTATTAGAATATCACAAGAACCTGGACATTGGTAGGAAAGGAGGAGTTTGGGGTAAAACCAGTGGTGAGATTCAAATATATGAACAACTGGTTCTCTGTGTGGAGGCTGCTTCCAGAAGTCCATTCTGGGCCTGGGCAACAAAAAAATTAGCTACTGGTTCTGCCGAAGTGGTGCGAACCAGCTGAATCCCACCACTGGGTAAAACACATAAGTAAGGTGTAGATGAATCATTTTTATGCTGGACAGCTTCTAAAATGAATGTTTGCCATTTGTGCTTTACCCAGAATCTTTGCAACTTGGTATGCCTGTTAATTGCATAGGACATCATCAGTGCTCTTTTTTTAAAAAAAAATCCCAGATAGGTTTTGTGTTGTATCCACCATGGGGAGGACCAGAATGGGATCTGAATGACCACAGCAACATAATGTTCATCACCATGTGCTTTTGCTGGCATTATGCCCTTGCAATCCTCATTACGGCAGTGAATTATCTCCTGGTTTATTGGTAAGTTTTCTGAAATAATATGTTCCTGATCAACATTATGTCCTTGAATAAACGGGTATGCAGAGACTTGCAATGGAATAAAAGAGTATGTGAAGGAATACAGGAAACTTTGCTTCCTCTGGTGATTGTCCAATGACAGCATGGTGCCTCAATACAACAAGTTGTTGCAATCATGTTATAGAGACCAGGAACAAATTGTTTAGACCAAGAAAGAAACCAAGTTGCAAACACTTATTGGTTTGCTTAATCCTTGGTTACCAAATAAATCAAGGGTTTCCATTCAACAGTCTAAGCCAAAGCCATACTCTGTAGAACAGGGTGTCCAACGTAGGCAACTTTAAGACTTGTTGAGCAACTCCCAGATTGTGGACTTCAACTCCCAGAATTGTGGACTTCAACTCCCATGGTTGCTTGAGGAACGTTGGGAGTTGGAAGTCCACAAGTCTTAAAGTTGCCAACATTGGACACCCCTGCTGCAGAACATGGTATGGATCGAGCCTTCTGTAGAGTTAACCAGTTGGGACCCACTAATTCCCTACATTGCCTGGCAGACTATTAATTATGTGGGGATGTAACACAGCAAAGATAAAAAATACTTTTGATCACCTTAAGAGTTAAAAAGCTGCAGGTCTTTGAAGACGCTCTTGCAAAATTCTTACTTTTGAGCAGGACTTGACTTATGAAGCAGGTTTCCCCATGAGATCTGCCTTTTCACTCCTTCAGTGGGAACCATTTAAAGTCAGGTAGGACAAAGCTTCCTTTTTTTAAATCAGACAAGGTTTCCTCATAGTCTAAGAAGTTCAATAAGAGGATATTTCCTTCCAGAAGAGGATATTTCCTTCCAGAATGTACCTACTCAGTTCCTATGCTTCCAGCATCCCATTAGGCAACTCCAGAACTCCCTTCAAAGTAGATTTCTCAAGTGTCAGGTATAATATATGAATGGGGAACCTGTTTATCAAGGGCCACATTCTTTCAAAGAAAACTATGGGTAGAGTCCCACTGAGGTGTGGACTTGAATGAGAAATGAGTGGACCTCTCTCTCTCTCTCTCTTACATTTCCTCTTTTTCCTTTTCTTCCTGTTATTTCCCTTTCTGATATACCCCTTCCCCCTTTCTTACTCACATAGTGGGGAGAGAATAATGTCTCCTTCTTGTAGAACAATTACCCTGGTTGTTTGCAGAAGGTTTTTGAATGTTGAAAGCTCCTCCCAGTTTCCTACCCCCCCCCAAATGACCTCATAAGCAATCAGCTGGACAAAACTATGGTGGGACTAATCAAATTATCATTATCATTGTCCATAGCTACTTCAAGAATTATAAAAGGAGCAACAGACAAATTGGGATTGTACTTAGCCTAAGGAAGCAAAAGAATATTCATGATCCCCTCTTAAATGAATCGGATGAAGAATAAGCCAGGATGAATTGTTCAGTTGCTTCTGTTTGATTCCAGAAACCTGAAAATGAAATAATCTTAACATTCCAAATATGTATAGCTTCTGGAAAGATCAAGAAGTCTTTGTCTAAGTATAAAATCAAGATGGCGGCACTTCCTTTACATTTTCATATCGTATCTTCTGACTTGTCTTAGTCCCTGGAAACAGAATTGATAATGCTTCTAATTGCCAGATGTTCAACCTTTATCCAACAGTGCACTTTTTAATGAAGCAATTTGTTTTATCGACAGTGAAAGAAGCCACTAATCTTAATTAGGATTTGCTTATTGTAACACATTTTAATCTATCTTATCTTCAGTTATATACAAAGAATTCCCAACCTTATTGTGAATAAGCCTTCTAATTTTGCACCATCTGCACATTGGGTCCGTAGATATTATATCAAATGATTGAGCTTTGACTGTAAGGGCATGAAATGCCTCAAGCTCCAGTACACAGGTGAGAGGAAACCCAGTTTCCATGGTCTAGGGTTCACATAGATTACGCTGGGCCCTTTCAGGGACAATTCTTCCTGATTGTTGTGGACAGCCATTCCAGATGGCTAGAGGTTGTTCCTGTTTCATCAACAACTACTGCCAGGACCGTTAAGGTACTGCGAGGAATATTTGCATCACACGGCCTTCCAGATGTACTGGTTTCAGACAATGGCCCCCAATTTACTTCTTCTGAGTTCCAGGTCTTCCTGCAATCTAACATGATCTGGCATGCAACTTTGGCTCCTTTCCACCTGTCGTCCAACGGAATGGCTGAACGAATGGTGCGCACTACCAAGGATGCCCTCAAGAGATTGGCTTACAGTAACTGGCATCACAGGTTAGCAGATTTCCTTCTTGCACACCGCACCATACCTTGCACTTCAACCGGGAAGTCTCCTGCTGAACTTCGCTGGGGCCATCGCCTCATTACTAAGCTGGATAGGCTGCACCCTGATAGGGTGGCTCCACAGGCATCTCATCCGAGGGCTCCAAGAAGACTACAAGTGGGAGATCCAGTTTGGGCGCATAACTATGGGCTGGGTCACCCCTGGGTACCAGCTGTGGTTTGCAAGGTCTCAGGGCCTTTATCATACAAAGTGACACTGGGGGACAGCCGTGTCCTTCGCCGGCACATAGATCAGCTGTGTGCTAGCTGGGTTTCACACCCTTCCGCTCCTGGCTCTGCTCTGGGAGGGGAGGAGGATCAGAATATGCATTCTGAGGATCTAATGCAACAGTCTGTCCAAGGTCCTAACAGCGGCTTGGGCAGGATTTTAAGGGATGGGGAATCACCCCATACATCCATGTTCACTACAGAAAGGCGTTCACACCGGGGGTATCCTAACTTTTCACAACTGACAGATAGTGCTCCAGACAGGGAGACTGACTGGGGGCATTCCAACAATTCACAAGACTCTAGGGAACTAGAATTCAGAGGGGAACCCAGGCCCAATTCTGCAATTGCTCCCAAAAGAAAGTCAAGGGAACAATAGGTAGCCTGGGAGGCATCTCCTGACTCTGACACCTGGGGCACATCCTTAGGGGGGTTGGGACAAGGAAGCAACCCAAATGCCCAGCACACTTCAGCTGAGGGCAGGGGATGCGAATACTGTCCCCCCCAAGAAAGGTCCATTGTGGAACTGGGGAATACCACCAAGCCACAGCATGCTGCCTGGGACGGACAGGCCCCAGCCACTCCGCAGAGGGGTGCGTCAACCAGGTCAGGGGAGCAGCAAAGTCCTGGCCTACTGAGCCCGGTGGCCAAGCAGGTAGGTCAGGCAACAACTCCAGGGGTATCTGGAAATGTAAGGCAGCAACGCCTGGGCTCACCTAGCCTGGTGGGTGAGCAGGTGGGTCCAGCAGCATCGCCAGGTCTGAGGTCGCAGAGAACGAAACGGCCACCCAAGTACCTCAGGGAATATGTTAACCTGCAGTCCAGTTCCGGGGGAACGAAGTAGAGGGCCCCAAAGAAGAGGGGCCGTTGACTTCTCATTAGCATTATCAATTTTTGTTTCGGATACAATTATGTCCAAAATGATAGTGGGTGCCAGCCCATAACCCAAACAGTGGGTAATCCCACATTCCATGTATTTGTTACTTGGGAGTGAGACATTCTCATTAGAGAACTGTGAAAGCAGGAACAGCGTGTTCCCTCTCTAGGGGGAGGCGTGTTGTGTCCTGAGCCTATGGAAGCAGGCTTGGGATACTGCAACACTCCCAGGCAGTTGCACAAGCTGCCCGGGACCAGACAGAGTGGTGCCAGCTCTGCGCGCATGCACAGGGCAGGAAAGCGCTCCGTGGATGTAACAATTCTGCCCGGGATTTTGGCTTGTTAGTTAAGAGAGGCCTGCATGCCTCACAGGAGCTGTCTTCCATCCTAAAGCTCAATAAAAACTGTTGTTGTTGAAGAATGAATCTCGTCACTCCTCATTTCCTCAAGGACATAAAAGTCTAGACATTTCAATAGCCAACCTCATGAACTTTTAAGAACACAATCAGAAAAGTAGGCAGAGCAACTATGGAAACTGCAGTGCAAAGTGTTAGATTCAGACTTCAGCCTAACCAATTCCCATACTGTAAAATGGGAGCTCCTTATTCCTGCTCTCATCATGCCTTGATGGTGAAGACAGAATGAAATGGAGATAAACAAATGGAATTCAAGTGGTCTGATAATTAAGTTGGCCGCACGGAACTATCCTGTAAATCCTCCTGTGAAACACTCCTCAAGTGCACATGCCGATATGCCATGTTTTGCACCTTTCCAAATCAAGGGATTTCTTTCAAAAAATGAACAAACTTTGTTGTTGTTGTTGTTGTTGTTGTTGTTCTGTTTCAGAATGCCAGTGCTATAATTCTTTTGCTGTACTCAGGAGTGTTGCTGACATTATAGTATTCTGCACTCTGTAGGATCATGTTCTAAAGCTTTTGATTTCAGCATTCCAAACACTCCGGAATCAGAAACTGCAGCTATTGTTATCCAGGGCATAGAATAAATCAATCCAAGTTTAAAATAATAATATGGCCTCCTTGATTATTTCATGCAGTTTGTTAGTTAAGTTTGCTTTGAGGTAAAACAAGGTAAATAAGTGTGAGTAGTCATTCCAACCAGTAGAAATCTGCTTCAGATTAAGGTTATGTTGAACTGTTTGTAATTCTAATTTTCCAAGAGAACAGGAAGACAAATGTCTAGAATTGTGGGTTTCTCTTGTCTTTTTCAACATATCTGAAACATGTGAAATTGATCTGGCGAGGTCAAAAAAAGCAATATAAACTTCACAGCCCAACAAACTCATCCCCAACCCAGATAACAGAAGAAATATTCTGCTAGCAAAACAGAGTGGTGGCAGAAAGAACTGGTCAACATTAATGGGGCTAAAGGGAACACATGAAAACCATGCCTCCCAAATCTCTCTGACATACTCTGGAAGGTCTAGAGATATTGGATTGAAGTTGTCTAGTCTCCTTTCCTATTGTTTATGTCTAGACACCATGAAATTTGTTTGCTGGGCACTCTGCACAAAGAACTTGTCCTAGCCACTCATACAGGTAACACAGAACTGTCCTTAGCTAGGGCTTGTTTCACCCATAACACAAATTTGTAAGCCATGGTTTCCAAATTTTAACAACTGGTTTCCAATTCACATGAAAATCAAACAGGCCACTTCATAACTTGGTGTCATGTGTGAAGGAGTCGGTGATTTAACTGTGTCACTATTTTACCTGAAGAGGATGGAAGGGCTTGAGAAAGCTATGTAGTCAATAAGTTGGATCCATCATGGGTGCTCCTGGATGTGACTAGAAATTACTCAAAAAAAGGAGTTTCCGGTTTGTGATCACAGCGCTGGCAGACAGCGGGGCGATCGCTCCCTCCACCGTCTGGTTTTCTCCCACCGGGAGACCCAGAAAGGGGTCAAAAGTCGCCTTGGAGGGGCGACAAGCGTGAAGAGGACCTCCCGATTGATCGTGGAAGGGCGGCAACTCTTTGGGCAGCTTTTAAGACTGACAAGGAAAACATTGGCCATTCACATGGCCCATCATTAAGCCGCTACCTGCCAAGGCCAAAATTACAACCAAGCACTTTGAAAACACTGCAGAACTGGGTGAGAATTTACCTTCCTGTATCCCAAGTATTTTCCTGTTAAAAACCTTCTGAAATGTTATTCTACAGCAGGGGTGTCAAACTCAATTTCACTGAGGGCCGCATCATCATTGCGGTTGCCCTGGGGGGCTGGGGGCGTGGCCAGAGTGGGTGCAGCCTACTGGGTGGGTGTGGATGGAGTGGGTGTGGCCTACTGGGTGGGCGTGGCCAGTTCTACATCATTCGCATCAAGGGTGCCTATGGGGGCCTGGGCAGGAGTGGGACAGATCTGAGGGTCTCTGGCAAAAGAGGGTAGGACTGGAGCAAGTGCCAAGGCATTGTCCACTGGGGCAAGTGCCAAGATGGCCACCACAAAATTGTACATTGGTTCCCGGTTGACTTGGGCCAGGGCCAAGGCAGCGTGGGCCGTTCCCTGTTTCCAGGATGGCTTCGCAGGCCACATGAAACCACTTTGCGGGCCACACCCGGCCCCCGGGCCTTGTGTTTGACATGTCTGACCTAGATGATCAAATAATAACCATAAAACTGGATGTGACTTTCCATCTAAACCAGAAGAAACCTGAGGAACAAGAAGACCAAACTGAATTGAAGGAGCCACCAGGACAACAATTTAATGACTACAAATGGGCCAGCTTCTCTGGAAAATTGATAACTAAATAGTCTCCCTTGGTTCAAGTAACATGTACAAGAATGAAGGAAGATCCATCTGATTATTTGAAGGCATTGATATGGAAGCCTGGTTGGCACAAAAAGAAAGCTAGAGTTAGGTTTTTTAACAATGGGATCTTTTGATTTATGATAAAGGATCCTAAAGTCTCAACTAATGGGCTAAAGGGAGATTTTTAGATGAAGGGAAATATGATTATTGGACTTAAATATTACTGTTAAAAGAACGATAAAAATAAGGGGTTAATTGGCTTAATATTTAGGATTTAGATTTATAAGGAAAATGAAAACTATTAGGAATTAGCTTTGAACTATTGTTTAGCCCAGATAATATATAGATGATGGACTTGAGGCAATAAAGGATACTCTATTAGTAAGTGATGTATTAGGATGAGAAATAGAAAATATTTATGAAATAAGATAAGAATATATTTAAGTAAGTAATATGTGTATTCTAGATATAACTTTTATGTGGTGAAATAAAGGAAATTTGAATTACCCAAAACTTAAATACTATGGATATTAAAGGTTAAATTGAAATATTGTAATTAAAAATTAGGTAAAACTTAAAAACAGGACATGGATATGTATAAGCAAAAAATATATTGATAAATGTTTTAACTAAATTTGTCATAATTAGAAATTTACTAGCCTAAATACTATATAGCAAAGGTTAAGGGAAATAGAGAAGGAATTTTTGATGATGTAATCTGAGATATGTACTAAAGATTTTGTTATTGAACCACTGATTACCCAGTCACCACGCTGCTTTCCAAATACTTAAATGTAAAACTGGAAAACCAATAAAATTTTGTTTTTTAAAAAAGAAATTACGCAAAAAAGGGATATTTTTCAGTATTAATAAAAGCATGCAAGATATTCTAAATCACTTTTATCAACCCCATTTAAATATCTACAAATGCGCCTCTCATCCAATTATTATAAAATTCATGATGGTAATTGGCCAAGTTCTTTAGATATTGCTAGGCCTGCTGATTATTCAATCATAATTGTAGCATGAAAGTTTTTAGCACTGATACTGCAGGGAAAATGTACTATGTCTCTTACCTGCTACATGCTTTTTCCAGCGAACCAATTCCAATGGATGAATTAATTCATTTTGTGATCTTCAGGATCTCTCTCTCTCTCTCTCTCACACACACACACACACACAAACACGTACTGATAGTACTGACAGCTGAACCTTATTTCTCTATAGGCATTCAACCTTAGTAATTTCCTTCTCCCAGAAATATTTATCTAATCAGTTTGAGATTGAACTTGGATCTTGGTGCTTTACAAATGGAATTATTTTTATCTTCTTAATCATCAGTTAGTCACTCCACTATCCTGTGGCCATGCGATCAATAATAAAATAAAGTGATGCAGAACAATCTACGTGCATCTGTCTATCTTTCGGCTTTAGTACTGATGCACAATTATCACCATCCGAAAGACAGAATCCTTCTCTCTTCCCTTTAGATGTGGCCTTCCTTTGAAGCTGTTCAAAGCTTGATTAAATTCATAAAACAAACTTTCTTGGGAGGAAAGCATCATTTGCAATGCAGGATAATTGCCAAAAAAAAAAAAAAGTTGAAAGCAGGTGAAAGGTTTCTTAAAACACAAAGCCGGGAGGCACATACGGTAATTAGAATTTTATTCTTTAGGGAAATGATTGCATTGATCTAATGGATTATAATTTCTTAGGAGATCTTGTGATTTCTTTGGTTTGAAGCCAGGTTGCCTCCAGCACTGCTTCAGAATGCTTTGGACATATTAACGCAACAAAGAAGCCAATGGTTTAAAATTCAGGAAAAACGAGAATGGAGAGGGAAATTGTGATTTGTGTTTAAACCAACCTATCTTTCAGCCTCAAAGGGACAGCAGCAACAAGCTCCAAACATGTAAATAAGGGATGGTTTATTTGCGTAAGAAGCATCACAATTAAAACAAGGCATACTACATGACATAAAACTTAAAATACAAGATTAAAATATGTACATATTAAGCAGATCTTTCCCAGAAAATAACAACATGAATTGTGTTCTGTCACGCAGCCATGAGGTCCTCAAATGTACACTGATGGGGTCACAAAAGGCATGCATGCATATGTGTTGTTGTCTGCATGTCAGCACAATCTCAAAGAGCAGAAGCCACTGGATAGCCCCATTTGTTCTGGATCTTGTACCCGTGCACAGTCTATTCAACAATTTCCATACTTCCCAGCTTTCATCAGACCCAGATGCCGGCTCCTCCACTGGTTCCATCCAGAGCTGTGTTCTCTGTAGCTTTCCATGGATCCTCTCTGCTTTCAAATTCTTCAAAGTCTTCTGACGAGCTAAGGAAGCTTTTCCTGGATTTCAGGAGTGGTTGATGCATTAAGATCCCCCACCTTCCCTGCATCCTTCCTCCCCCCTTTTTTTTATTGTAACCTTTACTGTTATATTAGAATACTTTATGGTCTTACTGATTGGGTTGCCCAGTCTCATCTGACTGGGAGATGGGCCATCAACAAATCAAGTCAAAATCAGTCCTACCAATGCATGAGGTTGGACAAATTAGGTGGCTTGCATTCCACATCAAGCATGCCAAAGCTGAGTCACAAACAGAGGGAAAAAGCAGGTCTGGTGGCAGCAACAGATGACAGATCCAAGACGGGGAAACAGGACAATCCCCCAGGTCACATTCCAGCAGTTTCTGATACATTAAAGCAGGGGTCTGCAACCTTGACGACGTTAAGACTTGTGGACTTCAGCTCCCAGAATTCCTTAGCCAGCATAGCTGACTGTCAAGGTTGCAGACCCCTGCATTAAAGGATCATCCACAAGAACTTCAGAGTATTTGTCCCATGCTGTTTTGCTTTGCCTAATAACATTTGCCTGTACAAATATTATTGCATCAACTCAAGATGGTACTGACGCAATGATCTCTATGGCTACCTTCCCTACTTGTTGTTTTGGCATTTCAGAGACCCCCCCCACGTTGGTATTTTCAAGGACAGAAAGTAATAATCCGATGCTCTGATAGGATGGGGAGTGCTTAAATGTATTATTTTGCCTCCAGGCTCTTCAGAACCTTTAGAAGGTTCTGCATGGAGGCATGTTATTCACTAAATTTATGACTTTGCATTTGCTCACTTTGGCTTTTCCTTGAGAACGTAAGAACGTAAGCGGTGCCTTCCTAAATCAGCCCAAACAGTCCAATAGTGGCCAACTAACTGTTCAAGAAGCCCACTAGTCGCCCAGCAATGGTCTCCAGAAGTTGTATCAGCCCAATAGCCGTTGATCTCCATGGCTTTTTTTGCATCTGGTAAAGGGTAAAGATTTGGTGTCCAGCTCTAGGGGGGAGTGTTCTGTTTCTTAGCCGAGGGACCCAGTGTTGTCCAAAGACATTTCTGTGGTCATGTGGCCAGCAGCCGGAACACTGTCGAGGCAGCTGGAAGAGTGAACAGTCGTTACCTTCCCATTTCAGTGGTACCTATTTATCTACTTGCATTTGCATGCTTTCGAACTGCTAAGTGGGCAGGAGATGAGGCAAGTAACGGGAGCTCACCCCATCTTGCGGCACTTGGGTCTCGAACCTGGGCTGTCAGCTTTCCAGCAGACAAGCTCAGCATCTTTAACCACTGAGCCATCATGCCCCCTTGGCATCTAGTAGCAGACATTCTGTCTTCAATTTCCTCTTTTATTTAGAATTGGAAGGCAGGAGCAAGGGATCTCCTGAAAAGTGTTCCATGGATGTTGAATAGACCAGTTTGTTCCAGATGGACCTTTCCTCATCATCTATAGATAGTGTAGCTCAGGAGCTGAGTCAGGAGTTCTGGGAGTCCACAGGTCATAAAGGGGCCACAGTTGCCCATCCCTGGTATAGCTGCTGAATCAAACTTCAACAGGTAGATAATTCCATAGGGCAGAGGCTGCAAACTGAAAAGGCACGCTTGCTAGCGCCCATCATTCTGAGCTAACCTGCTTGGTTTTTTAATAATAATGATAATAATAATAAAGTTGGAAGGGTCCTTGGAGTCATCTAGTCCAACCCCTTGCTCAGGTAGGAAACCCTATACCATTTCAGACAAATGGCTGTCCAATCTCTTCTTAAAAACTTCCAGCGTTGGAGCATTCACCTCTTCTGGAGGCAGGTTGTTCCACTAGTTAATTGTTCTGTCAGGAAGTTTCTTAGTGTTCTAGGTTCCTTCTGTCTTTGGTCAGTTTCCATCCGTTGCTTCTCGTCCTGCCTTCAGGGGCTTTGGAGAATAGCTTGACTCCCTCTTCTTTGTGGCAACCCGAGATATTGGAAGATTGCTAGCATGTCACCCCTCGTCCTTCTCTTCATTAGACTAGACATACCCAATTCCAGCAGGCGTTCCTTATATGTTTTAGCCTCCAGTCCTCTGGTCATCTTTGTTGCTTTTCTCTGTGCTCTATTTCTAGAGTCTCAACATCGTTTTACACTGTGGTGACCAAAATAGGATGCAGTATTCCAAGTGTGGCCTTACAAGGCATTGTAAAGTGGTATTAACAGTATTAAAGAATATTGAGCAAAAGGAAAGGGGTTTTTTATGTTGCTTCAAAGCTTTTCCCACTGTGAAAGTCTCACGACTTTCAATTCCCATCCCAAGCATGGGCCACCCAGTCAAGGGGAGGTCTTGCAGTCCTGTGACCATAGAACCAGGCCACTAAGTCCTGGCTCCAGGTTCTGATAAAAACGGCAAGGTTGCTCCCGTTAGTTGGGAGCTTCTGCCCAAAAACTAGTGTTAGGCCCTGTAGAAAATGGGTCCCATTAAGGAGCTCCTAACAGCTTCTAAGAGGTTTGAGTATCAACATGCTTGGTAGGCATCCCTTCCAGGTTTCACTTTTAAATCTATTTACTTGAGCTAATAAGGAAGCTTAAAACCCCTTTATTTATGGGTGTTCATTTTCTCTGGCTCCCACTTCCCTGGGCACGTGATCACAGTCCTGACACTTGGCAAGGCAGAGACTCATGATAAAACAGCCCCAAGAAAACTCATCATCCTTGCCTTTTAGGTTTGACCAGGAGTGACCCTAAGGCAGGGCTTTTCAACCTTTTCACCCATTGTACCACTTTTAGGATATGGCAATATCCGAGTAGCACCAGTCGCCTAGCAAGGTGTCTAAAACTGGGATGACCCCCCCAAAACGAAAAAAGTGATGAAGTACAGGTAGTCCTCAACTTACAACAGGTCACTTAGTGACTGTTTGAAGCTACAGTGGCACTGAAAAAAAGAGCCCCCCAAGCCACAGGCGAGCAAGACGCCTGCCCGCCTGGCGGCGCTCTTCCTCCTGTCCGAGGTTTTCATTGTTGTGAACATTTCTGTTGAGGATTGGCAGCGGGGGTGGGGTGGGGAGGTGTTTGGTTTTTATTCCCCCGTCTGCTGGGTGGTTGCAGCAGGTTTTGGTCACTTCACATGACCCTAGGACACTGTGACCGTCATAAATATGAATCAGTTGCCAAGCATCTGAATGTAAATCACAAGACCCTGGAGATGCTGCAACATTCCAGCTGATCAGCGCTTCTTCTGGGCTCAGCAGAAGCACCAGGATCAGCGCCGAGCTCCAGCACTGATCCTAGCGCTTCCACTGAGCCCTGACAGCCCTGCAGCTCTAGCCGTCTCTCGCTCAGGCTTGTGCGGTGCTGCCACCGGTTCAGCTCATTCCCCTCCCCCGCTACCACTTTTCTAGAATGGTCGCGTACCACCTATCAGGTGCCAATGTACCACAGGTGGTACCTGTACCACTGGTTGAAAAAGCCCTGCCCTAAGGCACACAGCGATAGTTACTGAAATCAGAAACTGGAAGTTAAAGAGTTTATTGATGAGTTTCCAACTTTTTCTACATTCCCCATAGACCACACTAGGGAGTTTGCAGGTTAAGTAGATCTGTGCATAGTGGGAAGAGAAATTATACGGGGTGGAAGTTAAAAGAAAATTCACAGAAAATAAGGGGGGGGGGAATACAGGTTTATCAGAACTTCAAGGATATTTTTTTAAAAAAATGCTGTGAGGATTAACACCAACTATACAGGCATTACAAAGACATGATAGTCAATGGAGCAATTCTTTCTCGACGTGTCGGTGCCTGGTGATTCTCTCTTCTCCTCTGTATCTCAAACGTAATTCCTCCCTGTGGTGCGTAACCCCCTACACAATGACGAGCAACGTTGCAGATTCATTCTTCTTCTGCTTCTCCAAATGCCTGCCTTTCTCAAGGTAGGACAATGGTGCTGTTTAAGTATACATGCCTCAGCCTCAGCCAACTTATCAGCCTTCCAAACCTGTAATGATCATGAGTTATTCTGAATGGAGGGAGGAAGGGCACACATTAGCAAGAAAGATCTGCTTACATTAGGCAAGGCTAAAAGGAGAGGTTATGCTGTGGAAGGGCTGAATCCTAACTTAAGAGCTTCCAACTATACAGCAGGACTGGATTCAGAAAGCAAGGCGAGTGCGCAATCCTAATCCGCTCAAATCCTGACCAAATAATTCCACTACAAAGACCCTAAAACGAGAGAGCAATTTCCTTCCTCGTCTTTTAGGGAGTCTAGATTTTAGGAAACCAAACTACACAGCAGCAGAATTTGTACAGGTCACTGGCATTCAAGAATGTATTTTAAGTTTTCCATAATTTTTATGAAGTTGTATGAAGGGAGGGAGGGAGGGAGGGAGGAAGGAAGGACAATCCTGCAGGTCAGAATGACCAAAGAGCCACTAAATTATTTGTTTATACAATGTGGTCGGTACAAATACCCTGGAATATGCAAGCAGAGAATCAGAAAAAAAACAAAATTTCTCATGTATATTGAGAGCTTGTTATCAGACAATACAACAGCATTGGGATCTCTCCTCATTAGGTTTCTTTAAAAAGGGGGAAAAATTACACCTCAAATATCTGCAGTAGATCCATTTTCCCATTTACGCTTTATATATCATATATTGTTATATTACCATTTCCTCGTCCATTTAAAAGAATGGAAATTGAAATTCTACAGTAGTAATTAAGTCTTAAATGACCCGGGAACTTTGAATGTAAGATGAAGTCCTCTTCAAGCAACAGTTGGTCAGTAGTTGATCCAAAACAATGGACTATTTTGGCCCTTTCTCCCCTACACATCTGCTGGTCAGGGATGCAACTGCTTCAACACCCTTTAAATCTGCATCTGCTCCAGATATTTGTATGTTGGATTCTCATAGCCATGGTTCTGCATCTTGTTCAGATGCCTTTCCTCTGGACTTAGCATTGGGTCAACCTTTATGAGAAAAACAAAAAGTTATCAGTCAGTCAAGAGATCATTTTGAGTAACTAAGAGTCTTTGAATTGGCATCAATGCAAAAGAATATTCATAGCTCAGGGTTGAACGGTAGAGTCCTTGGCGTCCTCTGGGCTTTGTGACTACCTTGTAGACATTCATTACCTTACTAGATGACTTCTTCAGAGCACTCTCCTAATTGGGTAATGAAACATCTGCAAAAAACCAACCAAGCTCTTTGTAACGGCACCAGACTCTGGAGATTAACTCACAAGAGCTTCAGCATCCTTAACCTCAAAGAAAGTATAACCCTAATGTTGGTTTGCCTGCTCTTTGCATACGGATGCTGGACAAGTTAAAGAAATGACTTGTAGTAATGATTTATCCCATTTCTAGACTGATTCCTGTTGCTCAGACTTTCCAACAGGCTCTGGATGTGTGAATCAAAATATTCTTAGTGTTTTCCTTTTGAAAATTCATTTCCCATCCGCAAGCTTTGAAAAGAAGTGCCTTGAATCATACAATTCTCCAGCAACGATTCGACTCATTTTCTCCACCAGCCTTGCTCTGCTCTACCTCCATGTTCACGTGATGCGTCTCTAGGCCCCTCTCACCTCTACAATTCCATGGCTGATGGTTCCATACTGCCTCTTCCTCAACATCACCAAGCTTATGACTATAACTGTAGCTATGGCAACTGCTATCACCAGAAGGCCAATGAGAGCACTGCTGCTGAAGCTGAAGTCATCACGAAGAGAACGGGCAGGTTTCTGCAAGAGGAAGAACATAGCATGGAAAGATTGAAGCATGGAAACCTACCCCAGTAGGCAAGCGTGGGAGGTCCTCTTTTACTACTGCAACAAATATGTGATACAGCATTTGCTAAATGAGTTTTGCCCCATTTTACAGCTTTTCTTGCCTCATATAACAATAACAATAATAATAATAAAGTTGGAAGGCACCTTGGAGGTCATCTAGTCCAATCCCCTGCTCAGGCAGGAAACCCTATACCATTTCAGACAAATGGCTGTCCAGTCTCTTCTTAAAAACTTCCAGTTTTGGAGCATTCACCGCTTCTGGAGGCAGGTTGTTCCACTGGTTATTTGTTCTAACTGTCAGGAAGTTTCTCCTTAGTTCTAGGTTGCTTCTCTCCTTGCTTAGTTTCCACCCGTTGCTTCTTGTCCTGCCTTCAGGCGCCTTGGAAAATAGCTTGGCTCCCTCTTCTTTGTGGCACCCCCTGAGATATTGGAACACTGCTATCATGTCCCCCCTAGTCCTTCTCTTCATTAGACTAGACATTCCCAATTCTAGCAACCGTCCCTTATAGCCTCCAGTCCCCTGATTATCTTTGTTGCTCCTCTCTGCACTCTTTCTAGAGTCTCAACATCTTTTTTACATCGTGGTGACCAAAACTGGATGCAGTATTCCAAGCATGGCCTTACCTAGGCAGTGTAAAATAATATTAATACTTCACGTGATCTTGATTCTATGCCTCTGTTAATGCAGCCTAGCACTGTGTTGGCTTTTTGTGGTTCCCTCTAACACAGTGTTTCTCAACCTTGACAATTTTAAGGCATGTGGACTTCAACTCCCAGAATTCTACAGCCAGCAATGCTGGCTGTGGAATTCTGGGAGTTGAAGTCCACATGCCTTAAAATTGTTAAGGTTGAGAAACACTGCTCTAACAGTAAATCTATGTTGATGGCAATATACATACCGGTATATCATCCACCAGTCCACCAACTCGCTCAGGATTGAAAACCATTTCCTTTACATCAAGCGTCTCATCAATAACCTGAAAAAGAATCGTGAGAAAATTTTATGAGGTGCTCACAACGGAAGGAGCCATAACACTTTGTATTTGTACTGAGTTCCATCAGTGATTGCTACTTCTGCAAGAACCTAAGTCAGAGATGGCGAACCTTTTAGAGTGAGTGCCCAAACTGCAACCCAAAACCCATTTATGTATCATCGGGTGCTGGGTGGGCATGGCCCATTGGGTGGGCGTGGCTGTGGTGGTAATGGCAAACTGGGTGGGACTAAAAAGTTCAATCAATCAATTCCAACTTTGAGAGATCTTTTTCCCCCGCGAGAAGTTGAAATTGATTTATTGAACCTTTTTTTTTTCTTTGCACACAGCGGTGGAGGCCTAAAGCGAAAAGGTTTTATAAAACCCAGCTAAAGGCCTAGGACCGGGGCGACAGCGCGTGTGCCCATAGAGAAGGCTCTGCGTGCCACCTGTGGTACGCGTGCCATAGGTTCGCCACCACGGATCTAAGTTATTTTCGGTGAGCATCTTTCTGATATCCAGCGACACAATTTCGTGTGTTTAGCAAAATTCTGAAAAGGTTTAGAGAGCTGCTGTTTCGGGTACAGGTTTTTCCTTGCACGCATCTCAGTGCAAAAGGGCTTACCACGTTCTCATCCAGCTTGCTCTTGCTGTTAATTACTTTCTCTTCTGCTCCAATCAGCCCATCGAGATCGACCAGGCCAGATCCTGCACAGAAAGAAATTAGGCGTGAAATAAATAAAATAAATACGAAATCCAGCAAAAGCAAAAATCATTCAACAGACTATGCGCCCACATGAATGGCAGGTTCCTTTTTTCTTAATGCGTATATCAGAGAAACAAAGAATGGACAATGGATAGTGGATTGTTGAGCAGATTGCACCATGAAAATGAGGGACTACACAGAGGGTTCAAGGATACACGTAGTTTCTTACTAACTAGTAACAGCCCATGTTCTGTAGAAGCTGTACTTTCTCCTCTAGGTAGGATTCGCTTATGGAACCAGGATAAAGAGAGTCTTCTTTTACAACCGGTCACTTGGCAACTGGACAACCAGTCCCCTAGCAATTGTTTGAAGTGACAAAGGACTCTTCAAAAGGTGCTTACGTCCTGATTTCAACGTTCCAACCACTGCAATCCTCCTGGTCACATGACTGCATTTTAGGCAACACGCTCACCTCTACAGCCGTTTGCAGAGTCCCACAATCACGTGATTGTGATTTTTTTGATGTTTTTGACGGTTTCTGCCAAAAAACACCCACTGAATAAAACGGATTTGCTTAAAGACGGCTGTCTTTGCTTAACAACTGCCGCGTTTGCTTAAGGATCACGTCAAAGAAGATTGTAAAATTAGTCATGATCAGGCGGTGACTGTCGGACATGTTTTATTACACTGATTTATTGCTAGTGCTATGCACAGGAATAGCCCCCTCTGAAGATTAGTACCTGCTTGGATTTGGATAAGGATTAACAGAATTCAAGAGAAGGTAGACTTAGTTCACTTGTGGCTACGTAGGGATTCTAGGCTGATCCCTTTTTTTTAACTCTGCCCCAGATTCTGCCACTCTTTCTCCTACAGTGATCCACTTAACAACCGCAACAATTTAATTCTGGACTCAACTACGGTCTTAAGGGCCACCTGCACAACCTTTTGGTGTTGCCCTTTGCTATATTCACAGCAGGACTGGCAGCAGCCCTTTAGGCACCCTGCATATCGGCCTATCTGAAGAACAAGCGTGGAAGCCATCACAAAAATGTTGCTTGCTGGAGAAGTTTAATTTGTTTCTCTCAGATGCCTGACTAAAATCCTGAATCAGTTTCATAGGAGAGAATGAAGTTCCAGATATCAGTCAATTATGCACAACTGAAGCCCTCTATGTCAGGGGTTCTCAAGCTTGGCAACTTTAAGACTTGTGGACTCCAACTCTCAGAATTGCCAAGGTTGAGAACCCCTGCTCTATGTGGTTGTGGAGGAACCAAACCTCCTTAATGAATTCAAGATTAATAGCATAAGAAGTTGGGGCTATCTTCAAACCATCCAAGGCTTTCACTTGCCAGCCCTAAACATTAAAAAGTCTTGTACCATCTAATGCAGAGTCTTTGTGTATGTGTGTGTCTGTTTCTTCAGATAGTTTCAGGCGTCAACAGTGACTGGAAGGCATCAATCAATATCTATTAGACATAATGCTGTCTTTGGAAGCATTCCCCCTCCCCCCTTTCTTTTTAATTATTTTAAAGTTCCAAAGCAATCTCAAGGACATCTGCTTTTTCTGCTTATCCCTTTAAAATCTCTCTAAAGTCTCTAAAAAGACTCCTTCAAATTCCAAACATATTCGGAATTGCCCAGCTTACTTTCCAAGGCTGCCATAAACTACATTTTTTTCTTCAAATGATTCACAGCTTCAAAAAAAAAAAATCCAACCCTAGGCCATCAACTAACAATCAATCCTTGGCATTCAGCTTTATGCTTTATCTGCTTGTTTTGTAAAGACTTTAAATGGGTACCATTAGACCAGCTTACCAGCCCTAATTGGACTGGTGCTCAGAGGGAAAGCTCTTAGAAACCATGCAGGCCAAGAAAGAAACAGCAGTAAGCTATAAAGAAAATCAGAGGGAGGGGGGAAGCAAAGAAGGAATATGCCCCAGCTCTACCAGTTTAGCTAAAGCAGTGGTTCTCAACCTTCCTAATGCCGTGACCCTTTAATACAGTTCCTCATGTTGTGGTGACCCCCAACCCTAAGGGCTCTCCAAGCGTGCACTGACACCGCCCACTCACCCGCCACGCCCGGGGCTCAGCGCACCTCGCCTGTCTTCGCCTCACTTCTGAAGGTCACCGGCCTGGCTGGCTCCAGCTGGCCGGGGAAGGGGGGGGGGAGAAAGGCCGCTCTGCCGGCTCCGCTCAGCCTGGTTGGAGAAGCGCCCAGGCGGGGAGAGGGATGGGGAGAGGGAGAGAGGAAGAGGGAGAGAGAGGGAGGGAGAGAGAGGGGGGGAGAAAGAGAGAGAGAAAGACCCAAGAGGGCGCCAGCGCCAGCAGAGCCTCCTCCGGAAAGGGCCACGAAGTAGCGCAGACTCCCTTAGGAGATGCTCGACGGAAACGAATCTGGCACTGCAACGGCCCCCAGCTCGAAGCCGTGTGGAGACGGATAGAGGAGCGGTGTCTCGGTTCCTAAGACCATCAGAAATATGTGTTTTCCGATGGTCTTAGGCGACCCCTGTGAAGGGTCGCAACCCACAGGTTGAGAACCGCTGAGCTAAAGTGGACTAGAAAATATCCTTGTTGTTACCAGCCAGTTGGATGGAATTACTTCCAGTTTTTCCAAGAGAGAAATAGGCAAGTTTCGGAGGAAAAGAACACTGCATTCGTCTTAATAATTTGGTATTTTCTAATTAATCCCGAAGCAAATAGTGAGGCAACTGCCGTTGATTTTTAATCTTAGAGACTTCTCAGGAGCCAAGTGAGCTGCCCCTGTGTTCTACAAGTTTACAAATTTTTATATCCCGGGCTGTTAGAATCAAAACAACTATACAACGTCTGGCAGATTCTCCATGAAAAATCAACTCAATAATTTCTGACCGGGGACACAAATCATATTTAGAAGATTCAATTTCTCCATAGCTATGTTGTTATATCTTTTGTTATGAAAACACACACACACACACACACACACACACGACGTGGGATTCCAACAGAATCCAGTAAAACCAAGAAGAGGAACTAAGAAAACATTGCCACTTACAGCACCGTCATAAGAATTGGAAACTTCAGGTCAGCATTTTTGTACCTATCCTGTTCACTACATTTGCTAGTACTAATTGTACTAACTATAATTCATTCACCAGTTGGGAATCATAGGAGCTGTAATCCATGCAGAACAATGAATGCGGGAAGCCTGGCACACATCTAATTCTAAAGATCCCTTAATAGGCTGTGGTTTTTTTTTCTTTATCTATAGAACAAATGTTTTGACAAATAACAGTGAACTTTCTGAAGAGCTTTTTAATGATAGAATATTAATCATCCTCTCTGACAGGTTGAAAATCTTGCTCCATAAAGTCCAGCATGGTTCTTACATCTAATGCAGGGGTTCTCAACCTTGGCAACTTTAAGACTTGTGGACTTCAACTCCCAGAATTCCTCAGCAAGCTTTGCTGGCTGAGGAATTCTGGGAGTTGAAGTCCACAAGTCTTAAAGTTGCCAAGGTTGAGAACCCCTGATCTAATCTTCTTCTTCTTCTTTTTTTAAAAAGTATTATTTTATTAAATTTCAAAAACATGAATGAAAAGTAGATAAGCGAAGAAAAAAGGAGAAAAGAGACAAAAAGCAAAACAGAAGCACAAAGAAAAAAGGGAAGATAAAAAAGGCGAAGAAGAAGGAAAAAAAGCAAAGAAAAATTAAAAGGAATGGCTTCTGATTCTCTTTGGTAGAGAGAAAATCTAGATTAAAAAAAATAGATCGAACTCTTATTCTAAAATTGACAATAGCCTACATTACTTCTATAATTCCATCCAATGTTTCTTATACATCTGCCCATATCCATTCCAACTTAGTTGATGTACATAATCCTAACTGTCCAGGCCTACAGATTTTTTTTCTCTTCAGCAGTTCTAAATATCAGCCCAGTTGAAATCCTCCTCACAAAACATTATTCTAACAAAGTTTATCCGGTTGAAAAGAAGAGAGGAAATGCTGCTGTAATAAAATCAGCATTTTAATCTTGAAACTGCATATATCTGCTCAAAGCCAATTCAGCTGACATCTATAACCTGATCCCAAATAGCTGCTTCAAAACTTCAGAAGGCTCTAATCATTATTTAATTACTGATATGTCATCAGCCTATGAATTTTACCGTGGTCATAATGTGTGATCACTAGTGGTTCAGGGGCCACCAAATTGACTCCTATGGCAGCTAATGCAACCTTGTCTGTACAAGCAGGGGGGGGGAAATGAAGCTGAAGTTATGAAACATAAAATTAAAAGGGATTAAAATCCACTCAAAAGGGGAAGGGTATGATAGAGAGCATTTAAAAGGGATCAGGGTGGAACCAACCTTTTTTCACTGGATGGTACAAATCCGGCTGAGAATCTATAGCAGGAGGGAAAAACAAGAACAAAAACAAAAGAAACAGCAGAGAGAAAGGAGATTAAGAGGGGAGAAAAGAAAAAAAAAAGGCTTGTGTGCGATTTCTGATTTAGATTCTGGACAACATTTACATCAGAGATTAAAGGCAGGGTTCAGACTCCTTTTCTGCCATCCCAACTTATGAACCCCAGGAAACTAGGAAAATATATTTATAATAAGTTATCAGCAGACAAAACTGAATTCTCACCCTGAGTTTTAGGGCGCGAAGATGGGAAGGCTGGCTAGACATACCGTAGTACAAAATAGGGATAGCACGAGAATAACCGAATTGCATGGATCAAGCCAGAATGATAAACTCAAAACATCTCAGTCACCAAGTGGTCCTTCACCTCAAATTACTTTGAAAAGCTCTGGCAAAAGGTCTTGTCCAGAACGAAGGTGAGACCAAGTTTATTCTATTAAGTAGCTTGGTATTGACTGGTTCAGGCCAGGCAGGAAGTACAGTGCTGTAGTTTTGACATACCTTCACCTCTGGAAGAAGCTGGGAAAGTTTTCACCTGGAATGGACGGAAAGGTTTAGCATCAAAGAAGGGAGACTCTTCACTTTTGTCGGAAGTCACGTGAACATCCACCAGGGATTCAGAAATGGAAGAAGTAAACTGGTCCATATCAGTTTGTTGTTCTTGAAGAAGCTCATCTACAAGAGAGAATCAAGGGGGAAATCTTGGTGGTGCCAGGTAACTACAGAATTGTGGGGTTGAAAGGGACCTCTGAGGTCTAATGAAAGCTCTGTATAGGACAGGAATCACCATACCATCATAGATTCACTTAGTTTTAACAGATGATTCCAAATGGGTTTCAATTAAATAGCTATAAATACATTTAAATAAATTTAAATAAAACTTCCAGTAATGGAGCACCCATAGCTCCAGGAAAAAAATCATAGCTATACCCTCCCTTCCCTTCCCTTCCCTTGAACACCTTTCTTTCTAAGATGTTGCTTCCAAGAAATTTAATTCAATTTCTTGCATTTGTTATCCTTTCCAATCAATTAAGACTATTGCTTTTCTTTCACTAAAAACAACATGCAAAGGCTTGACTGGGCTGGGGAAGTGAACAAGATCTCAAGAGCAAACTCGGCCCCAGCTAATCTAGTGAAAAGAATCGTGTCAAGAGGAGAATGGAGGCAAACATGTAAAAAATCCCGATAAAAGAGAATATTTATAACTCAGGGTAGAACTGTGGGTCCTTGGTGCTCTCTGAGCTTGGTTGTTTTCTTGCAGGCATTTCATTACCCAACTAGGTAATGTTATTAGTGCTAGAAGGGAGTGGGGTGTGTGCTCTGTTTACCTTGCCTCGTAGGTGTTGGTAGGAGTGTTCTTGGTGATTTAGGCTGTTAGCTTGTTTGCTAAAAATAAACATCAAGATACCAGCACCAAGGACTCCAAAGGTCGAAAATACTCACCAATCTCACTCTGGATTTCTTCAGCCACATATGGTACTTTGTACAGCAGGGACAAACTTTGATTCATCCTCTCCTCTATTACACGCAGGTGTGTCATCACCTTTCAACAAAGGGCAAAGTTCAAACTATTTGTGCATCTGCACTATTTAGATTAAAACAATAAGTGTGTTAAGGCCCCATTTATTGTCTACATTAACATCTATGGCAACAATTTTACTTGGTGACCACGTATTATTTATTTTTTATTCATTTATTTAATTAGATTTCTATGCCGCCCTATTCCAAGAACTCAGGGCGGCTCACAACATGGATACTAACATGAAGAAATCTGGTATTAAAATACATTGTAAAACCCATTAATTAAAAACCAATCATCCAAAGACAGATATGCAAACATACATACACTGGCTGGGGCAAGGTGTTAACTGCCCCAGGCCTGTCGGCAAAGATGGGTCTTCAATAATTTGCGAAAGGCGGAGAGGGTGGGGGCAATACGGACCTCTGGGGGGAGTTGATTCCAGAGGGCCGGGGCCGCAACAGGGAAGGCTCTTCCCCTAGGCCCCGCCAGGCGACACTGTCTGGCTGACGGGACCTGGAGAAGGCCGACTCTGTGGTCCCTAACCGGTCGCTGGGTTTCATGGGGCAGCAGACGGTCCCGTAAGTAACCTGGTCCGATGCCATGTAGGGCTTTATAGGTCACATATAAAGTTACATATTCTGTAACTGAATTCTTTTACAGTTTAATGTTTTTATGATGTTCACCACCCAAAGTCATTGATTGAGATGGACAGCCATCAAATTTACAGTATATCAATCAATCAATCAATCTTTATGGTTATAGAACCCACATTATAACTTCGACATAAAAACGTAATTCTCCCATAGAGAATTCTATAATACAGCTTTATAGTTCATTAATCTGAATCATACTAAAGTCCAAGGTCAATTTTTAAGCCAACAAAGGTAAGAGGTTCAACTTGATTTGTTGCATTGGGACGGGACTCCTGATTTAGTACGTGTTCTTAATATTTCATCAGCTCTGAAGGTGCTGTATTTTAATTTTCATTCATTCATTTTTATCTACCCTAAGGTGGCTAATGTGTCTTTGTGCTTCTATGCATGTGTGTGTCTGTGTGACACATTGCTGAGATTATAGCTCTCTGCTTACAACACTTCCATTTTTTTAAGAATTTGGTTCTAGAGACAGCATGATACACAGGTTCATGTGGGAATCCATAAGCCTGATTTCCCACCCCCCCTTTTAAGATATTATCCTGAAATATTTTGTTTGCCCAGTTGAGATCTGGCTTTAAGAGCAGATATCTTCCAGACTAAGCAATAATTATTCTTTCAGGGAAGAGAAAGAAAACATTCTAAAAATATGCTTTTATCTCCAACCACTGATCTGGGAACTGGGCTCAAGCTTTGATTACACACAGAGTAACGTTTAACTTCACCACATAATAGAAGGACCCGAAAGCAGAGTGCTGTTTTCAAGGAACATTCCGGCCAGAGGCAATAACAGCCTATTGGCACTGAGAGATTTGCAGGGATATAGACCTTAGGTGTGGTTTCCTGACCACACAAACCAGATTCCTGTTTTCTCCTGAGCCAGAGGCTCAGCCTTCCCATCTTGAATTTATTTTATCTCTATATCTGGCCTGAAGGGGGCGCCACACATTCACGTTTTATACAGCCATGATGGTGGCAAGGCGGTGGCAATACCGGTAGTAGTCCTTGACTTACAGCTATTCATTTAGTGACTAGGTTACAACAACAGTCCTGAAAAAAAGTGACTTACAGCAGATCCTAAAGCTTATGACCATCGCTTAATTCATGATTCACTTAACAACAGTGGCAAAAAAGATTGTAAAATTGTGCCTGACCTGCTTAATAACTGCTTGCTAGCCCAGAGGGTAGTGTTACTGCACATCCTTTGTGCACTAAGCTGCGGTTAACATAAGAACATAAGAAGAGCCATGCTGAATGAGGCCAAAGCCCATCGAGTCCAGCATTCTGTGTCACACAGTGGCCCACCAATTGTACATGGGGATCTTGAGCAGAAAGAGAAGGCAAAACCCTCCCTTTCCCTTGACCCCCAACAAATGGTACTCAAGGGAATCCTGCCTGCCTCAACCAACATAGAGGCGGCACATGGACATCCATTTTAATAACCACCGATACACTTGGCATCCATGAATCTATCTAGCCCTGCCTTGAAGCTGTCAAGGCTGACAGCTGTCACGACCCCTTCTGGAAGTGAATTCCATAAATCAACGACCCTCTGGGTGAAGAAATATTTCCCTTTATTTGTCCTCACCTTCTTAGCTATGAGCTTCAGGGAGTGTCTGGTTCATTATGGTATCTCAGCCATTTTCAAATCTGCACATTTGCACGTTAAAGAACTACAACATGGGTGTTCTAGAAGAAGGGCCACCCCTTCTTCAGACAGCCAATATTCTGGGGTTGGTAAAGAAGATATTTGATTTTTTTTCTCCTTTTTATGACCTTTTAATCGAGGTGGAGTCGGGGTGACTGAATGGAGCTGAGAGTTCACTGGCTGGATGCCCTTCCTGATGCCTATGCGGAGTTCATAGTAAATATTTTCTCTTTATGCCCTGACAGAGAAACATCTGCTGCTGCCTAGGATTAAACTAGGGAGGCTTCACCTCTAGGCTACCACCAGGCTACTTTAAAAAGGATGTCTGAAATATTTGAAATATATATTTTTAAAAAATAGCTAAAATGTGTTAGAGGAATTTGTTTGTACCTGTGATTTCATCTGAGCAGCCTTTTCTGGATCCACAGTCAAAACATGCTGGTAGTGATGGATTGTGTGGAGCCTGTCTTTGTTTTCAGCACGGATGTACCGTTTCAAGGCTTGGAGGATACGGTGGGGCTGCAGAAGGCAAATCAGATGGATGAGCCGAATCATTCATATGTGTGTGTGTGTGTGTGTGTGTTTCTGAGGTTTTCGCAGGTGTTTGTATGTAGGTCTTTGGTTATTCGGGTTTTCTCCTGCATAAAATTTGAAGTGTCTTGGTGACGTTTCAACGAAGTCCCATTCGTCATCTTCAGGCTGGTGCTTTTGGCTTCGTGTTTCTAGGAGCACGAAGCCGAAAGCACCAGCCTGAAGATGACGAATGGGACTTCGTCGAAATGTCACCAAGACACTTCAAATTTTACACGGGAGAAAACCCGAATAACCAAAGACCTACAAAATGACATAGGCAGTCCTAAGCTAAACTAAGGGCGTTTGGTCATACCTCGAGTTAAATTTAGCACTTCTTGCTCAATTGCAAGGTAACACCCATTGTCTAAGGCTCAAAGGCTCCCTTTGCAGAATCTCCAATAATATCCCAAAGGTGCTTTCCCCCCCCCCCCACACCTGTTTGCACTCTGATTTAGGTGACTCTGAGGATACAGATAAACTCCCAAGTAGCCTCAACTAGTCTCAAAATGCTAACAACCGACTCTCAGTGTCAGCTAATGACCGGATGACTGCAAAGAATACACATCCTTCCATTCCCCAACAGTTAGTTAGAACTGAAGGAGCTTCTTGGATGAGAAGTGAAATGTTTTCAAAGGAAAAAAAAAAACCCAAGAGAGTCCAGATGCCTTTTGGAAAAAGCACCTTTGGGACAACCATGACCTGGATGATTGAGAAACTCCACAGACATCTCCAGTAATAATTCCCTTCCTCCATTCCCAATCATTTCCCCACTTCTACACAGGGGCACATCCTATGGGGTACGGTACCCGTGGGGGGTCGGACTGCAGAGCCACAAGGTAATTTTCCAGGGCGACCCGATGGCGATCATCCAACATGGTTTCTACGCGGGCCAGGTGAGTTTCCACAAGTTGCTGTTTTTCACTAGCAGCTTCCTTCTCAAGGGACTTGGACATCGTCTGGAATCGCTGGAGAAGGATGACAGGGAAAGACTCTTTATTAGCTGGTGACAAAGAACTCAGCTGCTTTCACCCTAAATGGCTGTGATCCATCGATTGCATATTGCCTATAAAACGACAGAATTCAGCTTTTGCTCCTTCTCAAGTTGTGTCTGGAAGATATGGCTGTGAACCCCTTGGATGGACATTTCAGTTCAGCTACATCTGCAGTCTTATTCCAGATGAAGTACACACAACAAATGAACGCAAGGACAAAATTTGGCAAAGATAATAGATATTCCTAACAGTATACACATAGTATTTGTCAAGGTAATGATTTAGAAGCTAACCAGCTTGTATAAAGTGAGATGAATGATGCAATGTTAGGAATGACTCAGCAGGAGTCTGTATCCCTTTAAGAGCTTGAGTATAAAAGGGAAGGCCTTGCTGGAGTCTCTCTCTCGACCGCTTCCTGCTGTAACTGCTGTATATTGGAGTTTGCTGTTTTACCATGTGTATGTGTTTTGTTTCTAGTATATATTTGTAGATAGTGTAATATAAACCACCATTTATTACAAACCACTGTTTACTGTATTTACTCCTGAGTTATCTCAGCGTAATAAGACTGTGCATGCTCTGACATACCGGTAAATACTGTACATAAAATATAAATATAAATTCAATGCTTGGGAGTTGAAGTCCATACATCTTAAAATTGCCACAGTGGGGAAAGATTGGCTTAATGAGACAATATATCCTGGGTCCAACACCCATTCAGTGACAATGGAGTTACCTAGCCTTAGTTTGATTGTAAACAATTTCCACAAAATTGTTTAAACTGTTACAGTTTATAAATTCTATGTCAAATCTAGGAAAAAAACAGCCTCATTCTTTCCTGAGAGATGGTGACTGACCTGCATCAGGGCCTGCCTCTCTGTCTTTGGAAGGTTCTTGGCTTGAATCTCTGCTTCTTCCCATTCCTTCTTTACCTAAAAGTTTGGAAAGATCAGAAACCTGGTTCACGTAGGTCTGCTTGAATAAGGACCAGGTAGTGTGACAACTCCATGTTGGTATTCAAATACCCTTTTCCATACAATTTCTACAGCAGCACCTTCCATAAAATTCCTAAGATGGATAAATGTATCCAGTTTAAAAGCTGACAACCAGCTTAGGAAGTTTCTGGCTTTTACTGCTGAAGAACAAAAAAAGTTCCACCCCACCCGCCCAAAAAAGTTTTTTTTTGTTTTTTTTTTAAACTTGGCTCAACTAAAAAACCCACGAGTGAAATCGATGGCAGGAATGCAGCAGGATTGAGGTGGCCAAAGAGTCTCAGGATAAGTTTAGGAAGCCCCACAGTTTAGGAAAGACTCACCCGATCCATGCGGTTACGATGTCGAATCTCCAGCTGTTCTTTGGCTTTCTGGAAACGGGCATGTTCGTTGTCATCGGGGGGTGTTTCAAAGTAGACGTCAACGTCATCGGTAGGCAGAGGGGTTGGGGGAACTAGAAGATGACAAAAGCGAGGACTCGCTATATCACTCGTTCCGATTTAAAGGGTTGCTTCTGGTTTAGCTTGGTTGATAGGGCCAAGAAAACACAAGACTTCCCACTCATTTGTTAAAAACCTAAACCTCCCTCTTTAGAACCCAGCCCTACTGTCAGTTTTCTGAAGCACTTTAAGTTGCAAGCCAACGCACTGCCTGTGTGTGTGTGTGTGTGTGTGTGTGTGTGTGTGTCCCAGCTCTTTTCCACTCTCCAGCAGTGGTCAGTCCTGAAGACAGGTCAGTTAACGGTAAAGGACTGCTGAGAATGCAGCTGTCCTTCTTCTCCAGATGGGCACCGCTAAGGACTGCAGCATATGGGGATAAAGTAACCCACCCATCCACCCACCCGGCCTGCAAAAGGAAAGGAAATGGCTGGATTTGTCTGAGAGTTCAATCCTCAGGAAGTTTTGCATTTCAGGCTTCACTTGTTCCCAACAGCCTTGCAGGGTGATGGATTAACACGGACACGGACACAAACAGAGTGGTGAAGCAAGGCAAAAGAAGCCAGAACAAGTTTTGTTGTTTTTTTTTAAGGACAACTGGCCAATCTGTACCATCCTTCAGGGAAGGTGTGGAGGCAGGCATGCTCAATTACTCTGAAATTCAGAGTAATTAGCATTAAGAACCGCAACACTCTTTGGATTCCAGCTCTCCAAGTCTACCATGCAAGCCTACTTGAGATCACGATCAAAGGTCTTGCCTCCTGCGTTTAGGCCAGGGGTGGGGAACCCTGGCTATTTTATGACTTGTGGACTTCAACTCCCAGAATTCCTGAGCCACAAGTCATGAAGGGGCCATAGTTCCCCCATGCTGGCTCAAGAATTCTGGGAGTTGAAGTCCACAAGTCATGAAGGGGCCATAGTTCCCCCATGCTGGCTCAAGAATTCTGGGAGTTGAAGTCCACAAGTCATGAAGGGGCCATAGTTCCCCCATGCTGGCTCAGGAATTCTGGGAGTTGAAGTCCACAAGTCATGAAGGGGCCATAGTTCCCCACTCCTAGTTTAGGCCATCTGAATGCAAACAGCAGTGGCTAGTGCTATTTGTTTGGTTGCCTTGCAGAGATGTAGCAAACAGGATGGGCTACTTAAAACGTTTTAGAGAAGGGAAAAAAAGGAAATCATGACTAAGCTGTCCATGTAATGGATTAGAATTTAATGGAAGAAGAAATTCAATACAAATCCAGAACGCCACAGATTAATCTGAACTTCTTTTTTTTTTTGTAGGTCAACTAATTTCGTTCAAATTGATCTGATTTCAGGCAGAAGAAGCATTTGAGCACTGTATTCACAATAAGGCACAGGGTACTTTTTGGACATTAATCTGGGTGAGGGGCTCAAATGGTAATCCTGAGCTGGTGCTTGAACCCACAATATTTTCAGTCCAAATATGAAAAAGGTTTAAGAAGAAAATGACATTCCCCAATCATAAAAAGTAGAGTTCTCTCTCTGTGATCAGGAGCACAAATTAGATTTGTTTGTAGTGGTTCAATGTGTCAAGATGAAAGTTTTGACGCAGAAGATCAAATTCTGCCCCAAATCCTTTGGGGAAACAAGGACTTTTTTCTCTAAAACAGCCATAGTTTTTAATTTCATCACTGCTATCAGTTCTCTCCAATCAAAAGCATTTGTGCAGAACCTATTTTGTATACAGGATTAGGGATGTATAGACAGAGTGCCAAGCCATAGAAAGCAGGGAGGGAGGGAGGGAAGGAATAGGGACAGAGGGAAGGAAGGAAGGAAGGAAGGAAGGAAGGAAGGAAGGAAGGAAGGAAGGAAGGAAGGAAGGAAGGAAGGAAGGAAGGAAGGAAGGAAGGAAGGAAGGAAGGAAGGAAGGAAGGAAGGAAGGAAGGAAGGAAGGAAGGAAGTCTAAAATGGAAGTGCTGAAAATCAACAATGGGCTTTCTGAAGATAATGACTTGGGAAGCCTCCAGGGATCGATTGCTGTGAATGGAGTTTGCTTCCATTAAACTTATTTTGTGTTACATATCTGATATATCATTTTGCTGACGTCCCAAGGTATGCCGCTTACAATCCTTAGGCTTAAGCAGGATATGAACTTTACAGGTAATGATAACAAGCAACACTAGGCTAAAAGTCAGTAAAAATGGTGAGAAAACCTCAGACAAATCACACAGAATCATCAGCCTGTGGACCATATTTCAGGTATCAGAAATATGAAACAGAACCTTTGAGTTTGCAGAAAGAGCAGTAGGGAAAAGCTTTACTACATGGTAAAACGTGAAGAAAATGGTGGAAGAGATGCACAGATGCCAGGAAGAGGCATCAAGAAAAGGGAATAAGGGGGGACAGCAGGTTAGCCCTCCAAGCCCAAACCTCAACCTTCTCCCGTGGAATCCAGCAGAGGATTTGCTAAGCCAGTGCAGAGAAGGAGACGGAGACAAGGCAGACTTCTCTGGCTGCAGGAGCAGAGCTGAGCCTAAAGCAGCACAAAGACAAGGGAGGAACTACTGTGGAAGAGACACCAGGATCTATAGGACAAAGCTACACAGACTCTTCCTTTGACCTGGTCAAGGAGGAAAAGACAGACAGGACAACAGTTTGCTCCAAGAGGACCAGTGCGAGGCCGAACTTACTCATCTTTTTACACACAGCCATGCAATACTCCTCTGACTCAAAATTGTTTCGGTTGCCTCCGCAGCCTCCATATATAAAGCGAATGCACTTTTTCTTGTACATGTCGAAGTACCAACGAGGCATCACAGCCCGGCAGGGACCTGTCATCGCCTCCTGGGAGCAGACAGCTGTGTGGAGATGGTGAAAGCATCAGCTGGTGGCAAGCACAGCTTTGCTAAGCTAGGTCAACATCAATGGTGGCTTTAGGTCAATCTTGGTGGACAGTCACCTGGAGCTCTGAAGATCTATTCTGGATAGGTTTTCGATTAGTTCTACTTCTCAATAGGCCTGACCTGCTTTACTTCTTAAAAAGTTAGGGTGGAAGAATAGATAGCGGAGCAGCTCTGAGGCCAGACAGCCCCACTGCTTCAACGTAGCCATTCGGTTCCCACACAAAGCATTTTTATGCAGAAGGACAAACTGCCTGACAATTATTTCTGTTGTATTCACAACTAGGAACGAGTTGGGGATTGCTTCGACCATCCAACTTTCTGAAACCTAGGGTTTTTGTTTCCCAAACTCTCTTGAGATATTTACCACCTCTATCTGCCAGCAATGATTTCTTTAGAATGATACCGAGAAACCAGAAGGACTATTTTAAGCACCAGAAGCAGTCACAATGTGTTAACTCAACTGCATTCAAAGAGCTTTAGGAAACATTTATTAAAACGGCTACTTAAGTCAGCAAAACACAGCTTTTGCAGGTTAAACTCTAGTTAATGAATTGCTGTTTCGAACAAAGAATGCTTCAGTAGCACAATTTGAAATTCGGAAGGGACAAAGAGTAACCCGTTAGAAGACAAGTCTACACGCTGCAACAAGTGCATCCTAATTGGCCCCGCAAATGTATAACTTCAGCTTCATTCAACAGCTGAAGCTACCTGCAGGTTTCGAAAATGGACAAACACAACAAAAGGAGTTTTCCCTATAAAAGAACTGCCAACCTGTTAAGTTGCAGTTTAGCATGACTTTGTTCTTGTAGAAATTGTTATTTAACAAAAGCAGCTATTGAAAAGCAGCAGCATTTATTCTATTAAATGTGTTTCTTTGGGAAGCACAACGGCTACCTGCTAGATTAGTTTTAAAAGTGTATCATTGATTGGATCTGTTTGCTTCCTAGTGTTCCTTTTACAGAGAAAATATGAGCAGCTTCTCACTTTGGTAACAGCTATTCAGAGAACCAATCTGTAACATTTCTGCAAAAGTGGGGCTGCACAAGTATATTTTTATGCTGCCTTAGGAAAGGGAGCTTATCCTAAATTGACAATGCGTACTTTGGGAAACTATTAAGTTGCCTGCCTCCAAAGCAGGCAAGAGAGATCTTCAGTAAACAGTGTGCCAAGATTTTTAATCTGCTGACCTACTTGAAAATTAAACATTCCAAAAAGGAAAACTGGAAAGGCAACTTATGGATCGCCAGGATCAAGGAATAATTGTTGCGACTGACAGAATCAGATTGAAGATGCAATGGGACCGATTACCTTTGACATCATTCATGATTTCCTTCTGGGAGAAAGTTTTTTCCTTGCTTGGTGGGGATGGAGGCTCTTCGTTGTAGTCTTTGTAGCTATCATAATAATAATCCTGATCCACTACAACTTCTTCTTCATTTTCTTCTTGTTCTTCCTCATCATCGTCATTTATCTCCATGACTCCTACCGTGAAATCATCTCTGTCTGCTTCAGTGGGCAATTCACTAGGAGAGGCAAAAGGAGAAACCGAATGTGAAAAGACAACATTTTTTCTCCCAAATGTTTAAATGCACTGCGAAACAAGGACAGAGATCTTGAACATAGATCAAATGCTGGCTTGATAACTTCTATATTAGAGGTTAGAATCAGTGATCTTTTAAACCATGATATTGTGGGAAGTCAGCCACAATATTATATTTCCTCAAAGGATCTTAAAGAGGCAGAAAAGCATGCTCAGTTTTTCTTAATAGCCCCAAGTCTCCCTCCCCCAAGCAGAAACCAGCCCTGTAGAAATGCAGATGTAATAATCCATTCAGGAAGGTTATTATTAGGAAGACAAAGAGACCTAAAATCTACATACGCCATCCAAACTCTAAGACAGGACATAATAGGATTAACCCATAGATGCCAAAGGGGCACACTCAGACTCAGGTCAAAGTACATGACACAGGAAATACAAAGCCTCAAACAGGAACAGGAAACCACTCCAAAGAAAAGCCCAAGACGGTATAAAAACCCACTCCCTACTACATGTGCTCTCTCTTTTCTTCCAGAGCCAATCTTTCTGTCTGGTTCTCCTCTTCAATAAACTACAACCTTCTTTCTAAAGTAGTCGCCATGTTGTTTATTCCCAGCTTGGACTGGACCCCGATGAAGACTTTTCCTTCAACAATGTCAAAGCGGAGTTTTACAAGATGAATTGAAATTCCATGCATATTCAGCAGCTAACAAATAGGTAGTATGCAGTTCAGTTTCTTTAACATGCTCCCAAGAGATACCAGGAAAATATACCAGAGGGAACAGATTCTGAGAGCCTTTTTTCCCCCCTCATAAAATGGACTGAACTGTGTATTTCCTAAATGGGGTCTTTTGAAAAAAGAAGCTGGTCATGGTCCTCCAGACACCATACTCCTAATTTAGGAGACTCCAGTTGCCTCATTCTAGGGAGAAAAATGGCAAATGAACCGTGCCATTTTTTAAAAAATTAAACTCAACCCCTTTTTTCTGCTCCACCCAGCATGGAAAAACCATGTTGATAAAACAGAGATTTGACCCTCTTCGTTGCTACCTTTTGTTACCATTGTTGTCATCTTCTTCCTCCTCATTTTCCTCGTCTTCTTCCTCCTCTTTAGAGAGAGCTTCATCCACAATTTTGGCCTGAGGGCAACACACATATTCTGTGCCATGGAACTGGTCTACACCACAAGGCAGCAGCATCCCATAACTGTGCAGGATCATACCCTCCGTTAAGCAGGCCTAAAAGAAGCAATAAAGCAAAAAATGAGAATCATTTCCCCAGATTACTTTCAAATGTGGACTTCTTAGGTCAGTTGATTATCAGATGCTACACAGGAAGGTGAAAAAATCTAGCTAAAGATTGGGAATTAATTAATTGCTCTGGAAGGAGGGAGGGAGGGCCAATTTTCAGAAAAAACATCATATAGTCATGTGATCATGGGATACTGCAAACAGTTGTTAATGTGCCTGTGTAGCCGAGCAAATTCGTTCAGAACTATTCATTGTTCATGGTGGAAGGAAGGAAGGAAGGAAGGAAGGAAGGAAGGAAGGAAGGAAGGAAGGAAGGAAGGAAGGAAGGAAGGAAGGAAGGAAGGAAGGAAGGAAGGAAGGAAGGAAGGAAAATCTCATCTTTTAAAGAGTCTAGATTTTTGGAAACCAAGCTACATAGCAGCAGAATTTGTACAGGTTACTGGCATTCAAGAATGTATTTAAGTTTTCCATAATTTTTATGAAGTTTGCTTTCTCAAAAATCCCAATGGGAGGGAGGGAGGGAGGGAGGAGGGAGGGAATAAATCAATAATTTTGGAAATATAGTTTTGGAAAGCAGCTGTAGAAATCTGGAAAAATAAGGTTATCATTTAAAAATTCCAAATTAGTTAGTTATTTCTTTGTCCCCCAAAGGACAGATAAAACTGTGTCACCAAATTTAACCTTCAGTTGGTCTTCCAACCAAGGAGTCTCATGGGAAGAGAACCGTACTGGCTCTGTATAAGCAAACATAACACTTACAGCTGAATAAGCAACTTTTGCTTTTTAACGGGGCCAGAGGAGGCCATTTGAACCTGTGTTCACATTTGAAAAGACTTCCATGTTATTTTAAGTCATCTTTCAGACCTAATGCTGGTTTCTTTCCAAGGAAAAGGACAACATTTCTAGCTCTGAATTTCAAGCTTTGCCACATAATGTGTGTCTCCTGGGGAAATGTAGGCGTGCTTGTGGTCCTGAAGCCTACCTCTTTTGCTACGGTGTGCCAATATTGGTGACTTTTGCATACATCCAACCGCTCCCGGTGGAAGAAGCGGCATTTTTCAGGAACCAAGAGGACATCACTGACAAATTCGCCCACTGCAAAATAAATAATTACGAGAACGGATGTCAAACATGGTTTCCACCATATATACTGACCTCAACTTCCACTCTCATGCTCAAGATACTGTTAACATCACAGCAAATGTACCCTTGTTATTTCAGAACACTCCTCAGAATATTAAAAGGCAAAACCCTGTCATTTATTTCTGTAACTCAACTGCGCGCTTTAGTTTGGGCATAGTATTTTGGATTTTCAACCCGGTTTTTTCCCCCTTCTTGAAAAAATTTTCAGATGAGCTTTTTACCAATCTTGAAAGAAAATAAATAAATATTTCCAATTTCCAATCAGGCTTTATACTCCTGATCTTTAAATAGGATAAGCTGTCTAACGTAAGCACAACAGGACCCACGTACACTCATTCACTAAATTAGGAAAACTGGCCCTTCCTCCTTTGAAAAGTTATGCCAGAAAGAAAGAAAGAAAGAAAGAAAGAAAGAAAGAAAGAAAGAAAGAAAGAAAGAAAGAAAGAAAGAAAGAAAGAAAGAAAGAAAGAAAGAAAGAAAGAAAGAAAGAAAGAAAGAAAGAAAGAAAGAAAGAAAGAAGGAAGGAAGGAAGGAAGGAAGGAAGGAAGGAAGGAAGGAAGGAAGGAAGGAAGGAAGGAAGGAAGGAAGGAAGGAAGGAAAGAAAGCTTTATATGTGATTAGGCAAGCTAGAAACCATTGCAATAAATGTTTCTCTTTGAAAACAGCAAGCAATTGTTTCCCAAAAGAACAGGGAAACAAATACCCAGACTTTTTCTATTCAGATACATGAAAAACCTTAGACCTGCAAACTATTCAGAAACAACATTGTGTTCCTTTCTGAGGGTTGCTAGGAGCATCAACACAGCATTCAAATCTCTAAAACCACAGCACAGCCATTCTTCTTAGATATTGCCAATACACCTAAGAACAGCATTTCTTCAGTTGGTGTTCCTTCTGCATAATATATGGCGCACGAGGTTTGTTTCCTTACAGGAAACACCCTTGCAAAAGACAGAAAAGGTTTTGAGGTCGATAATCCTTTCTGCTATGTAGGTGGAGCCATCTAATCAAGTATTGGGCAATTATGCTTGTGGGAAGGGGCGTTGTCTTACCTGAACGCCTTTTCTCAGCACGGAGATGGAGAATCCACCAATGGGTTATGAGAATCCACCAATGGGTTATGACTGTATTCCTGCCCAATCAGATCAAGTCAGCCAAAGCTGCCACACCCCTTCCTGGACCCTTTCCCAGGTTTGACACGAGTGTAGCCCTTGACTGACTGTGCGACATCGTGGCTCCTTCCACTATGTTAATCCTAGGTCTAACTGACCTACCAGGGTGGGGGTGGATTCTCCATCTCCGTGCTGAGAAAAGGCATTCAGGTAAGACAATGCCCCTTCTCCAGCACTAGGAGATGGAGAATCCACCAATGGGACATACCCAAGCCTACTGTCCCTGAGGGTGGGCAGCCGACTGGTCCGGTGTGGCACTTTGGCGAATAACCTGTTGGAGAACTCTCCGGCCAAAGGCAGCCCCGGCCAAGGCAAACCTATCAATCTTGTAGTGCCTAATGAATGGGGATGGTGTAGCCCATGTGGCTGCCCTGCATACCTCCTCGATCGATGCCTGTGTGGACCAGGCCGTGGAGGTAGCTGCGCTTCGTGTGGAGTGTGCTGTGATCCCTCTTGGGACTGGCGAGGCTTCCGCCTGGTACACCCCAGCGATGCACGCTCTGATCCACCTACCAATTGTGGAGGAAGATGCCTTCAGACCCTTACAGGAAGGGTGGAACGATATGAATAGAGCTTCGGACCTACGGAATTCCGCTGTACGTGCGATGTAGCACTTCAGCGCCCTACGTACATCCAGGCACTGCCATTGTCGCTCCCTATCGTGTGACGGATTGGGGCAAAAATCTGGTAGCACTATGTCCTGCGACCTATGGAATAGGGAATTTACCTTCGGAGTGAAGGTGGGATCCAGGCGCAGGGTCACCCTATCCTGATGGAAGACGCACAAGTCTTCCCTGACTGAGAGCGCTGCCAATTCGGAGATGCGTCGTGCGGACGTGATCACCACTAGGAAGGCCACCTTGTGGGACAGGTAGCGCACGTCGCATGTCGCTAAGGGTTCGAAGGGCCGCTGAGTGAGAACCCGGAGGACCCGTGGTAACTCCCACAAGGGGTACCTGTGTATAGTAGGGGGTCTGGAGTAGGAGGCCCTTTTAGGAAGGACCTGATGAGGGGATGGCGACTCAGGGTACCTGCTGAGTCGCATGTGAGCACCGTTGCCAGGGCTGCAACTTGTCTGCGCAGTGTGTTTGGGGCCAGGCCTCTGTCGAGTCCGGCTAGCAAGTAGTCCAGAATATGGGGAAAAGGTCCCTAAGCGGCAGCCGCCGCCTGGAGCACCACAATTGGAAGTTTTTCCACGAGGCATCATAGATGCGGTTGGTGAAGGGGCGCCGGGAGGCCTGGATTATGGTGATGACCCCCGGGGAGCAGAGTTCCCCTGTCAGGATCGAGCGCTCTAGTGCCAGGCGGCTAACTGGAGCCACTGAGGATCTGGATGGTGAATGTCTCCCTGACTGAGCGACACCCGTTCCGGGGGGGATCCTCCAGGGTTCCGCCAGGGAGAGACTCATCAGGTCGACGAACCATGGTCTCCTTGGCCAGTGGGGGGCCACTAGGAGTATCACTGCTCGTTCCCTGATGATCTTGCGTATCACTGCTGGGAGGAGGGGCGGGGGGAAGGCGTAAAGGAGACCCTGTGGCCACGGGCTCCGGAGGGCGTCCGTCTGTTCCACCTCCCTGGCTGGAAAACGGGAAAAGAATCGGGGCAGCTGGGCGTTGTGTGGGGAGGCAAAGAGGTCCACCTGTGGCAAGCCGAACCGGTGACAGATCTCTTTGAAGATCCTCGGATGAAGTCGCCACTCCGAGTGGTCCACTATTGTTCTGCTCAGGAAGTCGGCCTGAGTGTTTGCTTCCCCTGATATGTGATCGGCCCTGATGGAAGCTAGATTGTGCTCTGCCAAGGTTCCCAGAAGGAGAGCCTCTGCCATGAGGCTTCGGGACCGAGTGCCCCCCTGACGGTTTACGTGAGCCTTGGCTGTCACGTTGTCGGTGAGGACCAGGACATGTTGTCGCGCCACTCGGTCCTGGAAGTGACGGAGGGCGAGGTGGATGGCCCGTAATTCGAGCCAATTGATGCTGTGGCGGAGGTCCGCCCTGGACCACCGGCCCTGTGCCCACTGTGAATGAAGGTGCGCTCCCCAGCCGAAGAGGCTAGCGTCCGTGGTGAGTATTATGCGGTCCGGTTCCCTGAAGTCTGACCCTCTGCTTATGGCTGGTGATAGCCACCATCTGAGAGAATGTAGTACCTGTGGCGGGAGGTGAACCTTCTGTGGGGAGGCGCTGAGGTTTTGCCTCTGGAAGGGCAACAGGAACCATTGGAGCTCCCTGGAATGAAGCCTGGACCAAGGCACGATTGCAATGCCCGAAATCATCTTTCCTAGCAACTGGGATAATGTTACCGATCGACTCCTGCGAACCTGGAGGATCGAGCTTCTTATGCTTTCCCGGCGTTCTTGGGATAGGTAGACCTGGCACTTTACGGTGTCTATGATGGCGCCGAGGTGGGGTAACCTTGTTGAGGGGACTAGGTGACTCTTGGGAAAATTTACGGAGAACCCGTGGCTTTGGAGTAGCCCTACCACCACCTGTAGGTCCGACTCGGCGGCCTGGGTGGACACGGACTGGATTAGAATGTCGTCCAGGTAGCACTGGACTCTGATCGGCACCATCCGTAGGCTGGCTGCTAGGGCTGCCAGGATCTTGGTGGAGACCCTTGGGGCGGAGGATAGGCTGAATGGGAGCGCCCTGTACTGAAACTGACGCCCCCTGTATGCGAACCGTAGGTGGGCCAGAGAGATCGGGATATGGAGGTACGCCTCCGTGAGGTCTATAGATGTAAGGTGGTCCTCTTTTCTGACGCTTCCCAAGATGGATCGGAGTGTTTGCATCTTGAATTTGTGGTATGCCAGGTGGTAATTTAGTCCTTTGAGGTCTAGGATTGCTCTCCATCCCCCTGATGCCTTTTGGACTACGAAGAGGATGGAGTAGAATCCCTGGTCTCTCTGGTCCATCGGAACTGTTTCTATGGCCCGTATTTGAAGTAGATGGTTTACTGCCTCGTCCATCAACCTCCTTCTTATTCGGTTGCGAGGGCTTGGACAAGAGAGGAACCAATTTGGGGGGGTGGAGACAAATTCCAGGGAGAGGCTGTGACGGATGGTGTTGAGTACCCATGCGTCCATGGTGGTGACCTCCCACTGGTGGGCAAACAGGGAGAGTCTGCCCCCGATGGGAGGTCCTGATGAGGTGTCATTTGGAGCGCTGGAAAGGCCTGTTGGCGCCTCGAAAGGGCCGCTTGCTCTGAGGCTGTTGTCTGGGTCTGGGGCTTTGCCTATCTGCCTGTCTCTCCTGTCTGTCCTGCCTGGTCGGAAAGGACTGGGATGACTGGGAATGGTTGTACCTGGCTCCGGCCCGAAAGGGCTGTCACCGTGGGTAGGCTCCGGCGCGCCTGTCCTGTCTCCTAAACACGTGTTTAAGGACCCTGCGTTTGTCCTTGTTTTCTGTTGTATAGGGGTTCAAGGCGTCCCCGAACAACTTTCCCCCTTGGTAGGGGGCCGCTGCGAGTTTCCACTTGGACCTAGAGTCCGCCTGCCAGTGTTTCAGCCAGAGCAGGCGCCTGCCGGTGACATTGGAAGCCATAGCTCTGGATGAAAACCGAGCGGCCTGGAGAGTCGCGTCTGCTGCGTACTCTGCGGCCGCCACTATCTTACTGAGATCTTGTTGCGTGCGGAAGTCCTCCGCAGGGATCTTTCCCTGAACCTCCTGGAGCCAACCATGGGCGGCCCTAATGAAGAATGAGGCGGAAGTAGAGGCTCTGATTGCCCAAGCGGTTGCTTGGTGCGTTCTGCGGCACGTGGCCTCACCCCTGCGGTCCTCAGTTTTGAGGGCCTCAGCGAGGTCTCCTGAAAAGGTGGTGGACGACACTAGGGGTGCTAGGGATTCGTCCACGGTAGGTACTTCCAGTGTCTCTTCCAATTTCGGAGCCACCCCGAACAACTTCTTGTCGGTACTGCTTGGCATGGGAAGAGAGGCCGGTGATGTCCACTGTGTTTTGATCGCTTTCAGGAATATGGAGGGACAGGGGATGTGGTGCTTGGTCGTGACCGGTTCCACGAAGCTAGGGTGTGCCTCTGCATCCGTATCCTGTGGGTCGGAGGGTGTTGCTGCTGGGATTTCAGGCCCAAGGTGTGCGGTGGATGCGGCCTTGCGTAGCAAGGTCAGAAAGGAGGAGGGGTTGAATAGTCCTTTGGAGGCGGGGGCCTCCGGTGGGTCCTCCTCCTCGTCAGACATTGGTACCCCCTGATCTGCTATTGCCTCCTCTAGGTACGATTCCTCCGAAGCCTGGGATGCTGAGGGAGATGCGGGGCTATCGTACGCCCTCGTCTCCCGGTGTGGGCTGCGTTTGCGAGCGGTGGATGCCTGCGCTCTGGCCTCCAGGGCTCGATCCACTGCTTGGGCGATAAGAAGGGCTAGACGGTCCTCGTTAGGGAGGTTCGCTTGCTCGCTGCCCATGGGCTGAAGATCGTCTGTAGATGGCCCCAGAGGTGATTCCGGTGCTAATTTTGCTCTTTTCTGCGCCTTCTCCCTTTCCAAGGCCTGGTGTCTCCTCTTGTCCTGCCTGTCTGCTCTCTTCAAGGTCATGGTGGCAGATCTAACACTAGATTTGGCTGCCGACCTGGTGGTGCTTTCCAGACCAGGTTGACCTGATGAGGATGGAGGGGCTCCTGAAGAAGGCGGGGTGGCCTCTTCCATTCTCCGATATCGCCGGGGCACGAGAGGGGGCCCCGAGTATCTAGGGAGTGTAACCCACTGGATAAGAACAGGTGCACGAGAGCGGGCGCCTGGAACCCAGGGACAGCCTATGTGTGGGTAAGGAGCGGCACACTGCTGGGGCGTCTGGAACCCACTACGGCTGTGCATGGATAAGACAGACACACTATAGGGGGCGCCTGTAATCCGGCTAGAAAAAATAAACGGTGGATAACGTCAGGCCCACTGTGGGGGGGCAAATGGGAGACACCAAGCTTGGGAGGGGAGTTTTAGTGGGCCACCTAGGTAGGCCTGGCTACAGGCTCAGTTGAGCCTGGCGTCCTACTGGAGGGCCTAATCGCCTTCTTTTAGGGGTGGGGGCGGGGCTCTGCCCGGTCTCTGCGGCTGCAGTAGGTCGTGCCACGTGGCCAAGATGGCGACCGCTGTGACCTCCGCCGCCTCCCCCTCGCTTCGCCTGGCCGATGCGGCAGGGTCTACCACCCTGCGATCGGCCTCCGATTAGTCTATTGCCGGCTTTCTTGCCGTAGGGCCCTGCGCGGAGCCGGCCTCTTTGTTTGTTTCCCCGCTGGCCCTTGCTGGAATTTCCCGCGGGGTGCTCCGGCACCGATTAGCTGGTCGGCGTTGGCTTTGTTCCCGGAGCTGCCGGTCCGCGTGGCAAATGGCCGCAGGGCGCTCCGGCGCCGATCAGCTGGTTGGCGCTGCCCTTGTTTCAAAGGCTGCCGGGCCGCGTGGGCGATGGCCGTGTGGCGCTCCGGCGCCGATCAGCTGGCTGGCGCCGGCTTTGTCCCAAAAAAACAGCCGGGCCGCGTGGCCGCTGAACAGCTGATCGGCGCCTCTTTAAATCCACCGCGACTTGGGGAAAATGGGGAAACCCGAGCCGCAAGGCCACGCGGCGCTCGGAGCGCCGATCAGGTGGTCGGCGCCGCGATTAGGGCTTCCCCGTGATCCCCGCGGACCCTGTACAGACGGGGGAACGCACGGACGGCGAAGGGTGAGGGGACCCCCTCCCCTTGGCCCCCCCTTCTGCCCTCCCCCACGCCAAACGAAGGGTACTTACAGTTCCGAGGTCCCTTCAGCTGGCCACTGCTCGGTTTGTGATGAGGGGGAGAGGAAGAAGGGAGGGAGGAAAGGCCCAGTGGGGGGGAATGAGAGAAAGAGCCCCCTCCCCGCTTACTTGTAGTTTGCCTTCCTTCTGGGGAGGCTAGGAGACAAGTTCCCAGCCCCTGCTTAAGCCTAAGTAATTTCCTAAGCCTGAGTAATTTCTAAAACTGCTCCTACTAATGAAGAATCCACCAATAGGTGACTGTATCTGCCTAGGAGCCACGCTTCATGTCCGTCGTGGGCGAAATCAAGTCAAAAACTGGGAAAGGGTCCAGGAAGGGGCATGGCAGCTTTGGCTGACTTGATCTGATTGGGCAGGAATACAGTCATAACCCATTGGTGGATTCTCCATCTCCTAGTGCTGGAGAATGCACACACACACTCTCTCTCTCACACACACACAAATTGCTTAGGAAAGCTGAGGAGACAAATTGCATCCCCCACAGCTTCTGCAAGGCAATCTTGATATACAGGTGGTCCTCGACTTACGACTATAAATGGAACCTGCCCACCCTGATCGTTAAGTCATGACTGATTTTATTATTGTTCTCTTGCAGCAGTCGCTAAGCAAATGTAGTGGTCATAAAACAGCTGCCAAGGCCATTAAACTACAGGCATGGTGGAAAACTGTAAGTAAACATGTCGTAAATGGAGATCGTAAATGGAGATAATCCTTTTCTCAGAAAAAGTATCTTTGATATAAAGGACACAAAAGCTTACATTTTCATCCTATTTATTTAAGATCACGAATAAGAATGCAACAGACGGGGCGTTGTCTTACCTGAATGCCTTTTCTCAGTACGGAGATAAGAGAATACACCAATGGGTTTTCTCTGTCTGCCTGCTCTTTGAGACCAAGTAGCCAAACTTGACACGCCCCCTCTTGCTAGGAGATCCAATCTTAACGAGGGCGAAGTGGCTGAAGGTGGACAAGGTGTTGGCTCTCAAACCCTTAACTAAGGCCTAACTGACCTAAAGGGTGGGTGTGGATTCTCCATCTCCGTACTGAGAAAAGGCGTTCAAGTAAGACAACGCCCCTTCTCCAGTACAGGAGATGGAGAATCCACCAATGGGACATACCAAAGCCTCACTATCCCGATGGGTGGGAAACTGATAAGGCTGGAATGGTGTCCCCGGAGACCACCTGCTGGAGGACCCTCCGACCAAAGGAGGCGTCCGCTGAAGCAAAGCGGTCAATTCTGTAATGGCGAATAAACGGAGAGGGCGAGGACCATGCCGCAGCCCTGCAAATCTCGATAGACGCCTGAGTGGCCCATGCCGCCAAGGTCGCAGCACTGCGAGTGGAATGGCCAGTAAGATGTCGTGGAGCCGGCAGGGAAGATGCTTGATACGCTTCCGCAATACAGGCTCTGATCCAACTGCCAATAGTACCAGCGGAGGCCCTTTGGCCCAGCGAAGCCGGGCGGAAGGAAACGAACAGAGCCTCGGACTTACGAAATGGTTCTGTGCGCTTCATATAACATCGCAGTGCCCTGTGGACGTCCAACATGTGCCACTGCCACTCCAGGTCATGGGAAGGGTTGGGACAAAAATTTGGTAAAATCACTTTCTGTGCTCTATGAAAGAGCGTATTCACCTTGGGTACAAAGGTGGGATCTAGGCGAAAAATCACCCTATCGCTGTGGAAAATGCAAAGGTCATTTCTGACTGATAAGGCGGCTAGTTCTGAAATACGCTTGGCCAACGTAATGGCGATTAAAAATGCCACCTTGAGAGATAGATTCTGCAAGGGAATAGCTGCTATGGGTTCGAAGGGTGGTTTAGTCAGAGCCCGAAGGACACGGGGCAATTCCCACGAGGGGTACCTGTGCACCACGGGAGGCCTGGTGTTGCACGCACCTTTGATAAAGGCACGAATTCTGGGATGGTGAGCCAAGGGAACTGAATCCACGCAGGTAAGTATTGTAGACAGGGCTGCCACCTGTCGGCGAATGGTCGCCGGGGCAAGGCCCTTGTCCAGGCCGGCCAAAAGGTAATCTACTATTTGAGGAATGGACAATTTGGAAATATTCAGATGCCTCCCGCAACACCAATGGCAAAAATTCTTCCAAGTGGAATTATAAATACGATTGGTCGCTGGCCGACGAGAGGCCTGAATCATGTCAATGGCTCGAGGGGAAAACAGTTCTTCAGTCATTATACTGCACTCAAGTGCCAGACGGTCAACTGTAACCATTGAGGGTCCGGGTGTTGGATGGTCCTTTGCTGTAATGACACGCGATGAGGGGGGATTCGCCAAGGGGGAGACTGGGAAAGGTTCACAAGGTCGGCAAACCATGGCCTCTGTGGCCAATAAGGGGCCACGAGGATTACTTCCGCCTGCTCCTGGAGCAGCTTGCGGATGGTCACCGGTATGAGTGGGAGGGGAGGGAAGGCATAAAGGAGGCCTGGTGGCCACTGAGTTCTCAGGGCATCCGTCCCCTCCACCCCTGGCAGGAAGTAACGGGAGTAGTACCTGGGAAGTTGGGCGTTGGTTGACGACGCAAACAGGTCCAATAGTGGGTTTGTTTTTTATGTGGCCAGTCAAGGTGCACCAGTAAAAGAAAAAGGGAAAAATAAAAAATAAAAAAGGAAACCCCCCAAAAGGGCTAGAGGCCTGAGTGGACAAGGGTCCTGACAAGGGAAGGATCAGTCTCAATTGGCGGCTACTCAGGTGATGTATGCAGTCAGTGAAAAACAGTCCAGATGTGGCTTAAGCCGGGCCCAGTATTGTAAATAGGTATACTTGGGCCTAAGGTGCACGTGGAGTACAAGGTGGATCCGAACTGGTGGTCGTTAAGGGGTGATCCGGTGACTAGGCTGCCCAAAGGTAGCAATTGAGGCGGAGGTAAGGCTTTAAAGGAGCCGTGGGCGGGCCGCCAATTGAATTAGGGCCGCATGTAAAAGAGTAATATAGGCCGAAATAGCCTCCGCATCCCTTTTAGTAGTCCAAGATGGCGGCCGCGACTCGTTCCCCTAAGCCCGATCTTTGCTGCCTCAACTTTCAGTCCTGGGCTGTGCACGGCCTCCTTGTAGGTTGTGGAGGCCGCGTGGCGTGTTGCGCCAAAAATAATTGACTTCGAGCTGCCTGCGAGTCGGCAGGCGAAGCAGGGGCTTGATTCTGTTTCGTTGCCTTTTTTCGGCAACGAAAATGGCGCCCGCGACTGCTCCCAGCTGCCTGGGAACCTTTGGAAATGGTCCGAAGTCAGGAATTGACTTTCGGACCTGCAGCCAGGGGAAGGGGAAGGGAGAGAGGGAATCTGGAAAAAGTTCCAAGCAGATCCTGCTTGGAAGCTTTTCCCCAGAGCCCTGGGGGAAAGGAACGCAGGGAAGCTGCCAGGGCTCCCCCCCCCACTTCCACCCCCGACACCTCACATAAATATAATTACACACTGAGCCCAGTGTTTGTGGGGAAATTTGTTAAAGGGGAAGCCAACTGATTTTAAGTAAAGTATAGGGAAGAGAATTCACCAATGGAGTTTTCCTAACCTGCTATCTGCTGAGAGCCACACCTGAGGCGTCTTCCAGAGCTGAGACCAAGTTAAGACTGGATCTCCTAGCAAGAGGGGGCATGTCAAGTTTGGCTACTTGATCTCAAGAGCAGGCAGACAGAGAAAACCCATTGGTGGATTCTCCATCTCCTGTACTGGAGAATACACAATTTTAGGCTTTTCTGGTTTATCTCTGTGAGAGGCAATATTCAGCTACATCGAGTTAAATCAATACTGCAGTTAATTCCAGTTGCCAATGTTCGCACAAATTAAACCAATTCAATGTAGTACTGATGTTGCACTTAAATATTTACAAAGCTCTGTTAAAAGAAAAACCATGACAAAGATCAGTATGCACTAATCATGCTGGTACAAGGATTATATATACAAATCTTGGCAATGGAAATAAGTAAAAAGAAGTCCGAATGGTAAATCAAGCAGGTACACCTCGTGCTTTCAGGAACCACTCTGTATTAGTTGGTTGAGAACATCGTATTTTTTATTTTTTTCTCAAATATATATTGCATTTATACTGTATAGTTTAATTCTTGTTAGCCAGTCAGCGTTGCAACAGTGAGATGGGAAGCCATATAAATCAAGATAAATAAATACTTACCAAGACATTTGAAGGGTACAACAATATAGGTATGGCCCCTGCATTGTTTCTTCCCCTTCTTACACCAATTTTTAATGTTGACTGGTTCATTGGCTTCTACCACGTTGGTAATCTGAAGGTCTGGATAAATCTATTTTTAAGAGTAAAACATGAAATGAAATAAAACAAGGCAATAAATAAAAAACTGAGAGATTCCTGCCAAGAAGAAAGGAAGCAGTAAAAGGAACAGCTTTAATAAAACTTCACGGTTGCCCAGTCAGTAACTTCATCTCATTACTGCTAGATGTAGGAGGAGTGGCAGAACCTGGGGGTGGAGTTAAAAAAGGAAGCAGCCGAGAATTCCTATGTAGTCACAAGCAGACTAAGTCCAATCTTGAATTCCATGAACCCTTGTCTAACTCCAAGCAAGTGTTAACCGTTATTTGAGAAGATTCCTACGTATGCATAGACTGTTTAGCAATAAATCAATTTAACTGGACCTTCATATGTGGACCTGGTCTTTTGCGCCTGACATTATCAGAGCAGTATCTTGTTGGGCTTGGCCTGGCTATCCAAATATGCCTGGAGAACAACCCAGTCAAACACATGGAGCAAAATGCCATCATTATCTGCCCACCGATTTTAACCCCTGAATGTTAGAAGACATAAACAACTGTGGCTTGGGTTTTTTGTTTGTTTGTTTTGTTTTGCTTATTTAGGAACTACCTCTAAGTAGCCCACAAAGCTAGGGCAGTTAAGATCTGTATCCTAACAAATGTCCTGCCAAATGCTTCAGAAGAGCTAAATATAAAGCCACCAGCGCTTTTGAACTTTCACTAAAAGGAGGAACTCACTAGCCAAGGTTGACACAGATGTCCCACTGCATGCGTGCTGTCAAGTGCCAGGGAAATCAGAAGGTCCAGGCAGTTCAAATGGGTATAAAGATTTATTGCAAGCTTAAGCTCTCTACAAGAATCTGAACTACGAATGGTCCAAAGCCAATTGGCGGTAGATAAGAATCAATGGAATTTAAGGTAGGCGGGATTAAATCTCTTGTGGGTGCAAAGGGACCCGTGACTGATGACACGTTTCACCCCTCCCTCGGGCTCTGCCTGGTCATCTCCTATATGTGCTTTCATATGCAAGGGAACTGTGGTCCAGTACGCTCCCACAGAGAGGGTCTCCTCAGGGTGCCGTCGGCCAGACAATGTCGGCTGGCGACCCCCAGGGGGAGAGCCTTCTCTGTGGGAGCTCCAACACTTTGGAACGAGCTCCCCCCCCCCCGAACTCCATACGATGACGGATTTACGTACCTTCCGTCAAGAACTGAAAACATACTTTTTTCGACAGGCTTGCCTGGGATAGGAGCTCCGGTACCAACAAGGTTATAATAGTTTTAGGGGATTGAACTTTTTAAGATAATGTATTGGATTTTAAAAGGATTTAGGGCCTAAATGTTTAATCTATTCTTAATCATTTTACTTTTTGTATATTGATGTTTTTTAATAATTGGGCTGTACACCGCCCCGAGTCCTTTGGGAGAGGGGCAGTATAGAAATCGCAAAAATAAATAAATAAATAAATAAACAAACTAGCTCCATGTCACCGAAAGGGTTCTCAAGTGACCATTTCAGAATCACACTGCGGAGAAGACCAGATAGGAGGAGTTGAGTCACAAGTTTTGATGTTGGCTGAAACCAGTTGCACAGCACGCTCATTTACCTCCTGACAATACTGTAGAATCTCTTCCTTCCTTCCAAAGCAGCTTTTGGTCCCTGAAGGATCGGTCTCCCACTTCCCAGTCTGGATATTCACATGCATATTCAGCTTTCCACAGAACATGGCGATCTGAGGCTCAGCCACAGCAAACCCGATGCCACCATTGGCTGCCAGTGCCTAAACAGGAAAAGAAATCTTCTTTTATTCACAACCAACTTTGGCCTGGATGCCTAAACAGAGCTGCCATTGTAAAGCAAGGACCAGCTCAAATGCCACCTCTGAAACAGAAGAAAAAAGGATTTCACATTTCATAGTCAACCTCTTGCAATTCAACATGAGCTCTGCGATTTCTTCCATCTTTAACACTTGAGGGTTAATGCACTCGTCCTTGATGCTTACGCACCACAATCAGATTTAGATCTGGGTACAGTACTGACTGCTAAATCTGACCACTGGGCTACTAAAAGCACTAAGCATGCAACCACCATCTGCATCAAAGCCGCCATCTGCGCCACAAAACTGAGCATCCAGTGTATTTATTTATTTATCCAGAAGCTCTATTTGACAGATTTATACACTACCCCCTCCCTTTATGGCTCCCTGCAGATGACAATACGGCTGAACTTTCCATCAAAATCAGCATTTAAAAATGACAACGATAAAACAAAAACACAAAAGCCCCAAAATTCACTACAGTCGAACAGTAGCATTAAAACGCCTAGAGAAATAAATATGTTTTTGAACTTCTTCTAAATGGTAATGAGAGGCTGGGTTCATCTCTAAAGGACAGTTCATTTCGTAACATAGGTTCTGAAACGGAAAGCACAGCTAAACGCTAGTATCAAATGTATTTGAACTGGGCAGATGACAGAGGTCTGGACCCGACCCACATTAAAAAAAATATCAACTTGTCAAGTACCACTAAGCTTCCAAATATGTACTAGTGTATGTATGCATAAGTTCAGGGGTCTTCAAACTTGGCCCTTTTATGACTTGTGGACTTCAACTCGCAGAATTCCTCAGCCAGGCATCCGTGCCTGGCTGAGGAATTCTGGGAGTTGAAGTCCACAAGTCATAAAAGGGCCAAGTTTGAAGATCCCTGAGTAAGTGTATGTGTGCAAGCATGTGTCTGTTACAGATATGTGGATTCTTTGGTACTTTCTCAGCTTGGTTGTTTTCTCACATATGAGAAAAGTGGCTGGCCCAAAGTCACCCAACTGGCTTTCATGGCTAAGGTGGGACCTGAACTCATGGTCTCTTGCTTTCTAGCCTGGTGCCTTAAGTAGCAGACCAAGGCGGCTCTTTTTTAATTACTTGAGTCTGCTGAGCTTGGTGGTTTAACACAAGGGGAATAGTAATGAGAGGATTTTCTACCTAGGTTTCCATTTTCAGGGCCCTTGGAGCCCCTGATGGAACTGCTAGCAAACACAAACAAACCTTTATCCCAAGACTCTATTTCATCTCTAAAAAACGAGAAAAGCAATGGATTGCTCATTCATGCATATGAAAATGTTGTTTACTTGATTTCAGTATGATCTATTTATCCGTTGAGAGTCTTTTGCACCTGCCCTTTGTAACCCACAGACATACACAAAGGACGAGATTGACCTTTTCGTATTGGCCCCTAAAGGTTTGATTCGCTCACCAGATGTGGGGATCCATATGCATGTAGGACATGTAAGCCAACTATCAATCTCAGTTTAGCCGATAAATCTCAAAACCTTTAGTAGGTTGGGTTTTGTTTTTGTTTTTTAAAAAATCGCTCTGTACTCTCAGAAGCTAAATCTTCTCAGGCTGCCTACGAATTTCCTTAAATTAGAAGAAAGCTGCTTTTAACCCACACCACCAAGAATATCCTTGAATTAACATTTCAAGAAAAACAGTCCCAGATTGGCTTGAAGGAAAAGAAGGAAGTGAAGAAACCTCAAAGGTACGGAGAAATAAATTTCTCTTGGCATGCTGCTCAGGAGTATATTAGGGGAACTGCTGAAGCAGTTTTCCACTTTAATTCATAAACAAGCCAGCTTTTAGGCTCAGGAAGAAGTCCACCCCAGGCATGGGAGTTACATCAGAACGATGTGCATTGCACAGGAAGCATGCCATAGGCTTATTATTGCCTTCCCTGGCTGGCCGAGTTCTGCAGCTTCCGTTTGTGTTTTACAATGACCACACAAAGAAGGGTGGACGACAACCCTGGACCCAGGCAAACTGCCATCTACCTTTTTCACTACTCTTGACTAAGAAGAGCCCTATTTTAATGCCTGAAAAACCTCAAGAAGATGTCCCAAAGATGCTTTTTTCAGGAGGCCACTGGACTTTATTGTGTTTCTTTTGAAGAATTTCACTTCTCATCCAAGACGTTTCTTCAGCTCTGACTAGATCAGTGGTTCTCAACTTTCCTAATGCCGCGATCCTTTAATACAGTTCCTTATGTTGTGGTGATCCCCAACCCCCCATCCAGCTGGCCGGGGGGGGGGAGGAAGGCCGCTCCGCCGGCTCCGCCCAGCCTGGTTGGAGAAGCGCCATTCCTCTCCCTCTTTCTCTCTTTCCTCTCTCTCTCTTCTCTCTCCCCCTCTTTCCTCTCTTTTCCTCTTTCCACTCTTTTTCTCTTTCCTCTCCTCCTTTCTCTCTTTCCTCTCTTTCTCTTTTTCCTCCCTTTCTCTTTCCTCTTTCTTTTCCTCTATTTCTCTCTCTTTCCTCTCTCTCTCTTACGGCAGTATCGTCGGGGGAGCAGGACAGGAGGCAGCGGCTCCGGCAGCAGTGGCAGGGCAACATTGTCGGGTCCCTGCCGCCCCCGGCCTGGCCGCCGCCCCCACTGGGACTCTACACTGCCCGGCCTCACCCTCCGCCCATCGATGGAGCCGCGGTGGAGGCAGCGCCCGCCCGAGCCGCCTGGGGGCAGCAGGAGGAAGGAGAGGAGGAGGACGAGGAAGCAGTCGCCCTAGCCGGGACTCCGCACTGCCCAGCCTCGCCCTCCGCCCAACCAATGGATGGGGGCTGGTGCTGTGCGGCCCCTGCCAGCCCCTCTGCCAGCCCGGCTGCTCCCCCCCAGGCACTCCTCTTGCCCCGGCGCCCTCCCGAGCCGCTTTGGGGGCAGCAGGAGGAAGAAGGGGAGGAGGAAGAGGAGGGCAAGGAAGCCGCTGCCAGCGCCGGGCCCCAGGAGACAGCTCTCGTCTCCTACCTTTGCTGAATCTCCTTCTTTCTTCCCAGCAGCCTGGATTCCGGCGTGCCTTCCCGGCCAGCAGGTCCAATGGTCGGGCTGGCTGGGAATCGCAGGGGCTGGTCTCCCTTGGGCCGCGGCTTTTGAGAGGGCTGGCCCACTCAGCAGAGCCTCCAGCGGGCTGCTCCCAGCAGAGATCCCAGAGCTTCCCCGGGCGGCTCCAAGCCACGAGGCCCTGGCCGTGCTTCTCCCAGGGGGTGGGGCACCCAGGTGCAGGGCCAATCAGGAGCCCTGCAGGAGGTAAGTCTGCCTGAGAGAGAGAGAGAGAGAGAGAGAGAGAGAGAGAGAGAGAGAGAGAGAGAGAGAGAGAGAGAGAGAGAGAGAGAGAGAGAGAGAAGGGAAGCGAAAGTGCCTCTCTGTCTCTCTCTCTCTCTGTAAATGGCGGAGGAGGCCATGCGGAGACGGATGCGGAACAGTGTCTCGGTTCCTAAGACCATCAGCAAAGTGTTTTTCGATGGTCTTAGGCGACCCCTGTGAAAGGGTCATTCGACCCCCAAAGGGGTCGCGACCCACAGGTTGAGAACCGCTGGACTAGATGGTGGGGAGTGGAAGGTTTTATATTCCTTGCAGACAACTGGTCATTTGCATTCCTTTAGAGCAGGCATACACCCACCCCATTGCGGCAATGGGGGGAAAGTTGCAGTGTGTCATGCGACGTCACGAGTTTGACATGCCTGCTTTAGAGAGTCGTTGAAACCATTTTGGAGGTTTACCTGTGTCCTCAGGGTCACCTGAGAAGTGGAAATGTGTGTGGAGCCTTCTTGGCTGCAGGATGTTTTCTGCCATGGCTCCCTTCACTGTTGAAAACAGGCTGTCGGGGATGAGTCTGTGCTGCCTGAATCTCAAACTGAGGCACAAGCACCATCTCAAACTGAAGTCCTTCCACTCCCCACCATCTAGTCAGAGCTGAAGAAGCTTCTTGGATGAGAAGCGAAAACATCTTCAAAAGAAACACAAGAAGAAAGTTCACTTGCCTCCTTTGGGACAACCATGACCTGGATGACTGAGAATCTCCATAGACACTCTAAAACAGGGGTCTTCAGGCACGCTGGCTGAGGAATTCTGGGAGTTGAAGTCCACAAGTCATAAAAGGGCCAACTTTGAAGAACCCTGCTCTAAAAGGTGTCTTTTCTGTTGCCTTAAGGATTATGGATTAAAAGGAATCCAATGTCAAAAAAATAATAAATGAAGACTGTTCTTCTGGGCCTCAGTTTCTCCACTGCATGGACACTCCAATATAGTTTTGAAAAGCTGCACCTATAACATAACAGCAAAAAAGACCTCCTGACTTCTGCCTTCAAAGCCCATTAGCTGGCTCTTTCTATAAATTGGTCTACTGCTGTACAGGCCTAGAACAATCTGGAATAATCCAGATACCAAAGAGCACAAGCACCTACAGTCTTAACAGCATGTTAGCAAGCAAATAAAATGTTTTAGAAAGAGTGGGTGGAACAGCATTTGCTGCCAACAGAAACAGGAGACAGGGTGTGTTCAGAATGTTAACCTTGGTACTCCTATGCTGTATTGTGCAAAAATAGTCCTGGACTTTGAATTATAGCATGCAAAGTGTTTATATGTTCTATTCCAAGGGGTCATTTTTCTACGTTAAAATGCCACTTCTTTGAAGGTGCTACCTACATGATAAAATGAAAAACAGGAAGCGAATGAGTCAATAGGCCTATTTGCTGGTCCTCCAAAATATATTCTGAACCAATATAAGCCTTGTTCAAACATACTTTTGAACGAAGATGCTGCATGTTTAAACATTAGAGTTGTAGTGTTTATTTTTGGCCTCTCTTCAGCTCATCACCACAGAAACGAAAGGAAGGGTACCATTCTTCCTCAAATTGTTCAAAGAGTTTGCATATCACTGGAGACATATGTTGCCATAGTGACATTTTATTCACAAGCGAATCAGCTAACTTAGTCACTCATCCTCAAGATGTTTTAATTACCTAAAGAGAACAAACAGATTCATGGGTTCCCCCCACCCACTGCTGGATCCCCCCCCCAAAAGAAAAACGAAAAGAGCTGTGGAGTGAAGGAGCATCCATAATGAAGGTGTAAGTGCAATGCCTGAGATGAACATAAATGGCATCGTTTAATTTACTGTTATTCCATCTGCTTGAACACAACAAATGCATCAGAAGTATTGCCTTCCTAAAACCTATAATTAAATTTCTCACAATTTATGAGCTAGAATCTCAGTGTTATATTTCTGAGGATTGTATTTTCAACAAAAATACAATTCCGTTTCAAGGGACTGGTTTTACAGCAGGCTGTTAATTTTTGGTGCTGGGACAAAATTTTCAATGATTTACTGGTTCTAGAAACACGTTATTTCCATTAAGCTTCTTGTTATTCTTATTATTACTGTTACTAAACCAATTGCCATGAAGAAATAGTTCATTGCAAATGAACTATTTTGGACCTTTCTTGGACCAAAGAAATAAAGTTATTATTTTGCTAAAGCAAATATTTTACTTTTTGCCCAGAATTAAACAAAGATGATTAGGGGACTAGAGGCTAAAACATATGAAGAACAATTGCAGAAATTAGGTCTGTCTACTTTAATGAAAAGACTAGGGATGTCATGATACCAGGATTCCAATATCTGACGGGCTGCCACAAAGAAGAGGGCGTCAACCTATTCTCCAAAGCACTTGAAGGAAGAACAAGAAGCAATGCATGGAAAGTAATCAAGGAGAGAACCAATCTAGAAATAAGGAGAAATTTCCTGACAATTAGAATAATTAATCACTGGAATGGCTTGCCTTCAGAAGTTGTGGGTGCTCCATCATGGAAGAGATTGGACAGCCATTTGTCCGGAATGATATAAGGTTTCCTGCTTGAACAGGGGGTTGGATTAGAAGACCTTCAAGGTCCGTTCCAACTTTGTTATCCTGTAATATTCTAAGAATATGAAAAAAGCAAACTGAACTCCCCAACTATATGATTTTTCTAATGGAAAATCTTCATTCCATCTTTCTACATAACATCTTTGGAATTTCTTCTGTCCCAAAGAGTTCCTCTCTTAAGATGAGATGAGATGAGATGAGATAACCTTTATTGTCATTTTTTTTACTGTGGGCACAACAGCACACATCAAAAATGAAATTTAGTTACCCGCTATCAAAGTGAAACATATACATGACACACACGACACATGCATGACACACACTGGAGAAAGCAGAGAAGGATTTTTATCCCTGCCTATTACCAAAAACTAGCTAATTATCTTGAAGAACTGGCTATCTCTTTTTCTACAACCAGATCTACTTCCTTTTGACTGGATACGTTAGGTGCATTTCATATAATAATTGGTTCTGTCCTTAGAGAGAAGAAGTATAATTCATACGCTCTTTTCTTATAATTCTTGCAGGACTGTAAGATCAAGATTATTTATCACACTCTGAAAAATGAAGGATGTGCAACCTATTTGACAGTGATACTAAAAATGATTGAATCAGCTGTTAATTTTTGGTGGCAGCTATAAAGAGATAAAAGAGTAATTTCCAATGGAATAGGATACAGGGCTGTTCTGTGAGATAAGGAAATTAATAGAAACCTACATCATAATGCCATTTATAGTGGAAGCATGCAAAGTTGAGAATGGTCAATTCAAAAGCAGGGGGTTGAGGTATTCAACCAGAGTAACTTGTCAATTATGTTTTGTTCATTTTTGTCTTACAAATATTCTTACACTTTTAGCTTGTTCACTGTATTCATAGATGCATGTTTTATTATTTTTATATGACCATAATAAAGCTAAATGTAAATCTTAAAACTGATTTTTTTTTTAGTGCAGTCACCACTTGTGCTTTGATTTTAACTTCTTTCAATAGCAAGGCTGTCCTCAATTTACGATTATGGATGGGAGCAGAACCTCCATTGCTAAACTCCATGCAGTTTAGTAAGATGTGCCCAATTTTATGATCTTTTTTTGCCAAGGTTAGGTTTGCCCAGTTAAGTGAATCTGGTTTTCCCTTGACTTTGTTTGTTGGAGGCCAGCTGGGGTGGTTGCAAACGATGCTCACATGGCCCCGGGATAGTGCAATTGTCATAAATACATACTAGTTGCCAAGCATCCAAATTTTGATCATACGACAACGGTCGGTAAGTGTGAAAATTAGTCATTTCGGTGTCCTTCACATGTTCCTTAAACAAATGGTGGTAGAGCAAAGGCTATTTGAAAAGAATGCTATACTTAAAGGTAGTTTACCATATGAAGAGTAATATGCTTATGAGATTGCCATGTTTTCTTTCCCAGCTGTCATGTTTCCAATAGGACTTGGATGCAAGTTCATCCAGAAGTTGCCCTGCCCCCCAAAAAGAGAGACAATCAAAGCAAACACTCAATTTGACATCTTCTAATTCAGGGCTTTTCAACCAGTGGTACAGGTACCACCTGTGGTACATTGGCACCTGGCAGGTGGTACGTGACCATCCTAGAAAAGTGGTAGTGGGGGAGGGGAATGAGCTGAACCAGTGGCAGCACCGCACAAGCCTGAGCAAGAGATGGCTGCAGCTGCAGGGCTGTCAGGGCTCAGCGGAAGCGCCAGGATCAGTGCTGCTTTCAAGCTGATTGGTGCTTCTTCGGGGCTGTCAGGGCTCAGTGGAAGCGCCAGGATCAGCACCAGGCTCCAGCTGGAGCTTGGCGCTATCCTGGTGCTTCTGCTGAGTCCTGAACAAGCACCAATTAGCTGGAAAGCAGCACTGATCCTGGTGCTTCTGCTGAGCGCAGAAGAAGCGCCGATCAGCTGGAATGTTGCAGCATCTCTTGTGATTTACATTCAGATGCTTGGCAACTGATTCATATTTATGATAGTCACAGTGTCCCAAGGTCATGTGAAGTGACCAAAACCTGCTGCAACCACCCAGCAGATGGGGGAAATAAAAACCAAACACCCCCCCACTCCACCTCCGCTGCCAATCCTCAACAGAAATGCGCACAACAATGAAAACCTTGGACAGGAGAAAGAGTGCCGCCGGGCAGGCAGGTGTCTTGCTCGGCTGTGGCTTGGGGGGCACTTTTTTCAGTGCCATTGTAACTTCGAACAGTCACTAAGCGAACTGTTGTAAGTCGAGGACTACCTGTACTTTTATCACTTTTTCCTCTCTTTTTTGGTCATCAAGCTTTTGACACCTTGCTAGGCGACTGGTGGTATTCAGATGTTGCCATATCCTAAAAGTGGTACAATGAGTGAAAAGGTTGAAGAGCCCTGTTCTCCAGCATGGTGGATGTAGAATCCACTGATTGGGTTATTTCAACCTTCCTGCTCAGTCAGAGCTTTAGACACGCCTCCCTTTGGGTGTGTCTTCCGAGTTTTGACTTAGTCTTAGGCTCAGCAGCAGGCAGTTTTCTTGGCTCCATTAGAACAATTTAATTTGATTATTTAATTCGGTTTATCCTTCTCTAAATTATTTTCTAAATTCATTGCTGGTTGGTTTTGGCTGATTCATTAAGGACTCTGTCCTTCCTAGAGCCTCGAGCCTCTTGGCTCCGGCAGGGCTCCTCTCCTCCCCTCGGGGCCTTCAGGCCTTCCGCACGCAGGACTCTCGGGTAGAATTTACCCGCCTCTACGACACCTCTGCAAGGCAAGCGGACCCACAGCTGGCGGATCTCAGTCTCCCATCTCTTCGAAAAATTCCCATGCTTCCATGATCCATCTCTACCCTAGTAGTGTAGAGAATAAAATAATCCCTGTAAATATTTACAATGGTTGCGCAGTGGTTAGAATGCAGTATTGCAAGCTGACTCTGTCCACAGCCAGGAGTTTGTTCCTGACCGGCTCAAGGCTGACACGGCCTTCCATCCTTCCAAGATCAGTAAAATAAGGATCCAGATTGTTGGAGGCAATATGCTGACTCTGTAAACTGCTTAGAGAGGATTGTAAAGCACTATTAAGTGGTATATAAGTCTAAGTCAGACATGTCAAACTCACGACGTCACGTGACGTTGTGCAACGTATCGGAGCTTTTTCCCCATTGCCGGCAATGGGATGGGCGGTTTCCTGGTGATGCTGGCAGTTTAACACCCCCGGTCTAAGTGCTATTGCTATTATTTCATTCACAGGACTTTAAAAAAAAAAACCTAATAGGTTTATGGTTTCAGTTCATCTGCCAAATCCTTCTAAAAGCAAACCCTTTTAGTGAGGTATGAACAGAAGAGTAGCTTACTTGTAGAATCTTGCTTGGTAATTTCCGATAAACAAAGAAGCTTCACTTGCACTTTTGACAGATCCCTAATATTTTTTTTTTCAGAGGGGTGGGTGGTGATTTCCTAGCTATTCTTCCTGTTTTATTTTTTATTATTATTTAACAGATAACTTCCCTGAACTCAGGAAGGCTGATTAATGCCTGACACAGCAAGCAGTGGATCTGCAAATGAACAGTTCATCCAAGTTTTATTGCTTTTGTTTTTTTAAAAAAAAAACCATCCCACATTGCTGAAAATTACAATACGATACAGGGGCGGGTGTCCAAGAAGGGAAGAGTTATTATTAGCAATCAGATCTGGAAAGGACAGATAACACCGGGCCAGTATTTGCTTCTGAATTTAAATGGCAAACCTCAGATGAGTCATCCTGAGCTTGCTTTAAGTCCCTTCCTGCTTTGGTTTCTAGAGTAAGACTAACGCCATGGGTTCACTTATGACCAATCTTATGAAAGGGGGCGTTGTCTTACCTGAACGCCTTTTCTCAGCACGGAGATGGAGAATCCACCAATGGGTTTAGACTGTATTCCTGCCCAATCAAATTAAGTCAGCCAAAGTTACCATGCCCTTCCTGGACCATAGAGATCCCAGTCTTGACGCAAGCGTAGCAAGATGTTGTGGCTCACTAAACTAAGACTAACCCTAGGCCTAGATGACCTACAAGGATGGGAGTGGATTCTCCATCTCCGTGCTGAGTTTAGTTTAGTTTTTAGTTTTATTAAATTTCTATACCGCCCCTCTCCCGTAGGACTCGGGGCGGTTTACAACCCAATAAAAACATATAATAACAATAAATATTTAAAATAAATTAAATTAAATTAATATTAATACAAGGCTGTACTAAAACCTGTTAAAAACCCAATTAAAACCCGAACAGCTTTGTTTTAAAAAAAAATTTAAAAAAAAAAACCCGAGGAGATCTAGGCCAGGCCGGCTTGATTAAAGAGATGAGTCTTCAATACTCTTCTGAAGGTGCGGAGATCATGACACGTTCGGAGTTCTGGGGGGAGCTTGTTCCACATCGTCGGTGCCCCCACAGAAAAGGTAAGACAACGCCCCTTCTCCAGCACTGGAGATGGAGAATCCACCAATGGGACATAACAAAGCCTACTGTCCCTGAGGGTGGGAAGTAGACTGGTCCGGTGTGGCACCTTGATGAACAACCTGTTGGAGAACCCTCCTACCGAAGGAAGCCTCCGCCGAGGCAAACCTATCGATTTTGTAGTGCCGTATGAAAGGAGATGGTGAAGACCATGTGGCCGCTCTGCAGACGTCCTCAATGGACACCTGAGTGGCCCAGGCCGCAGAAGTAGCTGCACTCTGTGTAGAGTGAGCTGTAACCCATTGTGGAACCGGCAATGACTCAGCCTGATACGCCCCGGCAATGCACGCCCTAATCCACCTACCAATTGTGGAACAGGAAACCTTCTGACCCCTGGATGAAGGATGGAAGAATACAAAGAGGGCCTCTGATTTGCGGAACGCCGCTGTCCGTGAAATATAGTACCGGAGCGCTCTGCGGACATCCAGGCTATGCCATTGCCGTTCCAGAGCATGCAATGGGTTAGGACAAAAATCCGGGAGCACTATTTCCTGGGCTCTATGGAATAGTGAATTAACCTTTGGAAGGAAAGTAGAGTTGAGGCGAAGGACCACTCGATCCTAGTGGAAAATGCATAGGTCATCCCGGGTTGAGAGCACTGCCAATTCGGAAATATGTCGTGCCGACATGATTGTCACCAGGAATGCCACTTTGTGGGATAGGTAGCGAACGTTGCATGACTTTAGGGGCTCAAAGGGCAACTTGGGCAGAGCCCGAAGGACCTGTGGTAGCTCCCATGAAGGGTACCTGTACACTGTAGGGGGTCTGGTGTTAGCAGCCCACTTAAGGAATGAGCGGAGTAAGGGGTGATGTCCCAATAACCCCACGGAGTCATAGGTGAGGACTGTGGAGAGAGCAGCTATCTGCGCAATGTGTTTGGGGCCAAGCCCCTCTCCAGACCTTCTAAAAGGTAGTCTAGGATATGGGGGATCATGAGTTCCGACAGTGACAAGTGTTGACTTGAGCACCAGGAGCGAAAGTTCTTCCATGTGGCCTTGTAAATACGGTTTGTGGAAAAGCGACGGGAAGCCTGGATTACCGTAATGAACCCTGGTGAGCAAAGCTCCCGTAACTAACTGGAGCCATTGGGGTTCTGGATGGAGAATGGTCCCCTGGCTGAGTGAGACCCAGTCCGGAGGAATCCACCATGGAACTGCAAGGGAGAGGCTCATCAGATCGGCGAACCAAGGCCTCCTTGGCCAATAAGAGGCCATTAGGAGTATCTCTGCTCGCTCCCGAAGAAGCTTGCATATTACCGCCGGGAGAAGAGGTAGAGGGGGAAGGCATAAAGCAGACCCTGCAGCCATGGGCTCCGAAGAGCATCCGTCTGTTCCACCCCTGGAGATGGGAACCGGGAGAAGAATTGAGGCAGCTGGGCATTAGACGGGGACGCAAAGAGGTCCAAAAGCGGTAGGCCGAAACGGTGACAGATTTCTCTGAAGACTCTCGGGTGGAGGCGCCATTCAGAATGATCTACCGTTGCTCTGCTCAGAAGGTCGGCCTGAGTGTTCGTCTCCCCTGAAATATGATCAGCCTTGATGGAGGCTAGATTGTGTTCTGCTCAGGAGCCCAGTAAGAGCGACTCGGTCAACAGAATCCGAGATCGGGTGCCCCTGTCGGTTTACATGAGCCTTAGCAGCCACATTGTCTGTGAGGACCAGTACGTGGCACTTTGTCACCAGGCTGTGAAAGTGGCGGACGGCTAGATTTATGGCCCATAGCTCCAGCCAATTTATGTTGTGCCGAAGGTCTGAGTGGGACCAACGGCCCTGTGCCCACTGCGAGCGAAGGTGCGCTCCCCAGCCGAACAGGCTGGCGTCAGTCACTAGCACTATCCAATCTGGCTCCTTGAAGTATGACCCTTTGAGCATGGCGGGTGATACCCACCACATGAGGGAGTGTGATACCTGAGGTGGGAGTCTCACCCTTCATTGGGAGGCACTAAAGTTCTGCCTCTGGAAGGGGAGCAAGAACCACTGCAGTTCCCTGGAGTGGAGCCTGGACCACGGGACGATCGCTATGGCCAAGATCATCTTCCCTAACAATTGGGAGAGACTGGCAACGTTACTATCCGACCCCTGCGTAATTGGAGGACTGATTCCCTTATGCTGTTCCAGCGTTCTTGAGATAAATACACCTGGTACTCCACTGTGTCTATGACGGCCCCGAGGTGTAACAGCCTTGTTGTGGGAACCATATGGCTCTTGGGGAAATTTACCGAGAACCTGTGATCCTGGAGCAGCTTTACCACCAGTTCAAGGTCCGCCATGACGGACTGGGTGGATGATGACTGAGTTAATATGTCGTCCAGGTAACATTGGACTCTGACTGGTATCATCCTTAAGTGAGCTGCTATAACCGCCAGGATCTTGGTAAATACCCTGGGAGCTTATGATAGGCCAAACGGTAGTGCCCTGTACTGAAAATGACGCCCCTTGTGAGCGAATCTTAGAAACCGGTGGTGGTCGAGATGGGGATATGAAGGTACACTTCCACGAGGTCGATAGACGTCAGGAAGTCCCCTTTTCTTACATTTCCCAAGATGGAACGGAGCGCTTGCATCTTGAATTTGCAGTATGCAAGATGATAATTCAAGCCCCTTAGATCTAAAATGGCTCTCCATCCCCCAGACGCCTTGGGGACAACAAAGAGAATGGAATAAAATCCCTGACCTCTCTGGTCCGCTGGCACCGGTTCCATGGCCCATATATTCAGTAGATATTGGACGGCTTCGTTCATTAGTCTTTTCTTTGTTCGATTCCAGGGGTATGGGCAAGAGAGAAATCGATTTGGGGGGTTGGAGATGAACTCCAGGGAAAGGTGTTGAGTACCCAGGTGTCCATGGTGGTGGCCTCTTACTGGTGGGCAAAAAGAGAGAGTCTGTCCCCTATGGGAGGGACCGCTGGAGAGTCACCTGGCGCGGTGGAATGGTCAGCCGTTCCCGCGAAAGGGCCGCTTGCCCTGAAATTGCTGTCTAGGTCTGGCTGCCTGTCTGTCAGACTGCCTATCCTGTCTGTCCTGCCTGGCCAGGAAAGGGCAGATGGGTTGAGTGTAGTTATGCCTAGCCCCTGCATGAAAAGACTGTCTTCTCGGATAATAATTGGACCGTTTGTCCGATTTCTTAAGGAGGTGATTAAGGACCTTGCGCTTATCATTATTTTCGGTGAGATAAGGATTCAAAGCGTCTCCAAACAATTTACCTCCCTGATATGGAGCTGCCGACAGATGCCACTTGGACTTGGCATCGGCGTGCCAGTGTTTTAACCAAAGCATACAGCGCCCAGTGACGCTGGACACCATAGCCCTTGAGGAAAATCTGGCGACTTGGAGAGTGGCATCTGACGCATACTCGGTGGCTGCCACCATCTTGCTAAGATCCTGGTTTGTGTGTGCAGATATCCTCTGCTGGAATATGGGCCTGGAGCTGCCTGAGCCAGCGAAGGGCGGATCTATTAAAGAAGGATGCGGAGGTGGCCGCCCTAATGGCCCATGCAGCCGCTTGGTGCGTCCTGCGATAGGTCCTCGGCTTTGAGAGCCTCAGAGACATCCCCAGGAATGGCGGTGGGAGATACTAGGGGGCCGAATGGTTCATCCACCGCGAGCACTTCCAGGGCCTCCTCCAGATCCTTGGCCATGTTGTATAGTTTTTTATCAGTGTTACCTGGGAGGGGAAGGGAGGCCAGAGATGTCCACTGTTTTCAGTCCGCATTCAGGAACATGGGAGGACAAGGGATGTGGTGTTGAGCTGCTACCGGTTCGGTGAAGTTTGGGTCCACCTCTGAATCTGGGGAACAGTGGTTGTTGTTGAGGAAGGATCAGGCCCTAAATGGGCTGTGGATGTGGCCTTGCGGAGTAAAGGGACAAAGAAGGAACGGTTGAAGAGGCCGCTAAATGAAGAGGCTCCGGGAGGAAGCTCCTCCTCAGACATTGAAATCCCCTGTTCAATGTCATGTTCACGACTGGATGAGCCCTCAGAGTAAGTGGACCCAGACGGGGAAGAAGGAGCATAATAGGTATCAGGAACCGGTTGATGAGTAGGGAGTTTGCACTCTGGCCTCCAGAGCGCGGTCTACTGCTTGCGCAATCAGTAAGGCTAGATCAGCGGTTCTCAACCTATGGGTCGCGACCCCATTTGGGGTCGAACGACCGTTTCGCAGGGGTCGCCGGACACCGCGGTCCGCCATTTTGTTGTTTTTTATTATTATTATTTTTGTCGCGCGCGTGCTGCGCATGCACGGATCGAGCCGTCGCACGCGCGCCACACATGCGCGGATCGGCCCGTCGCGGTCCGCCATTTTGTTTTTTAAAAACTTTTTTATTTTTTTTTCGTCGCTGATCGGCCCGTTACGCGCACGCGCACGCCCGGGTCGGGGTCGCAGCACGCATGGGCGGCGCAAGTGGGGTCTCAACCTGAAAAAGGTTGAGAACCACTGGGCTAGATGGTCCTCCATAGGGAGGAGAAATTGGCCGAAGCCCAGCCGCAGTAGGGGTGAAGGTAGCCTCGGGAGTCCCATGGTGGGCCTGTGTAGCAGCGGGTTGGGAAATGGGACGAGCTCGGTCCACATCACACGGTGCAGGGGAAAGTAAGGGTTCCCCTGTCGACCATATCCCCAGGGGAGAGGTGGGGGGCCCCAGTGGTAAGTCAAAAGGGGAACCTTCGGCTAGAAAGGTCTCTAATCTGGCTATTTTCTGTGCCCTTGAAAATTCCTTTTCTAGGTGTCTCCGGCTGGCCTGCTTTTCAGCTCTCTTGGAGGTCTTGGCGGTAGTTCTGACCTTGGTTTTAGTTGCAGTCTTGTCAGCGCCCTCCAGACCAGATGGATTAGGATTCGTTGGAGCCAATGAAGATGGCAAAATGCCCTTTGAGAAAGGCATAGAATCCTCCATTCTCTGATAACACAGGAGCACGATAGGGTACCCATGGTATCCAGAGAGTATTGTACACTGGGTAAGGACAGGCGCACTATTGGGGATGCCTAGAACCCAGGTAAAGCTGCTGAGTGGATAAGGACAGGCGCACGACAGGGGACGCCTGGAATCCAACTATAGCTGTTGTACGGATAAGGACAGACACACTACCAGGGGCGTCTGGAATCCGTATAGAGCTGGTGTGGATAAGGACAGGCGCACTACAGGGGGCGCCTGGAATCCAGATGAAAATTAATTGTGCGTATGACAACAGGCGCACAGTAAGGTACGCCTGTAATCCAGTTGGTAATTTAGCGACCCCAGTCACGCTGGGTTAAGTGTTATGAGCAAGGTGGGGCCAGGAGACACCAAACCTGAAAAAAAAGCCTGGCTAATTAAGAAGGCCTGTAAGATCCTAAGTGTGACAAAGACCCTGGGAGGCTGAGGCCGGACCAGAATAGTGCTCTAAGGAAGCTTGGAGACTCTCTTGTAACACAGGATAGCAGGCCTCAATTAAAAACTAGGCCTATCTGGTGCCCAAAATGGTGGCTGTCTCCCAAAATGGCAGCCCGCCTGATGACTGTGGGGACGTTTGTTCCACCCTGTGTGCTTAATTCGCCCCCCCCAATGAGCGCCACTTCTCTGAGGACAATGTCAGTAAAGGGGGAGGAAGGAGCCCCTTCCTCCTGAATCCGCTTTAGATCGGATCCTTCCAGATCACGTGGATCAAAATGGTGGCCACGCGTGGCGTAGGCAGTTAAATCTGCTGAGGTTCGAGGACGTTTGAAAACAAAGGCCGATGTAGAGAAAAAACACTCCCCGAGGTAAGGGGAGAGGTCCGTCTGGAAGCTTGTATGGTAAAAACGGAGCTTTCTGTCCCACTGATCAGCCGCCTAACAGCTGATTGGTGTTGGTTTCTTGGCGCGCGTGCGTCTCCAGCCAAGGAAGGGAATCAACAGAGCCGAAAGACTGGAGGTGGGGAAATTGCAGCCACAACTCCAAAGGGCCCCAGAAAACGTGGGATTGCCCAAGGGAAGGGCTGAGCACGTCGCGAAAGAAAGCCTCCTCACCGACGCTGGAGTCAACCACCGCAGCCACAAGCTCCGGTAGAAATGGGCTTGATTTAATGCCCTCTGGGGACTAACAGCCATTAGTCCTCAGCTGAATCCTACGAATCAGGGGCTTTTAAGAGAGGTTATTGTTGGGATGGGTATATAGGGGGTGGAAAGAAGGATCCCCTTCCTTATAACAACCCAGTTCGAATCTCCCTCCAAGTCAGGAATTGAGAATAAATTCTGAAGTTCCTGAATGGGAAAGAGAGATTTCGCTAATGGGAAGGCAAATTTTGTGCTGAATACAGCACTACACAGCAAACTGGGAAGATGGAAAATCCACCAATAGAGATTGTACCTGCCTAAGGCCAAACTTGCACGTCTGTCCTGAGAGAGATCAAGTCAAGACTGGGATCTCTATGGTCCAGGACGGGTGTGGCAACTTTGGCTGACTTGATCTGATTGGGCAGGAATACAGTCTAAACCCATTGGTGGATTCTCCATCTCCAGTGCTGGAGAATTTGAAGGCAAAGGGATCCGCCGAAGAAAACCATTAATTCCAAAATTAAAGCCTTGGGCAGTGAGAGTGAATTGGATGTGGATTAAAACCATGCTCTAGAGCAGGGGTTCTCAACCTTGGCAACTTTAAGACTTGTGGACTTCAACTCCCAGAATTCCTCAGCCAGCTTTCTGGGAGTTGAAGTCCACAAGTCTTAAAGTTGCCAAGGTTGAGAATCCCTGCTCTAGAGAAAATCTCAGCTAAGCACAACAGTCTGACATTTATTTATTTTTTTATGAATGAAAGCTTATTGTCACAGAACTGAATGTTTCTTGTAGACTTCATTTTGATAGGTGAACATGACAATGTGAAACTCTGGCAGGTTTTTTTCCACTATAAAAGCAGATTAAGATCTGCTAATATACAGGGCAGCATTAATGTCAGATTTTGCTTCCTTTTAGTACAGCCGCCCTACATTATAGGTAGTCCTTGACTTACAATCGGTTGCTTAGCAACTGAAGTAAGGACGGATTCAAAAAAGGGTACTTACAAACCAGATTCAATGTCCTGAGGGTTGCCCACCCCAGTCATGTGATTATATTTTGGGTATCAGCAACCGATCTGCAGTTATGACTGTTTGCGGCATCCTACAGTCACATGACTGTGATCTGCTTTTGGGGGGGGTTTGGCTGCAAACTGGCCTTTATTCCAGTTTCTGGCAAAAAAAAACCCCCACCCATTATGGACAATGAGCTTACTTAACAACTACAATGTTTTGCTTAAAGACCACCGCCCGAAAAAGTTGTAAAATTGAGTTATATGATGACCTGCTTAACGATTATGTGATGACCTACATATGACATAATTCTAGGTTCAATTATAGTCGTAGGTTGGATAATATGTGTAATGTATAATATGTATAATAATTTAATAGATTTGTTCAACTACTGACAATTACTATCATTTTAAAATAAACCTTTGAGATATAAAATTGCCTGTACATATACACATTGGGAAGAATCAATATGTAACTGGGGAGGAGAGGTATAGTCCAGGGGTTTTCAAACTTGGCCCGTTTATGACTTGTGAACTTCAACACCCAGAATTCCTCAGCCAGGCACACTGGCTGAGGAATTCTGGGAGTTGAAGTCCAAAAGTCATGAAAGGGCCAAGTTTGAAGATCCCTGGTATAGTCCATGAAAGCTTATGCCACTATAAATCTGATTTAACACTCCAAATTATTCAGATATTGTGTTTTAGTTTCTTGAATTGCCTCTTAAACTAAAGCATCTCAGTATATAACCATTTTACTGATAATCAATTCCTTAAAAATTTACAGCAACTTCCAACTCTGTTTTTTTCTTCTTTATTTCTTCTTTTTTTGTACTTGACATTTGGGACAAGGAATTGGAAATGTCATTTACTTTGGAAGCCAATGTTTACCTACTGAATTAACTTACAAAATCTGAATATTCAATCAAGGTCATTGTAGATTGTTAACATTCAGCTTCATCGTGCCTTCCTATGGGAATCGTGAACAACTAATTCGTGAAAGAAATTACAGTGGTTACATTGTTCATTAAATCAAACTAATTTGACTAATCACGTCACAAAACATTCAACAATCCTTCAGCCTAAGAACCCTCCCACAGCTTTTAGCTGCTCATGAAAGTTGAGTAATCATGATTGGATATTCCATATTTCAGTTCTAAATTCTTTCATTTGGTGAGAACTTGAACCTATAGGGAACAAGAATACTAAAGTGAGCCCTCAGGAATCAAGTAAAATTCATCTCCACTTATCCTATTCCTGGTAGATTAGTATTGTTTTGCTGATTTACAAGCCATTGAACAGACTCTGTCTGTTGAACATCTCACAAAATTAAATTCCAGGAGAAAATGCTGAAATATGCCAGAGAAGTGAACCATTTCCACTTTTATTGTCCTCCTGTTCCAGACAGAGGCCATGAAACTTTCAGAAGAGCATGATTATCTACAAAAAGGATAAGCCTTCCAGAGACCAAATTATTATGTGAAATCATTTTTGTTCAAGACAGAGGCCTTAAAACTCATGAATACGTCATATGGCTTCTGAGCAGCGCTTCTCTGTCAATTAAGCTAAATTCATCAATTTGTCACTAAAAAGAGGCAGATGTTCATAGAACACAAAATAATCATCTTTGTTCAATTAACCATAATTTTAGATCTATAAAATTATGATACCAAAATGACCCGATAGATGCCAGAATGAACTATCACTGATGTTCTCCATGCCTCCCTATATGGCTGAACATCTAATTTAGCATATTTTAACAATTTATACATAGCTGTACTAGGCTTTTAATCATTTTATGTCATTGTGGGAAGAATTGTTGTTGTTGTTCCACATATTCTTCCTCAACACAAATGTATTCATCAACTCCAGGACTTGGGAGAAACAAGTCTTAAAAGTTTTAGGCCACTCAGCCTTATTTTTGACATTAAACAGCTAATCCAGAAACAATTCTTTGAATTATGTAATGAGAAGCTCTATCTAAGGTTGTTAGGATTGTTGTGATACTTAAAGGACAGATTCTCCAAAAACTAATGTCAATTTCTGCTTTGAAAACTGCTTTAACGAGGTTACAGAATTAGGGAATTTACTCATCTTGGCAGAATTAGGGAATTTACTCATCTTGGCAAAAGGGAGTTCATTTTTACAAGCTGTATTGGTTTTGTTTGGTTGCTTAAAAACAGTTTAAGGGTCTTCAGTAAACACTTGTGTGACCATTTTAAAGCAGTTGTACAATAAAATGGTCTTAGTAATTTATGTAAGCACTTTATAGTGTGCTTAACACTAGCATAAAGTCTAAGCTTAACTCTCTAGAAAAACAGAGATAATCCTTGCTATTTCCTGATCCAAGTAGAAATATAGTATTATGTTTAGATTCCTATGTTGCGCTAAACAATACTTTTTAAACTAAGGCACAATAAACTGGGTTTACATATTATTTAAACCTTAGTGTGGCTTGCTTGTTTTTGCCTCAGCATGTTGTATAAGCCTGTCCACTGTAGCTTGTAAATGGAACTTCAGCACGTAGTCAACAACTGTGGTTTAATTCAATAGACTATGACAGAGGACCCCAACTTTTGCAGCTTGGCTGGAGGAGGGGAGAAGGGAACCGGGCCAGCGCATATGTGCACAGCTCAACTTGCGTGAGCAGCCGGCTGGTGCGCGCGCACACACACACACACACAGCTCAACTCGTGCAAGTTGAGTCACACGAACATGTGCACACATGCTAGCCTGCTGCTTGCACAAGTTGAGCTGTGCATGTGTGCGCGCCAGCCACCATTCGCCCGGTCTAGTTCCAAACAGGCCATGGTCAGGGGTTGGGGACCCCTGGACTATGATATAAACAACATATGCAAGTTCATTTTTGAAAGCGGGGTCGTTTGTCCCTCTAGGTCGCAATATATCGTGTTATTCTTCCTGCAATGATCTATAGCAGTGTTTCTCAACCTTGGCAGCTTAAACTCCCAGAATTCTCCAGGCAGCATGACTGGCTGAAGAATTCTGGGACTTGAAGTCCACACAGCTTAAAGTTTCTGAGGTTGAGAAACACTGATCTATAGAAACCCTTCACCGGTACGAGTAGGGGAGCTCTAGCAAAGCAGGACACAGCATGGCAAACTGCATCATTCAACAATATCCTTGTATCCTTTTTTACAAACCTACTCATGATGTCAACAAGTAAAAAAAAAAAAACCTCATCTTTTCCTTGGCTTGCTGGCAAAAAAAAACAGGTCAGCCAGCCTAACATTATGCTTGCCTTCTGATGGTATGTCCCAATTATCAGAGCAGGCTGCCTTCAGTTTCCTGCTGCTGGCCTAGTTTTTGCCCAGAAGGAATCCTTACTGTATCAGATTTATGTTAATTTTGGTCATCCTCTGCTTGTATTTTTTTTTTAAAAAATAACATTTTGAGAAGTTATGCCAACCGACTTCCCTAGCTGTAGTGTAGACACACACACACACACACACACACACACACACACACACATCAAGGGAGCATAAAGACTTTCCCAACTAATCTGGCTGAAGTCACACAAAGACTGCAAGAAAGAAGTCAGACTAAGACAGTGGTGGCGAACGTATGGCACGTGTGCCAGAGGCGGCACTCAGAACCCTCTCTGTGGGCACGCGCACCATCGCCCCAGTCCTAGGCCTTCAGCTGAGTTTTATAACACCTTTTCACTTTAGGCCTCTGTCGCCGTGTGCAAAACAAAAAAAGGTTCAATCAATCATTCAATTTCAACTTCTTGTGGGGAAAAAAAAGATCTTGCAAAGTTGGAATTGATTGATTGAACTTTTTAGTCCCACCCAGTCTGCCGTTACCACTGCAGCCATGCCCACCCAATGGGCCACTCCTACCTGGCACCCGACAATGCATAAGTGGGTTGCAGTTTGGGGTTGCAGTTTGGGCACTCGGTCTCTAAAAGGTTCGCCATCACTGGACTAAGATATCTATTTCATGAGGTGGGACTGAACAGGTTCTCCAAAGCTATTCTAACCGTTCAAGTAACAAGTTATGTTAATCGGCTTAATTGGACTGAGCAACTGCTGTGCCTGGAGGTGCACAGGCCTTAGGCCAGAGGCGGGGCACTGTGGCCTTTTTATGACTTGTGGATTTTAACTCCCAGAATTCCTGAGCCAGCATGGTTGAAGTCCACAAGTCATAAAAAGGCCACAGTTCCCCGCCTCTGTCTTATAGATGATCTTCTTCCCATTTATTAGAACTATGTAGGGTTTTAGATTCAAAAAGGTGCTTTGGCACATAAGGACGAATTCCCGTGGCAAAACAGGGCCACCTTTTCTAAGACCCAGCAATACAGACAGGGTGCAAAACTGCTGACCAGCACCTCCATTTATCCCACATGAAGGACATTTGCTGACAGGACAATTCTAGAAGCAACGTTTTACTACAGCCTAAATTTATATATACCCTCCTCGACTTTGGCCAAGCCAGAAAGAATAATCAAGAAACATGCTGCAACCTTGCAACCTGACCTTCCTCTCTACCACCTATCTCTTTCCACAATATGAAAAGTTTTTTAAAAAATGGATTATTATTTTTTTTTTAAAAATGGCTGGTATCTTTTTTCCCCAGTCTGAAAGGGAAATGAACCAATGAATGGACTTTAACTAGCTAGCTCCAGAAAACATTGATTGGCACAGTAATGAACGCTAGCATACCTGGACCACGCTTCGAAAACTGACCAACAATTTTTTAAAAGACCATTCTAGTACAAAATGATGAAGATCTGGTGGTAAAGTGAGGAGTGCATACAGGTAGTCCTTGACTTACGACTACAATGGAGCCCAAAATTTCAGTTGCTAAGTGAGACATTTAAGTGAGTTTTGCCCCATTTTATGACTTTTCTTGCCACAATTGTCAAGCGCAACAATGAAGTTGTTAAGTTAGTAACACGGTTGTTAAGTGAATCTGGCTACTCCACGGACTTTGCTTGTCAGAAGTTCGCAAAAGGGGATCAGGTGACCCGTCATAAATATGAACCGGTTGTCAAGCATCCAAATGTACATCACATGAGGGAGGAGTGAAAGAGGGGAAGGAAGTAGGATGGTTGGAGGAGAGGAGGGTGGAGAGAGGTGAGGAGGAGGGAAGTAGGAGAGGGAGATAGGGAGAAAGGGGATGTGGTAGGGGGGGTGCTGCCGAGCAACACCCATAGTTACTTAAAGTATTGTATATATGCATTTAAAAGAATGTATGTTGGTTTTTTGTTTAGTGTAAAGTTGAAAAAGAATGTATTAAGTTGAGTTGTCTTGTTTTTTTGCTTTTTGTTGTTTAAAATTATAAAATCAATAAAAAATTTAAACAAAAAACAAAAAAAAACAAATTTAAATCACATGACCACAGGGATGCTGCAATGGTCAGAAGGGTAAAAAATGGTCTACATCACTTTTTTCAATACCGTTGTAACTTCGAACAGTCACTAAACAAATTGTTGTAAGTGGAGGACTACCTGAACATGCTGGTTGCCAAGCACCCAAATTCTGATCACATGACTGTGGGGATGTTATGACGCTTGCAAGTGTGAGGGCTGGTTGCAAGTCTTTTTTTTTTTTTACCAGTGCTGTTCTGATTTTGACCTGCCCCGGAACAAATGGTTTTAAGCAGAAGACTAGCAGTATATCAAACAAATTTCAATGCTAATATATTTACGCTTGACCACACTGGATCAAAAGATGACAAGGACACGGCGTGTGTTTCCCATGTTCGTACATTTAAAAATAACAGGAGTTAAAACCCTGGCAATAAGTTATGGGATTAAATGTGGATGTTTACTTTGGCTACGACAAAACAATACAATAGATAGAGCTCTGCTGTGTAAAATCATTCATTGGAGACAAAGAGTCACATACTAAGAGCCCCGGGTGGCGCAGCATTTGGAATGCAGTATTTTAGGCTAATTCTGCTGACTGCCCAGAGTTCGATCCTGACCGACTTAAGGTTGACTCAGCTTCCCATCCTTCTGAGGTCAGTAAAATGAGGACCCAGATTGTTGGGGGGACAATAGGCTGACACTGTAAACTGCTTAGAGAGGCCTTGCTATTGCTATCAAGTTTTTAAAGCAAATTCAGAACATTCTTTCTAGGAATATCAGAACATAAGATATGCATGGCAAGACATGACTTTGCTTTTGCCTTCCTATATTTATAGATTCTACTGAATTGACGAAATATCTAACTTTAGCGTCAAGCCGAGGAGGGCATATTTCAAACAAGTATCGATAGCATTATCAAGAACTATTACCGTAACAGGATACAACACAATTTTTTTTTAAAAGTGGAGGGTAAAGATTTTAACTTAATTAACTGCCCCACACTCATTTTATTTCACAAGATTTTTGCAAAAATCATGTTGGGTTGTAAATTACTAAATTTCTAATTCCCTAAGGAAAATGGCATTGGCCACACAAATATGTGGATTAATGAAATGCATAGATGTAATTTCAGCTATTCTTTTCTACTGGACAATGGCATGAAAGGTTGGTTAAATACTTTATGAATATGGTTTTGAAATATTTCTGTTTACATGAGGAGTGCCTCTAATTGTTTTGGGCCACACAGACATTAGTTGCTGTGGACCAGCCATTAAAACTCCTGTTTAATATCTCTATTTCCATTGTAATAGTGTGGAGGAAAACCTTGCAGGTTCTAAATAGGAGTCTGAATACTCTCTGGGGATTGCGTCTAACCTAATTTTACTTTGCTATCTGCAGTTATGTTCTGTTATACCCAACGATGCTGCAAGGATTGAATAGAATGACTTCATTATAAATGAAATGTTACAGTGATCAGCGTAAGATGTCAATCAGTGAAACCAAATAATAATGAAACATAGACACACACAAGTACAGAACCAGACGTAGCCAAGGGTGAGAAGAACAACACATTTTATATTGGGACTGCAGACATTTCTTGTTTAGAAAGAGAAAGGGAGAGATGCTGCTAGGTGCCTAGTTAATGTTTTGCCCTCAACAGAGGAAGCTTTGTGGGTTTTCTTTGTAAATCAGAGCAATCCTAGTTTACTTAACTTAAGTGTCTCCTCCCACTTCCTCTCCAAGTCAATTCTGTTGTGAAATGTGGCACACACAATCTTTCCTCCCCTGATCTCCCTAGATAAAACTGTAAACTGCAATCGTTCTTATCAAAACCACAGCTGTAAGCAAGCTCTGGCGATCAACAAGGTTCAAAAGTGTAGCATTTCCTTCAAATGTTTAATCATTTTGAGCTGTCGAGCTATTGATATACCACAGTAGTTGGGTCCGCATAGCAGTGTTAAACCAAAACCTAACAAATTGTATTACATGGCTTATCCTGATGCATAATCTCACCACTGTGTAACAAAGGAAAATAATAATAATTCACAATCAGATATGCCATTCTACACATAATCTGGAAAATCATTCCTATGATGAACAACTTGGAGCAAGGAATAGTATTTTACATGAATTCAGGGACCCAAAAACTAAAGATAAAAGCTCTCTGAGTCAGCCTCAACTGCTGGTGAACATATCCACGATTATGTATCGTCTTAGCAATAACACAGAAGTGGTTTGCAAATGCTGCTTTAACAAACCATCTAATTCGCCATATTACTTTGCAATTTGATAGATTCGGTTTTCCACATATGTCATGCTTTCTTAAATGGTCCATAGTGTGTGTAATGGGTTCACCTAACAGGCACTCGAAACAGATTGTAAAATAGCTTTATGACTGTAATCAGTTAGGATCAACATGGCAGGCTCAATTATAGTCATAAGTGAAGGACTGACTACCTGTACATAAATTCAAATGTCCACATCAGTACAAATTTACGCAAATTCATGCCCACAAAAGACCCAACAAACTGGGCCTAGTTTTATCCAGCTGTGTTACACTCCAACTTCTACACTTCCCAATAGCTTGAAAAGATGAAAAACACTCTAATCCATGGGTGTTCAGATTTAGCAATTCATAAGACTTGTGGACTTCAACTTCCAGAATTGCTCAGTGGGGCACCTGGGAGCTGGAGTCCACAGGTCTTGCCAAGACTGGGCACCCTTGCTCTAATCAGTTACCTCTGGTAAGCACCAGATAGAAGGATGCTGCTAGACGGGCCACCTCGATTCCTACGGTAGGTGGAGGATAAACCTTCACAACTTGCAAGAGAAATGGAGAAACACTATTACTGGGGAACTTTTGTCTCATCATTTTTGGCTCATAGAATCTCACTAAGACTGCAGCCAAGCTGGCAACTGCTGCTCTCAACAGGATCTGCCTCTGCAAACCCTAAGCGGAGTGAAGGAGAAACAATGACGTGCAGAAAAATAAAACTTGATTGCTGCAAGGGCAGGATGGTGAGGGGAGGCACGCAGGCGTTTCAGAGGGGTGAGCAAATCTAGTGGAAAGGAATTAGCTCTCAGGCTGTACTTCAGCCCAAAGCAGACACAAAAGACTACGAAGAAGATTACTAGGGCCTCAGAAAAGTCCTGGATAGTTTTGTTTAGAAGGGGTGTGTGTGTGTGTGTGTGTGTGTGTGTGTGTGTGTGTGTGTGTGTGTGAGAGAGAGAGAGAGAGAGAGAGAGAGAGAGAGAGAGGGAGGGAGGGAGGGAGGGAGGGAGGGAGAGAGAGAGAGAGAGAGAGAGAGAGAGAGAGAGAGAGAGAGAGAGAGAGAGAGAGAGAGAGAGAGAGAGAGAGAGAGAGAGAGATCATCAAGTGAGGAATGGAACAGATCAGCAGCTACCGGGATAAGGCTCATTTTCTATTGTGATATTAACTTCGTAGTTACTTTTATCTTCCACTATGATCTTACAAAACAATGTCACCTTGTAATAAGACACCAAAATATGAAGAATATTTCTTCACCAATCCCTCAAAGAATGCAAACACCAGTGAATCGTTCACTTGCAGCAAAGCACAGAACGAGGGAACAAGTCACGAAGACATTTTACGTCTGTGGCCTCTTGCGTCACAGCTGTATCAAAATCAGGTGGCAGATGTTAAATTAAACAATTAAAAAAGCCTGTTGAGGAGCTACCTCAGTTTATGTTAATGCTGTCCACTACTTGAATAAAAGGTTGTTTGTTTCAACTTTCTCTTAAACTTCTGAAGACTGGAATGGAGCATCAGAAAATGTTGGCCTGGGTCCAAATTCAAGCTTTCATAGGGGAGAACCCTAGGCTCTTTGTTAAAAATTCAAACAATTTATGGCAGGATAAGGCAAGTACTGAAGCACTGAGAGACCTGCAGACTGGCTTACATTTTATAACACCATGGGAACTCAAATGAAGTGCAGGAAAGTAGACAAGTAAGAAAAATATATATTTTAGGACACTGCTTGGGACCGTTCTGGATCACTACCCAAGGAAGTAAAAAGAGAATATCTTAAGGAATGGGAACTAAACCTAAATGTGTGCAGTGAAAAGGGAGCTAATGAAGCGATACACAAAAGCTGTACGTCACTTGTCACTTGTAATACTTCAAGGGTAAAGTTACTGGCTCAAAACTTATTGAGCAATTGAACATAATGAATGAGCTGTGTGTTATAAAAGAGGTTGAATTCTGAAAGCAGGTAGCTAAGGGCCATAAACAAATTGAAATTTCTGATTAACCTACGCATCAGATTTTTGATGGCCCACCCACCTTCTGCTGTTTTTATCTGTCCAGCATCTTTCAAAAAAGCAACACCTCCTCAGGAAGCTAATATGTCAATCATGCCAACAGACGGTCAACCCAACTAGTAGGATTTTTAAATACTAATAATTAACAACAATTTCCATTAAGGTTCAGATATAATCCTAAAGGACAGTGTCAGGAATGAATGACCAGACCCTACGCGTGCAGAGTTCAAACTAGCTAGAGGCACCCTCAATTTACGACCACAATTGAGCCCAAAATTTATGTTGCTAAGTGAGACACTTGTTGAGTTTTGCCCCATTTCACCACCTTTCTTGCCACAGTTGTTAAGTGACTCCCTGCAGTTGTTAAGTTAGTAACATGGTTAAGTAAATCTGGCTTCCCCGTTGACTTTGCTTGCCCAGTCGCAAAAGCGGATCACAGGACCCCGGGATCCTGCAACTGTCGTAAATATGAGTCAATTGATAAGCATCTGAATTTTGGTCATGTGACCATGGGGATGCTGCACCGGTCATAAGTGTGAAAAATGGGCCAGAGGTCACTTTTTCCAATGTCATTGTAACTTTGAACTGTCACTAAATGAACTGTTGTAAGTCAAGGATTACTTGTACTTTATTATTCTCTGCCTATACTACAGGAATCTCCCTGGACGTCTTGGTAGCTTTCACTTAGGAAAGACCAGGTAAGGCTCTTGTGTTTACATAGAGAGTCCAAGCTAATGCCCCCCTCGCTGTGGCGAGGGGGGCATTCGCCCAGGTTCGCCTGGTGCGTCAGTTGCGGCCCTATTTGGACCGGGAGTCACTCCTCACAGTCACCCATGCCCTTGTCACCTCGAGATTCGACTACTGTAATGCTCTCTACATGGGGCAACCTTTGAAGAATGTCCGGAGACTGCAAGTAGTTCAGAATGCGGCCGCGCGAGCCGTCTTGGGTCTCCCAAGACATGCTCATGTCACTCCAGCCCTCCGTGAGCTACACTGGCTACCAATTGGTCTCCGAACACAATTCAAAGTGTTGGTTATGGCCTATCAAGCCCTATATGGCAATGGGCCAGGATACTTGTCGAGAACTGCTTGTAGGCGAGGAGAATTTGGACCCCAAAGGAGACCCAGCCCAACCTTTCAGATAAGAGGAAGTGTAACTTCATTTGATAAATCTAGAGGAACTTTTACACATCTATAAATTTAACATGTTCATTATTACACGTATGGCAACGGACCAAGATACTTGCGGGACCGTCTCCTGCCTCATGAATCCCAGCGACCGGTTAGGGCACATAGGGTTGGCCTCCTATGGGTCCCGTCTGTTAGACAGTGCCATCTGGCGGGACCTAGGGTTAGGGCCTTCTCTGTTGCTGCCCCAGCCCTCTAGAACCAACTTCCCTCAGAGGTTCGTATTGCTCCCTCCCTCCTAGCTTTCCAAAAACTCTTAAAAACACATTTATGCAGACAGGTTTGGGGCATGTGAGCTGCGCTCTGCCCCCGGGCCTCTGATTGGGACTGTATGTTGTATGAGTGGTAATAGTTATAGAGTTTTTATATTGTATGTTACTATTTTTAATTGATTTATATTTTTGTACTTGTATTTTTTGCTGTGAGCCGCCCTGAGTCTGGGGAGAAGGGCGGCATATAAGTCAAATAAATAAATAATAAATAAATAATTCCCTGCTTGAGTCCCACTCCAAACTGGGACCACTGCATGCCAGCACATACATCCCATTGCTCAGAAGTCAATATAACCAGCTTGCTCTCTCTCATACTGGAAACGTAACTACAAGGGAGGCCTGGTAGTGGTGCTGTCAAGGTAAACAAAGTGGAGCTATTTCCACACATAAATGATACCCAAACTGCTATCCTTAATTTGGAAGGTCTTCTTTTGCTTGGATGCCATCTTTCAGATTTCAGGACACAAATATTCCAAGAAATGAGGCAGGCTGTTGGGTAAGCCGTGTACAGAAAACAATGCACCCCTCCCCCAAATTAAAAAAAGCAATTCTTGGTCAATAATTTGAATTTAACCTCTTCAAAGCACTCCAAGTATAAATGATCTGTCTGGAGGGAGCTAATCTCCATTTCCTGACAGCTCTAAACTGTATTAATAGCCTGGCTGGTAAACATCCAGTTTGGTTGATTTGATCTATTCCTGTATTTCAGCTTGCAACAGCGATGCTTTTCTTGGGCAGCAGCAATGCAGAAGGAAGCAGAGATAAAGTTAATCACACTTTTACTTGCTACTGATATACATCTCCCATAAGCCCCAGCTAGAAAAGCCAACTGGGAGGTAGCTGTGAGTATAGCCCAGAAACTCTTGGAAAACGGCAGTTATCCTCCTGAATGAACTACAAGAAATTCAGTTTCATTTTATTTCATTCCATGGAAAACTTTACCCCATATCCATTGCCTTCAACAGGTTTAGAGAACTGGCCGAAGGACTGCTTCATTTTTATCCAAGTGATGTTTTGCCCAGGGTGATTTAGAATTGCGATCTAATCCAAAATGTTTTTTTAAATATAAGTAATATTTCATTTTACTGCATCCTAGCTCTCTGCTACCACATTTTTAAAACTGTTTATGGTGGTCAAAGGGTCCAGTGTGACCACCAGAATCCCAATTTGCCACAAAACTCAGCTCAGTCTACTTATATGTTGCAAAAATGATTCAAAAGTCCAATGGGAAAAGGAGAAAAATGGACCTGATGCTGTCAGAGAAAACAGGATATAAATACCATAAATGCATAAGGCCTTGTAAACCGTGCTGGTGTCTTGCATCTGAAACAGAAACATTCTAATAAAAAAATGAGGGAGTCCTATTAATATTCATAACAGCAAAACCAGGAACGTGCGCTTTGAATATTTATGCAGGATTAAGCTTCACATGCATGTGCTTACACAGACAGGATGAAGTAGAAACAGACGTGTTAACGTTAAACAGATTAATGTCTGACTTGGTGCTGGAGACTTCTTAGCTGAGAAAACCAGGTGAAAGGGAAAAAAAATACATTTATGCCAAATCAGGGAATCAATGGAGAGCTCTAATGGGGAGAAAAATACAGCACCCCTTTATTAAATCCTATGAAAACAAGCTCAGCTTTAGTTTCTTTTTAAATCAAAGCTGCCCAGGAAGGAAATAAGAGGTCGTGCCATCAGTTCATAATCGCGAGACGGCATCCAGACAGGATACCCATAAGCAGCTGAGCTTGCCTTTGCTCAGAGGGGAAATGCCATACCGTCAGAAGGCTTTAACAGGTGCAGTGATTTGATCTCCCCATCAGGAAGTAACATGACAGCTTTCCACTGGCACGTTACCCGTGCCAAGCAACCCAATAGGGGCTTTTGCTAGAATCCTGCATCCCATTCTCATCATGTCGCTGGCTGGACAATTTTTTGAGAGTGATCTTCAAGTGACCAACGAATCACCACTATGCTGCAAACAAATGCAGAGGAAATCGAACCATTCTCCAGCAAGTTCCAGGGGGGAAAAAATTGTCCTAAAATTATAAGGATGTGCACCGTGCCACAGAAATCTCCAAAACGTGAAGAGGGTCCTACCTTCAATTCAAAGATTCCACAGAGATCTATTATTGCATAAGGTAATAATCATAAGGAGGGTCTCGTAAGAATATTTCAAGTATGGCATGAAGTCCTAGGGGGAGGGCCTTCTCTGTTGTGGCGCCCACCCTCTGGAACCAACTGCCCCCTGAAGTCCGCGTTTCCCCCACTCTCCCGGCCTTCCGGAAGAATCTAAAAACCTATTTATGCCGGCAGGCCTGGGGATGACTGTGATTGTGTGTGAATGATGAATGTGTCTAGGGTCTTTTTAAACGCTTTTTAGCTTTGGTTTTAGTTTTGAAATATTGAAATGTTTTATTTATGTTGTTAGCCGCTCCGAGTCTTCGGAGAGGAGCGGCATAAAAATTTAATTAATAAATAAATAAATTAGTCCCGCAAGGGACTGCAAGTAATTTATGCAAAATTATCCGAGTACTGGCGTTATGTACTAGGCCACAGAATCTTTAAAGAACAAAACATGAAGAGGATCCTATCTTCAGTTCAAATAGTCTACACAGATCTATTGCACCTTAGCAGGATCCCCTAAGAATATTTCAAGCATGGTATGCAAATTAATCCTGCAAGGTATGAGGAGACACACATCATTGGAAAGTTATTTCTGCGTGCTTTGGAGAACTGTTAATAGCAAGTGCTTCCATTTTAACAGAGGTGTTTCATTTGGAGAATTTGACTGTTATTTCTTTTGATTTAGCCTTATGCAGGTTGGGACTGAAAGCCATTTTACCACAGAGGAATGTCTTCTCTTCCATAAGCTTTAAGGCAGATTTGACTTAAGGGAGGCCAAGCATTCTCTCAGTTAAGAGTAATCATATTGGTATGCCTTAATTATACTCTCTAATAAATCTGAAGTCTGAAAGCCAACCCAATAGGCAGCTAATACTGGGAAACAGTCAAGCTCTGTTCACTAGATAACATCAGGTTGATGAAACAGATGCTTTTCCTTGCGAACTGTTTCCTAATGCAAGCTTCTAGACTGATCTGAAACCAGATTTCTTGTTCCTGTGCCAAGAATGCAGAGGTCAGTCCTCATAAATATGTCCGCACATACAAGGTAAGACAAAAGACTCTGTAACCAATCTCTGGATAGCAAATGCTTCACATACCACCGAAACATAGCTGATTAAGCTCTACCACTTCTTTAAAAGCTTTATAAAAAAACAAACTGCATTCAGCCACCCAATTAGTTTTATCCCAGAAAAGATTTAAGCAATCTTTGCTTTAAATTACACAATGCCATGTATTTTCCATACACCTCAAAAGAAAACAGACCCGTGGGAATATTGTTAAGGAGAGAAAACCCTAGACTGATTTCACAAACACAGGCAAAATCCAGTTATAAAATGGCCAGAGGGGAGGAAAAAAAACCAAAACCAGGAGCCAGCTTGCTGTTGGCGGTACAAGGTCTCTACTGAACAACCAAGGCAGTAGTTTTAAGTGCAATCCAGTAATTGAATTTGGCTGGTTTATTTTAGTAAATTATTACAACTTTGAATAAATGCAAAACGTTTGGTTAAAAAAAAGAGCAATAAACAGATCAGATTTGTGTAAACACAAAGAGCAAACGGGGGGAGGGAGTCCCGGCAGATCAATAAAATGCAAATATTCTGCCTCGGGGAAAGTGGAAAAGTACATTTTTCAAGAAGCTTCAGGAGAAGGATGGATGCTGCAGCGTTATTCGGTCTGGGTCAGAAAGGACATTATAAATGTTACAGAAACAGGTAATTTCTCTTCTTCCCCAAATCTGCCCCAATACATCAAACACAGACAACGATTCATCGTACAAGGTTCATTCATTGGAATTTCATTTTTCTTCACCAGCACTACCCTGTGAAATCCCACAAGGGAATCTATCGCTGTGCAGCATCCGGGCCTCCCACCTTTCCTTCACACTTATCTCTCATCCTGAGAGCCTGGTAAAACTAGCAGGATGGAAAGAAGGAGCGAAAAGAGAGGCTTCCTGCTTCTTCTCTCAAGACTCTTTTGAACTGCCTGATAAGGGGACATAAAGTCACCTTTGTAGTGGGACAGGGAGAAAAAATGTCCCATTTACACACACATATACCCATACGCAGAGATGTAACAGCACCTCCTGAGTGTACACACAAACACACACAAACACATGTATATGTATGGGCCGTATACACACACACACACCCACACACGTATATGTATGGGCCGTATACACACACGTATATGTATGGGCCGTATATACACACACGTATATGTATGGGCCGTATATACACACACGTATATGTATGGGCCGTATATACACACACGTATATGTATGGGCCGTATTGGTTGAAAACATGTAGAAGGAAGCCTTCATCTTGCAGTGAATAGATAATGGCTAAAATGATATGTATATAAAAATCAGGAGACAGGTGGACTGCATATATATGTATGTATGTATGTATGTATGTATGTATGTATGTATGTATGTATGTGTATATAGCAACCCATTGGCCTCCTAATACATACACATATGCAACCCCCCGAAGTGTGATTGTGTGTGTGTGTGTGTGTGTGTGTGTGTGTGTGTATTCCAGGAGGCCGGTGGGTTGCAAAACAGCAAAGGAAAAGACACTGCAGGTGGGGATTCGCTGCAGAATCAGGAAAGAGCAGCTGGAAAAGGGGTGGGTGGGGGGTGGGGGGGTGGATATGTGTGTGGGTGTGTTGGGGGGGGGTGTTGAAAGGCAAACCTAGTTTTCAAACACCTCCGACCCTCCAGAGAGCCTGGAAAGCTTCTTGCACCGGGACCCACGACGGGACCAATTACCGGCACGGGGGTCTCACTGCCATCCACCGGGGCGCCCGGAAAGAGGGGAGACCCTCGCTCAGCGCCAGCAAGGGGTGGGGGAAGCTCCTCGTCCCCGTGCAGCCGTGGCCATCCCCCCGCCCCATACAAGGAAAGGACCCCCCTCCCCAAGTTGGACCGTCCACGGAGAGGAAGCGACAAGCGAAGCGCCCTTTCGCGCTCCCCTTTCCCCGCGGGTGATGGACGCGCCCTCCAGGTCGGGACGGGAGGCGTCGAGCAGCCCATCCGGGCAGGGAGGGGAGGTCCGCCCGCCCGCCGCCCGCACGGCTTCGCCCCGCGCCTACCTCGATGTAGCCGGCCAGCGTGGCCGCGGGGCTGCCGAGACACAGGAGCAGCAGCCACAGAAGCGACCCGCCGCAGCGCCCCATCATCGCCGCCGCCGTCCGACCCGTCCCGAACACCTCCATCCCACACCGCCGCCCAGGAGCAACTGCCGCGCGGAGACGGCGGCGGCGCCACCAGCCGCGCTTTCGTCATCGGAGGGGGAGGAGCCGGGCAGACGCCCCGCCCCCTCGCCGCCACCACGTCTCTGGGTTGGCTAAGCGCGCTCTGCGGAGGCGGGAGCTAAGAAGACAGACAGTGCGCGCAACCAAGAAGCCGCCGAAGAAGGAGAGTCTGCCTTTCTTTCTTTTTTTTTTCTTCAGTACGCCAGCCCTCCTTCAGAGGGACCAATCAGGTGGACTTTAGCGGAGTTTGGCATTCTACGCCCGCCTCCCCGCAACAGGATAGGTCCAAGCGGGAGCTGAAGTTTTGATTTAATTGATTATTGATGGATTGTGGGCTAAAGAAGGCCGCATAGATCAGAGGTTCTCAACCTTGGCAGCTTTAAGACTTGTGGACTTCAACTCCCAGAATTCCTCAGCCAGCTTTGCTGGCTGAGGAATTCTGGGAGTTGAAGTCCACAAGTCTTAAAGTTGCCAAGGTTGAGAACCCCTGGCATAGATTGATGGAGGTCTGTTCCTAACCTGGTCCTTCAGTCCCTCCAACGGTACATTAAATAATATTATTTATTAATATTAAAGTTATTCATATTCCATTTTGGGTTAAATTATCTGTAATATAAAAAATATCAACATCAACCATGAATAATGAACGATAATTCTTTCCTTGCATTAGGCCATTGCCAAAATGGCAATGCAATCCCCATGGCTGGGCTGTGGGAAGTTTGTGGTTTGCTTTGCAAACAGACCACTTTATTTATTTATTAAATTTATTTGCTTCCCCCCCCCACCATCTCATATCGAAACGACTTAGGGCGGCTGGAGGGAATTGCAAGGTTGCTAGAGAAATGACCGGGACCGAAACCCTTTTGTTTGATGTAAGGTTGCAATAATCCAGAAGCCCATTAAAAAGGCAGATGTAAGGGTGTTATCTTTCTTGGCTGAGCTCTAATTAGTGTTGCATTCTTGCAACCTGAATGATTTTATCCTTCTCAAAAAAAAAAAAATTAGATGAGTTTCTAAAAGTTTAGGGTTTGGGACTCAGGTGTGGCTGTAAGTCTGTATTTCCAATCTAGTGCATTTTCTGCTTCCTACTGTCTTAATTCGATCATTGCCAACCGATGTCTGTAGAAAGAGAACATAAAGGACGGCCTTGGTGGAAAGAAGAAAGATTTGTCACCAAGACAACACATAAATGTGGCTAAAACTTGTGCAGATAAAGATTTATCAAAGTGCTTAACACAGAGGTTGCCCCAATTCACATGAAGAGATGGGTAGTCCGTTACATATGACTAGGGAGCCCACCCAACGTGGTCGTATGCCATAATGGTCATAAAATGGGTCAGTTACACGACTGACCCAATTTTATGATCTTTTTTTGTGCTGGTTGTTAAGCAAACAGGCTGGTAAGTGCTGGTTTTCGGCAAACATGCCCTAAAATGCAGTCACGTAACCATGGTACGCTACTAACAAATGTAAATGCAGCCATTGCAGAGCTTCCTAGCTTAACAAAAATTTAGCAAAAAAGTCAACTTTTTTGGGCACTCCTGAAATATTTTTTCCCTCACTTCAGATTTTTCAGGGCATCTGCTACAGGCACGAGAATATTCTTATGAAAATGTTGGACTGCTGAGTCCCATATTTCAGAGAAATTCCAGTTTTTTGTTCTCAGCGAAATACTACATAGGATTTTTTTTTAACGAAACAAACCCTTCTATAAAAGAATTATAATGCTGTTGCTTAGGGACTGATCCAAAATGCAGTTTTCCCTGCAATTTGTAATACAGTTACTTATAGATTTTTTTCCCCTCCAGTGGAATTTCAAAGACAACTTTTTGTTCAGCCAGTCAATAACCTCACCTGCAACAGGGCTCAAGTGTTTTAATGCTTGGTGGTCTTTATCATCTTCATGGCCAAAGTTCCAGGAAGGATACCTGGCTTGATAGGGAGGTCTCTTGACCCAAGAGTTTGCATTTCAGAATCCAAGCTGCAAAACTGGAGCTGGCCATGGACAACCTCTGGAAGCAAAGGCATTCATTAACAAACAGGGAAGGAAGGGATGATCTTTAGTTTCATTTTCTTTTTTTTTTAACTCTTATTTGAGTCAACCACAACTAGTGGGTTCGCACAACCTGCAAGCCAGCAAGGAGTTCACAACTTGGATCTGTGCCGAGTTCCTTCAAAGGTTCCAACAATAGGTAGATTTTAGGAGGACAAACAAGGACAGTTTTTAAATGCATGGCCCCATCCTGTCAACTGTATTTAATTGGTTTCATTTCAATGCAATATAAAAAAAAAGGTGTGGTTTTTTTTTTCCTTGCTCCATTCTTGGCTTTCTGCCTACAGGTTGTCTTCGACTTATCACCTCCAGCTTAAGGACTGTTGCAGCCTCCCCATGGTCATGTGATCAAAATTAGGACCCTTGGCAGCCAACATGTATTTATTTATTATTTATTTATTTGTTTGTTTTAATTTCTATGCCGCCCTATTCCAGGAACTCAGGGCGGCTCACAGCATGAATAGAAATCTACATAAAAATACATATATTAAAAAAAAACCCTGAATTAAAAAACCAGTCATCCAACAAACATACCCACAAACATACACTGGCTAGGGGCAAGATGTTAACTGCCCCAGGCCTGTCGGCAAAGATGTGTCTTAAGCAGTTTACAAAAGGCGGAGAGGGTGGGGGTGATACGGATCTCCGGGGGGAGTTGATTCCAGAGGGCCGGGGCCGCAACAGAGAAGGCTCTTCCCCTAGGCCCCGCCAGGCGACACTGGCAGACGGGACCTGGAGAAGGCTGACTCTGTGAGCCCTAACCGGTCGCTGGGTTTCATGGGGCAGCAGACGGTCCCGTAAGTAACCTGGTCCGATGCCATGTAGGGCTTTATAGGTCATAACCAACACTTTGAATTGCGTTCGGAGACCAATTGGCAGCCAATGCAGCTCACGGAGTGATGCTGAAATGTGGGCATTTCTAGGCAGGCCCAACGCTGCTCGCGCGGCTGCATTCTGCATTACCTGAAGTCTCCGAACGTTTTTCAAAGGTAGCCCCATGTAGAGAGCATTGCAGTAGTCGAGCCTCGAGGTGATAAGGGCATGAGTGACTGTGAGAAGAGACTCCCGGTCCAAATAGGGCCGCAGCTGGTGCACCAGGCGAACCTGGGCAAATGTGCAGCATCCTGGGCTTCTGTGATTGCCGTTTTGCGACCTTCCCTGCTGGCTTCTGACCATATTTGCCTAACCATAGCAGTGGCCAAAAAAAAAAAAAGTCACATAATTGTGTACGGCTCACTTAATGGCTGCCTTGCTTTAGCAATGGAAAATTTGGTCTCCATTGCGAAACGTTTTGAAGGGGGGAAAAAACCAAAGTCCAGTTGCCTTTTGAAAAAGCACCTTTGGGACAGTGAGTGTGATGGGCACATGCAACGGTTGTGTTGCTCTTAGGGTTTAGACCAGGGATGCATTACGGCAGGGGTATCCCAACTTTGGCAATTGTAAGACTTCATGCTGGCTGGGGGATTCTGGGAGTCGTAGTCCACAGGTCTTAAAGTCGCCAGGTTGGCCACCCCCTGACAAGACTTTCTTGTGCTCTGCCTCTTGACTACAGAGATTGGGGGGGAGGGCGGATTTCTCAAAATATTGCATGAAGCTCTCCTCCCTCTGAATGGGCAATTTCTACTGGTTCCGCAGTTTGGTTGCCACAAAAGTTCTTTGCAGAGGGCAGGTGTTCCCTGCAGGCATCTAGAAAGGAAAACTCCATTTGACAAGTTACCTGAAGCCCCTGGCCGCAGAAAAATATGCAGGAGCTTTTTGTCATTCTATGGCCCCATTTTATCCCAAATGTCTATGCCTGGTGGGGGGCGGGGAGAGAAAGCTCTGGATAGCCACCCTTATCTTGAAAACCTTTCAGTGGAAAGGAAGCAGCCATGTCAGCCTTCACAGCGTTTAGGAGCGCTTTAATGCGGAGTTCCCACCCGACTATCGAAATGGAAAATGATATCATTTATGATAATCCAGGTGGGTTAAATAGTTCCTAGCCTGAGCCAACATTGACATCAGGAATTGCAAAGCAGTTTGGGACGGACGCAGGGAGAATGAAGATCAGGGCTGAACACATCCCTGGAACCTTTTTTTTTTTTTTAATCAGGAAGGGAGGAAATAAGATAAGCAGAGGAGGAGACAGGAGGCCTGGGACACAGATAAAAATGCTAATTTATGGGGACTGCTGCGAGGGAGTGCTGGGTCAGAATTTTCAGCTGAAATCTTGCAAAGGTCGTGTTTTCCCCAAGGGTTTTCTAATGACCGCTTTATATCTGAGCGGGATATGGAGTATTTGCTTGAGATATGCACTTTACTAAGCCTTATCCTGCCTTGCCTGAGCTTAAAGGGAGTCCTTGATTTCCATTGCAAAGCAAGACATTTGTTAAGGGAATGTTGCCCCGTTTTACGACCATTCCTGCCACAGCTGTTCAGTGAATCACTGCGGTTTTTAACTTAGTCATTCGGTTGTTAAGTGAATCTGGCTGACTTTGCTTGTCAGAAGGTTGCAAAAGGGGATCGTGTGACCCTTGGGACACGGCAACTGTTTTGAATATGAGTCAGTTGCCAAGCATCACGTGACCACAAGAGGCGCTGCAAACGGTCGTAAGTGTGAGAAACCGGTCATAAGTCACTTTTTTCAGGGACCTTGTGACTTTGAACGGTCACTAAACAAATTGTTGTACGTCAAGGACTATCTGTATAAGCCTAAGCATTGTGGTTTATTTGGACTTTTGTGAAGCCATGGCTTGGCAGATCCATTTTATTATACACTCATAGACCATCAGGGCTGAATGTGCTGTATGAACAAGCTCACTGCTGATGTATTCTAGCCATAGGAACTAATTTATATTCCATATACCAGCCTTCATTACCTATTACCTTCCTGGTGTTTTGGAGGGGGTGGGTTTCGTGCTTTTGAGACGATGTTGGTTTCTGGAGAATGCCTGGAGAAGTCCCTGCAGTTTTCTTGGTAAGATTTTAGAAGTGGTTTGCCCTTGCTTGTTTCTTCCTAGGCTGAGACTGAATGGCCCACAATCACCCAGCCAGCTTTCATGCCTAAAGCAGCACTAGAACTCACTGTCTCCTGGTGATTGGCCCAAAGTCACCCAGTCAGCTTTCATACCTGAGGCAGCACTAGAACTCACAATCTCCTGGTGACTGGCCCAAGGTCACCCAGTCAGCTTTCATACCTGATGTGGAACTAGAACTCACAATTTCCTGGTGAGTGGCCTAAGGCAGTGGTGGTGAACCTATGGCACGGGTGCCAGAGGCGGCACTCAGAGCCGTCTATGTAGGCACCCGCGCCGTTGCCCCAGTCCTAGGCCTTCAGCTGGGTTTTATAAAACCTTTTCGCTTTAGGCCGCTGCCGTTGTGTACAAAAAAAAAAGGTTCAGTCAATCAGTCAATTTCAACTTCTCACGGGGAAAAAAAAATCTTGCAAAGTTGGAATTGATTGATTGAACTTTTTAGTCCCACCCAGTCTGCCGTTACCACCGCAGCCACGCCCACCCAATGGGCCACACCCAGTCAATGGGCCACACCTACCCGGCACCTGACCATGCATAAGTGGGTTTGGGGTTGCAGTTTGGGCACTCAGTCTCTAAAAGGCTCGCCATCACTGGCCTAAGGTCACCCAGTCAGCTTTCACACCTGATGTGGAACTAGAACTCACAATCTCCTGGTGAGTGGTCCAAGGTCACCCGGTCAGCTTTCATGCCTGATGTGGAACTAGCACAATCTCCTGGTGATTGGCCCAAATTCAGGCATTTGGCAACTGTGTTTATGACAGTTGCATCCTCCTCAGGTGATCTCCATTTTCAGCCTTGCCAGCTGGGTTCCAACAATCAAAATCAATAGGAGAAACCTGGATTCCCTTAACAACCACTTCTCCTAATTGCAGTTATTTGTTTAACAACCTACAATTAAAAGCCTATGGAATCTATCTAGAACTTCTAACAGTAGTACTGTGGCTTATAGTCAAGATCCTGCCAAATTTCTACTGGAATAAAGGATGCTGGCCAGCTGCTTTGGAACGCCATCTTTCAGGCAGTAGCTGAGTGAAGGGAAGATGGGTGGGAGAAAGGCTTCAGTGCAGACATCCCTTCCTCTGCTTCCTTTCTGTTTTATAGCTTCTCTACTTCTCCGTAATGTGCCATTCATCTGGCTTTCAAGCTAGGAATGCCAGACAGGTATTTTAATTAAAATATTTTTTTTTAAGTCTAATGGTGGCTTACGTTCTCTCTTAGACTGATGGATTATGATGGGTCTGTCTCAGCAAACAGACGCTTTTAGGCCCAGCCGCTGCATTCTTAGTTCCAGCTATGGCTTCAGCAGCAAAATTGGAAGTAATTTTTTTCCCAAAAGCACTAAGAGATAGAAAGGAGGGTGCGTGGATAGCGTGCATATGTGTGTGTTGTGTCTCTTGCAGGGCTGGCTTGCCATTGAAACACTGCCAGGGTCTGGCCTTGGAAGTGGGCCATAAGGTATGCAGCACGAAAATAGCACTTAGCCAGCAAAGTCCTGCCCAGCCTTCCTCTGCAAAAGAGACAGCTTTCTTTTGTTCTATTTGTTACACTATAATAATATTATCACAAAATATAAAGTTATAGGGAATGAAGGGCACTTTGCATATGAATGCATGAAAAAAATAGCTTTTCCTTTGTTACCATCACACTCCTCTTTCTTTCAATCTCTATATCCCAAGCAAGATTAAATTTAACTTGTAAGATACTGGGCGGGGGGTAGTATCCTATTGTGTTAGGAATGAGCAGATTTGTGGGTTTTTTTGTGGGGTTTTTTTTGTTAGAAGCTCCGCTGGGGTCTGAGGCCGAAAAATAGGAATGTAAAATGGAAGGCAATAAAACCAAAAATTTCTTTTCTATGTCAGAAGAACAGAGCAGAGATGGGATAGTCCAATCTCTTCCACCCCATTTTTTCATTTCAAGACTATAATCTTCAGGGAAGCATGGCTGAATTCATATAACCTGCAAAGGCAAAATGGTTTCTTTTATTGATGGCTTCCAGTGTTGTGTGAATCTTCTGTAGTTGGTAAACCATGTTTGGAAGTTGGGTCATGGCAACTGGGCTTCTTTTCCTTTTGGTTGGAAATGTTTCACAGCTTATCCATGTAGCTTCTTCAGTCAGAGCGAGATGGTTAGGACAGGGGTTCTCAACCTTGGCAACTTTAAGACTTGTGGACTTCAACTCCCAGAATTCCTCAGCCAGCAAAGCTGGCTGAGGAATTCTGGGAGTTGAAGTCCACAAGTCTTAAAGTTGCCAAGGTTGAGAACCCCTGGGTTAGGAGGTCCTCATGAAGCTACTAGGAAAAAGAGTGAAACAGTTTGAACCAACAAGAAATGAAGTTCAATTGCTATGATTCAACTTGCAGACAATTCTACCTGGATGAATAGAATCTTCAGCAACATATTGGTAAACCATGGTTTACCAACTATAATTCTAACCAACTATAGTATAGTCAACAAACTAAGTCACAGCTTTGCATAATGTGTGAACAAAGCCACTTTGATATCTGGGCAACCAACCTTCGCTCTCCTACTACAGATCACCCAGAGCTTTCCAGTGGATCCCAGTTTTGTGCATAGATTCATACAACCATGTACACAGAAGGCATGATATCAATAAAGTTGGTCCATTAAAATGGGGAAGAAAAAGCTGGAAAAAAATGGGTCAGAGAGGCTAAGTTTGTATAACTTACTGACTCATAAATTACAGAAGCACATAGGTTGAGTTGCCCAACCAACCATAACTTAGTCTTAGGGCATTGTGTAAATCCAGTGGCTTGTGACCAGTTTGAGTTTCAGTAAATGTAAACTCTGAAAATTGAGTCATCCATGTATAGGTTAACTGTCAGAGTCCCACCCAGGGCACAGAGTACATCTTTTGTAGAAACCCAAACTTACATCAGGTATTAGCAAGAAAAATTAAGGGCAAAGTTCAAATAGATAAATTGATTTTATTCCCATCAGGGATTTCTGTCCCTATCAGGGAGAGAAAGTATGAATGCCAAATAGGAAGGAAGGGAGGGAGGGAGGGAGGGAGGAAGGAAGGAAGGAAGGAAGGAAGGATGGATCTGTAAAAGAGGAACAACTTTTGTTTTTAACGTGAATATATATTGGATGGATGAACACAAAAAGATCAATGAATTTGTGGCTAGGTGGAATTAAAGAGATCCTCAAAACCAAAAAGATTTAAAAAAAGAAAAGCCAGTGAATGAAGTAATGGAGCAGGTGGTTGAAGCAAGGAGGCTTTGGAAAGATAGAAAAGTATGCAAAAGTATAAAAATAACTATCTGCTATAAATTAAACTTTTTTTAGTCGTACAATTTTTGTTCCTTTTCTGTGCTTTGCCTAATGCCGCTCCCTTGACAAGTAATAGCATGATGGATGTGCATGTACACTTATATATACATCTCCAAAACGAAAGCTGCAGATGGCAGGGAGCTTTTGCTTATAGGCATAGGGCGTGGAAGACACACAGACACACACACATACATACACACAATGCTTTTTGCCCTCCGGCTATGGGAAAGTTCCTCAAAAAGGTTAGGTGGAATGAATCATTTCAGCTTTCCCAAAGCAAACCACAACACACTCACGTACCTATGCGGAAAATGCAGTCTGTTAAAAAGATTGGTGGTTTTCTTCTTTCTGGGTGCTAAAGCCTTTTGTAGCTGGGAAAGCTAACTAAAAGGCCCTAAGCACAGCTAATTGTTGCTACTGCATACTTGGTCTTTCATCTGAGCGGTGATATGAAATATGTAACTGGGAGCAAGTTGGAAAGTGAAGCTGGTGACCCCTTTTAGAAAAAAGAAGAGATGAGACAGCTCCATTTTTGAAGCAGGGAATTGAATAGGATATTAGACCGAGCACATGATTGGGGGTAAGGTTGCCCTAAAAAGGATTCTTGGTCAACAGCTCAACCCTTCTTCCGTAGCCGGTTGATGCCCTAGATCAGAGGTAGGCAACCTTGGCTCTTCTATGACTTGTGGACTTCAACTCCCAGAATTCCTGAGCCAGCCATGCTGAGGGGAAAGGGAGAAGTTTCCACGCTGAGCCATGCTGGCTCAGGAATTCTGTGAATTGAAGTCCACGAGTCATAAAAGAGCCAAGGTTGCCTACCCCTGTCCTAGATCAATGTTTCTCAACCTCAGCAACTTTAATAGATGTGGACTCCAGTTCCCAGAATTCTCCCAGTGAAGATACTGGGAGTTGGAGTCCACACCTCTTGAAGTTACTGTGGTTGAGAAACCCTGTCCTAGATATCTTGAAACTGCAACTCAGAATGGGAACAGCATATAAAGAGGATGGAAGCATGCTCAGAAAAGGGGGCTATTAATAATTATTAGGCATGAAGGTTAGAGGTCCCCTGACCGAGATAACTCAAGTAAGCCATAAACCATACAAACTAATATTGGGCCAACATCAGCCACGCTGTTTTTTATAAATATCTTCCTCTGCAAAGAGATTCCCCCAAATAACAATTGTTGCAAAATGAATGTGGGAATGTCTTGAGTTTATAGATATCTTTCTGGTTATTTTGGAAGCAGAATGCCCAGTGAGATGGGACATGAGTCTTATCCATCAATCTCTTCTTACCTTCTTCAGATCTTCTTAGATCTTTTTCCTCCGGACTAACCAGGATAATTCAAAATTCAGAAATTCACTCCCGCTGCTAAGAAAATTTTCCTGATTTTTTTTTTTTTTAGATACAGGGTTAATCAGCCATTTGTCTATCTTACTTTTGAAAAAGGATTCAGTTCTTTTTACGCCATCCAGTTGAGCTCCGTAACACGTGGTTGCAGAGATCTTCTTAGGGCCCTAATGTCTTACAAAGATCGGGTTTCATAAACAATCTATTACAATCACTTTAAAAATGTGATGAATTCCACATCCGCTGTGCAAATGAAATGATTCACCCGGGGCCCTTTTAGTTGCTGAGTATCAAAAAATTTTATGGCTTTTCGCAAAGTGTTCTTTGGGTGCCATTTATGAAAGATTGATTTTTGTCAGGCAAACAATACGAAATCGATTCGGCACGTCAGAACCCCACATACGTCTAATACAGGTAGTCCTCGACTTAACGAGAGTTTGTTTAGCGACCGTCCAAAGTTACAACGGCACTGAAAAAAGTGAGTTATGACTGTTTTTCAAACGTATAACCAGTGGTGGGATTCAGCCAGCTCGCACCACTTTGGCAGAACCAGTAGCTAATTTTTTTTTTTTTTAGTTTCCAAATTGTACTTTTATCTTTTTTTTGTTTGAACATTTAATTTCAACTTCAGTTTTGCAATCCAATATTTCCTGAAAGTTTTTTTTTTTTAGGCTTTTAAAAAATTATTTGGCACAATTGTGTATGGTTCAGGCTTTGTTCAGAGCAAAAGGGGCTTTGTCCCTTTTACTTGTTTTTATTATCACCAATTCAAAGTTGTGTTTTGTTTCAAAGCCTCACATCTCATTTGGAAAAACTGGATCCTAATGTCTCCACTAACATGTCTTCTGGACACCCTACCCGCCTCTCACCCCACCCTGGGTTTCTACATTCCCAGTTGAACAAAACTCAGGAAGGAAAGGCGCTTTTTATTGAAACAAGATTGTGAAAAAAGTCACAACGGGAGCTTTGAACATCCCACCTACAATCCCCTAAAGAAACCCTACATGGGGCAACTTCTATTTACCCCTCCCCCCTTCAAATCTCATACTTTTCTGCCACTTCAAGTAGACTGAACTTGTGAGTTTAGGAAATGCAACTGCTAATGTTTTCAGTGTTTCTTTTGGGAAACATTAACTGCAATTGAGAATGTAGATACTGCCTCATTCATTCTCTCTCTCTCTCTCTCTCTCTCTCTCTCTCTCTCTCTCTCTCTCTCTCTCTCTCTCTCTCTCTCTCTCTCTTCTGGAAGCAGCATCCACACAGAGAACCGGTTGTTCACATATTTGAATCCCACCACTGCTTACAACCATTGCAGCATCCCCTTGGTCATGTGATCAAAATTCAAACATTTGGCAACTGACTCATATTTATGATGGTTGCCGTGTCCTGGATCACGTCATCACATTCTGTGATCCTCTGACAAGCAAAGTGAAATGTGGAAGCCAGATTCACTTAGCAACAGTGTCACTAGTTTAACAACTGCAATGTTTCACTTAATAACTGTGGCAAGAAAAGTCGTACAATGGGGCAAAATTCACTTAACAAATGTATCACTTAGCAACAAAAATTTGGGGTTGTAAATCAAGGACCACATTCTATATTAATGATTGGATTAGCTAGCTTCCACTTTTAACCAGGATTCATTTATCGAGCTACAATGACCTAATCATAACACTTGACCAAAATATTTTGAATTCAGCTAATCATTCAATAAACAATGATTAAACAAACTGTAGTTTAGAATATGAGACCCAGTCATTGCATAGATCTATATTTAATTTTAATAGAGCCTCGCTTCCTACCTCCTGGCCTCATTCACAAATAGTATACTTTTTATAGGCCGTTATTCGCTTTCTTAATTTAGCATGAGGTGTGAATTCATACATTGTGGCTTAGAACTAAGTGCAAATCACACCACTCTTCTTCACAGAAGTGTTTACAAATCTTAGCTTAATGTGATGTAGCATGACACATATACATTTAAAAAAAAATAATAATTGTGGGTGCATTTGTGCTTGTCGTGTTTGCTACGGGTAAAAGTAAAAACATTTTGCTAGGAAGAGTAAACTTTTCTAAGGGGCATCAGTTTAAGCATTTGTAAATGATTTCTGAAGGCTGCTGGCGAACTAAGGTTACCGAGTTCAGGGCAACTACTTAATAGCTCTTGAACCGCAAAGGAAAAAACTGGGCACTGGAATATTCCAAGGTCATAAGAGAAAGTGATGAAAAAGCCACAAGGTTTGTGTACAAGTAGACTTCAACTTACAACCACAATTGAGTCCAACATTTACTGTTGCTAAGTGAGACACTGGAAGTTTTTAAGAAGAGACTGCACAGCCATTTGTCTGAAATGTTATAGGGTTTCTTGCCTGAGCAGGGGGTTGGACTAGATGACCTCCAAGGTCCCCTTCCAACTTTATTATCATCATCATAATCGTTGTTGTTGTTGTTGCTGTTGTTGTTATTGTTATTGTTAAGTGAACTTTGCCCCACTTTACTATCTTTTTCGCCACCGTTGTTAAATGAATCACTGCGATTGTTAAGTTAGTACCATGGCTGTTAAGTGGATCTGGCTTCTCCCTTGACTCTGCTGGTCAGGAGGTTGCAAAAGGAGACCCGGGACATTTGCAACCGTCATAAATATGAGTCAGTTGCCAAGCATCCGAATTTTGATCACGTGACCCTGGGGATGCTGCAACGGTCGTTAAATGTGAAAAATGGCTGAACGTCACTTTTTTCAGTGCCGTTATAAGTTTGAACAGTCACTAAATGAACTGTTGTACGTGGAAGGCCACTTGCTTACCCAATTTTTATTAGCTTTTAGCGTTTTAATATTTCAATGCTTTGTATTCCCCTGTTTACGATGTAGTAAGCCACCCAGAGTAACTCAACAATGAGAGGGATGGCATATAAATTAAAGAAAGAAATAATGGTTGGCGGTCCGCATACTTCAAGCAGAAGTTTAAATCAGCGGTTCTCAACCTTTTCCGGGGCTCGACCCCGGCCCGCATCGCGCAAAAAAAATGGCGGGCCCGCGCCGCGCATGCGCGGTGCGGCGGCCCGCATCGCAATAGGGAAAAAAATGGCCGACCCAAAAAAAAATGGCCGACCAAAAAAAAAATGGCAGGCCCGCACCGCACATGTGTGGCGCGATGGTCCGCATCGCGATAGGGGAAAAAATGGCCAACCCAAAAAAATGGCCGACTGCGGTGCTTGGCGACCCCCGTGAAATGTGACCCACAGGTTTAGAACCGCTGGTTTAAATGGAGGCAAGCTGATTTCTGCACCTGTCAAAGGGTGGGTGTTTGGGGATTTGCAAAAGATTCACTCTCAAACGGGTATTAGGCTGACCGCTCCTTGTCTGGCCATCTCTCCAAGCATTGGTGGTTATTCTGATTCAATATGAATTTAATCAAAGTGAAACCCAAAGGCTTTTCTTAGGAGGTTTTCAGTGGTTTTGTTCCATTCAGCTTTCTGGGTGGACTTATTCCGCAATCCCTTGGCTTCTACTGAATTAAAAAAACAGAAGAGCTGAAAATAAAATAGATAAAAGTGACAGCATTTAAAATGCAGGTTTTAAAAATACAGCTCTGTGGTGGCTGGCTGTGAAATAATGCGCCGTGTGGTATCTTATTGATCATGTGCATGTATCCATGCAAGATTTACCTGTGCAGATCTAACGGAAAGGAAGCCCCACTGAGATCAAACCGGTGTGTGTTTTGCACATCACACTTAAAGCTTTGGGGAGAAGCTAGCTCCCAACCTTGTCAAGTTAGACGACAAGCAGCTGATAACGCCTTTCCCCCTAAAGTTACCCCCGTTCTATAGCTTCAAAGAGCTCTCAACCGCGAGAAAATGTCAGAATGATTTTCTTAATTCTGATTTGGTTTCCTTCTCTCCTTGGCGCTGCAGGAATTCCACCCCTGTCTACAGCAGCCTTTTGGGGGGGGGAGCAGGGTTGACTAAATACAAAGAACAGTCGAGCAGTAAAGTATTATAATCTCAATATAATAATAAATGAAAGCCCCCTAGTGAGAGCTAAAGCTGGGATTTGTAAAGCCCCTAAGACAGTGTTTCTCAACCTTGACAATTTTAAGGCATGTGGACTTCAACTCCCAGAATTCCACAGCCAGCCGGCTGTGGAATTCTGGGAGTTGAAGTCCACATGCCTTAAAATTGTCAAGGTTGAGAAACACTGCCCTAAGAGATTCTGAAGGACATATCTTTTGCTTTCTGAGGCACACACACTGAGGCAACTCTGCTTTGAAGGTTCAAAAAAGCCTTCTTAAATCAAGGTTGGCTCTTTAGCTGTGACAGATATTGAAAAAGGAAAAACGATCCTTGACAACTGCCTGGGCATTCATAGAGTGGCTCATTCCTTCTGTATCCATTTTTGCAACACAATTTGGGCAGGCAACACAAATGCAGAGTGAAAGGCTCCTGTTGAAGTTGCCCAACATCTTCCAGGGCCAATGGCGATGGAGATTCTCAATCATCTAAGTCATGGTTGTCCTAAAGGTGCTTTTCCAAAAAGCAAACTGAACTTTCTTAAAGTTTTTTTTTCCCTTGAAAACTGAAGAACTAAAGAAACTTCTTGGATGAGAAGCAAAAGGTTTTCAAGGAAAAACAAACAAACTAAGAACGTCCAGTTTGCCTTTTGGAAAAGCACCTTTGGAACCATCTTCTAGAACAGTGTTTCTCAACCTTGACAATTTTAAGGCATGTGGACTTCAACTCCCAGAATTCCACAGCCAGCGTTGCTGGCTGTGGAATTCTGGGAGTTGAAGTCCACATGTCTTAAAATTGTCAAGGTTGAGAAACACTGTTCTAGAACCTTATCCAAGATGTCCCATTTCGTTTTCCTCCTCTCTGATCCTCCCCCTTCCCCTGCAGCCTTTAATTGCCCAAGAGCTAGCTAGCTTTTGGCTGCCAAGGAAGGTCTGATGTTCAGGTCTTCAATCTTCATTGTTTGTAACCTTTGCCCTTATTGGTGGTTTGTGCTTCTACCCACCCAGGTTTTGATGGATCTCCATGATTTTGACTTCTGTTGGCTAAGGCTTCCTGAATTACATTATTATTACATTATTAGTGGAGTAATAATATTTCATCAAACTATCAACAATCCAGAATGATAAGTGTGGCAATAGTTGTTTTCTTTTGCTCCTGAAGTCTGCCAATATACATATACACGGGGCTTTTTTCCTCATAGAACGCCCAGAACGGAGTTCTGGCACCTTTTTTGGATGGAACCTTGTAGGGTAGGCAAGGCGGGTTGTATGACGTGTGTGAGTTCCGGCACCTTTTTTTTTTTTTTAGAAAAAAAGCACTGCATATACATATACATATACACATAGATATACATGTTGTTGTTAGTTGCGAAGTCGTGTCCGACCCATCACGACCCCATGAACAACGTTCCTCCAAGCCTTCCTGTCCTCTACCGTCTTCTGGAGTCCATTGAAGCTCACGCCTCCTGCTTCAGGGACTCCCTCCAGCCACCTCATTCTCTGTCGTCCCCTTCTTCTCTTGCCCTCCATCTTTCCCAGCTTCAGGCTCTTCTCCAGTGAGTCCTTCCTTCTCCTTAGGTGGTCAAAGTCCTTGAGTTTCAACTTCAGGATCTGGCCTTCTAAAGAGCAGTCAGGGTTGATCTCCTCTAGGACTGACCGGTTTGATCGCCTTGCAGTCCAAGGGACTCGCAGGAGTCTTCTCCAGCACCATAGTTCAAAGGCCTCCATTCTTTTGCGCTCAGCCTTTCATGGTCCAACTTTCATAGCCATATGTGTGTGTGTGTGTGTGTGTGTGTGTGTGTGTGTGTGTGTCTATACACAAATGGTACCATTTGGACTCACTGATTCCTTTTTAGCTGTTGAAAACATTGTTAATTTACTCACCATGCCGATTAATCAATCTAACCCCCCCCTTGCAACCTGGCTTCTGAACTAGAAGTCAAAATATTTAGCTGCTGAGAAGATTTTTAATTAGCTAACTGAACCGATTAATCAATCCACCCACCTTGCAGCCTTGCTTGCGAACTAGAAGTCAAAATATTCACCTGTATTGTCTGTGCAATAGGAAGCAATGGATGTTAGTGGTTTCAGCTCTGCCCACATTTCTTGAGTGTTTTCCTCCCCCAAAAAAGATCAGATGCAAATAGCTGCTCCATCATCTGCATAAATGTATATAGCATAGGCAAAAGGAATTGGTAGAAACAGTATTCTTTCTGATGATACACACACACACACACACACAGAGAGAGAGAGAGAGAGAGAGACAGACATATATATATTCAGAAGTACTTTGGTTTAAGCAAGGTAAGAGTTTTGAGTGAATTAGCTGAGGACTATTAAAGCAGACATTCAGCCGTAACTGCCTTAATGATGTTTTCTGATTGATAATGCTAATATAATTAATATTCCTTGCCAAGAGGAAAGATAAGTACTTGAATGAAAATTTGAGGCTGATCTAGGAGAAAAGCTTCATTTGCTTTTATAGCCCTTGTCCTAATGTTCTTTGGGGGGAAAAAAGAAGGTTGAGCTATAGTCGAAATGAATTTCCCACTGCAGAGAACATCACAAGACACCAGTCTTAGATGGTTTTCAATAAGCCCTTCTAATGGAGGAATTAGCAACTGTTTGGATTGATGGGTGCTTTTGAAATCTGAAGGCCTGTTCAAGGGTGCTTGCAGAAAATGGGATGGCCACTTCGAAAGGCACAAGTCAGAAAACACACGGCTTAGACTGCCCCCCGCCCCCACCCCGGCATTCTTTCAATAATCCAAGAAGTTCTCTGATTATTATTTTTTTTTGGGATCAAGTGTGTCTACTTCCAAGCCAAGCAAAACTCAACATGTTTTATTATTTGCTTAATGACCACATTGATTTACTGAAAACTGCAATGGTTCACGTAACAACCGTGGCAAAAAAACAAACAAACCATAAAATAATTGGGTGTGATTCAACGACCGCCTTACTTAACCATGGAAATTCTGGTCCCACCAGTGATCATAAAATGAGGGCTCCCTCTAATCAGTTCCCGGTTTCACATCCCCACCTCTTATCTCAGGGAACGGAGGAAGGCATTCCAACCAGGGCATCTTCTGAATTGTGTCTTACTTCCATGATTAACAGTCTGGATGGGTCAGTCATGGCCGGAATTAGGTAGCAGGACAAGACAATGCTGAATGGTGCAGCTGCCTCTCGGTTTCTGACCTAGGATTATAATCTTAAAAATGACTCATTTCCACAGTGGACAGAATGTGCTTAAGTCAGCCCCAAAGTGAAGCCAACAAAACAGGAAAAAGACAGGTGCTGTAGTGTGTATTGATCTGAACTGAGATGCTGCTCTTTCTGTTTCAAAAGACCTACTACTTCAGGGGTGTCAAACTGCACAATGTCACACGACGTGTCATGACGTAGCGTGACTTTTTTGCTATTGCCGGCAGTGGGGTGGGCACGGCTGGTTTCGCTTTGATGCATCCGGCCCGTAGGCCGCCAGTTTGATACTCCTGTACTACTTGATAAGGTAGAAAAATGTGGGTTAGACAGCATCACCACCAGATGGATTTATAACTGGCTGACCAACTGCACTGAACATACGGTCCTTAATGGAACTACCTGGAGGGAAGTATGCAGCGGGGTATGCCAAGGCTCTGTCTTAGGCCCAATACTCTTCAATGCCTCCATCAATGATTTTGACAAAGGGATAGAAGGGGAACTCATCAAATATACAAATGACACCAAGCTGGCAGGAATAGCCATAAGATAGGCACGAGATACAGAAGGATCTTGACAGACGAAGATTGGGCGCTCTCTAACAAAATGAAATTCAGTGTTGAAAAAGGTAAGGTTCAACATTTAGGCAAGAAAAACCAAATGCACAGGTATAGTATAGGTCAGGGGTAGGCAGTCTTGGCTCTTTTATGACTTGTGGACTTCAACTCCACAAGTCATAAAAGAGCCAAGGTTGCCTACCCCTGGTATAGGTGGCTCAACCGTAGTAACTGTGAGAGGGATCTTGGAGGCCTAGTGGACAATCACTTAAATATGAGCCAGCAGTGTGCTGCAGCTGTAAAAACAGCCAACAAAACAATGCTAGGCTGCATTAACAGGGATAGAATCAAGATCACGTGAAGTGTTAATAACACTTTATAATGCCTTGGTAAGGCCACACTTGGAATACTGCATCCAGTTTTGGTTGCCACAATAAAAAAAGATGTTGAGACTCTAGAACAGGGGTGTCAAACTGCCGGCCCACGGGCCGGATCTGTCACGAGGAAACCGCGCCCACCCCATTGCCAGCAATGGGGGAAAAGCTCTGATATGTCGCACAACGTCTAGTCTGCTCTAGAAAGAACACAGAAAAGAGCAACAAGATGATTAAGAGATCGGAAGATAAAACACATGAAGAAAGATTGCAGAAATTGGGTATAACTTAAGGAAAAGAAGGACTAGGGTTGACATGACAGCAGTGTTCCAATAAACATAAGGGGCTGCTACAAAGAAGAAGGGCTCAGCATATTTTCCAAAGCACCTGAAGGCAGGACTAGAAGCAATGGATGGTAAGTAAGCAAGGAGAGAACCAACCTAGAACTCAGGAGAAATTTCCTAAAAGTTAGAAAATTAATCAGTGAAGCGATTCGCTTTCGGAAGTTGTGGGTGCTCCATCACCGGAGATGTTTAAGAAGAGATTGGACAAGCTTTTGTCTGAAGTGGGGCTGAATTCCAAGGTCTCTTCCAATTCTGTTATTCTGTTAAAATACCTTGTGTTGACAGCAGCAATGTGGACACAGTAGAAGTAAACAGATAAATAAGAGGGAAGGAGAGAGATTAAAAACAAATTGCATCAACCTCCCCTAAAACCTGGTAAATGAGATGTATCTTTGGATATTTTTCCAAAGCAGAGAGAATTAAATGGGTGCTCCTTCAAGGGTAAGATAATCAGACAGAGACAATAAGGAAATGACAAATGAGTGAGGAATGATACAATTTTAAAGCTCATCCTCCAGAACTTCCTTCATCCAAATAACAGTTACATACAGTACATTAATAGCCCCAGTGAACAGTTATTAAATGAAGAATTTGTAGATCCAAAGACACCCCCCCTTAGTTTCAAGAAACATTTACCAATCATTTAAATGCAAGGCCTTGATCCTGCTAAGCCGGAGACTGTGATTGGATGGCATGTTATACCAATTTAGAGAATTTAATTTGCATATCAAAGGGGTTTGCAAAGTATTTTTCTTTAGTTGCTTGATTTCTGTTCAGTTTTCTTTCACTAATCAAGGGAGGGAACACAATTCAGCTTGACATATTTAGCTTCTGATATACACTGAAAAAAGAAATTACTGGGTTCTAGTCAGTGCTTTTTTTGTAAAAGAAAAGGTGCCGGAACTCACACATGTCATACAACCCGCCTTGCCTACCCTACAAGGTTCCAACCAAAAATGGTGCCGGAACTCCGTTCTGGGCGTTCTATGAGAAAAAAAAGCCCTGGTTCTAGTAAATTCTGCTTATGTCTTCCTAGGAAAGGAAAATGATCCTGTCATATTTCTGTCTCTGTCTATATCTATACACAGTTGCATGCTAGCCTTGGATATACATACGCACACACACACACACACACACATATATATATATATATATATATATTAAAAATAACATTTTTAAAAATTGTACTTGCAGCTTTTCATCGGTGTGGTTTTGTTATGGCAATTTTCAGAAAAAGAATGGTTCATTTTGTGTTTTCATGTAAATCACACACAATAAACTTCCAAGCTTTCATTCAGCTGGAGAGCAGTGTACAAGAATCAAAGCTGAAGATTGCATTCAACATAAGAAAAATATTCAGTTTCTGGATTCATACAGTGGGCAAAGTTTTAATTAGGGTTTGTAGAATAAGCTACATCAAACTTTACTTCTGGTTTAACCCACTGAACCAAGTTTAAGTGAAAGAGATCGCATTGTGGCTGGAACAGATTTGGAAAGGGTTACTGAGTTGTGGGAGGACAGCACACCCCTCCCCCAAGAGAAATATTTTGGGAATATTTAAAAGGCGGAGTATTATATCCCTCCCCCCAAGTCTCTCTGTCCCAAACAGAAGCCAGGTCTGCAGAAATGCAGATGTGATAATCTTGTCAGAAAGATTGGAGCCAGCTTAGATTAGAAAGACAAAGATCTCTAGAATCAACAATCCCTCACACCAAAAAAAGTCCAACACAAGACATAGCCATCAGGGAAGCAGGATATGACCTTTGGGACATAATAGGATTAACCCACCACCAGAAAGACACACTCAGACTCAGGTCAAAGTTCATGCCACAGGAACAACTCCAAACAAAAGCCCAATAAGGTATAAAAACCCACCACTCCCTACTACATGTGGTCAGTTTTTCCAGGGCCACATTGCTGTCTGGCTCTGCTCTTCAATAAACTCCAACCTTCTTTCTAAAGCAGTCTCCATTTTGCTTATTCCCAGCTTGGGCTGGACGCTGATGAAGATTTTTCTTTCAACAGAGTAGAAATGTAGAGAGTGGATTCTCTTTTATGTACAAGTTAAATGAAACAGAACGTTCTCTTTATTACCACATAAAGAGCAAACTCACACGAACAGAACCTAGGACAATAATGAGAAATTTGCGGTGAAAAGGTTGAAGGGAACAGAGAATCAATGCAGCTACTCTGAAAGGTAATACGCTGGAAGGAATTTAATGAAACTATGTTTTAGTGAGCTATTAAATGGAATACTGCCAGACTTGCTTTCTTTTGTAAAGGTAAAACTGGAAAGACGGAGGTTTTGACACACAGACCATTGTTTTTCAACACCCAAGGTATCTGGAGCAGGTTTCCTCCAGCAAATCCATTTAGACAACCAAAAAAAAAAAAAAAAAAGGAAAGTAGAATTAGTAGGACCTGAGAAGATGATTCACTGGGAATTTAGCCTATTGGATAAAATAATAAATTGTTGCCTTCCAATTGACATTTTTCATTACAGATAGTCCTCACCTTGCAACTATCTCAAGTTACAACGGCACTGAAAAAAGCTGATTACCCCTTTAAGTCTGCCAAAGAGGAAATTGCTGCGAGGAGATGACTTTGTCCCCCCACTTCTTATCCCCTGGGATAGAGTAGTGGTGATGGAAGCCAGTTATTCTGGTCTAATGTTAGCCAAAAGTCCCACCCTTGCTGTTTAAGCAAGACCACCAGCAACCCAGGATCCTCTAGCTCAGGGCTTCCCAGACTCCAAGGTGTATCTCCCTGTGGAAGGTGCAGACAGAGGCAAAGGAGGCAGGAAAAACCTTTCCGTTCCATTCCTACAATAAATCCACTTTTCCTGAAGTTACATGGTATTGTTTTCATTGCTCATTTTGCATTTTTAGGGGAGGAGTGTTAAAAGAGAGGCATGATGGGGAAAACCTTAGCAACTGCTTGCTCCAATTCAGGGGGTCTCCAACCTTGGCAATTTTAAGACCTGTGGACTTCAGCTTCCACAATTTACCAGCCAGTCCACAGATCTTGAAAGTTGGCAACGTTGGACACCCCTGCTCTAGTCCCAAACTGGACATGAATGTTTGCTTAAAACTCTGGTTATTTTTCTAAACTGGAGAATTGATTTCCTTCCTGTGTTTTCCCCCGGCTGCCTTTCATTTGTCTCTTGTTTTAAGGGCCAGCCTCTTTTCTCTCTCTCTCCCTGTTTGCTTCTACAGTATTTATTTGAGCTATTATGAAAAATAATTATTTTTATCCTAAAATAATCTTCCCCTTTTGGCTTGCTGGCACCATTCCTACTTTATATCTAGGGGAGAATTAAATGTGCTGTTTAACTCCCCTCCCCACCCAAATAGTTCAGTTCAGGAAGGATTAGGTGCCTTTCTTTGAACCAGCTCAGTGATAAGAATTCCAGAAAAATTAGCACTGCCCTCGTTATTAACACAGGCATGGTTACATGCGGACACAAACAGCAACAATCTGGATTTGTATTAGGAAAGATTTCTTATAGCTGAGATCACCCTCTTTCCATATGGTCCTGCAAATGGGTACTGAAGCTGCTGGGAGGGGGGGAGGGTTGGCCCAGGTCCAATTCCTCCTCCTCCTCTCCTTCCTTTTGAGCATTCCTGAAAGCAAAAGCCTGCAAAGATGGTTGAACAGCACAAGCCGCCCACAAACCAGCATGGCTATCCTCACCACCGCCAAGAACAGTGCAATTCTCAATTTCAGGATCCAGATGCAAAAGTTGGAAGGCCTTATGTTTGCATTTTAATTGGTAGGATCAGTGTGGTTGCAATGGGCTCATTCCTTCATAGGGTGCCTAGCAAATATCCATAGGCATCTCTCTGATAACTTGAATTAGAACGGATGATGTTTCCTAGCTTCGATAATGTAATGTCTGCAAGGAAAAAAAAACCTAGCTCAGAGAGCACCAATAATTTATTGGGTGCTCTGGGTGAACAATTGCAGGAAATAGCATGGGGGTTAAAGCGTGTATTTGGATCACCCTCTTCTGCGATGGTAGAAATAAAATCCGGGCGAGCAATAGAAGGCACCAAAGAGCTATTTTTCCTATCTCTTTACCGCCACCTAGCGGCACTCTGAGGTTTTGCAGACCATCTCGGATCGCCCCACCCAAAAGAGACTTCGCGACGGAGGTGTCCACGCTAGGCATCCTGGGAACTGTAGTCCAGTACGTCTGGCGGACATCAGATGGAGGCGCGCGTCATGACGGTCTTCCGTTTTGTCGACAGGGGTCGCTAGATTATTTCACATTTATTCAGCCTGCCAGAAGAGAGGACGCTCGGGATTGGTGGATGGCGCCAGTGCAATGCGACGACTGGATGAGAGCTGTGCTGTGATTGGCCGAATTTGGTCCTCGAACAACGGAGGCCCAAATCAAGGGCAGAGTGTCCCTTCCCTCCGCCCTCTATTTTTTTCTCTCTAAAGTCTCTGCTGAACGCTGTTAATTTGGCTTGCATGAAAATATTTTTGGAATACCTCCTTTAAAACGAGCATGAGTGTCGACCAATCATCTCATAGCTTTGGCAGCTGTTGCTAGGCAGGTTATTGTAATGAGTCATGGGCGGTCTTTCTCCCCCCCCCCCCCGTTCTGCAGCTACCATTGTGAGGTGAGGACAGGTGGGCGGGGATGGTCTGTGGTGAGGCCCTAGGAACCGGCCTGGACACGAAACCGTCACCGAACCCCTTCAGGTAAAACGATGGACCGCCCCGGAGAAAGAGTTTGGTTTAGGGTTTCGGAAAGGCCCCATGAAGGGTTTTGGGGGGTTGTTGTTATAGTCGCACCCAAGATGGCGCCGGGATCGGGACAAACCGTTTGCTCCCGCGGGTGGGGAAAGTGGTGTAGGGCGCTGCCATACCCCCCTCCCTGCCGGAGAGGTACAGTCCGCTTCCCCCTCCCTGCCCTAATCGGGATACCCCATCCGCCCCAGACGGGGGAAAAAGAGCTGCCCCAAGCTGGCCCTCCCCCTCCCTGCTTGGTATAGTCCGGACCCCGGCACCTCACTGCTCGGGGGGGGAATTGTTGAAGCCATTTTAATGCCCCCTCCCAGCGCTGTGGGCCTTTCCCCTGCCCAGGGCTACTCGTCCTCCTTCCACGCCGGCGCCCTTCGCCCTTCGCCCGGCGGTCGGCTTTCCTTCCCCTGCGGCAACGCCGCAACCCGCCTGGGCCCGCCTTTCCCCCCCTCCCGTGGCCCAGAGTGGTTGGGGCGGCCGGGAGTGACCGTTTGGGGCGCGGGCTGGCGGGCCTCCTCTCGGCTCCCTTGCCCGAGGTGGCGTCTCCACGTGTTAATATGCGGGCCGTGGCAGGGCGAGCCCGATGCGAACGGGTGAAGGGCGAGAGGAGCAATGCCCGGGCTCAGCTAGGGCCCTTCGCACAAGGCCCGGGCACGGGCGCTGCTCCTTCCCCGTGCAAAAGGACCGGGCCGCGTTTCTTTACAGCAGGAGTGGCCGTTGGCTTAGTGCACGCGTGGCCTGGGAGCCACAATAGAAATCGAAACATCTTTATTGTCGTTGTGTAACTCACAACTGGCTTGCATGGCAGTAAGATCCCCCCCCCCTTGCAGGGAGCCCAACCGCCTACCTGCCTTAAACTGCAGTGTTTCTCAACCTTGACCATTTTAAGGCATGTGGACTTCAACTCCCAGAATTCCACAGCCAGCAACGCTGGCTGTGGAATTCTGGGAGTTGAAGTCCACATGCCTTAAAATGGTCAAGGTTGAGAAACACTGCTAAAGCTTTCCAGGTGCACCTCCGTCTCTGTGAATTGCGGCATTTCCATCGCTTTTGCATCCGGAGCAGAACCTCCAGATTCAGCCACAGTTTAGTTTCCATACAGTCACAACCTTGTGAACTCTCCCAGCTTCCCCTTCCCGCTATGTATTCAAGATGGACAGTGATGAATAATAATATTAATATTTATAGATGTATTTATATGTAAGGGGTGTAGGTACATACGGTAGGTAGGTACATAGCGGGTCTGTATGTGTGTTAACGCATTTGTTAATACTTCTGAGAGCAAGGAACAGAACTTCCATTTTTAATGTGGGCCAATGTGTCCCCAGTAAAAAATGACAATAAAGGTTGTTGACATCTCTAAAATGGCACTGGGAAATTGCCCCGCTTGGGTCTTTCCACCCTCCACGAATCCCAATGGCCAAATTGGATGGGGTTGGAAATCTCCCCCAAAGTCAAGGGGACCAAGGCTGCGCTAAGTCATTTTTAATGAGGCTGCTTTCAAACGGAGAAAAAGGATTTTAAGTTTGACATTGGGAGTTGTGGGTATTTGCTTTTGAGCCATGTGACTGGCGCTTTCTGCCCCTGCTTTATCAGAAATCAATATTTAGACTGCAACTAGGAAAATAAAAGCTCCTTGCATTTTTTTTAACATATGGATTAACTTTACCGCTTGATTAGCAAATGCTTCCATGTCCTAACCCATTTTTTTCAGTTTGAAAATATTGCATATCTTGCCTTTTCACTATAGTGCTATAAATATTAAGGGAACTTACATTAAAAAAAATCCATTCCGTAATCTGATAATTTCTTGGTATTAAAGTGAATGGGACAAATACTGCTGTCGATGCCCAAGAGGAAAGTAACTATATAGCAGTTTACTTATGTATTTATGTATTGCTGAAATTTGCATAGATTGTTAGCAGTGTGCAACGATTAGAACTACCAAAACAAAGACAGCGATGCAATAATGTGTTGCAGGCATACAGTTGATAGTCCTCCATCATCTAGAGATGCTCTGGAAAAATTATTAGCTTCTGAAAGGTCGTAGAAAGCTGAGCAGGGGGCTGAACTGAGCTGAAGGAAAGGCTTTTGTGTGACATAAGGCCTCCACAACAGCAACTTGTGCAAAAGCTCCTGCCCTCTTAACCTCTTGGTGGTGGTGGGGGGGTGGCTTAAGAAATTTTGTCACCAAACAAAACCATTCCACATGGGGAAGGTTGTCCTGAGGTGCCGTGCCAGATATGACACTGTAGGTTAGGCTCTCTTTTGAATTAGACTCAGAAACCCATCACAGCTACTAACACAGAGTTACATAGCTATGACAACGTCTTATTCGCCAGCAAAACAAGACTTTGTGTTTTATCCCAATTGCAGCTTCCAGATGTTTTCAAAGGCAGCTCTTTGTAGCCTGCAGTACAGTACTGTAGCTGAATCACTTGGAGATTAATGTATGGCGCTTGCCAGGGTCTCCCAATCCAGATAGGGCTACAGGAAGCACATCAGCCAAAGTTGGGTAAAGGTCCACTGGTCCAGCCTCCTCCTACTTATCTAGGGGTAGCAGTGAATCCAAAATGACGCCCGAGTTACAGACCTGCTTCAAAGGGGGGAGTGCAGTCCTGTCCATAGTTAAATGGCAGAGATTTTTTTAAAAAATATTTTTATTAATTTTTTATAAAGTTTTTAACAGAAAATGAAATAACAGTTCAACTGTAAACAATTATGTACATATACAATTAGCAAACAATCAAACAAAGGTACCCCCTCCCCACCACATCCTCCTAAAACAAAACTAACCCCCTCTTCTTCCCCTCTAACAACCTACTTAAACCTTTCTCTAATTCCATCCTCTCCTCCCACCTACATCCTCTCCCTCATACCTTCTTCCTACTTGCCTAACCTTCACTCCTCCTTCTTCCAACCAAGAGATTTTTTTTTTTTTTGAAACGGCCCCATCTCGCTTGGGTTCAGCTTCAGACTTCTTTCTACCTTTCTACCATCCAGATCCTAATTGCTTCTACACAAGGCATCAATGTTTCCATGGCATCTACAGCCTGGATGAGTACAGGTGATCCTCAACTTATGACTGATTGCTTAGCACAAGGCTTTTCAACCAGTGGTACGGGTACCACCTGAGGTACATTGGCACCTGGCAGGTGGTACGCAACCATCCTAGAAAAGTAGCAGGGGAGGGGAATGAGTTGAACCGGTGGCAGCACCGCACAAGCCTGAGCGAGAGAGCTTCAGGGCTGTCAGGGCTCAGTGGAAGCACTAGAATCAGTGCTTCTTCGGGATTGTCGGGGCTCAGTGGAAGCGCCAGGATCAGCGTCAGGCTCCAGCTGGAGCTCGGCGCTGATCCTGGCGCTTCTGCTGAGCCCAAAAGAAGCGCCGATCGTATGGAATATTGCAGCATCTCCAGGGTCTTGTGATTTACATTCAGATGCTTGGCAACTGATTCATATTTATGACGGTCAGTGTCCCAGGGTCATGTGAAGTGACCAAAACCTGCTGCGACCACCCAACAGACGGGGGAAATAAAAACCAAACACCCCCCACCCCACCCCCACTGCCAATCCTCAACAGAAATGCTCACAACAATGAAAACCTCGGACAGGAGGAAGAGCGCCACTGGGTGGGCAGGCAGGTGTCTTGCTCGGCTGTGCCTTGGGGAGCACTTTTTTCAGTGCCATTGTAACTTCGAACAGTCATTAAGCAAACTGTTGTAAGTCGAGGACTACCTGTACTTTATCATTTCCCCCCCTTTTTTTTTTTGGTCATCAAGTTTTTGACACCTTGCTAGGCGACTGGTGGTACTCGGATATTGCCATATCCTAAAAGTAGTACAATGGATGAAAAGGTTGAAAAGCCCTGTGCTTAATGACTGCCGCAAAAAAGGTAAAATTCTACAACGGTCACGATTTAGAGTTGAAGGGCAGGCTCTATTATGGTCATAAGTGTCCTTTTATGTCACAGTTGAACAGGAGGAGGAAGGGGACACATGGCAAGTGAGTGTCCATTGAGCTGGGCTCTACTCTTCACATCATTGATGGAAATTACCAAACCAGGAAAGAGTAGAACCACAGTAGCCTAACCTAAGAGAACCTCAAAACGTAGGAGACAAAAACTCAAAATAGCCAAATCCAAAATCATACTGATCATAGTAAATTCATTTATCAAATAATGCATTTGCCACAGATGGAAACGACAAAAGCCATTTGCTCAAACCACCCACCATTTATGTGGGATGAGATGAATCAAGTATCTCTACTCTGAGCTAATCAAACCAACATTTTGTTCCAAGGTAATAGAAACTATGGGACAGGTAGACTCACCTCTTACATCAGAGGTGTCAAACTGCCGGCCCATGGGCCAGACGCATCATAGCGAAACTACACCAACCTCATTGCCGGCAGTGGCAAAAAAGTTGCGATATGTCGCAACACATCACATGACCTTGCAAGTTTGACACCCCTGCCTTACGTGAATGGAACAAACGTGTGTAGCTCTGCAAAGAGCAGATTTAAAATCTGTCTAATAATACTTACCTTCCCTTCCTCCCCCCCTTTGGCAAAAATTGTGCAAATAAGATAGTTAGCCAACATAGTAATTCCGGAATAATTGAAAGCATTTGAGATAAATTCTTTATTCATTATTGCCAGCTCTAGAAATTTTAATAACCTGAGCCATATTAGAGTCCTTCACAATCATGAGCTTGCCTAAAACTAATTAAGGGTTTACAGACATAGTAAGTAGTGCAATTGAAGAGAACATAACCTAATCATGTATCACTTCACTGGATTAGAAGAGAGTGGTTTTGTGTGTGTTTGTGTTTTGAATTGCTGAGTACCTTGTTTTATAAACCAGCAGTTGCTTTCGCGCTGGTGACAATAAAATAGTGAGCTTTTTTCATGGTTGGTTTTGATGGAACCTCAGAACAATGACTCTACATTTGATTACAAGTAGTCTTCGACTTAACAGCCACAACTGAGCCCAGAATTTACGTTGCTAAGTGAGAAATCTGTTAAGTGAGTTTTGCCCCGTTTTACAACTTCTTTTGACACAGTTGTTAAGTGAATCCCTGCAATTGTTAAATTAGTCACGCAGTTCTTAAGTGAATCTGGCTTTCGCCATTGACTTTGTCAGAAAGTCGCAAAAGGGGGTCAGGTGACCCCGGGATTCTGTGACCGTCATAAATAGGAAGCAGCTGTCAAGCATCCGAATGTAAATCACATGACCCCGGGGATGCTGCAACAGTCAGAAGTATGAAAAATGGTCGTTAAGTCACTTTGTTCAGTGCCGTTGTAATTCCGAATGGCCACTAAGTGAACTGTTGTAAGTCAAGGACTAACCTGCACTGTATTTTGGTTGCAACAGCCTGGATGTTAACTTTTAGAGTTGGTCGCTTCAGAACATAGCATAGGGCAGAAGTTCCCAACCGTGGCAACTTTAAGACTTGTGGACTCCAACTTCCAGAATTCCTCAGCCAGCTTGGCTGGCTGAGGAATTCTGGGAGTTGAAGTCCACAAAACTTAGTTGCCAAGATTGGAGACCCCTGGCATAGGGCATTCCTGAGCAGTGTCCCTTTCACACAACCAGCTATGTTTTTTCAACCAATTCATACTGATTCATAAATGCCCATGTAACTCAACGGATAGGTCTATTTTAGAAATAATAACCAGGTCTTTTAAAGCCATCATTTCTTAAACTCTAGAGCAGTGGCAGCTTTAAGGCCTTGGACTTCAACTCCCAGAATTCCCCAGCTGGCCATTTTGACGGGCCTTCTGGGAGCTGAAGTCCACAAGTCTTAAAATTGCCAAGGTTGGCCACGACCACCCCCCGCTCTTATAGCTGGTTTGTGCATAATATTAAACCAGAATGAGTTGTTTAATCAGGCCAAGTCATGATGAGAAATTTATCGCGGGGCATCACAAAACAAAAACATCTTTGCAAAGCTTTCAAAATTCCAATTGAACAACGACCATTTGTGGAAATCGGCTTTGTATTCTGTGCAAACTCATCCACCCCATAACTCTTATTGCCTGTCCTCTTTGTGCTATTTTGGAGGATCTGTTCAGTATCCCAGACTTGCAGGACTGCCAAACAAACATTAAGGATAGTCATGTGCCCCAATAGAAACCAAGCTGCAGTTGAGGATTTCACATTTTTTGCATGTAGTATTAAATAGATCCATTCAAATATTTTGGAACTGCCCTTCCCAAATGATTTTGCACAATTTCAGTACAGTACCAAACTAAAAGAAAGAAAGAAAAAGAAAGAAACCACTTCCATCATGATCAGAAGCATCTTGTGAGATGCTGAATACAACAGCTAAATGTAAAATAGCCTCTGGGAAGGAGCTGTCTCCTCATGCATTTCCTAATGTTTCCAGGCTGATCCAGTCACTGCCCTTTGTGCCTGCATTTCGAACAATTCTGCAACAATATCAAAGCCAAACGCTGTAACATTTTAGCACCTCTCCTTTTTTTCCTTGCCTCATTTTCTTCCTCCAAGGCTCTCTTCAGATTACAAATACCAGCATTTGCACAAACCCAATGTCTGCCACGAGGACAGGAATTTACCTAGTTTCAGAATAACCCAAGCATTTTGCATAGCAGCATATTTTTTTTTTAAAAAAAAAACACATGAGATTCAGGTCCACTGTTCATGGATCGTATGCATTTCTACAGGCATATTTAAAAATTCTGGGAGTTGAAGTCCACAAGTCTTTAAATTGCCAAGTTTGAAGACCCCCTGGTATATGCAATAGTGATTTCAGCTCTTCCGTATGAGACATTCTCTTGCCAAAGGCTCTCCCCTACATAACCCAACAATGAAATAAAACATGGGATGTACCTTTTACAAGTGTTTCTCCAGCTACCTCTAAACCCAGTGAACCCCTTTTCACCTGAAAGGCCAAACGACAACCCACAATATAATTTCACCTACGAAATCAGCCTACAATAAAATATGCCGTTGTTGCACCTGGCTCCCGGTGAGAGAAAATATTCCAGCCTCAGCACAACAGAAGAACATAAAAGAGTCATTCCTGAATTTGTTATAAAGAGCCGTAATCTTTGTCCCTGCTCTTCGGCACCCTGGGTTTCAACCAATGCCCAACTATCTTGGGATGCGGTTACTAATCATAAATTGATCCACAGCTGGGTGTTTTGAATATGGTAAACTTACTAAGAAAAAGAAACGGTTCTACTTAATGAGGCAAATGGAGATATTCAGATCATAGTATTTTTTTTTCTTTTGCAAAACGGATCAATCTTCTGTTGCTTATTCTATCCCAAATGTGTTATTCTGTCCCTGATTTCCTACAGAGGTGATCCTTGTTTAGCAACCCTAATTGGCCCCAGCGACTTGGTAGCAAAGCGCTTGCTAAGTGACACGGCAACTGTGTTTATGATCTCACTTCAGCTTTCCTTTGCTTTACAGACCTGTGAAGGTCATAAAAGCAAGGAGTGGGCACAAAGTAACGTAGAGGTGGCATCCAAAAACATTATGGTGTTTCACCTTTGACACCAAGTTTACCATCACTGGTTTGGATCTACCACCCTTCAATTTAAGGTCCAAACACCAGCTCAAATTCCTTGTAAGAAGGATTCCTCTAAACCAGGGGTCCCCAACCCCCGGTCCGTGGACTGGTACTGCACCGCGGCATGCCAGCAACCGGGTCACACAAACAAGCAAAGCCCCATCCATGGGATGCAGGCAGCACACAAAACCACACACTCTCTGGGTCCGTGGAAAAACCTGTCTCCACGGAACCGGTCCCTGGTAGCCAAAATGTTGGGGACCTCTGCTCTAAACCATGCTGGATGTAGCTTCAAGGGCATCGTGGCATTGAATTTGGAACATGCTTCTCCACACAAAGGAAGAAAATGTGCTTCCTCTGGGGTGGAGGAGGGTTTATATTGCCTTGTGTCAGGTGTGAGTTGCTCTCCTCTCCACAGCGTGGATGTGAAGCATTCATATCCTCCAGCCCGTTTGCCTTTTGAGCCCTTCTTAATGGCATAATATATTTTCAACCTGTCTTGTTCTCCTCACAGCCACACAGGCTACCTCCAGCTAGTCTTAAGCATCCTGCAGAGATCCAGAGAATTGACTAATGGCTTCCCATCCCGCTCACATTGCCGCTTGCATGCGCTTCTTCTGACATAACACCAACTGACACTAGCATACTGCTGCAGGTATTTTGCGTTCTGCTGATGGTAGCTGTCAAATGACTGCACACTAGGATTTATGCGAGGA